>OX463318.1:14299345-14937307 GCA_949820665.1 Scrobipalpa costella
ACGAGACGCGACGCGAAGCTGCTTGAGGATGTAACTCATTGTACCACTAAGTGCCGCGCACTAAGGGATCCGAGTGTTTCATTATATTGTAATTTAGGCGATGGGCTGACAACCTGTCACTACAGCAATATACGCACAAATCTTTCTTAAATAACCCTCAATATTTTGTCAGACGTGGCGCGATGGCGGTACAACCTTTATTAAGGATTGATGATGTTATTATATGTATATTTCTTTAATGCTGGACTGGGAGAGATGGAAAAACATAACATGTTCCAGCTGCCCTTCCTCCCGGAATTCAGCAAAAGGGACTCGAGGGTTCCAGTGTATTGTAATTTAGGCGATGGGCTGACAACCTGTCACTATAGCAATAAACATTACAATCTAAAATTGCCCTCAATTTTTGTCAGACGTGGGGAAAGCGCCTTTTACGAGGCATTCAACGCTCTGCCTACCCCGTAAGGGAAAATTCTATATTGTATCATGCTCATAAAAAGTGCACTGACCCCTAAATTTCCTTATTTCTTTTGGTATTTACTTACTAATATCAGCTGCCCGCTTCACACAGCCAAAAAAAACTCCGCCTTTCATAATATTTCCTCCAACCAATTGGTGTGGATGGAAACCCATTAATATTTCCACCGGACACCCTGTATCCTTCGTAAGTAATGGGTCGGTTATTTCACTTACCACACCCTCTATAAGTAATATCGGAATCTCCTGTTATTTGTTCGTTAATTTCACCCCCGATTCGTATTAATATATTTTTTTATTTTTTTTATGGAACACCAACAGTACACATATTACAAAAAAATATAAGAAAATACGAATAATAGGACACAGCTTGATATGAGTACCAATATCAGGTGAACACAGCATTCTTAAAAGGTAATACAGTAAATTAAAAGGAAATTAAGTTACAAGTTGACAAAATAAAATAAGAAATAAAAAACTAATTAATAAAGACATATAGTCACGCCTTCATCCCTTACGGGGTAGGCAGAGCGTTAAAGGTCTCGTAAAAGGCGCTTCCGCCACGTCTGACCAAAATTGAGGGCAATTTTAGATTGTAATTTGTATTGATATAGTGACAGGTTGTCAGTCCATCGCCTAAATTACAATACACTGTAACCCTTGAGTCCCTTTTGCTGACTTCTAAAGCATGCCCGGGAGGAACGGCAGCTGGAACATTCTATGTTTTTCTATCTCTCTCAGTCCAGCATGGAAGAAATATTAATAATGGTTTTGTTCAGATTACAAACTGAGGTTTTTCTTATAAGCTAAGTTCATCGTCGAGCAGCGAGCACGCTTTTGCTTACGTATTTCATACCGCTAGAAGATACTTTTTCCCACGGGAAAACTGTGGGTGAAACCGCGAGGTGAAATAATTTACCTAACATCTGAATTCAATCTTTTTTTATTGGGGGGATTTTCGAGACGACCCGGTGATCTCGGTGCGTTAAGGTCGCCTAAAAGTAACAGTTTTTTCCATGTTGGGAGCGAGAGAAAGACATAGAATGTGCCAGCTGCATTTCCTCCCGGGCATGCTGTAGAAACCAATTAAGGAATCCAAGGGTTTCAGTGTATTATAATTTAGTCGATGGGCTGACAACCTGTCACTACAGCAATATACCTACAAATTTTAAATAACCCTCAAAACTTTGACAGACGTGGCGGAACAACCTTTGTTTGGGTTGTTTACGCTCTGTCTACCCCATTAGGGATAAAGGCGTGATTGTATGTATGTATGTATGAGTAACAGCTATTAGGCCCCTGACATGGTTTGTGTGACCACTGTCAAAGACACAGTGACCGACAGTTTAACGAGCCTTCAGAAGCACGAAATACCTTTTTGAATGTACATGTATTTCTTCCATGCTGGACTGGGAGCGAGAGAAAAACATAGAATGTTTCAGCTGCATTTCCTCCCGGGCATGCTGTAAAAACCAGCTATGGGTTCCGAGGGTTTCTGTATATTGCAATGTAGGCGATGGGCTGACAACCTGTCACTATAGAAATATACCTACAAATCTATCTTAAGTAACCCTCAAAACTTTGTCAGACGTGGCGGAACGACCCTTAGGTCGTTTACGCTCTGCCTACCCCATTAGGGATAAAGGCGTGAATATATGTATGTATGTATTGCAATGAATAAATGAATGATTTGAATAATTCTATTTTGAGGCAGATATTTTTAGCCAACATTGTCCTCACATACACACAAATCACGCCTTTATCCCCGATGGGGTAAGCAGAGCGTAAACGATCTAAACAAAGGTCATTCCGCCACATCTGACAAAGTTTTGAGGGTTATTTAAGATTGATTTGTAGGTATATTGCTGTAGTGACAGGTTGTCAGCCCATCGTCTAAATTACAATATACTGAAACCCTCGGATCCCTTAGCTGGTTTTACAGCATGCTCGGGAGGAAATGAAGCTGGCACATTCCATGTTTTTCTCTCGCTTCCAGGCCTACATCACAGCTCCGACACTCCTTTCATATAATTTTGGTCACACATCGACAGACGGCATGTTGCACTTGGCATGTGTTTGTGTGTGTGTTATAAGCAGAGGTCGGAAATTCGGGTGCAAAAAAAGTAAAAACTCACTGTTGGAGCTACTGAGAGTTGCTACAGCCACCTTTTTTAAGATGTTTAGGGCCCCAGTTTATTTTTCTTTATTAAATTGTTTTTAGTAATGCCAATGTGTTCTTTGCGTCAATATAAGTGGAAAGTGTTTGCAATTTTTTTATATATTTGTTTTAATTTGAAAGATATAAGTAGAAATGTGTTTTCAATGTACTGAATAATATTAAAAATATCATTTGATTGTTTGATATTTTTATTGAATACCATTTAGAAATGATTTCTACGATGCTTTTATTATTTTTACACAAAAATTTGAATGGGGCCCTCGGGGGCCCAAAAGCGTTTTATTTCTTTAAAAAAAATTGCGGTGTAAATTAAAATTAAAATTCGTAATTGGCAAGGTTAAGACAAGATAAACGCTTTTTACTCTTGTCATTTTTTCTCTACGATTGATAGTTTCAGGGTAAATTGATGTTGAAGTTAGTAGGACACAATTATTCAAGACCAAGCCAAGTAGTTGTTTTTATGGTGAAATCAGCTAGGTTAAGAAGAGATAGGCACTTCTCTTTCAAGAAAGATTTTTTTCTCTACGGTTGACAGTTTCACAGTGAATTGATGTTATAATTCCCTGGACACAATTTTTGGGCCTGAAGGCCCCAAAGCGTTTTACTGCTTAAACATTACTATACTTTTTTCTTTCGTTGTGAAACTATTAAGGTTCATTGTAAGCACCTAAATCCTTAAAAACCTTGCCAAATACGAATTTTAATTTTCTCCGCAATTTTTTTAAAAGAAATAAAACGCTTTTGGGCCCCCGAGGGCCCAATTCAAATTTTTGTGTAATAATAATAAAAGCATTGTAGAAATCATTTATAAAGGGTATTCAATAAAAATATCAAACAATCAAACGATATTTTTATATTTTTAATATTTTTCAGTACATTGAAAACTCATTTCTACTTTTATCTTTCAAATTAAAACAAATATTAAAAAAAAATGCAAACAGTTTCGACTTATATTGACGCAAAGAACACATTGGCATTACTAAAACAATTTAATAAAGAAAAATAAACTGGGGCCCTAAAAATCCTGAAAAGGTGGTTGTAGCAACTCTCAGTAGCTCCAACAGTGGGTTTTTACTTTTTTGCACCCGAATTTCCGACCTCTGGTTATAAGAGTTGACAAAATTTGTTACACCGGTCATAATCATCACATGATCAATCTGGTTTTTGATTAAACAAACGTTTTAAAGTAGTTCACTGTAACTGAATAGTTAGAATAGATTAGGTTGCATATATTGTATGAGTTTACTTACCGTTTCTCATCACTGTGGAATCTAAAAAAGTTCCAATTGAAGTCATATCTTGTGGTAAAAAGACATCCGTACACGGAACAGTATCTAACCATCTTTGGAACTCAAAACTTTATTATTTCCGTTACACTGGAAACATGCGCGCGCCATGCCCGCTAAGCGTACGCTCAATGTGGCCCACAATCCGGCGCGGAGTGTGACGTGTGTCGGACTGGGGAAGGGAGGTAAATGTTTATTCTGTATGTAGTACTATTATATATTCTGTGCCAGCATGGAAGATTGTCCTAACTTTATTAAATGAAGTAATAGTTACTTATATCCCTGTAGTGTTAATTCAGTCAAAGACGTTTGTACTACATCTAATAACCGTACTCATTACACATAACTACACCAACCAAATCTAACTAGAGATTAGTTTACACATAGTTACCGGAAATCAGTGCAAATATCTGTCCAATTATCAGTTCAATCAATGGTTTCCGGAATACGCTCCGTATGGGAAATCAAAATTTATCACTAATTCTGCCTTTTGAGGTTAGAACTATTAGTGTTGTTTCGGTACTATAATGATAATCTATCGATAGTATGGTGATCTGGAAAACTTGTGATACTAACGATGGTTGAATAAAAACTATCGATCGTAGTATATTCAAATGTCGATCTTTTCAAGAGTGTTCAAAATAAAAAATTCTGGAGATCAGTGCTGAGAATATAATCAGTTCAATCAATGGTTTCCGGTGTACGCTCCTTATGAAAAATTAAAATTCATCACTAATTTTGCCTTTTGACATACTATAATCGCGCCTTTAATCATGGGGTACGCAGAGCGTAAACGACCTAAACAAATGTCGTTCCGCCACGACTGACAAAGTTTTGAGGGATAGATTTGTAGGTTTGTATATCGTTGTAGTGACAGTTTGTCAGCCTATTGCCTCAATTGCAATATCTTAATATACACAGAGCAACTGCCATCTGACCTCCGCAACCCAAAACGGAAACCAGACCCAATCCTAAATTAGGTCAGAGTTTTCAAGCCGCCAATGGTTAGAACTGGCCTCTGATATGGCCTAACAACTAATATCTAAGGTATTTAACGATATTAACCGGGACTAGTTTAACGTGCCTTCCGAAGCACGGAAAAAGCGCTGAATAAACATACATACAAAATTCTAAAACCGAAAAACACATTGGTCCGTGATGAGATTCAAACCACGACCTCCCCGCTGAGGAGGCAGCGGCCCTATCCACTACACCATTGAGTCTTTCTATTTAGCCTTTTTTTACGACACCGATACTAATGATAGAAGAATACTTTATTGAAGGGGGTCGACTGTCCGTATTTTCGATAACTCTATCGATTGATCAACTGATCTTGAATATCAGTTATCGATATATCACTCAAACTATCAATACCTCTTGCAACAACACTGCTTCGAATTATAGGCATAACTGAAAACAAAATATTAGTATAGCATTCAGAAGTTTGAGGTCAGTTTTTGGTCTATTTTAGTTATTGCCTGGGAGGAAATGCAGCTGGCAGATACTATTTTTTTTCTCTCGCTCCCAGGCCAGCATGGAAGAAAAAATACAAATAGGCAGCGATATTGTTACACAGTTTTTTTCTTTCAGGCGACCTTAGGACACATTTAAATAAAATGAAACAAGTTGACTGACATTCAGTTTTCGCGTAAAAGATAATGATAGGACAAGCTCCACGTATCTATGTGCCAGCAAATTCTGAACTCTATAAAACTCCTATTTTGTACATAACGCCAGTATATAAAGGGTTAATTACTCGTGGTTCGTTTAAACGAGATTTCCACCATAAACGAACTAATTGGTTGTAATTATCTCTCTGCCGATCGAAAAGCAGATTAGCCATAACATGTAACTAATGACGTATGTAGTTCCAGAATTAACAGAGCTTATGCTGTGTTTTGTTATTTTCTCTTACGCATGCATGCATATAATCACGCCTTTATCCCTAATGGGGTAGGCAGAGAGTAAACGACCTAAACAAAGATCGTTCCGCCACGTCTGACAAAGGTTTGAGGTTTTTTTTTACTGCCCGAGTGTTAGTGAAACACACAAGTGTAAAATTCTGATTGGATATTCTGACTGACTTGACCAGAGAAATCAGAAGCAGGACCGACTTATTAATGCCATTAACAACATGGATCATCTTACTTTTCGGACAATCAGGTTGTAATGTCCTAACCAAATTACTTTAAAACAACAACTCAATGCCGATTTCCCCTACCGGGAATCAAACCTCGGACCTCCAGATCGAGAGGCTTGGGTAGACCACAGAGGCAGTTCCTAACATGTAACTAATGATGTGTATTCAGGATTAACGGAGCTAATGCTGTGTTTTGTTATTTTCTATTATCTAAATACAAACCTCCTACCCATGTTCTGTGACTGATCAGCCATCTGCGCGGGTTTAGTTTTTACTACCCAAGTGTTGGTGAAACACACAAGTGTGTTATCAATCTCTAAATTCTGATTGGATATACTGACTGACTCGACCAGAGAGAAATCAGGAGTAGGACCGACTATTTAATGCCATCTGACAAAGATCATCTTACTTTTCGGAGAATCAAGTGATCAGTCTGCAATATTCTAACCAAAGTACTTTGAAACAACAACTCAATGCCGATTTCCTCTACCGGGAATCAAACCTTGGACCTCCAGGTCGAGAGGCAATGGTTACCAAGGACACTACGGAGGCAGTTCATAACATGTAACTAATGATGTGGGTTCTGGATTAGTGGAGCAAATGCTTTGTTTTTTTGCGTAATTATCTGTTGTTTAGAGAGCCAGATAGTGTAGTGGATAGGGCCGCTGCCTCCTGAGCGGGAAGTCGTGGTTCGAATCCCACCACGTACCAATGTATTTTTCGGTTTTCGAATTTCATATGTACGTTTATTCGGCGCTTTTCCTGTGCTTTGGAAGGCACGTTAAGGCGTTGGTCCCGGTTAATATCGTTTGATATCGTAGATATTAGTCCTTAAGTTATGTCAGAGGCCAGTGCTAATTATAAGCGGCTTGAAAACTCTGACCTAATCTAGGATTGGGCCTGGTTTCCCTTCTGGGTAGCGGAGGTACGATGGCAGTCGCTCTGTTTTAAAACCAGTACTCTAGTTCATTCCCTTAGATTAGGTAACCGACTCTGTGAGGTACGGGATAAGGCTAGGGAGATGATGATATCTTTTGTTTAGAGGGTGTTTATTTATTTTTTATTTATTTATTCAATCACAACATAAGCTTACAGATAGTACCAAAGCGCTTATATGTTAATTTAAGAACTAAAACGAATTACAAGGTAAACTATATCTTATTTAAATATATGTACATTTTCCTATTAATAACACTATAACTATCATGAAAAAGATGATTCTGGTAACTGTATTATACAGTTGAGGAGACTTATGACCCTAGCTGTAGGAGCCTGCTCAGCTTGCTGAGTGTGCAACTCCTGCCCCACAGCGAACAGCGGCCGCGGCCCGCGCCCTCTCTGCCCGAATGCTCCACCGTGCAACAATCTTAGTGGCACAGCCACAAGGTTGATTCGAGCAAGAGTTTCTGGGTTATCAATTTAATAATAAATAATAATGAAATACAAGAAGCATTTTGCGACGTATCTCCAAGGTATCCCAACCGACCCGAGGACAAATAGTGAGGGGTATAAGTATGGATAATACCCGTATTTATTTTGTACAAGTACCTAGGAAACTTACGCTGCACTCTTTCAAGCATTACTACATATTTACTCTCTTTTGGTTTCCAAACAATGGCATTGAACTCGAGTCTACTACGGACGTATGCATTGTACAGCGCCAGGGCAACTCTACCATTGAAAGCAGAAGTAACTCTCGTTATAAATCCTAACATTTTGGAAGCTTTGGCGCATGTTGCATGAATAAATGAATGAATTCTTTATTTGTTTTAAATGTGGTTCGAATAAACAAAGATGTCACAAATAATATAAATGTCAGTATCACACATTCAACCAAATTATTTGGCATGCAAATATAGAGTCGCAAGACCATGTCAAAGTATACATCAAATTTCAGGTATAAAAACAAACAGTCAAATTATGATGTCAAGAAAATAGAAAAGACTGATTAAATTTACAAAAGCATAATCAAATAAATATTTAATAGTACATGTCGAAAGTTGTTGCTGCTGTCGCTACAATATGTTCTTTAAAATCAAGACTCGAGCTCATCACCAGACCCAGGTCCCTAATATGATCAACGCTTTCCAAAAGTGTTTCGGATATAGTGTAATTGGTAATTACAGGAGTAAGCTTCCGATTAAAAGTGTCTATTTTACACTTATGTTCATTAAAACAGAGGCGGTTTCTTGCACTCCTATCAGGTTCTGCATCAATGTCAAGTTGTCACTGAATACAATCATTTGATTCAGTCATTGAATGGTATAAATTTAAATAATCCGCAAAAATATTTCATTGATCTGAAAATTCACTGTTCTTTTTATCTTGCAAAAGGTTTGTTCTTGACAGTAATCTAAGCCGTAGTAGAGATTAAATGCCAGCAAGCTCACGCTATATAATAGTATTTTTTATATAATTCGTTTTATCGAGTGCGTTTTCGAGTTGACTTACAACCCGATGAACCTTGCTGTCAGAGTTTTAACAGTACCTATGGAATCCGTTTTCTTACAGGCGATTACGTCAATAATTTTAATTCAGCCTGCATTGTCATAACCAAACTGGGTAATATTTCGCAAAACGATCATCATCTCCCTAGCCTTATCCCATATCTCACGGGGTCGGCTACCTAATTCAGGGGATTGATCGAGGGTACTAGTTTTTATACAGAGCGACTGCCATCTGACCTCCGCAACCCAGAAGGGAAACCAGACCCAATAATAGATTATGTCAGAGTTTTCAAGCCGCCAATGCTTAGCACTGGCTTCTGATATGACTAAACGACTAATATCTACGGTATTAAACGATATTAACCGGGACCAACGGCTTAACGTGCCTTCGAAAACCGAAAAACACATTGATACGTGGTGGGATTCGAACCACAACCTCCCGCTCAGGAGGCAGCGGCCCTATCCACTACACCATCGGGCTCTTACGCAAAATGATCAATGGATAAATATCAACTTTGTGTTCCCCCATTGAAAATCGAACCCACGACGTCCACTTTGGGAGCCATGGCTCAGACCACTATACCACGAAGGCAGTCTGTGTGCAAACGCTTGAAAAGTCAAGCGGAAGGACATTGATTGGAGCGTGAAAGAGCGAACATTTAAACAGGGAAGTTGCAGGCGGAAAAACCATTTCATGCCACATCAGGGGAAACTATGCTGGGCTTATAAAATCAAACGCAGCTAAGGGTCGTATTTATAATCAGCGTTCATGTTTGAGTTCGTATCATAAATGTCATTTCAATGCAAAATGGCTTGTCAAATCCATACTTAACATTGCTCTCAATGTTGAAATAGCTTTAAAAACTTTAAACTTTTTGCTAAGATTTAAAAAGTACCGTTCGTTTTAGACAATGCGTTTGACCTTATAAAAAAAAACGATCGTTTTACATGACATTATCGCACAAGTCCGTTTACAATAAAGCACAAGTGCGTAATGAGATACAATACGTATATATATATTTATTGAAATTGGTGAAATAAGAGACTCTTTACGAGCAAATGTGTTAAAAAAATCTTTTTTCCATTTTGCACAGACCAAAAAAATATGCAATTCATCTGAAGATCATTTTGAATTGTGCATATACTTATCTAACTGAAAAAAAACATTTTACTACGTTGTTTTCCTATAAAATTATCTTATTTCGGTTTTCACTTAGCATTTATATATATTCTTTATTGCGTACAAAAAAATTACAATAAATAATCAATCTTAAATTAAGTTCACAAAAGTGAACTTATCTCTACACATCTCTGCTTATTTACACTGGGACACAAAACTGTTGAAACGGAACTAAAATTATTTCAACTGGAAACACCAAATTTTTCATACGAAATCAATTTATTGCCATATTACAGCTGCCTGGGTGAAGAAAGATGTGCCTTTATTTTTATCTACTCTTTTGTGTTGGTTTATACCCCACATTACTTAGTTTACCACATGTTACTCAGTTTTTGCGCTCAAAGGTCAGACTGCTTAATTATCTTAACACGATGGCCGAGTATAATGTTTCACCATTCCCAGTCCACTGTCATGTTTTGTTTTGTTACGTTTTTCCGCCATTTTTCGCTTTTTTCCGCTTGTCATGTTGGCAGAATTGTACACAATAATAATATTTACGGAGAATGTTATTCATTTAGGTTTCTATTTTGGATATTTCCTGGTTTTGTTAGAGGATTTTGTTCAGAAATAATATAATGGCATTTATGTCTTATTCAATTAATTGCTTGCTTTCCATAAAGTGAATTTATTAATATTATTAGGAAATTTTGGACGTCGATAGCATCAATCATCTATACTAATATTATAAGGAGGAAAGATTTGTATTTTTGCAATATTGTGTGTATGTTTGTAACGAATAAACTCAAAAACTATTGGACCGATTTCAAAAATTCTTTTACCATTAGAAATATACGTTCACCCTAAGTAAAATAAGCTAGTTTTTATCCCGGAAAAATATAAGGCTTTAAAACGGATCCTAAAAAGTAAAGGAAATACAGGATAGAGTCACAAAACCAAGCAGGTAAATTTACCATCATAAAGCAACGTAATTCATCAAATAGTTGTTCAATAAATTGAAAGTTGGTCCATAAAACCCATAACGCGGCCGGGCAGCGTCCGGCGTCACATTCGTCACAGAAATCTCTCTGTGAAGTTAATTTGCGACAAATTCGACGGTCTGTGGGCAGTGTTGCCATACTTACGATGATATTTTCATATAACCACATTTATACAATCACGCCTGTTTTCCTTGCTTCTTATTTCATTATATTATTTTACATAGGTACATACAATTGCGACTGCGCCTTACGAGGTAGGCAAAGAGTAAATAAATTGAAAGTTTGTCCATAAAACCCGTAACATGACCGAGCAGCGTCCGGCGTCACATTCGTCACAGAAATCTCTCTGTGGAGTTAATTTGCGACAAATTCGACGGTCTGTGGGCAGTGTTGCCATACTTACGATGATTTTTTCATATAACCACCTTTATACAATCACGCCTGTTTTCCTTGCTGCTTATTTCATTATATTATTTTACATAGGTACATACAATCGCGACTGCGCCTTACGAGGTAGGCAAAGAGTCAATAAATTGAAAGTGGGTCCATAAAACCCGTAACACGACCGGGCAGCGTCCGGCGTCAAATTCGTCACAGAAATCTCTCTGTGGAGTTAATTTGCGACAAATTCGACGGACTGTGGGTAGTGTTGCCATACTTACGGTGTTATTCTTATAAAACCACATTTATAAAATCAAGCCTGTTTTCCTTACTGCTTAGGCACCACTGTACCAAAAGGCAACTAAAATAGCTACGTCTGACTTTACAGTATGTCTGAGTAGAAAAGCAGCTGGAACTGGGTACTTTTTACCAAAATTTGTTATAAATGATATGGTTTTTATCGTCCATTATATTTTTTACATCGGTACATAAAATCGCGACTGCGCCTTACGGGGTAGGCAGAGAATCAATAAATTGAAAGTTGGTCCATAAAACCTACATTTGCCACAGAAATCTCTCTGTAGAGTTAATTTGCGACAAATTCGACGGACTATAGGCAGTGTTGCTATGTGCAGAGCGAATGAAGGCAAAAATCATTTTTTTTTAGGAATAAATAATCAAATTCTTCTTCTGCTTAGCGTATGGAGAGAAATAACACGAGAAAATAAATCGTAGCGGCCCAGAAGAAATAAGTACGAATACTAAATAATCACAATAAATACGAATGATTTTACGCTTCGGAGCACTTTAATTCAACGGTTTCACCATATGAACTACATACAACCTTATCAAAACGGTGATTAAAAATTCTCAGACCCGTTTCCTAGCTATGTTTTCTACTAATAATATATTTTTTTTTTAGTAATTATAATTTTCATGACAATGTAGTATCCACATTTTATCTTAAAAATTCCTTCTTATTTTGTCATGTTTACCGTAATGTGATTATATAAATTTGATCACAGATTAGTATGCTTCGGAACCTGGCAACATTGTAAGGGACGTAAAATTCAGTAACTGAGGGTACGGGCGGTAACGGAGCGGACATTTCGTTACGAAATGGACATTTTTTCGAGAAAAGTTTCGCCCTAAATCTCTGTGGTTAATCGCCGGACAGAATTTTGGCTGTTAACGATTTTATACTCGAGGGTTCGGAGTTTTCAAAGTTATTTACGTTTTTTATGAGAATCGTGAAGCGTTTGCGGCCTTAAAGTATCTACAGAATTTTTGCATAAATTCAAGCAATTTTCATAAAACTTGTGTGATCCCATACTGACGGTCAAATGTTTGATTCCAACTTGCGGGCACATAGGTTAAACTTATTTGATGCAATTGTTTCCATTTGCGAGCTAAATGACCTGTTTTTAAGACTACAATATATTTGTGTAGAGTCCTTAACGGATTTTCATTGGATGTGCATGTAAACAGTAAGTGAAGAAGCTTATCCTATCCTACTTAATATTAAAAATGCGAATGTTTATATGTTTGTTACTGAAACACGCTCCAACCACTGGCCGGGTCGGGATAAAACTTGGCACACATAATGGGATAGGTTCTGATATAAGACATAAGCTACTTTTCACCGAGAGAAAACGCATTTAACGCAGTTGAAACCGCAAGCGGAAAGCTAGTTTATTTTAATTTTTAACCGCTCTCCCAGCATGAAACCAATCAGTGATAAATCCAATATTTATAAATACAGGATTTTGTTGCGACCCCGTTTAAATCTCAAGCAGAAATTCTAGCTTTAATAAAAATAGTATTAAGATCTGGATAGCTCAGATAAGAAATCTAGATATCTCGAAGGTATTAAAATAAACATAAAAAATCCATCTCTGCAGAATCATTTCGAGATAGAAATTTAATTTAATGGTCCAGTCTAGTGGCTGGTTTCTTGGGCTTCTAATGAGTTCTTTTTAAAATAGGTAGTAGAATATTACCGTAGGTAATAATATTAAGAAAAGTGGAAAAAAGAGAAAACGTATCACCCAACCATGGGCAAATCTAGGCTAAATATAGGTAGATAAAATGAGGTAATTTACGCTCTGCCTACCCCATTAGGGATAAAGGCGTGATTATATGTATGTAAAATGATTGCTTACATGCTGAACCTCCCATTCCAGCAAGACTAAAACATAGAATGTGCCAGATGCATCTCCTCCCAGGCATGCTGTAAAAATCAACTTAGAGTTTTGAGGGCTTTAGTATTGTAATTTAGACGATGGGCTGACAACCTGTAATTATAGCAATATACAGATCTATCTGGAATAACCCTCAAAACTTTGTCAGACGTGGCGGAACGACCTTTGTTTAGGAAGTTTACGCTTTGCCTACCCCATTTGGGATAAAGGCGTGATTAAACATATGTATGTGTCGCTGGACAATAGGCCAATATAGGCAAAATTATACATATAATATAATCACGCCTTTATCCCTTACGGGGTAGGCAGAGCGTAAAACGCTTCCTAAAAGGCGCTTTCGCCGCGTCTGATATAAATTGAGGGCAATTTTAGATTGTAATGTGTATTGCTGTATGACAGGTTGTCAGCCCATCGCCTAAATTACAATACACTGTAACCCTCGAATCCCTTTTGCTGACTTCTACATCATGCCCGGGAGGAAGGGCAACTGGAACATTCTATGTTTTTCTTTCTCTCCCAGTCCAGTATGGAAGATTTATAGGCAAAATCATAGGTAGATAAAATGGACTACTGATCTGAAAATGCTGTAATACGTATTTGTCTGATAGAACCTTTGTAAACAAGTCTGAGAGGACAGGTACAGCTTCTAATAATTTCAGAAATGTCATCATCTCTATAGCCTTATCCCGTATCTCACGGGGTCAGCTACCTAATATAGAGGACTGAACAAGGGTACTGGTTTTTACACAGAGCAACTGCCATATGACCTCCGCAACCCAGAAGGAAAACCAGACCCAATCCTAGATTTCGTCGGAGTTTTCAAGCCACCAACGCTTAGCACTGGCCTCTGACATGGCCTAACGACTAATATCTACGGTACTAAACGATAATAAACAGGACCAAGGGCTTAATGTGCCTTCCGAAGCACGGAAAAGCGCCGAATAAATGTACATATGAAATTCGAAAACCGAAAAACACATTGGTACGTAGTGGGATTCAAACCACACACATTAATGTTTTACATTTTGTGTATTTTTTTAAATAAAATTTAAAATTTGTTACTTTAGCTAACTTGGTTAAGCTCGTATATACACAACATAGCATAGCATATAGTCAACGGTTATCAATATTTATTGTTTCTATATTGGGACCGAACGTTGACCTCCAAGATACAGGCTTTCGCTTAGTTTGGAGACCAGGGTTCAACATTTAATTTTGTACAACTGTATTTAAAACCAAATTCCACAATCAGTCCTTTTTTATATTGTGCAAATAATGTTTTTCCCAAAAGGTTGCCTGGCAGAAATTGCTACCCTAGCAATAAGGCCGCCTAATTGTACTGTTTGTTTTGTAATGTTTGTTCCTGTACAATGTGTTGTTTATGTGCAATAAAGAATATTTGTATTGTATTGTATTTTATGAATAAATAAATTTTATATAAAAATGAATTACCACCTCCCGCTCAGCCGGCAGCGGCCCTGTCCACTACACCATTGGGCTCTATACAATAAGTTCAGAAATGTACAAGCTAGAATTGCCCAGAGGGGTTTACGGACAAAAATAATTTGTTATACCAAGTACTAAGCTAAGCAGCTAAATATTCAAAACAACATGGCTGTACCCATTTGGGTATGTGTCACATTTTTCCCTAAAAGAGAGTGAGACATCAAATAAAAATATGTCTTAGAATGTACCAGTGACATATGAACAGGACAAGACTGAGTTTAAATGTCCCATAGTTACTAGGAAACATATTTTACATACAAACATATAATCACGCCTCTATCCCAAATGGGGTAAGCAGAGCGTAAACGACCTAAACAAAGGTCGTTCCGCCACGTCTGACAATTTTTTGTGAGATTTGTAGGTATATTGCTGTAGTGACAGGTTGTGAGACCCTCGTCTAAATTACAATATACTGAAACCCTCGGATCCCTTAGCTGGTTTTTACAGCATGCGCCAGAGGAAATGCAGCTGGCACATTCTATGTTTTTTTTCTCGTTCCCAGTCCAGCATGGAAGCAACAAATTTATCGCATTAAACATATTTTAATGCGATAAATTACATATGCTAATATAAATATAATATATAATTTATAATAATATAATTATATATGTTGGACTGGGAGCGAGAAAAAAACATAGAATGTGCCAGCTGCATTTCCTCCCGGGCATGCCGTAAAAACCAGCTAAGGGTTTCAGTATATTGCAATTTAGGCGATGGGCTGACAACCTGTCACTACAGCAATATACATACGTACAAAATACAAATCCATCTTTAATAACCCTCAAAACTTTGTCAGACATGGCGGAACGACCTTTGTTTAGGTCGTTTACGCTCTGCCTACCCCATAAGGGATAAAGGCGTGATTATATGTATGTATAAATTACATAGCCTTAGTCGTGACTCGTGAAGCTCGATTGTTTACGTGTATGTTTCTATTCAACTGGCTCTGTAGTCTAGCGGTCTGAGCCGTCGGCTCCGATCCCGATTTCTGGCGCGGGACAACGACTTCGTGCTGTTGTTTCTAATTTGGTTAATCTAATTCGGGACCTGATTGTCCGAAAAGTAAGATGATCCTGCGCCTGATTCATCACCTGATGATATCATGTTCTAGCTTTCCGCCTGCGATTAAACCCGGTACGAGTTAGATGAATATTATAGAAATATTTTTGGTATTATAATATTAGTAGGACTACCTCCGTGGTCTAATGGTAAGAGCCATAGACTCTCAATCCGGAGGTCCTGGGTTCGATTTCCAGGTGGAGAACACAAAGTTGATATTAGTCAATTTATCACATTGTGAGATTTTCCCCTGATTGGTTAGAACAATGCAGGCTGATTACCTGATTGTCTGAAAAGTAAAATGATCCATGCTGTCAGATGGGCATGTAAACAGTCAGTCCTGCGCCTGATTTTTCTCTGGTCGTATCAGTCAGTCTGTCCCATCAGAATAAGAGATTAAAGGAATATAGAGTGCTCTTGTGTTTTGTGTACGCACTTGGGCACTAGAAACAAGTCCAGCAAAGATGGTTGATTTCTGTGAGATTAGCCGCCGTCACTTAAAGTCGGTTGGGAAGGACTATTTAATTTATGTTCCTATTCAATTCGGCGTGGTATGGGATTGCTATCTGACTTACATGCTGGCTTGTGAATATTTAATTCTTCTGTACACTTGATCCCTCTTGACCTAAACTAGAGTAATTCCATGAAAAAATAAAAGAAAATTTCAAAGCTATGACATGTTGAACAACTCCACATTCTTCTTCTGTCGTATGGGTAATGAGTCAATTGACCCGATGAACTCTGGTGTCAGAGTTTTTAAACCACCAACAGCACAGCTAATAGGCCTCTGACATGGTTTTGTGTAACGAATATTATCAAAGACAGCGACCGGGACCGAAGGCTTAACGTGCCCTCTGAAGCACATATTTTTTTTAGTCATTCAGGTGATTCAGCCTGTATTATCCTAACGAAACTGGGGTAAATCTCATAAAGTGATAAATAGGCAAATATCAACTTGGCTTCCCCCCCATAGGAATCGAAGCCAGGACCTCCGGATTGTAAGCCCAATACTACAGTACAGTACATCCATAGAAAAACAAAAGAAAATCATGGCTTCCAAAGCTTCTTCTTTCGTGTGGGTTTCGAGTCAATGGACCCAATGAACCCTCGTGTCAGAGTTTTTAAACCGCCTAACAGCACAGCTAATAGGCCTCTGACATGGTTTTGTGTAACGAACACTATCATAAACAGCGACCGGGATGGACGGTTTAACGTGCCCTCCAAAGCACGCAATCTTTTTTCTTCAAAATAGTGATCAACTAAAAAAAATAACCCAGCGGGGCTACATTGCGCACTGTAGACTTCTTTTTATCTAAGACTAGCGACCCGCCCCGGCTTCGCACGGATATCATCAGTGTTTCTCTACTATATTATGCATGTATTATACATGTAAACCTTCCTCTTGAATCACTCTATCCATAAAAAGAAACCGCATCAAAATCCGTTGCGTAGTTTTAAAGATCTAAGCATACATAGGGATATAGGGACAGAGAAAGTGACTTTGTTTTATACTATGTAGTGATTATGTCTTTCGTTGAGCCACTTCACAACGGAAAATGATAGGTATTAATTATTTCTTCCATGCTGGACTGGGAGAGATAGAAAAACATAGAATGTTCCAGCTGCCCTTCCTCCCGGGCATGCTGTTGAAGTCAGCAAAAGGGACTCGAGGGTTACAGTGTATTGTAATTTAGGCGATGGGTTGACAACCTGTCACTAAAGCAATACATATACAATCTAAAATTGCTCTCAATTTTTGTCAGACGTGGCGAAAGCGCCTTTTACGAGGCGTTAAACGCTCTGCCTACCCCGTAAGGGATAAAGGCGTGATTTATGTATGTATTAATTATAGTGAAGTATACAATGCGTAAAGACGAATCTTACGCATCATAGCCCTGTTGGTGTTGGAGTTTCCAAACCACAAACACATACATATAATCACGCCTTTATCCCTAGTGGGGTAGGCAGAGCGTAAACGACCTAACCCAAGGTCATCCCGCCACATCTGACAAAGTTTTGAGGGTTATTTAAGATAGATTTGTAGGTATATTGCTGTAGTGACAGGTCGTCAGCCCATCGCCTAAATTACAATATACTGAAACCCTCAGATCCCTTTGCTGGTTTTTACAGCCTGCCCGGGAGAAAATGCAGCTGGCACATTCTATGTTTTTCTCTCGCTCCCAGACCAACATGTTGAATACCTCCACCATTCTAAAACTGAGATCTATTTCTATAATTCATTTTTATGTGTACAGAAAAACATAAACTAGATATTCTAGACCACGGAGGCAGTTATCATTGTAATATGTAGAGTCTTCTCCTGGCTTTTTAGTCTGTGGCCAAATAAAAAAGTATAAAGTAAAGCAATATAGCGATGGGAATATGAAATATGTGTCTCCAGAGACTGTCGCGTTATTCTTGCATGACGGCTGTATTTAGCGAAGCCTGCACGGAAAAACACTCGGTATATTTCTGGCCTATTTCTTATATAGAGTTTATTTTGTACGGAATAATACCCAGTATAATTCTGGCTTATTTCTTATTTGAGTGTATTTTTGTAGGCTTTTTTTCTGTTATTGTCGGACAGGTGTCCAAATAAGTATATTGTACTATTTTGCATCGCAGAACATGCTTTATAATTATGTTGTAATACCTGAAAATAAAAGTCTTTAAGAAATTTGTTAAACAAAATTAGCAAAGTGGCAGGACTATTTTGAGATTAAAGAGGAAAGATTTATTTATCATATTGAAATAAAAATAACATGTTTCTTTTTGTTCCATGTTGCTTTATAGATAAAACTTTGCAATTTACTTCATGCAATCCTAATCCAAAATTTGTAAAATAAATTTTGTCCCGTACAAAATTAGATAATTTTTTTTTTTTTTGCCTATAAATTGTCCCACTGCTGGGCAAAAGCCTCCCCTTCATCTCTCCAGGCGTCTCTGTATACAGATTCTGTCGGCCACTGTTCGCAAGTTAAACTTATTTTAATATAATATTTACGCTCTGCCCACCCCATTAGGGATAAAGGCGTGATTATATGTATGTATATTTTTATCATCATTTATTGTGAGGGAAATTATTCAATTTTATTAGTAGCACTTTTAACCTTTAATACTACCGAATGTAAGTAACTAAGATAAGATACAAATTATTGTATCCCTTTCGCTTAAATTGGATAAACCACCGAAAATACCTAAATCTGTGGACAAAAGGGCAACAACCCATCTCGTTATATTTTAGTTCAGTTTAATTAAAATTTTCTATTAATAAAATAACTTTCAAACCCACGACACGTCACGACAAAACAAAACCCGAACGCTAAACAGTGTGCGGACGGTTTTAAACTGTAGATACAGACTGACTGCATGATAACTGCATAAAATTACAATACAATACAAAAATATTTATTGCACAAAGACAAACATACAACAGAAATAAAAAGGAGCAAACGTGACAGTATACCGCACCGCTGCGGCGCGAGGCTCCTTTCGTATTGCCGCAGCAAAAATATGGAATGATATTCCACCACCCATACGAACTAGCAATACGCTTCATCAATTTAAAATTAAGCTAAAAATATTTCTTTTGTGCCTCCAAAAAGAGTTTCAAAACAAACGTTGTCCCATACAGAATAGGTTTGACTACTGCAAATATCTGTTTTTTTATTCAAAATAATTATACTTTATATTGTCAATAAAATACCTCTCGTATGTACCTAATTGTTGTTATATTATTTGTCTTTCTGTTTTATATTTTATTTATTTATTTTATTTTCTCGTTCTTGGTAGCCGTCTGACTTTGGGTGGGCTTAAAATCAGCAATGCGCTGTGCCCACACCATTTATCCACTTTGTTTTGTGTATTATAATAATTAATAAATAATTTCTAATTTAATAATTAATAATTTCTTCCATGCTGGACTGGGAGCGAAATAAAAACATAGAATGTGCCAGCTGCATTTCCTCCCGGGCATGCTGTAAAAACCAGCTAAGGGATCTGAGGGTTTCGGTATAATGCAATTTAGGCGATGGGCTGACAACCTGTCACTACAGCAATATACCTACAAATCCATCTTGAATAATTCTCAAACCTTTGTCAGACGTGGCGGAACGACCTTTGTTTAGGTCGTTTACGCTCTGCCTACCCCATTAGGGATAAAGGCGTGATTATATGTATGTATGTATGTATGTATGTATGTATGTATTATAATAATAGTTATATCTTATGTGTATTATGTTTGTAAATGTACTGATTTTGTTTGTTTTAAATGTCTGTGAATGTGTGTAACTAGTTTCTGTTTGTAAATGTGGATAATAAATGTATTTGTACAGTATAATATAGGCGACCTTATTGCTAAAGCAGCAATTTCTACCAGGAAACTTTTGGGTATAGAAATTGTACAAGCAGAAAGTGGGATAGTGCATATTACTACACGTATGTGCATATTACTAAATAAAATATACTGATATATATCTTATGATAAACTAATATATAATACGTACCAGGCCACTCAGAAAGTATTGCGATAAATAGTTTTTATATATGGCAGACTGGCCGGTTAGAATCTTTTTTGAAAATATGATTACTTGTAAGTAAAAATATGTGTGTTCCATTTTCGAAATTTCCCTCCACATTTTTTGCGAGCCAATTCAAAGTATCGTGTCTTACTGAAAAATGGATCTGCGCCGGGAACATTTAAGAGCTATGATTTTTTACGATTTCAAGTGTCGCCTGTAACCGGATGAATCGTTCGATAGACTTCAAATGGCATTTATGGATGAAAGCCCCTCCAAGGCAACCGTGTATCGTTGGTATAACGAATTTAGGCGCGGTCGACCAACCTTGGGGGATGAAGAAAGAAGCGGTCGCCCTTTGACGGCTATTACGGAAGAAAACGTGCTAGCAGTGAAAAATTTAATCCAAGATAATAGGCGAATTACATATCAGGAGATTCAGCACATATTAAAGATTGGATCGGGAAGCGTTCACGAGATTCTACAAGGGCATCTTCGCATGAGGAGGATAGTATCGCGCTGGGTGCCGCACTACCTCACCGACGCTCAGAAGCAGGCCCGGGTGGAATGGTGCCGTGATATGCTGAACAAATTTGAAGCAGGCTCGTCTCGGCGTGTTTACGACATCGTAACAGGTGATGAATCCTGGATTTATCAATACGATCCAGAAACCAAACGCCAGTCGACAGTTTGGGTTTTTCAAAATGAACCAACGCCTACCAAAGTGAAGCGATCTCGAAGCGGGGGGAAGATTTTGATCGCCAGCATTTTTAATTTGACTGGCCACTTGGCCTCAATTCCCTTACGAGATCAAAGAAGCATTAACGCCGAATGGTATACTACCAAATGTTTACCAGAAGTTTTTTCTGTTGTGAGCAACAAGCGACTAAACACAGGGCTCCGCGGACTACTGCTCCACCACGACAATGCGCCTGCACATACCGCGCTCAAAACGAGGGACTTCCTGGACAGCACACCAGTCAAACTCCTGGGTCACCCTCCTTACAGCCCTGATCTAGCACCATGTGACTTCTTTTTATTTCCAAAAATAAAAAATCAGCTCAAGGGGATACAATTTTTGTCGCCGGAAGATGCGCTGGCTGCGTTCGAGCAGGCTGTAAACGAGGTGTCTACGGCGGACTGGAAAAAGTGTTTTGAAAACTGGTTCAGACGCATGAATCTTTGTATAGAGGCTGGTGGAGAGTACTTTGAAAAGATTTAATAAAAATATATGTACCTGTAGAACAACTTTTTTAGTGTCGCAAATCTTTCTGAGTGTCCCACGTATATGCTACATAAGACAAGATACTGTATGTTATATATCAGAGAAATTGATAGATAGAAAGAATATCACTACATATACTTACTTAAATGATACTTATGAATCAGACAGCTATACATTATACTTTATTAGCTAAATAGAATTTTCTTGTCCGCTTTAAAATTTATTTTTCTTTTTCGATACTAGGGCAGATTCGAAGATAGAGCGAACTCGCCTAGAAAAAAAATCTTGTATTGAATTTGAAGTCCAGTCAGCACGATTTGGGGAATTATTTAAAAGCCTACTAGGATTTCTTGTGAATAAATCAAATGACCACCTTCTTACCTATATACCTGATTGTCCGAAAAGTAAGATATTTACATGGATGGGCATGTAAATAATCGGTCCTGCGCCTGATCTCTCCCGGCCCAGTCAGTCAATCTGTCGCATCAGAATAAGAAATTGAAGGAATAGAGAGAGCACTTGTGTGTAGTGCAAACACTTGGCCACTATAAACAAGTCCTGCGCAGACGGTTTATCTCTTTGAAATTGGCCGCCTTCACCGAAAATCGGTTGCGAGGTCTATTATGTTTAATAAAGAGAGAATATTGAAAATAGACATATGTATACATTCGTATATTCACGCCTTTATCTCTAATGGGGTAGACAACGACAAACGAAAACTTAAAAAAAGGTCGTTCCGCCACGTCTGACAAAGTTTTGAAAGTTTTATAGGTATATTGCTGTAGTGACAGGTTGTGAGCCCATCGCCTAAATTGCAATTTACTGAAACCCTCGGATACCTTGCCTGTTTTTTTTCAGCAAGCCCGGGAGGAAATGCAGCTGGCACATTCTATGTTTTCGTCACGCTCCCAGTCCAGCATGGAAGTAATTGCAGCATTTTGGGATTGTTGCAGTTCATTATTCTCCAGCTCGTCTATGTTGGAGCTTTTTGACTCTAAAAACAGATTACAATATTCGAAATACTGCCGTTCTACACTGTAGGTACTGTTTTAACTTCGTTTTAGGAATTTCGTTACACAGAAATTGAATCAACACACGACGAAACTGGATAGAACTCCGCGAATTGGGGAGTATGAACAAATACAAAAACATACGACAATAAATATTCATATTCAAAGCTCTAAATAAATAGTAGAACGTAACGATTTATTTATAAACATACATACCAGGCCACTCAGAAAGTATTGCGATAAATAGTTTTTATATATGGCAGACTGGCCGGTTAGAATCTTTTTTGAAAATATGATTACTCGTAAGTAAAAATATGTGTGTTCCATTTTCAAAATTTCCCTCCACATTTTTTGCGAGCCAATTCAAAGTATCATGTCTTACTGAAAAATGGATCTGCGCCGGGAACATTTTAGAGCTATGATTTTTGACGATTTCAAGTGTCGCCTGAAACCGGATGAATCGTTCGATAGACTTCAAATGGCATTTATGGATGAAAGCCCCTCCAATGCAACCGTGTATCGTTGGTATAACGAATTTAGGCGCGGTCGACCAACCTTGGGGGATGAAGAAAGAAGCGGTCGCCCGTTGACGGCTATTACGGAAGAAAACGTGCTAGCAGTGAAAAAAATAATCCAAGATAATAGGCGAATTACATATCAGGAGATTCAGCACATATTAAAGATTGGATCGGGAAGCGTTCACGAGATTCTACAAGGGCATCTTCCCGTGAGGAGGATAGTATCGCGCTGGGTGCCGCACTACCTCACCGACGCTCAGAAGCAGGCCCGGGTGGAATGGTGCCGTGATATGCTGAACAAATTTGAAGCAGGCTCGTCTCGGCGTGTTTACGACATCGTAACAGGTGATGAGTCCTGGATTTATCAATACGATCCAGAAACCAAGCGCCAGTCGACAGTTTGGGTGTTTCAAAATGAACCAACGCCTACCAAAGTGAAGCGATCTCGAAGCGGGGGGAAGATTTTGATCGCCAGCTTTTTAAATTTGACTGGCCACTTGGCCTCAATTCCCTTACGAGATCAAAGAAGCATTAACGCCAAATGGTATACTATCAAATGTTTACCAGAAGTTTTTTCTGTTGTGAGCAACAAGCGACCAAACACAGGGCTCCGCGGACTACTGCTCCACCACGACAATGCGCCTGCACACACCGCGCTCAAAACGAGGGACTTCCTGGACAGCACACCAGTCATACTCCTGGGTCACCCTCCTTACAGCCCTGATCTAGCACCGTGTGACTTCTTTTTATTTCCAGAAATAAAAAATCAGCTCAAGGGGATACAATTTTCGCCGCCGGAAGATGCGCTGGCTGCGTTCGAGAAGGCTGTAAACGAGGTGTCTACGGCGGACTGGAAAAAGTGTTTTGAAAACTGGTTCAGACGCATGAATCTTTGTATAGAGGCTGGTGGAGAGTACTTTAAAAAGATTTAATAAAAATATATGTACCTGTACAACAATTTTTTTTAGTGTCGCAAAACTTTCTGAGTGTCCCACGTACATACATATAATCACGCCTTTATCCCTAATGGGGTAGGCAGAGCACAAACGACCTAAACGAAGGTCGTTCCGCCACGTCTGATAAAGTTTTAAGAGTTATTCAAAATAGATTTGTAGGTATATTGCTGTAGTGAAAGGTTGTCAGCCTATCGCATAAAGTGCAATATACTTAAACCCTTGGATCTCTTAGCTGGTTTCTACAGCATGCCTGGGAGGAAATGCAGCTGGCACATGTTTTTCTTTCGCTCCCAGTCCAGCATGGAAGCAATCATTAAATTAAGCATTTTATTTATATAGTTACGGCAATTTATATTTGCATAAATCACAACTAAAGAAAAATAAATCTTTACCTGTCTTTTCTATTTACTTAACAGTTTAATGTACACAATAAAATACAAAAAACATATACATATAAAACAAAGACAAAACAGGCACAGCTTATTTCTAAAAAGAAATCTCTTTCAGCAGACCTAGGCTAATGAAATAGCATTCTGAGAGGCAGATACGACGTGCACAATTAAAAATATTGAAAACAATCTATCATGGGGCAACAGAAATGAAGGACAATAATTATAGTCAAGATTTTGTTAAAGTGTGCCCTCAACGAATCGATAACTGCCTCCGTGGTCTAGTGGCTAGTGCCATGGACTCCTGATCTGGAGGTCCTCGGTTCGATTCCCAGAGGGGAAACACACAGTTGATATTTGAGAATTTATCACTTTGTGAATTTTTCCTCAGTTTGGTTAGGACATTGCAGGCTGAATCACCTGATTGTCCGAAAGTAAAAATATTTCGTGCTTTGGAGGGCACGTTAAGCCGTCGGTCCCGGTCGCTGTCTCTGATAGTGGTCGTTACTCAAACCAAGTCAGAGGCCTGATAGTTGTGCTACTAGGCGGTTTAAAAACTCTGACACCAGGGTTCATCGGGTCGATAGACTCAATACCCACTCGACAGAAGAAGATCGATATCAGTAGCTTTCCGACCCGCGTTTCGAAAGCGACAAAATTAGTCTTCAGTCTCATTGGAGTCCGGCGCCAAACAGCTTGCTGTGCTGTGTTCCGTCGGTACATAAAACTGCCAGTGCCATAACAGGCATATTCTGTGTGAGCTCGCTCCATCATCGACTGTGTCACGGTTATCCCTGACCTTTGTGTCTAGATTCACAAACCCATTTCAAGTAAAAAAATAAGGTACTTAAGACTTTATCATTGCCCAGGTTTTTTAAATGCGACGCGGTTTTTAAGCCGTTGACGTGCAAAAGAAAGAAAAGGGAAAGGAGATAAAGTTTTACTCCCATGGAGAGGAGAAACCTGATCTTCTTCTTCTTTGCGAGTGGATTCCCGAGTCGATAGACCCGATAAACCCTGGTGTCAGAGATTTAAAAAACCGCCTAGTATCACAACTATTTAGGCCTCTGACATGGTCTGAATAACCACCACTATCAAAGACAGCGACCGGGACCGACGGCTTAACGTGCGCTCCGAAGCACGGAATCCTCTTTATTTTCGGACAATTAAACCAACATTTGGAAAATCTCACAAAGTGATAAATTGACAAATATCAACTTTGTGTTCCCCCCTGGGAATTCAACCCAGGACCTCCGGATCGAAAGCCCATGGGCCACTAGACCACGGAGGCAGAAACCTGATAGAAACTGGGTTTCTACACAACGACGTTACATAATAAGTTTTTCAGCACTAGTTGCAGACAATCAGATCGTTCAAATTTTATATTCACCAAATGTAACATACATACATTAATACTTAAAATCACGCCTTTGTCTCTTACGGGGTAGTTGTACTGTGTATTGCTTTAGTGACAGGTTGTTAGCCCATCGCCTAAATTACAATACACTTTACCCTTCGAATCCCTTTTGCTGACTTCTACAGCTTGTATGGGAGAAAGGGCCACTCCAACAGTCTACGTTCTTCTATCTCTCCCAGTCCAGCATTCAAGAACAAAATGTTTCATACATTATTTTCCGTACATGCTGCGTGGCGAAAGCTACAGGATGAATAGGGTGGATAATGTGTTGTGTTGTTTGATAGTATTAATCTGTAATTTGTTATTTAATAACCTATAATGTACCTAATTTATTTTTGTTTAATTAATTTTAACATGTTTATTTTATTTAATGTAATGTGAATGACTGACCCTAATTTTATAAATTTATTCATTGTAATATGGACATTGTATCTGGAATAAAAACCTATTATTATTATTCAAATTAATGTCCCCTTTCGAATATCGAACCTACGACTTTAGAGACAAGATCCTAAGGACTGTATAGGCATACACGGGCCTGATATTCAGAATTCCAAATATACAAAATTCTATAGGGCATCGACCGTATTTTTATTTAAATGTGTTTCCGAGCAAGGGGTTATAAAGTAACAAGGTTTATTTTGTAGACAGTTTAAGTTAACAAGACTAATATTGAGTTTAATGTGAATGCTACGTATTTTATTGCACACAATATTATAGAACTCTAATTTTAAGATTAAAACATGACTTTAACTTGAAATCTCAGTTTTATAAAGCTTGCCAAAATCAAACCTGTGCCACAGCTCGGACACTCCTAACTACCATGTCATTTTGGTCACACATCGACAGACGGCATGTTGCACTTGGCATGCGCTTGTGTGCGTGTTATAAGGGTTGCCTAATTTTGTTATACCGGTTATAATCATCACTTGATTAATCTGATTCTTGATTAAACCAACGTTTTAAAGTTGCACTGTAACTGAATAGTTAGAATAGATTAGGTTGCATATTTTGTATGAATTCACTTACCGTCTCTCATCACTGTGGAATTTAAAAATGTTCCTATTGGAGTCATATCTTGTGGTAGAAAGACGTCCGTAGACGGAACAGTACCTAACCATCTTTGAAAGACAAAACTTTATTATTTCCGTTACACTGAGAAACATGCGCGCGCCATACCCGCTAAGCGTACTCTCAATGTGGCCCACAATCCAGCGCGGAGTGTGACGTATGTCGGACAGGGTAAGGGAGGAGAATGTCCATTCTGTATGTAGTACTATTATATATTCTGAGCCTGTGCTAAGCATTGGCGGCATGAAAACTCTGACCTAATCTCGAATTAGGTCTGGCTTCCCTTCTGGGTTGCGGAGATCAGATGGCAATTACTTTGTATATAAAACCAGTACTTTCGTTCAATCACCACAAAAATGTGCAAAGAAAACGCTAACACTAATTCCATAAAAACTATGAGACTCATTTAAAAATGCTTTTTCATGATTTTAGATAATCATAATATGGATATTTTACCGAAGGAACAGTGAAAGTTTAGAAGAACCGAATAGTTTAGAAGGAATATCAAATTTACTGATAAAAACAGCTTTACTGTCAGTTTTATTTCAACATACAAACTTATTTATGAACCAGAATATTTTTAAATGTTGCAATTGCAGGCCATGAACTGGTTTCTTAGATGTATATATTGTTTAAAATTTTCAATGATTTGTTTAAGAAAACTAAGCTCTTAAAAACAACCATGTTGGGAGGAATCATCTAAAGGTACTATTTATTATTCTCTGTAATTTAATGTGCCTGTTTAGTGTAACCTTTAAAAATTTAGCTTTCTCTCTACTGAATCTGGCTTCAAGCAGTTATTTAGTTGTGTTACTTGTGTTTAGTCGCTATGACGTGGTCCCAATACCAAAGGAATACATACATACATTCATATAATCACACCTTTTTCCCTAATGGGGTAGGCAGAGCATTCCCCAAGGAATAATAGTTATATTGGTACTAAAATTGTGAAAACCCGTCTTAACAAAAACGTTTTATGAGAAAGGAAAGTAGGAAAGCAAAAAGTACACAGTTACTTGTAATAATGTTTTTGTATAATGGTTATTTATTACAAAACATTCTGCCTTGCTAATGCTGTCATAATAAGTGATAATTTACACTTACTACCGCCTTACGATGCCATCTTTTTGACAATAGCTAATACCAAGCTCAGGGCTCAATTCTAAAAGCTCTATGCTAAAGCTCAATTGGCCGGAAGAAGCACAGAATAGGGAGTCGTGGAGAGACCGGAGGGAGGCTAGGAATTATCTTTAAGACCTTATTCTACACGTAAGTATGTACTACTAATTGTGATACTGCAATAAATATTTGAATTTGAATTTGAGGCCTTTGCCCAGCAGTGGGACACAAACGGCTAAATAAGATAAGATAAGTGTACAAGGAACATAATATATCACTACAGTTTTATAGATAATTATGATTTTAAGAGTTTGATGCGTAAGTTTTTCACTTTTCTACATTGTTTTCTATTTGTTTGAAAGTCACAGTTAATTATAGAATTCGTTAACTAATAGAAAAGAAGGTAAATCATAAACATAACTGGAAGAGATCCCTTAACGGGATAAGTCCGCCTTTGTGCCACTATTGTCTTAATCTTCTTGTATTTTAGTTTTAAGATTTTTAAGGTACAATTAAGAGCTTAAATACATACATAAGCAGATTATTTAGCCAGTACATACATACATACATAAAATCACGCCTTTATCCCTTACGGGGTAGGCAGAGCGTCAACTCCTCGTAAAAGGCGCTTTCGCCACGTCTGACAAAAATTGAGGGCAATTTTAGATTGTAATGTGTATTGCTATAGTGACAGGTTGTCAGCCCATCGCCTAAATTACAATACACTGTAACCCTCGACTCCCTTTTGCTGACTTCTACAGCATGCCCGGGAGGAAGGGCAGCTGGAACATTCTATGTTTTTCTATCTCTCCCAGTCCAGCATGGAAGAAATTATAATATTTAGCCAGTAGACTTTAGAATTAGTCCCTTAGTTTGAAACTCACAATCTTTGTTTCTCATGTACCGTTAGATGCATTGACGGCCTGTTAGACCTTATAAATCACGGATGAGAGGTTTGGTTAGAGTGTTAAAGATCATCGCAAACATCGGTTAAGTCGATGAACTATTTAACTGGACAGTTAGATGGCTCGTTCGATTTGTATAGGTGCACCGATTTGATGCAATTTGGTTTTGTTTGTTTTTTTGTTGATTTTTTGCCTTATAATTTAATTATGGTAAAGCCTTCTTCTAAAATAACGAAATTACTATTACCACTTATTACTTCAAAAATGTTTGAAGTCTAAAAAAACAGGAATACAATACAATACAAAATTCTTTATTGCACAAAGAATAAACTAATACATAGCGTATCCTTATTATGTAGTATATATTATGTTATATATCAGAGAAATTGGTAGGAATATTTTTTTTCATTTTGAACAGTTTAGTAAAAGATTCTTTTAATGGACCATTTGGCAATAGTACATTATTGCAAAGGCAGCGAAATAGGCAATTGCAGGTCGAGTATAAGTTTGAAGGCCGAGCCGCAGGCGAGGACTTCAATGATACGAGACAGGCAATTGCCATTTCGGCCGAAGCATTTATAGTGCTTTTCTTAAAAAAATGCAAGGAAATAAAAAAGGGCCTTTTACATAATAAATTTAATTAATATTAAAAGTTACATTACTCATGTTAGGACAAATATTGAACGAAAATGTTATTGTTTTAACTTCTGATCTTAAATCTGGTGGAGTGCAGTCAATGTCCATTTCATTTTCACTTTCAGAATCATCGGAACTCATTTTAATTTATGTTTATTAACAAAATAATTAACAACGAACTCCGCTTTACCGCCAATTTATTTTTTTATTTTACAGTTTGGTCCGAAAGGTAAACGCATCTGTGGCTATACAGCCACGAGAACGCAATGTGTACGATAGATGAAAGAGTTCTAAATTCAAACAGCACGCCGTTTCATACAACATTGCAGGCGCGCTCTTCGTTCCAAATTCAAAATACGCGCCGGGAAGTGATTTTGATTTTTCAGTCTACGTAAATATGATACTTCGCGTGTTCTTTATTCAAAAATAAAGACAATATTTTCGCGCATGTTTAAGAAAAAAAAATACTATAGCTCCCAAAACTACTTAGTGCTTGTAATTCGTCACCTAACTATAGTAGAAGTAATTAGTTAGTTGTCATCTATTACTGTAATTGATAATGCCCCAAGATTTCTAAATATCAATTCTAAGTCAAGTCACCTTTGTAAAAAATAACAAGTCTATTTGAACAAAACTCCTAATCCATTTGAAAGCTTTTAACACAAAAATAGTTTTATAAACTAAGTGCGCTTTCCACACTGGTCTCCACTCCGCCGTCAAGTGGAGCTCCCATTCTCTTTGCACAGAAAGTTTTAAACGCATCGCGCTCAATTGGAAAATTGGATCAAATGATCGCAGCGTAGTTTAGCGAATTAGCTCTAATCAGACGTGAAGTTGAAAGGAATGGGAGATAGTGATGTGTGGATGTAACGTTTGGAGTATTTTTTAATGTTACTTAAGATTAAAATCTTATCCCGTATGGTATCAGTATAGCTCTATAACATCTGTAAGACTTGATTTTGAAAGCGATATCAAAATTCTTCCATGCTGGACTTAAAGCAAGAGAAAAACATAGAATGAGCCAGCTGAATTTTCTCCTGGGCATGCTGTGAAAAACAGCTAAGGGATTCAAGGATTTCAGTATATTGTAATTTAGATATTGACATTTAAGTATCACTTAGAAAAATAACAGTGTTTAAAAAAGGTCACATCACTAAATGTAAAGAATGTGTGAAGTCCCACAGTGCAACACATTTCTGTTGACTTAAAAACTATTATCTTGTGAAAGTATAATTGTATGGAAATAAATTTTGGTATTGAATACAATTTGGTGAAAGAAAGTTATGCGTTTAGGCCGTTTTAAGGAATTACCATGTTTGTGTTACGAAAGATAAATGTTGAGTGGAGAGAAAACACTTACCCACATAATTGTTCTAAGTTAATAATTACTTTTTTCTTTTCTTTAAATCTTTATTTAAGGAGATTTGTCTTATTACACGACAATGCAACTTCATTAGAAAACATAACTTATTGCAATTATTATAAAAAACTTAGATACTATCTTAAAGATCAAAGAAAACAAATTTTAATTACTTAAATTTAACTGTACTATATGAAACTTTAACTGGCATACAAAATGTGCACCGCCTTGTGGCTTTGTTTGGGGATATCAGTTTTTTACATACATACACATAATCACGCCTTTATCCCTAATGGGGTAGGTAGAGCGTGTACCTTTTGTGTGTGTGTTGCTTCCATGCTGGACTGGGAGCGAGAGAAAAACATAGAATGTGCCAGCTGCATTTCCTCCCGGGTATGCTGTAAAAACCAGCTAAGGGATCCAAGGGTTTCTGTATATTGCAATTTAGGCGACAGGCTGACAACCTGTCACTATAGCAGTATACCTACAAATCTATCTTAAACAACCCTCAAAACTTTGTCAGACGTGGCGGAACGACCTTTGTTTAGGTCGTGTACGCTCTGCCTACCCCATTAGGGATAAAGGCGTGATTATATGTATGTATGTAGAGCGTGTACGACCTAAACAAAAGTCTTTCCGCCACGTCTGACAATGTTTTGAGGATTATATAAGATAGATTTTTATGTATATTGCTGTAGTGACAGGGTCACCCTATCGTCTAAATTGCAATATATAAAAACCCTCAGATCCCTTAGCTGATTTTAACAGCATGCCCGGGAGGAAATGCAGCTGGCACATTCTATGTTTTTTCTCTCGCTCCCAGTCCAGCGTGGTTTTTCTGCCCATCGTAATTAGAAAAAAAATCTGTATCGATTCATGTGACCCGTTTATTTCTGATATAATGTCACGGTAAACGCTGCTAAATGCTTAACTTTGAAAAGTTTACATTGGATTATTTCACTTCTTCTTCTGTCGAGTGGGTATCGAGTCTATCGACCCGATGAACCCTGGTGTCAGAGTTTTTTTAAACTGCCTAGTCGCACAACTATCAGGCCTCTGACATTATTATTTCACTGATACTAGAAGAAATATTTAAAGAAAACAGTATATTTCCATTAACTTAATTTTATTCTAATATAAATATAATATAATATAATTGTCTTCCATGCTGGACAGTGCCAGCTGCGTTTCTTACCGGGCATGCTGTAGAAACCAGCTAAGGGATCCGAGGGTTTCAGTATATTGTAATCTAGGCGATGGCCTGTCCCTATAGCAATATACCTATATTATCTTAAATAATCCTCAAAACTTTGTCTGACGTTGCGGAGCCACCTTTCTTTGGGTCGTTTACGCTCTGCCTACCCCATTAGGGAAGGCGTGATTATATGTATGTATGTACGTAATTTTATTGCAGCATGGTGTAAACTTATGACCATCAAATAAATCTTTTCAATGTACATACATACATATACATACATACATATAATCACGCCTTTATCCCTAATGGGGTAGGCAGAGCGTATACGACCTAAACAAAGGTCGTTCCGCCCCGTCTGACAAAGTTTTGAGGGTTGTTTAAGATAGATTTGTAGGTAGGTATATTGCTCTAGTGACAGGTTGTCAGCCTGTCACCTAAATTGCAATGTACAGAAACCCTCGGATCCTTTAGCTGGTTTTTACAGCATGCCCGGGAGGAAATGCAACTGGCACATTCTATGCTTCTCTCGCTCCCCGTCCAACATGGTTTTTCTGCCCATCGTAATTAGAAAAAAAATCTGTATCGATTCATCTGCATATATATATTCACGCGTTTATCCATAATGGGTTAGGCAGAGCGTCAACGATTTAAACAAAGGTCGCTCCGCCACGTCATACAAGTATTGTGGGTCATTCAGATATGTACTGCTGTAGTGGTTGTCAGCCTATCGCCTAAATTATAATATACTGAAACCCACAAATCCCTTAGCTGGTTTTTACAGCATGCCCGGAAGGTAATGCAGCTGGCACATTCTTTCGCTCCCAGTCCAGCATGACAAGACCTGCAGTTATTCAGTCTTTTATGCATTTTATTGGAGTTTGGCCGCAACGTAACTAATCATTTCTTCCATGCTAGACTGGGAGCGAGACAATAACATAAATGTGCCAGCTGCATTTCCTCCTGGGCATGCTGTAGAAACCAGCTAAGGGATTCGAGGGTTTCTGTATATTGCAATGTAGGCGATGGGCTGACAACCTGTTACTACAGAAATATACCTACAAATCTATCTTAAATTACCCTCAAAACTTTGTCAGACGTGGCGGAACGACCTTTGTTTAAGTCGTTTATGCTCTTCCTACCACATTAGGGATAAAGTCGTGATGATATGTATGTATGTAACTAATAGAAGTATTTCTATTTTATTTGTACAGAAGACCGCGACACTACCATGTTTGTATGGTTCATAAAAAAAAACAACATCAACCATACGGTCAACATCGGTAGCGTCAAACGTTTTAGATATTGATCAGGCTAACAAAAACATTTACTTGACCGGGGGTTGGATAAGCTAAAACTGTGGATATGTTACGGCCAAAAGTTGTTCAGTATCAGTTTATAATAGCACCGGCTAATTGTATTCGTCAACAATTTGTTTTCTTTTTTGTGTCAAGAGGTATATCCGGTCACATGACTCTAGATCTTAAATCACCTAATAAGGACTAAGAGACTTACCTCTATGCTGTACTGGGAGCGAGAAAAAACATTGAATGTGCTAGCTGTATTTCCTCCCGGGCATATTGTAAAAACCAGCTAAGGGATCCGAGGGTTTCAGTATATTGTAATTTAGACGATGGGCTGACAACCTGCTACTACAGCAATATACCTAAAAATCTATCTTAAATAACCCTCAAAACTTTGTCAGACGTGGCGGAACGACCTTTGATTAGGTCGTTAACACTCTGCTTACCACATTAGGGATAAAGGTGGGATTATATGTATGTTCATTTTGTATGAACTGACAAAACTTAATTAAAGAGATTAATATAGTAAAGATATTAATCAATTAATGATTCAATATAAAATGTACCCATTATACTTATAAAGTTGGTATTGACATATAAATTATTTTTAAGAAATTATGAAATAAAATACTTCCATGCTGGACTGGGAGCGAAAGAAAAACTTAGAATGTTTCAGCTGCATTTCCTCCCGGGCATGCTGTAAAAATCAGCTAAGGGATCCGAGGGTTTCTGTACATTGTAATTTAGGCGATGGGCTGACATCCTGTCACTACAGCAATATACCAGGCCACTCAGAAAGTATTGCGATAAATAGTTTTTATATATGGCAGACTGGCCGGTTAGAATCTTTTTTGAAAATATGATTACTTTTAAGTAAAAATATGTGTGTTCCATTTTCAAAATTTCCCTCCACATATTTTGCGAGCCAATTCAAAGTATCGTGTCTTACTGAAAAATGGATCTGCGCCGGGAACATTTTAGAGCTACAATTTTTTACGATTTCAAGTGTCGCCTGAAACCGGATGAATCGTTCAATAGACTTCAAATGACATTTATGGATGAAAGCCCCTCCAAAGCAACCGTGTAACGTTGGTATAACGAAGTTAGGCGCGGTCGACCAACCTTGGGGGATGAAGAAAGAAGCGGTCGCCCTTTGACGGCTATTACGGAAGAAAACGTGCTTGCTAGCAGTGAAAAATTTAATCCAAGATAATAGGCGAATTACATATCAGGAGATTCAGCACATATTAAAGATTGGATCGGGAAGGGTTCACGAGATTCTACACGGGCATCTTCGCGTGAGGAGGATAGTATCCCGCTGGGTGCCGCACTACCTTACCAACGCTCAGAAGCAGGCCCGGGTGGAATGGTGCCGTGATATGCTGAACAAATTTGAAGCAGGCTCGTCTCGGCGTGTTTACGACATCGTAACAGGTGATGAGTCCTGGAGTTATCAATACGATCCAGAAACCAAGCGCCAGTCGACAGTTTGGGTGTTTCAAAATGAACTTGGCCTCAATTCCCTTACGAGATCAAAGAAGCATTAACTCCGAATGGTATACTACCAAATGTTTACCAAAAGTTTCTTTCTGTTGTGAGCAACAAGCGACCAAACACAGGGCTCCGCGGACTACTGCTCCACCACGACAATGCGCCTGCACACACCGCGCTCAAAACGAGGGACTTCCTGGACAGCACACCAGTCAAACTCCTGGGTCACCCTCCTTACAGCCCTGATCTAGCACCGTGTGACTTCTTTCTATTTCCATAAATAAAAAATCAGCTCAAGGGGATACAATTTTCGTCGCCGGAAGATGCGCTGGCTGCGTTCGAGCAGGCTGTAAACGAGGTGTCTACGGCGGACTGGAAAAACTGTTTTGAAAACTGGTTCAGACGTATGAATCTTTGTATAGAGGCTGGTGGAGAGTACTTTGAAAAGATTTAATAAAAATATATGTACCTGTAGAACAATTTTTTTTAGTGTCGCAAATCTTTCTGAGTGTCCCACGTACCTACAAGTCTATCTTAAATAACCCTCAAAACTTTGTCAGTCGTGGCGGAACGACCTTTCGTTTAGGTCGTATACGCTCTGCCTACCCCATCAGGGATAAAGGCGTGATTATATGTATGTATGAAATAAAATAAAATATTTTCTTCTATGCTGGACTGGGAGAGATAGAAAAACATAGAATGTTCCAGCTGCCCTTCCTCCCGGGCATGCTGTTGAAGTCAGCAAAAGGGACTCGAAGGTTACAGTGTATTGTAATTTAGGCGATGGGCTGACAACCTGTCACTATAGCAATACATATTACAATCTAAAATTGTCCTCATTTTTTGTCAGACGTGGCGAAAGCGCGCATTTAAGAGGCGTTAAACGCTCTGCCTACCCCGTAAGGGATACAGGCGTGATTTATGTATGTATGTATGAAATAGAATCTGAATCTGAATCTGAGATTATAATGACCGATTAGTGCAATAAGCAAGGACGATACAAATTTGAAATGTGGATATGTTGGTAGAGGACGACCGAAGAAAAGATGGATGGACTGTGTGAAAGATGATATGTCTTTAACGGGTGTGAGTGTTGATTTGACGGCTGACAGGGTATAATGGAAGAAGTAAACGAGCGATTTCGTATTTATTGAAAATACCTCACTATTTATTGGGTGATACAAATTTGACCTAATCTTACTATGCTTTTATGACACATCTCTTATTTCTATTTTCCCCATCTGACCACGGAAATAAAAAAAGCAACTCCGGAACGCGTGGGCGTAACTGTGAATGAATAGTGTTGGTCGGTTTGTTAGTTTATTTTAATTTTATTCTTTTATTCAAATCAGTTTCAATTAGAACTATAATGTATGAATGAGAGCGAGGAACTGAATTCGACAGTTTGAAGTTATTTGGATGTTTTAGAGAAGTGTTTTGTATTATATGATCTTGGAAAAGTTTACTTATAATATTTCCAACTCAGTTTTAGAAAAAAGGTAAACAAAGATATAGAAAAGAAGACACATTTCAAAAATAAATGATAATTGTTGACAAATTGGATAAATTACTAAAACTACTACATGATGTTGTCATATCTAAAACTTATTTTACTATTTCTTCCATGCTGGACTGGGAGCGAGAGAAAAACATAGAATGTGCGAGCTGCATTTCCTCCCAGGCATGCTGTAAAAACCAGCTAAGGGATCTGAGGGTTTCAGTATATTGTAATTTAAACGATGGGCTGACAACCTGTCACTACAGCAATATACCTAAAAATCGATCTTAAATAACCCTCAAAACTTTGTCAGACGTGGCGGAACGACCTTCGTTTAGGTCGTTTACGCTCTGCCTACCCCATTAGGGATAAAGGCGTGATTATATGTATGTATATTAGAATCAAGATCTTCGATTATAAGACATGTAACTTTGTTAAACTTTATAAAAAAAAACTAAAATTGATTTGGAAATAGTACGGAAACAACGGTACATTACCGCGTACTGACATGGGTTGCTCAGTCAACGAAACTGAACAACTATCACCAGGTTATATTTTTCAGGAAGTGAAATTTTGTATGGGAATATCTCACGCCTCTATCCATAATGTGGTAGGCAGAGCGTTTACATACATACATATAATCACGCCTTTATCCCTAATGGGGTAGGCAGAGCGTAAACGACCTAAACAAAGGTCGTTTCGCCACGTCTGACAAAGTTTTAAGGGTTTTTAAGATAGATTTATACGTATATTGCTGTAGTGATAGGTTTTCAGCCCATCGCCTTAATTACAATATACTAAAACCCTCAGATCTCGTAGCTGGTTTTTATCGGCTCGGGAGGAAATGCAGCTGGCACATTCTATGTTTTTCTCTCACTCCCAGGCCAGCATGGAAGCTACGTAAGCAGAGCGTTTACGACCTAAACAAAGGTCGTTCCGCCACGTCTGAATTCTGAGGGTAATTTAAGATATTCTTTCGCATTTGAGACTTTGGGTCCTTGGGGTCAGGAAGCTAAATTATTTGTTGCTGATCTCTCAGCGCGTTTTCGTGAGACTTCAGGCGACCCCAGGTCTGGCAGCCACCTCGCACCAAGATTGAGCATTGCTATTCAAAGGGGGAATGCTGCCAGCTTATTGGGCACTTTACCTCATGGAGATGCATTGGAGGGTCTTTTTGATTTATATTTTTTTTTTATTATTATTTTGTTAATAGTGTTATATTTTTGTAATAAATAGTTAAGATAGATTTGTAGGTATATTGCTGAAGTGACAGGTTGTCAGCCCGTCGCCTAAATTGCAAAATACTGAAACCCTCAGATCCCTTAGCTTGTTTATACAGCATTTTCGGGAGGAAATGCAGCTGCCACATTCTATGTCTTTTTCTCGCTCCCAGTCCACCATGGAAGAAATTTACCATAACAATATAAAACAATTTGATTCAAAATTCAAATTTGATTATTCATAATCCTTGGAAAGTCTATTAAACTCTTCTGCCCTTCCAATATTACCTTTGAATCCTTAATTCTATCAAAAACCCGAGGTTAGGGATGGGATATCGGTTACATTTCCTGTGAGAATTTCCCTATATTTTCTCAAATTTGGTATAGTATAATGCAAGCTTATCAAATCACCTGGATTGTCTGCCATAAAGATCCTGTGTATCGAAAGGCACGTTAAGCCGTTCGTTTCGTTATTATATTATCTCTGACCATGGATGTTTCATGAAACCTTTCTTTACATACATACATATAACGGGGGAAATGCAGCTGGCACTTTCTAAGTTTTTTCTCGCTCCCAGTCCAGCATTGTTGAGTTTAGCGACTGTCTATTTACGTACATATTCTGTTCTTTTTTAAATTTTTGCGATTTATGCGATGGGCTGACAAACTGTCACTGCAGCAATATACCTACAAATCTATCTTAAATATCCCACAAATCTTTGTACGATGTGACGGGACGACCTTTGTTTAGGTCGTTTACGCTCTGCCTACCTCATAAGGGATAAAATCGTAATTATTTATGTATGTATTCTAGTCTAATTGTAGTATGTAACAGGAATGTGAGGTTATAGCCTTGTGTTAGTTTACTTAATGTACTGTATAAAACATGATTTAATCCAATTTTTCATAAAATCTAGTAAACACCGGTATTATTTGTTTATCCGGTAATCTATAGAAGTCACAACAATACAATACAATACAATACAAAATTCTTTATTACACAAAGAAACACATACAACAGAAATAAAAAGGAAAAAACGTGACAGTACAATATAGGCGGCCTTATTGCTAAAGCAGCAATTTCTACCAGGCAACCTTTTCAATACTGTTACCCTTATAAACCGCTTTCAACCTAAAACGGTAAAACCACTTCCTATTTAGTTTGGAAATTTCAAAGTATGTATCTAAATTAATTTCTTGCCAAAATGTCCCGGTTAAGCTGGAAAATATTCACAATGTTCTGTTCAGTAAACATTTCGCTGAGTATTATGTTAGGAAAGGCAAAATTAACTTTTATGACAACATACATACATACATAACGTCACGCCTCTTTCCCGGAGGGGTAGGCAGAGATCACATCCTTCCATTTGCTACGATCCTTGCAAACTTCTTTCGCTTCATCTACATTCATCAATCTTTTCATGCACGCTCGTCGGTTTAGGGTACTCCTGACCTGACCTTTCCCTAGAACGTCCCCGATTTGATCGCGGTACGTTCGTCGAGGTCTTCCCCTTCCAACATTCCCACTCACACCCGCCATGTATGAAAACACTGGCTAACTAAGCTTAGTTTGTTATTTTAGCAAGAGGAGACAGAGTTACTCAATGAAAAACCTGGTTGACATACAGGCATGACATCATCTTCCTAGCCTTATCCCGTATCTTACAGGGTCGGCTACCTAATCTAGGGTATTGAACGAAGGCACTGGTTTTTACACATAAATTTTTACATTTATAGAAAAAAAAACTATTACGCCTGTATCTCTAATGGGGTAGATAGAGCGTCAACGACCCAAATAAAGGTCGTTCCGACACGTCTGACAAGTTGCGAGTGTGGTTTGAGTTAGTGTGTATTGGTGTAAGACAAGATAAGTTGAATATACTTGAATATACTTTATTGCACAAAAAATACACCAGATAAAAAAGAAGCAGATAGTAGTACAAATAGGCGGCCTTATTGCTAAGCAGCAATTTCTTCCAAGCAACCTTAACATACAGGAAAATAAAAGTGGAACTAGTGGGCTGGTATACATTTAATTTTGCTGAAGTGACAGGTTTTCAGTCCATCGCTTGGATTACAACACACTGAAACCAAATTCCTCAGCTGGTTCGACAGCATGCCCATAAGGAGATACAGCTGGCAAGTTCTATGTTTTTCTAGCGCTTCCAGTCCAGCATGGAAAAAGAAAAAAAGTGCCTTTAATTATTTTGTAGGTTTAAAGACCGTATATTGTAATTTAGGCGATGGGCTGATAACCTGTCACTACAGCAATACACCTACAAATCTATCTTAAATAACGCTCAAAACTTTGTCAGACGCGGCTAAGCGACCTTTGTGTAGGTCTTTTGCGCTCTACCTACCCCATTAGGCATTAAAACGTGATTACATGTATGTATGCTTCCTGATGGGGATAGGTCAAAAATCACTGTAACTTATGAATACCCTGACACAACATTACACCTGTGTTTCTGAGTCCACAGAAACATCCTTATTTACATACATACATATAATGACGCCTTTATCCCGATGGGGTAGACAGAGCATAAACGTCCTAAACAAAGGTCGTTCCGTCACGTCTGACAAAGTGTTGAGGGCTATTTAAGATAGATTTGTAGGTATATTGCTGTAGTGACAGGTTGTTAGCCTATCGCCTACATTGCAATATACTGAAACCCTCAGATCCCTTAGCTGACTCTTACAGCATGCCCGGGAGGAAATGCAGCTGGTACATTCTATGTTTTTCTCTTGCTCCCCGTCCAGCTTGGAAGTATCCGCATTTAACATTACCTGAAAAAAAAAAGATTGTTAGTAAAAATCCTTTCTATGTAAAATATTACCACAGAATATAAAATTTATTGCATCAACTAAAAAAGAACGAAACGGGACAAAGTTTTATCTCCCGTGACCCGTAAAAACGTCCCAATTAAAACAAAACAAACCATAAACCACCTTTAGCTCATTAAAAAAAAAACTGTTTACAACGAGTAAAAATATCTCCCAACTGCGTAAAAAAATCCTTACATAATACAATCATTATTGATGATCACAAAATGATCATTAAAACTGAAGAAATTATAACTAAAATCGAAAGATAATTAAATTTGATAACACCCCACTTAAGCTTAACTTTTTCAAACATACATATAGTCACGCCTTTTTCCCTAATGGGGTAGGCATAACGTAAACGACCTGAACAAAGGTCGTTCCACCACGTCTGACAAAGTTTAGAGGGTTGTTTAAGATAGTTTTGTAGGTATATTGCTGTACTGACAGGTTGTCAGCCCATCGCCTAAATTGAAATATACAGAAACCCTCGGATCCCTTAGCTGGCTATTACAGCATGCCCGGGAGGAAATGCAGCTGGCACATTCTATGTTTTTCCCTCGCTCCCAGGCCAGCATGGAAGAACAGTTTACAACGAGTAAATATATCTCCCAACTGCGTAAAAAAATACTTACAAAATACAATAATCACAATTCTGTGCCTCCAGTGAAAAAGGGTCTAACTCGACTAAGACCGTTTTGTGTTTTTTTCATACTTAGAATCTGCAGGCAAAATCCTTTCGAACGGTCTAACTCACGAATCTCTATCACCAATAGATCGGGAGATACGCATTGTGTGAAATGGTTTAACTAACGAAAAAAAATGTGTGTAATGATTTAATTTCAATAAGATTATATGAAGTAATATTCTTAAGACGTGCAAAAAGGTTTACTTTTATTTAGATCGTATCGATTTCTTATTATTTATTATTTGAAGGTTTAGGTCGAGCTGAACCAGTTTTCACGGAACAAAAATGTTGTATACCTAATAAAACTACGATCCAATTCAATTTAGATCATCTATAATGGGGTCTAACTTAAATAGAACCTTTCTGTTCCTTGTAAATTGTTTCGTGAAGAACGGTTTAATTCAGTGTGCGAGTGAAAAGAATATAGAAAAATTCAACAAGTTAGAGTAGGAGAGAGAGTTTAATGCGGGGCCGGGGTGCGGGATGTTGTAACAGACCGCGCCCGCGCCCGCGCCGCTGCATCCCGTCAGCAGTCGCACTCAAGGCAATTTTACCGTGACTTGACGAGCAATGCTGATGTTCTTAACATTGATCCTGATCTAGAAAACTGGGAAGAAGACTAGAAAACAAACGATAAGATATAATACTTGCTCGTATGATTGAAACTGATTTTATGAGAGTGATCTTCTTCTTAGCGAGTGGATTCTCGAGTGAAATGACCCGATAAGCCCTGGTGTCAGAGTTTTCAAACCGCCTAGTAGCACAGCTAATAGGCCTCTGACATGGTTAGAGTAACGACCACTATCAAAGACAGCGGCCGGGACCGACGGTTTAACGTGCCCTCCGAAGCACGGAATATTTTTTCTTTTCGGACAATCAGGTGATTCAGCCTGCAATGTCCTAAACAAACTGGGCAAAACCTCACAAAGTGATAAATTGACAAACATCAACTTTGTGTTTCCCCCTGGGAATTGAACCCAGGACCTCCGGATCGTAGGCCCCATGGCTGTAAGCACTAGACCACGGAGGCAGTTTGATGAAAGTGATGATAATGGTTGACGGAGCAGATTTTATTTATTACATTTTTTTTAAGTTTTTGTTCATGCTGATGTTTAAAAATAACGGCGTTTTTTCATAGCTTATTCAAAGAAATGCTAAGATATATTTTTTATTAGTTTTTAATGTTACTTTTATGCCTATCATGGTTTATTTCAACCTACTTAAAAAATTCTTCCATGCTGGACTGGGAGTGAGAGAAAAACATAGAATGTGCCAGCTGCATTTCCTCCAGAGTAAGCTGTAAAAACCAGCTAAGGGATCTGAGGGTTTCAGTATATTGTAATTTAGGCGATGGGCTGACAACCTGTCACTACAGCAATATACGATCAAGTCTTTCTAAAATAACCCCTTTAAACTTTGTCTTCCATGCTGGACTGGGAGTGATAGAAAAACATAGAATGTTCCAGCTGCCCTTCCTCCCGGGCATGCTGTTGAAGTCAGTAAAAGGGACTCGAGGGTTACAGTGTATTGTAATTTAGGCGATGGGCTGACAACCTGTCACTATAGCAATACATATTACAATCTAAAATTGCCCTAATTTTTTGTCAGACGTGGCGAAAGCGCCTTTTACAAGGCGTTAAACGCTCTGCCTACCCCGTAAGGGATAAAGGCGTGATATATGTATGTATGTTTGTAAACTTTGTCAGACGTGGCGGAATGACCTTTGTTTTGGTCGTTTACGCTCTGCCTACCTCATTAGGGATAAAGGCGTGATTATATGTTTATGTACTTAAAAAAATATATTAATTACTTTGATACCGTGGATAGTGGCTCATTGATTTTTTTATTTGATTTTAAGAATACTGTTTGGTTTTATTTCACAATAAATATTCTTTACCTGTACATTAGTTAATTTTATTGACTAAAAAGTATCAAAACCCTCGGAAATTTTTAATACGATAAATACATTTGTCTTGGGATTTAAGTAAACAAAGATCATTGCACACAATATTTTTGATATTAAAATAAGATATAAATCGACTTAAACACATTTAGACTAAATTTAATCTTTTGAGGAGCGGTTCATGTGTAATTGAACCTTTTTTAACCGAACAAATATGGTAAAAATAGGAAGATCTAAGTAGTTTATTTTTTAAATAAGCCAGATATAAAAAAATGCACTAAATCAATGGAAAGAGCAACAAAAATTACACCTAGTGACAGCAGATTTTGTGTAGCTTTTTAATACTAAGATACTAGTATTGGTAAAAAATGGTTCAAAAAACGGTTTTTTGGCTGCCCTGTAAAATGGCGATTTTGAATTGGACCGTTTTTCACTGGAGGCACAGAATTGATGATCAAAAAATGGTCATTCGAACTGTAAAATTATAACTGATATAGAAAGATATGTGTTCAAAATACCATTTTGATAACACCTCACTGAACAAGTTCATCGACTTTTTTACAAACATACATAAGTGGTCTAGTTGTCAGAGCCATGGGCTCACGATCCGGAGGTCCTGGGTTCGATTCCCAGGAGGAACACTATAGTCACGCCTTTATCCCTAATGGGGTAGGCAGAGCGTAACACGTCTGGCAAAGTTTAGTTAGAGGGTTGTTTAAGATAGATTTGTAGGTATACGTTACGTTACGTTTTATGCTATCTCACTTCTTAAGTTTGCTGTAAGACATTTCTTTTTAGAAATGAGTAGTACCTGTTGTGTCTTTAATCCTATGTAATTGTTCTGTGTATGTTTCTGTGTACAATAAACTATTAAATAAAAATATTGCTGTAGTGACAGGTTGTCAGCCCATCGCCTACATTACAATTTGCAGAAACCCTCAGATCTCTTAGCTGGATTTTACATGCTGTAAGAAATGCAGCCGCCACATTCTATGTTTTTCTCTCGCTTCTAGTCCAGTATAGAAGATTTATTTTTTATCATTACAATATTTCATCTACCCACTTGTAGTTGTAGTCATGTTAAATATTGTAAAGATTATGTTTTTGCCATGATTGTTTTGTAATTTTTCAAACTCGCAAGATAAATAAATAAAACGTAAGAATCTGAATTGGTCACGACTTTGGCTTTAAGACCAGTGTTTATAAACAGCTCTTGAGAGTGACAGCGAGTTCGAGTTTGTATCAGAAATGTTATTTTGGTGAAAATGGCCAATCAAATTCATACTTAATATCGCTCTCAATCTTGAGATCGCATTATAAATACGAGCCTTAGTTTAGAGCGGCAGGCACAACGAAACAAACAAAACAAGTTCTTTAGCGCACATGAAATCACTACATAGTATAAAACAAAGTCGCTTTCTCGGTCCCTATGTATGCATAAATCTTTAAAACTGCGCAACGGATTTGGATGCGGTTTCTTTTAATGAATAGAGATTCAAGAGGAAGGATTATATGTATAATACATGCATGATATAGTAGAGAAACACTTATAAAAGCCGGGGCAGGTCGCTAGTTGATATGATAAACTTCTTTGCATCTCGCATGCGGGTAAAAGCGGCAACACTGTCGCTACCAACACTTTGACAGATTGTTTTCAGCAACAATAGGATTTTTCATACAAATCGCCTTTGTCGAATAACATCGAGGGGCACTTTGTTTAGGAAATGGATGAAAAAATGGCCGTCGATTTTTTTCCCGGCGAATTGAGATGAGTTGTATGTATTTGAGGCGTGAAAAATGTTCTGCCGTAAATTAACAAAAAATAGGGAAATTTTGTCAGTAGAAAATATACATACATATAATCACGCCCTTATTCCTAATAAACTTGCTTAAACAAAGGTCGTTCCGCAATGTCTGACAAAGTTTTGAGGGTCATTTAAGATAGGTTTGTAGGTATATTGCTGTAGTGACAGGTTGTTACAATATACTGAAACCTTCGGATCCCTCAGCTGGTTTTTACAGCATGAAAAAATAAGATGTTTTTGGTATTTACACAAATAAGTGATTTCAGTTTTTGAATTTCACAAGTGCTTATAATTGGCGCTTTTGCCGTGCTTTGGATGGCAAGTTAAGCCATTGGTCCTGGTTGATATCATTAAACTCCGAAGATATTAGAGAAAACATAAAATGTGCCAGCTGCATTTCCTCCCGGGCCTGCTGTAAAAATCAGCTAAGGGATCCGGTTTCTGTTTATTGTAATTTAGGCGATGGGCTGACAACCTGTCACTACGACAATGTACCTACAAATCAATCATAAATGACCCTCAAAACTTTGTCCGACGTGGCGGAACGATCTATGTTTAGGTTGTTTACGCTCTACCTACCCCATTAGGGATAAAGGCGTGTTTATATGTATTATTATATTCTTTATTGTTATGAAAATTGAAAATACAGTTCAACTTAAAAAATTAAACAACAGGCTACAACAGGCAGGATTATGTATGTATGTATCATAATCTTAAGTTGGTGCCTTCACAGATTATTTTGTGGGACATTGGTTGGTCTTGGAATGCCCCAAATAGTCGTAAACTTCAATTTTATAATGAATACTTTTTAGTAATTTGGGCATTTGATCCTAGTTTAGGTTTTCTTAGTTCTTAAAGTGTTAAAACAGACTATTAATAAGTAACAGCAATATACGTACAAATCTTTCTTGAATGGCCCTCAAGACTTTGTCAGACGCGGCGGTACGGCCTTTGTTTAGGTCGTTTACGCTCTGCCTACCCCATTAGGGATAAAGGCGTGATTATATGTATGTATGTATTAATAAGTAAACTTTGAGTCTGACTGCCTATACTCGTTAATACTAGATCCAAAATTTTCTTACGTTTGTTTTTTGAAGGAAAGAAACTTTTTACAGCTATTACTGCGAAGCCTTCTTTAACTTAACCGTAGCTGCGTACTCAAAGTTTTTCGTTTGTAATAAAACTTTGTTCATAACAGAATCTTCTAGTGTTTGCACATCTTTTGAAATAATCCTTTATTGAAATAAAACGATTTTGAATTTTTTTGGTTCAAAAGTTTGGTAAAGAAATAACTGAATTTATTTGGTACTTACATGTATGAAGCTATTACATAGGCTCGTATTTAAGAGCAATATTAAGAGCAAACTTGAGAGCAATATTAAGTATGGATTTGACAGGTCAGTATATACTGAAATGACGTTTCTGATACGAACTCAAATTTGCTGTCACTCATGAGAACTGATTATAAATACGGCCCTAAGGCCCGTATCGGTAAACAGTACAATATACAAATGTACAAATGTAAAGACTCAAGTCTTAACAGCTAGTTCAAGTTCATTTTAGAAATGTATTTTTAGTAAAAAACGGCCTGTATGATTTCTTCCATGCTGGACTGGGAGTGATGGAAAAACATAGAATGTGCCAGCTGCATCACCTCCAGAGCATGCTGTAAAAACCAGCTAATGGATTCGAGGGTTATAATATACTGCAATTTTAGGCGATGGGCTGACAACCTGTCACTAAAGCAATATACGTCATGATCATTTGTAATAATCCTCAAAACTTGTCAGACGTGGCGGAACGACCTTTGCTTAGGTCGTTAACGCTCTGCCTACCCCATTAGAGATAAAGGCGTGATTATATGTATGTATGTATGTATGGATTTGACCGTCCGCATTGTACTGAAATGACATTTCTCTCAATCCTAATATTGCTCTCAATCTTGACATCGTATTATAATTAAAAGCCTTAAAGAAAGGTTTTGTTTGTAGTATAAGTTTTTGATTCCTTACATCAAATAATTGAAAATACAATATCATAATGGTACCTACCCTACTTGTCGAAATTGAAACATTATATGTATCCTTTATTGCATTAACAAAAAAGAAATGTTATTTTAAAACATAGTGTGCAAGGGCAAACTTATCTCTATGAAGAGATTTCTTCCTTTTTCTTTCTTTCCAAACCAAATATTTTGAGGGGACAAGAAAATGCAACAATTAACAGAGACTAATGAATCTAAATAATTACTTACATAGCTATTATTATTATTATATCAGCCTAAACTGTCCCACTGCTACATACCTATACAACGAATAAACTACATAAAAACATACATCAAAATTGTTCTTATCAGAAGTGCTCTTTACAATACAATACAATAGAAGATACTTTATTGCACAAAGAAACACAAATACATACAGCAGAAAAGTAAGGAACAAAACAGTACAATATAGGCGGCCTTATTGCTAAAGCAGCAATTTCTACCAGGCAACCTTTGGGTAGTAGGATACTACATAGCAGATAGCGGGATAGTGCATACTAAGTTAATCTTAATACTTATCTATTTATCTTTTCATGTTTTGTTATCTTTTCTTTTTTTCTTATTGTCAACCTTTCCATTTTTATTTCCAAGTGCCTTAAAAAACTTATGATGTGATACTCTGACCTCTTTGTACATACATACATACATATAATCGCGCCTTTATCCCTAACGGGGTAGGCAGAGCGTAAACGACCTAAACAAAGGTCGTTCCGCCACGTCTGACAAAATTTTGAGAGTTATTTAAGATAGATTCGTAAGTATACTGCTATAGTGACAGGTTGTCAGCCCATCGCCTATATTACAATATACTGAAACCCTCGGATCCCTTGGCTGATTTTTGCAGCAGGCAAATGCAACTGGCACATTCTATGTTTTTCTTTCGCTAACAGACCAGCATGGAAGAACCTCTTTGTCTCCATTAGAATTGTCCACCAACAAGAAAAAAAAAAACAAAGGTTAAGGGGTCCGAAATTCCCTGAACGCAGGAGTGAGAAATTCCCAACTTTAATTCTGTGAGACAAATAGTCCACGAGAGACCGGCTTGGTGGGAAAAATAATCCGAGGGTTAGTTTATGAAACGCTTGTGGTCAAAAGATAAAGAGTTGCGTTTAGTTCGACCAAACAATAATATTTTTAAATCTTCTTCTGTCGAGTGGGTATCGAGTCTATGGACCCGATGAACCCTAGTGTCAGAGTTTTTAAACCGCCTAGTAGCACAACTATCAGGCCTCTGACATGGTTTTGTGTAATGACCACTATCAAAGACAGCGACCGGGACCGACGGCTTAACGTGCCCTCCGAAGCACGAAATCTTTTTCTTTTCGGACAATCAGGTGATTCAGCCTGCAATGTCCTACCCAAACTGGGGAAAAATTCACAAAGTGATAAATTCTCAAATATCAACTTTGTGTTTTACCCCCTGGGAATCGAACCCAGGACCTCCGGATCGGGAGCCCATGGCACTAGCCACTAGACCACGGAGGCAGTTAAATTATTTTTAAATGAAGAATTATTAACAAATTAACCTTTTCGTACATACATGGATACATAAAATCACGCAGGCGTTAAACGCCTCGTAAAAGGCGCTTTCGCCACGTCTGACAAAAATTGAGGGCAGTTTTAGATTGAAAAAGTGTATTGCTATAGTGACAGGTTGTCAGCCCATCGCCTAAATTACAATACAATGTAACCCTCGAGTCCCATTTGCTGACTTCTACAGCATGCCCGGAAGGAAGGTCAGCTGGAACATGCTATGTTATTCTATCTCTCCCAGTCCAGCATAGAGAGCGACCTTCTTCCATGCTGAACTGTGCCAGCTACATTTTCTCCCCGGTAAGCTGTAAAAACTAGCTGTGGGATCCGAGGGTTTCATTAACTGCCTCCGTGGTCTAGTGGCTAGTGCCATGGACTCTTGATCCGGAGGTCCTGGGTTCAATTCGCAAGGGGGAAACACAAAGTTGATATTTGAGAATTTATCACTTTGTGAATTTTTCCCCAGTTTGGTTAGGATATTGTAGGCTGAATAACCTGCTTGTCTGAAAAAAAATTTTCATGCTTCGGACGGCACGTCAAGCCGTAGGTCCCGGTCGCTGTCTTTGATAATGGTCGTTACTCAAACCATGTCAGATTTCCGATAGTTGTGCTACTAGACGGTTTAAAAACTCTGACACCAGGGTTTATCGGGTCGATAGATTCGATACTCACTCGACAGAAGAAGAAGATTATATTGAAATTTAGGCGATGATGGGCTTACAAGCTGTCACTACAGCGATATACCTACAAATCTTTCTTAAAGAACCCTCAAAACTTTGTCAGACGTGGCGGAACGACCTTCGTTTAGGTCCTTTACGCTCTGCCTACCCCGTTAGGGATAAAGGCGTGATTATTTGTATGTATGTAAGAATTAAAAACAAGTTAACCTTTTCGTAATTGCCTTAATCAAGAGCGACCTGTGATTCGCAGGTGGTTATTAATCACAAATTTAATTTTAAACTCTAGTAGTGCAGACGCCAGCTGTGAATGTAGAGAACCATTGCAAACCATGGCGCACCTTACCAACTGTCCCGCGTGTCTGACCACCTGTTCACGCGAGGACTTGCTCGACAGCAACCAGAGAGCCACTACGGTAGCTGCTTTCTGGGCAAGCAAGATTTAGCCCGTGTTTCTTGCCGACACGAAAGAAGAAGACTGTGTTTTATTAACGTGGAACGTTATGGTGTGAAAGAGGATATAGTGACAGGTATAGAAAAAGGAATGCTGAGGTTGTTTGGTCATGTTGAGAGGATGGATGAAAAGAGATTAAGTAAACAGATATACATGGCGAGTGTGTGTGGGAATGTTGGAAGGGGAAGACCTCGGCAAACGTACCGCGATCAAATCGGGAACGTTCTAGGGAAAGGTCAGGTCAGGAGTACCCTAAACCGACGAGCGTTCATGAAAAGATTGATGAATGTAGATGAAGCGGAAGAAGTTTGCAAGGATCGTAGCAAATGGAAGGATGTGATCTCTGCCTACCCCTCCGGGAAAGAGGCGTGATGTTATGTATGTATGTATGTGTTTTATTAATGTATACAATCCTTATATTTTCAAAGCAAGAGGGTTTTTCAGGGAAAACGAAGACAGTCTATCATCGTCGACTCTGTCTAAGGCCCGTTATTATAAACATTCACTTAAGACTGACAGTTTGAGTTCGTACCATAAATGTAATTTCAGTACAAAAGGACCTTTTAAAGCCATACTTAATATTATTCTCAATCTTGCAATCGCTTTATAGATACGAGCCTAAGTCACCTATGGCTTATACTAGATCGAGAGTGACTTTCACAGTAAAGTAGGTAGATATTTTCTCCCCCAAATTGAGATTTTTTCATACTGAAAGTTTTATTTTACCCCCCAACCCTAAACTGGCCATTTTTCTTGGGGGACGCATTTGGCGTTGTGAGAGGATTTTGACAGATACGGGATTCCTACAAAACTTGTGACTGATAGCGCTTATTCCTTATGGGATTGTTCAAAGGATAAGCGACTAGCGATAAAAATATACATACATACCCAATGGGGTTCTTTATCCCTAATGGGGTAGGGAGAGCGTAAACGACCTAAACAAAGGTCGTACCGCCACGTCTGACAAAGTTTCGAGGGTCACTTTAAGATAGATTTGTAGGTAAATTGCTGTAGTGACAGGTTGTCAGCCTATCGCCTAAATAGCAATATACAGAAACCCTCGGTTCCTTTAGTTGGTTTTTATAGCATGCCCGAGAGCAAATGCAGCTGGCACATTCTAAGTATTTTTCTCACTCCCAGGCCAGCATGGAAGAGAAAATCTAACTTTTTATTTTTCTTTATGGAATAGCTTCCATTGTTAAGGAAAATCTTATAAGACATAAAAAATAACACTTTCGCTTATAACATGAAACATGGCCGTCACAAAGTTAGCGGAGGGTCCCAGCGGGGAATTCCCGACAAAACAGCGCGTTCTCGAAATGAACACGCCATTAGGCTGGTTTAAACAAACCAACCGCTTCATGTCGTGTCATGTGATACTGTGTGCGTGTGTGTGAGGTTATGTGTATGTGCGAGGTTTTTTTCTTCTTTTTGGCCTGGAGCCATAACTATTATCTTATCTGTGCTAAACTGCCTCCGCGGTCTAGCGTTCTGAGCCATGGGCTCTCGACCCGGAGGTCCCGGGTTTAGTTCCCGGCGGGGGACAATGCCTTTGTGTTGTTGTTTCTAGTTTGGTAACGACTTTGCAGGCTGATTACCTGATTGTCTGAAAAGTAAGGTGATCTATGCTGTCGGATGGGCATGTAAATAGTCAGGCCTGCGCCTGATTTATCTCTGGTCGTGTCAGTCAATCTGTCCCATCAGAATAAGAGATTGAAGGAATAGAGAGTGCACCTGTGCGTAGCGCAAACACTTGGGCACTAAAAACAAGTCCTGCGCAGTTGGCTGATCTCCGGGAGATTGGCCGCCATCACCGAAAATCGGTGGGAGGACTATTTCTAATCTGTGCTAGAGCACGTATGTCTTCCTGTAACTTTTTTTTGGCCTCCAATTGCAACATTTAAAAATATTGTAGTTTAGATTATAGGTAAAAAAAACTAGAAGTGAAGCTTTTATCAGTAAACTTGATATTTCTTCTAACTTATTAGGAGCGCTTTCACGATTCCTTCGGGAAAATATCCGTACTATGATGATCTAAAATCGCAACATAGCTTTTTTTAAATCCCACTCGTAGTTTTTATGGAATTACCTTTTTTGTGTCCGTAACGCGCGCTGATTTGAACAATATTCTAAGGCATTACGGGCGATTGTTGCATATTTTGAAATCTACCTGCTCATCTGCCAGAGGAATACACCTTAATGAGTAATATTATGGAAAAGGTAATTAAGCAGGTCTCCCTGCCTTCCAAACGATTAACCCATACAAATTTCCATCCCATTTATCACTCCGTACTCCACGAAGCAAAGTATCAAAATATCGAATTCCACCAACTCGGTTAAGGACAGATTATCCATGATTATCTGTGAAGCGGCGGTGGAAAGATTAAGGTGACACTTATAAGGAGGTTGATGTCTTAATACGTACGAGTATGAGAGAGTTTGGTAACGACCGACCATTTTTGTTTTGGGTTAATATAACGGTATAATTTGATAGATATATACGATAGTTTAATATAGATAGATAGATTTATACATAGACATCAAATTTGAGATTTTGTAAGTTTTTTCAAACTAGAAAACAGGATTTAAATTTGCAACCTTGATAAACAGTTTCTAAGAAAAATTCTGTTCTTGACAATAATGTCAAGTACAGCTTTTGGTCCCGCGATTTCACCCCTGGCTAAATACTTAGTTTTTTCCTTTGAGAATGAGCTGTAAAATATTGTACTGTGTATATTTGTTGAACTTGTTTTATTGTCGACTCTATCACCTTTTTGGTCACCTCTGGCCTCTTATGTTGCGTTTTGTAGCAATTATTTTTCTCCAGTGTATGAAAATTCTCGTATCTTTCAGTTGCTGACCTACATTGTCAATTCTGTTTCAATCACCACAGGCGTAAACTCAATTCAAATAAAAGAAGTAGAATACAGAAAGTCTCTGCTAGCAATATCGGTGTGGCTGTTTAGTATGAGCCCCGCGCAACCTACAAATCATGTCTGTTGTTTTGTTTCTTCCATGCTGGACTTGGAGCGACAGAAAAACATAGAATGTTCTAGCTGCATTTTTTTAAATTAAAAATGGGTTTGCTCTTGACTCCAGTCTAGGTCGGGAACGACTGAGACTGAGTCGACGATGGTGCGAGCTCACCCACAAGATGCCTGTTCACTCTAAATTTAACTGCCTCCGTGGTCTAGTGGCTAGTGCCATGGACTCCTGATCCGGAGGTCCTGGGTTCGATTCCCAGGGGGGAAACACAAAGTTGATATTTGAGAATTTATTACTTTGTGAATTTTTCCCCAGTTTGGTTAGGACATTGCAGGCTGAATCACCTGATTGTCCGAAAAAGAAAAAGATTTCGTGCTTCGGAGGGCACGTTAAGCCGTCGGTCCCGGTCGCTGTCTTTGATAGTGGTCGTTACTCAAACCATGTCAGAGGCCTGATAGTTGTGCTACTAGGCGGTTTAAAAACTCTGACACCAGGGTTCATCGGGTCGAGACTCGATACCCACTCGACATAAGAAGAAGACTCTAAATTTAAAATGTTGGGGGTTGAAGGCGTTCGGAAACACAGACACAGGTAGTGAGTTCCACACTTTTGCCGTGCGCATTATGTAAGAGTTTTATTTCCTCCCGGGCATGCTGTAAAAACCAGCCAATTGATCGGAGGGTTTCAGTATATTGCAATTTAGGCGATGGGCTGACAACCTGTCACTACAGGAATATACCTTCAAATCTATCCTAAAAACCCTCAAAACTTTGTCAGACGTGGCGGAACGACCTTTGTTTAGGTCGTTTACTCTCTGCCTACCCCATTAGGGATAAAGGCGTGATTATATGTATTGTATTGTAGCGATTTATTTCTCCAGTCTATATATTTCGTGCTCCATTGTCAATGTCTCTCGATCACTTCTGTCTTTGAAAGAGTCGATACAAAACTTGAAAATACAAACTTCTTTCACAGTAGTTGATGACGTCATCAGGTTTTTCCTAAGGGAAATTTTAAAAATACTTTGGGTGAAAATTATTGTTTTAACATGCATACACATAATCACGCCTTGATCCCTAATGGGGTAGGCAGAGCGTAAACGACCTAAACAAAAGTCGTTCCGCCACGTCTGACAAAGTTTTGATGGTTATTTAAGGTAGATCTGTAGGCATATTGCTGTAGTGACAGGTTGTCAGCCCATCGCTTAAATTATACTATATTGAAACTCTCGGATCCCTTAGCTGGTTTTAACAGCATGCTCGGGAGGAAATGCATCTAGCACATTCTATCTTTTTCTCGCAGTCCCAGTCCAGCATGGAAGATAGTTGATGACGTCATCACGTTTTTACTAAAGGATTTTTTTTAAAGACTTCGTGGCGAAATTATTGTTTTAGCCTAAAGAGCCTTTGTAACAAATGGTTAAACATCTTACTGTTTGCGGTGTTGATTTTCCTAGGAAGTCCACTACTTGTGTTAAAGTCCTGTTGAAGAATATTACATCAATTATACTCTTGTTGGATCTGGTGCCAAACAGCTTCCTGTACCAATTCCGCCAGAATACGACAACTCCAGTTTGAGGTGACACGATTTTGTTTCACTTTCGACTCTCTCTGGATTACCTCTAGACTCAACTCAAATAAAAGAAGCAGAATAAAAGTTTCTGTTCGCCATATCGATGTGGCTGTTTAGTATGAGCCCCGCGCAACCCACAAATCATGTCTGTTGTTCTGTAGCCATTTAACACAGGTACCTTCTAGCATTCCACATTGGCCATCTTCATCACAAACTTGTGCTAATGAAACTTGTGTAAAAGTTCTGTTGAAGAATATTACGTCAATTATACCTTTGTCGGGTCTGGTGCCAAACAGCTTGCTGTATTCCATCATAATATGACAGCTCCAGTGTCTTTGAGGTTTTTGGTTGATTTTGATTCACTTTCGACTCTCTCTGGATTACCTCTAGACTCAACTCAAATAAAAGAAGTAAAATAAAAGTTTCTGTTCGCAATATCGATGTGCCTGTTTAGTATGAGCCCCGCGCAACCCACAAATCATGTCTGTTGTTCTGTAGCGATTTATTGCAAACACGTTACGTATTCTTCCGGCGGCTTCCACGGACAGGTGCCTTTATTCGAATCGATATTTTAAAACAAACACACCTACATTTTGTTTTAAAATAACATTTTAGAGGCGACACTAGAGCCCGATGGTGTAGTGGATAGGGCCGCTGCCTCCTGAGCGGGAGGTCGTGGTTCGAATTCCACCATGTACCAATGTGTTTTTCGGTTTTCGAATTTCATATATACGTTTAATCGGTGCTTTTTCTGTGCTTCGGAAGGCACGTTAAGCCATTGGTCCCGGTTAATATCGTTTAGTACCGTAGATATTAGTCGTTAAGCCATATTATCTTATCTGATCTTATGATTTGCATACGCGTCAGGTGTAAATTGTTCAGTTCCGTTGTTTTCTGAACAACCCGTTTCAGTTTGCACACTCTCGCAAATCTCTATTTACGGCTATACCTACAAGATAGGCAGAGAATTAATAACATACATACATATAATCACGCCTTTATCCCTAATGGGGTAGGCAGAGCGTAAACGACCTAAACAATGGTCGGTACGCCACGTCTGACAAAGCTTTGAGAATGAATATCCCCAAAATAAAAGTCGATTTCACCTCGCCTGACAGACCATACATGGACCTTCTTACCGTTAAACTTGATTATACAGTATTCCTAGTAAGAGAAGCAGCTGTTACATTCTATAAATTTGTTACTTCTAATAAGATTATAGAATGTATTAGTATTCTTCAGGCGGTTTCCACGCATTCGATGGAATCGATAATCTATAACAAACGTCTGGAATAGGATACTACAGATTACAAGGTAGGCTGGGCATCAAGGGCATAATAAAAGCCATTTTTGCTATGTCTAAGAACATTTAAATTTTATATTGAGATTAAATGATTTAAAATTTTGTTCTACATTCCATTTTATTTGGGCATCGATAATATTGTATTATACCTAAATGTTACCTACTCTGTAGGTATTTCATCCCAGCATAACTACTCATTTAATATGTTCCTAAAAGGGTAATTTACAAAATACAATGGTGATAAAATACTATGCCTAATTTGACCATTCAAACTGAAATTAGATCCATTTCACCTTAACACTTCCAAGTGACAAAATAATACATTTCATGCCATAAAAAACTTAAGTGCGGCCATAAAAATGCTAGAATTGACTACATAATTAATTTAACACACATTTAATTTTATTGAGAGCCTCAAATGGATCTTCTATGTTTTCTCGATTAAGGAAAAGCTAAAATAAATATATTAAGTACTTTATATTGGGAGTCAGAGAGTAAAATCGTATAAATGGTAGTGTGAAGGAAGTTAATTAAGTGTCTCTTTAAGGTAACCTTAAATTATGTGCAAATAATTTCAATGGTTCTTCCATGCTGAACTGGGAGCAAGAGACAAAATTTATTTTTTTATTTTTTTACAGGTCCTTAAATTATTTTTTTACATATGTATATTATTACTTACATAACATAACATACCCTAAAAATACTTTATTGCACTTAATAATACAACATACAACACAAAAGATAACAAAAAACAAGTACAACATAGGCGGCCTTATTGCTAAGGTAGCAATTTCTTCCAGGCAACCTTTGGGTGAAAGAAAAAAGTGTAGCGGTAAGCGGGATAGTGCAAACCTAGTCAAATAGGTATCCTAAATACATTACATGACATATAATACATAAATTAAGTACAAGCTACTACATAGATATTTGTAAAATAAACTAATACATAATATATAATAAACTAATACATAAACTAATGGAAGATAGGATAATGCAAACTACAATCAGAACTAGTCATTACATTAGTTATTAAATATTATTCAATTGAAAAACAATTCCGTGCCGTTTCTGTGAACTTCCGCAAAGAGCAATTGAAAAGATCAATGTCTCTCTCCATCTTGTTTAATAATCGCAAGCCAGTCACGAGCAGAACATAGAATGTGCCAGCTGCATTTACTCCCGAGCATGCTGTAAAAACCAGCTAAGGGATCAGACGGTTTTGCTATATTGTAATTTAGGTGATGGGCTGACAACCTGTCACTACAGCAATATACCTACAAATCTAACTTAAATAATCCTCAAAACTTTGTGGCAAGTGGTGGAACGACCTTTGTTTACGTCGTTTATGCTCTGCCTACCCCATTACGGATAAAGGCGTGATTGTATGTGAAGGAAGTTAATTACGTATCTTTTTAAGGGAACTTTAAATTATGTGCAAATTATTTCGAAGGTAAAAGAGGCCCTAATATAAAAAAAAAATGCTGGCTATGTCGATAAAAGATGCCTCGACCTCACTGTCAAAGGCCTGAGCCCTAGATCACCCGGCAGACAAAAGAGACATGGAATAGAACGATCTTACACCATCTGATGCCGAAGACCGGGCAAAGTGGAGTAGAAAAAGTCGGAAACCGGACCCCAGCATCAGGCTGGAAAACGCTAGGCAGAAGAAGAAAAAGAAACGTTTACTGTGTATTAGGGCCGTGTTTATCATCATCTCTCATGAGTGAGAGCAAGTTTGAGTTCGTATCAGAAATTCAATTTCAGTACAAATTTGTCTGTTAAAACCATACTTAAAAATGGTCTCAAGTTTGAGATCGCTTCATAAACACAAGTCTTAATATCATGAAAAACTGAAATCAATATTTAAATTCAGTTTGACAGTCACACCCTTACATATTTCTGGGCCTTTATTATATAGAGATTTACTTTGTTGTTTATTAAAGAAAAATATTTTATTAATTGGAAAAATCCAAAACATCGTGGGCGATACAACATGGCCAGAAATTGTGTAGGAATCTATAAAGTAAATAGTTCCGGTTGATTTGAAAAATCCAAACCGTTTTAGTACGTTGTTTAGAAATTCATTCAACAGTACTTAAAACCGGTTTATTCAAGCATTTAACTCGTTAAACTGTAACAGTTGAATGTACTTAGCAGAGTTTAAAGTGTTAAATACCTTGTTATGCAGTTAAGTGTTTTTTAAAGCAAGTCCAACAACTGTGTAAACTGAGAAGCGAGTGAGTCCAAAACAAGGAGCATTTAACTTATGGAGTTGGTACCCACCAAATATTAGTCCATTTTGGTTGGTTGTCACAATATTTTTCACAGTAACTCCAGTATTGACCCCTTGATGTGGGAGTCTACAGCTGAAAAACGCCCAGAGTGGAGACGTTTTGTAAGGCAAAAGATTTATGCCTTTGAAACTTTACGTAAAGATAAACTCAATGCTAAGGGAGACGAGTTAAAGGCCAGACCACCAACGGCTTTTACATACCATTATTGCAGCGGCGTTCTCACCTGTTCAAAGTGTTCGAGGACCTTTAAGGCCAAAATTGGCTACAGCAGCCACATGCGAGAACTCGACCTCGCAGAACAGCGAGACGTTAGCAGCTGAGCCCTTCCAGCAGTCGCTGTAGCCGGAATCGATTCAGATAGATTATATTTTTGACAGTATTTTAGCACACTGATTGGCAATTTTATCTGTTGTATTGTGTCGTGATTGTGTCAGCCAACAGCAGCCGGAAAATTTACCTCCACCACACCATAAAGCGGTGAGTTAAGTTGTGTCTCGAACAAAAAACTAAGAATGCTCACTCTATAGGTTAAATCCTCCTTGGGCCAAAGCTTATCTAAAGTCATAAAATGTTTCATAGCTTTTGAATTTTGTATATTAAACGGTCAAGTTTTTAACAGCTATGAAGTAAGAAGTTTGCATTTCAATTACATACAACCGATTTAAAATTTTACTGGATGACTCTATTAAAATCTGCTTTTTCCACATCTGGCAAATTATCAGGGCGAACAGATCATTAAATACTAGTAAGTATTTTTTCAAAACTAGATCATATAGCTGAGTAAACTGGTTGTAGTGTTTTTGCTTTTGTACGACTATAAGATTTCACGATTTGAAGGATGAATGTAAAAACTTACAGTGATAACAATGATTAATATTAACTTTTCAAAACAGATCATATTTTCAGAAATCATCCTTAAAGAATAAATATTCTGTTAAACGTATATCTTGTTCTTAATAAAAGATTTAGCCTTTGTTTTCACATTGTACATCTGATACATACAATACAAATTTTGTAGGTACTAAAATCGACCTTAAAGATTAAGAGGCCTCACGAGCGGTACCGCCCTCACTCGTTAAAAAATCATAACTCGCAAAATATAGATATTTTCAAACCTTTTATCTGTCACTTACTTTGATTTAAACCAAACGATTTTTTAGAAGTAATGAATTGGGGAGCAAATAGTACCCTGGAGTTACTATCGAAATTTCCGCCAAAAGTCGCCGTTTTTAGCAATAATTTCGAAAGTAACTGCAAATTACAAGACCACAGAGACAGAACCATAGAAAAGGTTAATAGTGAAACCGGCTGCCGCAATGTAAATATTGTTACAGATTCTACCTGCGTTTTACCACCTAGACCAATAAACCCACATACGACAAAGCTTTAAATGAACATGGCAAAAAACGGAACTAACACCGCCGTCTTCAGATTTGACATTGATTTGACAGTTAAGCCGTCGGTCCCGGTCGCCATGGTTGCAAACCATGTTCGAGGCCTATTAGCTATGCTATTAGGTGTTTTAAAAACTCTGACACCAGGGTTCATCGAGTTGATTGACTAAATACCCACACGACAGAAGAAGAAGCGCCCCCGCCCACGTTCATTGAGAACCGTGTCGTACTGTTCGACCAATAAACCTCACAAATGAAGAGTTCGTACCAAGAAATCGTAATCGTATGCAGATGACTCTACAAGCAATTTAGACACATGGTGGTCTATTGGTCTGAGCCATGGGTTTCTATTCGGAGGTTGTGGATTTATTTCCTACAAAGTTGCTATTTGTCAATTAATCACTTTCTGTCATTTTCTCCAGTTTGGTTAAAACAATATAGGCTGAATCACAAAAGATTTAGTGTTTCGGAGGGCCTGTTAAGCCGTCGGTCGCCGCTGGTAATGGTTGTTTTACAAAGCAATAGACTTATTAGCTGTGCTATCAGTTGCAAATACTCTGACACCAGAGTCTATTGGGTCGTTCGTGGACTCGAAAAGAAGAAGAAGACCACAAAGTAAATATTGGTTACAATAAACCTGTGTACATACATACATATAATCACGCCTTTATCCCTAATGGGGTAGGCAGAGCGTAAACGACGTAAACAAAGGTCGTTCCGCCTCGTCTGACAAAGTTTTGAGGTTTGTTTAAGATAGATTTGTAGGTATATTGCTGTAGTGACAGGTTGTCAGCCCGTCGCCTAAATTGCAATATACAGAAACCCTCGGATCCCTTAGCTGGTTTTTACAGCATGCCCGGGAGGAAATGCAGCTGGCACATTCTATATTTTTCCCTCGCTCCCATTCCAGCATGGAAGTTATAAACCTGTTATAAACCTGTGTATGTTAAAATACCACCTGTGTTTTAACACCTAGACCAATAAACCTCACAAATGAAGATTTTGTTCCAAGAACATAATCGTATGCAGATGACTCTACAAGCTATTTACGTATGAGGAGACACGCATATGCGTAAACAGTAGAAAATGTAGACATTTGCAAAGCACATTGCTATTAGCACCATACAGGATTATTTTTTTGTCAGGATGCAAACTGATAGGTGTTGATAAGACAATGAATATGCGCGACTAAGCGGACTAAGCGCTGCCAAAATTCTTTCATAATGCTCACGGCAAAAAAGTAGAACTCACAACCTGCGTCTGTGTTTCCGAACGCATACAACCAACACTTTAAAGTTAGAGTGAACAGGCATCTTCTGGGTAAGCTCGTTCCTTCGTCGACTCCGTCTCAGTCGCTCCAGACCAAGACTACCAGCAAACACATTTCTAATAAAAATAAAAGAGTTTTACTTCCGAACGAGTGGGTTTTTCAAGTCAACGTAGAATTCCGAATTATAAACTGATAGGCCTCTGACATGGTTTGTGTAACGGCCACTCTCAAACCGGGCAATCGAGGCATTGAGAGCTTTTCTTTCTGCATTGTCCTTAACCAAACTTGGGAAAATCTCTCAAATCAATTAGAAAATCCAAAACCTTTGGATCAGAAGCCAATGGCTCAGAGCTGCTGCGAAGACTCGGAGGTTAAAGACTAGAGATAAAAAACTGGTCTCAGTTTTATGTACTTGACACTTAACATGGTAGTTGGGAATAATTAAGATAGCTAACTTGATTCAAAGTCGATGATTTTATAAAGATTGCTGTTGAAGATTAAAAGGCGTTGGTTTCGAATTACATTAAAAAAAACATGATCACACTCATAGCCCCCGCTAGGATTCCAAATTGACATCAAATTGTTTGATGTTGAAATAAAAATCAATAAAGACTCTTCTCTAGGGTATAGCTATTTTCGTAAATCTAAAAGAAGTTATAATTTTACTTAAATAATAGAATACATTTAATACATATCTTCTAAGAAATTACTAAAGATTTTTACATGATATGTGATTAAATAGTTTAAATAAAAAGGGACCCCAAATTCTTCCTAGAGGTGCTCCATCATTTATTCTTCCCTTGGAATATATTCCCGATGAAATTTTGATATTTTTATCGAGGCACAGTATTAATTTCATTTAAATGCGTACATACCTGATTTCTTATTTTTATGTTTTAACATTTTAATCTCATGGTCAACACAATCAAATGCCTTAGTCAAATTCATGCCTACTTTGAATATTTATTAAAAGGTTTTTTCTTATATGACACCAGTTTAATTACAAAAATATAATAATCAATTTCTTCCATGCTGGACTGTGAACGAGAGAAAAACATAGAATGTGCCAGCTGCATTTCCTCACGAGCATGCTGTAAAAATCAGCTAAGGGATCCGAGAGTTTCAGTATTATTCAATTTAGGTGATGGGCTGACAACCTGTCACTACAGCAATATACCTATAAATCTATCTTTTATAACCATCAACCCCTTTTCAGACGTGGCGGAACGACCTTTGTTTAGGTCGTTTAACGCTCTGCCTACCCCATTAGGGATAAAGGCGTGGCTATATGTATGTATGTTTGCATGTATTAATTTAATTTAAATACGTACATACTTGATTTCTTATTTTATTGTTTTAACAATTTGATCTAATGGTCAACACAATCAAATGCCTTATTCAAATCCATGCCTACTTTAAATATTTGTTTAAAGGTTTTCTCTTATATGACACCAGTTTAATTACAGAAATATAATCAGTTGGTCATTGCAATAATCGTATACACACAGAACAGGTCTTGCTCGTATGCAAACGTATGTTTACATGTGATGTGCTTGCTGTATTTGACCTCACCGGTTGCAGGGCTGTCACACATTAGAACGATAATATTCAATCCTGGACATTGTAAGAGTTTCGCCAAACCATATTAATAGACGTCAATTGGGTTTATTTGCGTTGAATGTGCCTTAAATTAGTTATTTTTTCTTCTTCTTTTACTCCAAATGAATGAATGAATGCAATAATTCAGTGAATTTCTGGTGTCAGTTTGCGAATAACCAACATAATTTTAATTTACTGGTACGTAAAATATTATACTAGATTACCGATCCTTATTGATTAATGTATGTATATACATATGATTATTCTAATAACAAATTTAAAAATAAATCGATATTTAATGCTAATTCTTCATATTATTTACAGACAAATATTGTGATCATGGTTATATGTGTGATAACCCTAAACAAAATATGATATAGCCTCATCACATCTTCGTGGTAGGTCTTAATAAAATTATTGAATTTACCTTTAGTACTCAGTTACGTATTGCCATAGAATTATGATATTTCAACGTTCTTTTTCGTGCTTATACTTAGAATGGGACAAAATATTGTAACACATAATAATTATTTTAAGCTCTGTAAGCTCTTGTGCGTTTAATTGAAATAAATTGTCTTCGTAGTTTAAATCAGTATTAAGTATTTTAACAGGTTAATCGATTCAGTCAAGGTTTAATTTCCAGCATTTAAAAAAAAATATGTTACTAATTTATCAAAAACGTAAGGTTTCTTTAAAATGTCACGTAAATCTTATAGCACTTTTTAGGTACCTAGATTCAAGATGTGAAAGTTTAATCTGTTTTCATTTTAATATTTTCTCTTTGGTACTGATTAATTCATTGCGGAAATATACGTTCATTAAAATACCTACTCGTACTTTTGGTTTACCTGCACTTAGGTTTAACCGAAATATATTATTTTGCTTTAAATTACTATGGAAGTACTAATTGGCATGGGAGCGAGAGAAAACTTAGTGTGTGCCGTGTTCTGCTTTTCCACTCGGGCATGCTGTAAAAATCAGCTAAAGGATCCGAGGGTTTTATTATACTGTAATTAAGGCTATCGGCTGACAACCTGTCACTACAGAAATATACCTACAAATCTATCTAAAATCTTCCATACTGGACTGGGAGAGAAAGAAAAACATAGAATTTTCCAGTTGCCCTTCCTCCCGGGCATGCTGTAGAAGTCAGCAAAAGGGATTCGAGGGTTACAGTGTATTGTAATTTAGGCGATGGGCTGACAACCTGTCACTACAGCAATACACATTACTATCTAAAATTGCCCTCAATTTATGTCAGACGTGACGAAATCGCCTTTTAGGAGGCGTTTTAAGCTCTGCCTACCCCGTAAGGGATAAAGGCGTGATTTTATGTATGTATGTATGTCTATCTAAAATAACCTTCAACACTTTCTCAGACTTTGCGGAACGACTTTTGTTTAAGTCGGATAAGCTCTGCCTACCCTATTAGGGATAAAGGCATGATAATATGTATGAATATATTGCTTTAAATATTTTATTGCTACTTAAGTTTGATCACGAACTCAGCCAACTCCAAACGCCATAATGTAAATTAACCCAATTGGATTAGTAGTAATTAAATTAATATCTAAAACTCTAATATAAATTTGAATATAAACTGCCATAATTTAATAGACAGAGTGATCGGTGTTGGCAGCCATCTTTTTAATAAATAAATTATGTTTCTGATTAAGTAAATGAATTGTTATTTACAATAATATTTTCAAATTCTTCAATGCTGGCCTGGAAGCGAGAGAAAAACAGAACGTGCCAGATGCATTTCCTCCCGGGCATGATGTAAAAACCAGCTAACGGATCCGAGGGTTTCCATATATTGTAATTTAGGCGATGGGCTAACAACCTATCACTACAGCAATATACCTAAAAATCTATCTTAAATAATCCTCAAACTTTGTCAGACGTGGCGAAACGACCTTTGTTTAGGTCGTTTATGCTCTGCCTACCCCATTAGGGATAGGGCGTGATTGTATGTATGTATGTTTTCAAATTATGATTATTACCTTGTGCAATTGATATCATACTAATAGTATCAGAATTGTAAACCAAATAACATAGGCACTTACCGCTTTTATTTTTTTGCGGTTTAATACATACCTACACGTATTATGACGGGTGTAAGGGACAGCGTCCAACAAACTGATAGGGGTTGATCAGACAACGACACTGAACAACTTTCATCAGGGATTTCCTTAAGGAAGTGACCTCTTTTTTGCTATTCCACACAAATTGTCTGCTCGTGATGGTGATTTTGTACAGAAAGTTTTTTTTTAATTTCCTGAAAGGATTTCCTGGTGAAAGTTGTTCAATTTCATTGACTAAACAACCCCTCTATCAGTTACAACCCGTATAGGCACTCATGTCTTCTACATTTTCGCTGTAGAATAGAATAGGTACATACATACGTATAGTCACGCCTTTATCCCTACTGGGGTAAGCAAAATGTAAACGACCTGAGCAAAGGTCGTTCCGCCAAGTCTGACAAAGTTTTGAGGGTTATTTAAGATAGATTTGAAGGTATATTGCTATAGTGACAGGTTGTGAGCCTATCGCCTAAATTCCAATATTTAGAAACCCTCGGACCCCATAGCTGGTTTTTACAGCATAGCCAGTAAGAAATACAGCTGGCACATTCTATGTTCTTCCATGCTGGACTGGGAGCGAGAGATAAATATAGAATGTGCTAGCTGCATTTCCTCCCGGGCATGCTGTAAAAACCAGCTAAGGGATCCGAGGGTTTCAGTATATTGCAATTTAGGTGAAAGGCTGACAACCTACAGCAATATACCTACAATTCTCTCTTAAATAACCCCCAAAACTTTGTCAGACGTGGCGGAACGACCTTAGTTTAGGTCGTTGACGCTCTGCCTACCCCATTAGGGATAAAGGCGTGACTATATGTATGTATGTACATTCTATGTTTTTCTCTCGCTCGCAGTCCAGCATGGAAGTATTTATTTATAATGTTCACAATAACTCTTGCATGGCACGTCCTATTTGCAAATTGGCCCTATTGTAAAGCATACTTCTGTGAAATCTATAACTAGTTTTACCTGATGTTTTCTATGAATAATTTGACTGTGCAGAATTTGATGAATTACCTGAAAACATAAAAATAAAATGAGGTTTATTTTCATATAATACTTACATGCTGGACTGGGAGCTAGAGAAAAACATAGAATTTGCCAGCTGCATTTCCTCCTGAGCGTGCTGTTAAAACCAGCTAAGGGATCTGAGGGTTTCTGTATATTGCAATTAACCCGATAAACTGACAACCTGTCACTACAGCAATATACCTACAAATCTATCTTAAATAACACTCAACACTGTCAGACGCGGCAGAACGACTTTTGTTTAAGTCGTTTATGCTCTGCTTACTCCATTAGGGATAAAAGCGTGATTATATGTATGTATGTTTATTTTCACTAGCATCATAAGATACAATATGCTTTGAACGTAAAGTAATTACTTCAAGACTGGCTTCTGTAAGACATTATTAATAGACTTAAGACTATAAACATAATTAATTAAGAGCTTAACTAATTAAAGACGAGTACATAAATTTTCAAATTGATAGTCTTTACTATAATTAAAAAATATACGGGGTGTAAGGGACAGCTGCATCCCACAAATCAGATCGAGATTGACATTTTGTATGGAAAAGCCGAAAAAACTCTTTCTGAAAAATTACCTAGTGAAAGTTGTTCAGTGTCGTTGACTGAGCAACAACTAAATGTTTATAGCTTACCCTGGAACAGATCGGCTTTATTGATAAAATGGTTATTTTACATACATACATATAATCACGCCTTTATCCCTAATGAGGTAGGCAGAGCGGAAACGACCTAAACAAAGGTCGTTCCGCCACGTCTGACAAAGTTTTGAGGATTGTTTAAGATAGATTTGAAGGTATATTGCTGTAGTGACAGGTTGTCAGCCCATCGCCTAAATTACAAGATACTGGAACCCTCGGATCCCTTAGCTGGATCTTACAGCATGCCCGGGAGGAAATGCAGCTGGCACATTCTATGTTTTTCTTTTGCTCCCAGACCAGCATGGAAGTAAAAATGGTTATTTTTGCTTGTATCAATCATAAACACCTTACATATATAGGTAGATACGTGACCAACGCGCGAAACTCGTGCCGTTAAATAGTCCTAATTGTGATCATTTTAGCCTATCTAGCCTGAGATAAAAAGTTAAATTATATTCAAGGCTGCATTGATTACAAATAGCTATCTGTTTCACTCTTACGCTTTGCCCATTTTGTGTCGCACTCAGCGTTTGTTTAGATATGCAATGTTATAAATATGTATGTATATGTGTCGCGGAACAATTAAAATGTGCGTGCAGTATGAACGTAACGTATCTTTCTTAAAATATCATTGCCTTACATTCTAAATTCAAAGCTAATCGATTCTACCCTAAACTAGTTAAAATCGATTCGCCGACGCCTCCCGCCGCGCGAACGAATAAAATCTCTCGACTTCGAATAATCGATGTAATCGTAAATTAACTATCGGTTTAAATTATTGCCCTCCTGGCCTAGTTTCTTGTATTAGGGGACTGTAGTTAAAGGTTTATTTTATGGTATTTTGAGATATTGAGGACGCGCCGGGAGCTCCAAATAGTCGCTTGTAATGAACGTGATCCATATTATTATTTACAATAAATACTTAATGGCTTTTAACTGCCTCCGTGGTCTAGTGGCTAGTGCCATGGACTCCTGATCCGGAGGTCCTGGGTTCGATTCCCAGGGGGGAACACACAAAGTTGATATTTGAGAATTTATCACTTTGTGAATTTTTCCCCAGTTTGGTTAGGATATTGCAGGCTGAATCACCTGATTGTCCGAATAAAGAAAAAGATTTCGTGCTTCGAAGGGCACGTTAAGCCGTCGGTCCCGGTCGCTGTCTTTGATAGTGGTCGTTACTCAAACCATGTCGGAGGCCTGATAGTTGTGCTACTAGGCGGTTTAAACCCACTCGACAGAAGAAGAAGAAAAAGAATGGCTGAAATCTCTTCCAGCAGACCTAGGCTAGAAAATTTGCATTCAGTGATGCAGATAAGACATGCACAATTTCATTCATCTCTTTCATCCTTTGGAAAAGTAGTTAATATTCATCAACTTTCTTTGACAATATGTATGAAATTTGATTTACCGTGTTATAGAAGCTTTCGGTGTGTTCCAATCTTTATGACGATAAACAATTCTAAAGGGAAGTTAATGTTAGGGCAGCAATGTTAGACGAAACTAACGATTTTTTTTTTAACTTGTTTGACTTCATTCAGATTAACGTAAAATTATAAAAGTTACACATAATTGTATGTTAGTATTACTTTTATATACCTAAATTAAAGATTACTGAATAAGTGAAAACTTGATCACGGGTAGGCAACGTGAAGTGGACATATTATTTTAGGTTTGTTATCCTGACTAAAATTAAATGCGTCTTTGACATAAAACATAACCTACGTAGGATTTTCATATACAGAACCATTCACAAAAACTTCAACTCGCACTTTTAGCATTATATTTTAAAGGCCTTAAAGGGATTAGAAACACCTTTAAAATGCAAATCAGCATTATTCTTCGTATTTATCTAAAGCGCAGAATTGCGTAATTATTTTAATTTTACATTTTATACGTGTTATTCATAAATAGTATGTAATCTGTGAATTTATTAAGGGCATCAAAAACGGTTTCGTTTGCAATTTGTATAATTATTACAAGGTGGGAAATAAATCATCTTAAAGTATTCTTGTTATATTTCTTGATACCGTTTGTGAGTTTTTTAAGTTTTTATTTTGTTAAAACTGCATGTTCATACTTACTAAATTTCCCTTGTATTAATTAGTTGTTATACGTGTCAAAACTGTGCATGCCGCCATCACCTATAATTGGGGTGGCAATTAGCTTAAAATTTATTGTATGTATCCTCTATGTCTGTATTGTTGCTTACTCTGTTGGTGATAAAATAAATAAATAAATTAAAGATTTATATTTTTCTTGAAATAAAATTGTAAAACATACTTTGGTAGGTAGTACCTACATAATTATATACCTACACTTACCTATTTTAACCAATTTTGACGGACTAAAGATTTATGTAATCCTACATACGATTGTAACAGAACTACCTAGATATTATGCACATACATACATACTATCACGCCTGTATCCCTAATGGGGTAGGCAGAGCGTGAGCAACCCAAACAAACGTCGTTCCGCCACGTCTGACAAGTTTTGAGGGTTGTTTAAGATAGAACTGGATATTGCTGTAGTGACAGGTTGTCAGCCCATCGCCCAAACTACAATATACCCTCGAATCCCTTAGCTGGTGGCGAAAACAGCACTTGAGATTGACAGCTAGTTTGAGTTTGTACCTACAAACCTATCTTGAATAACCCTCGAAACTTTGTCAGACGTGGTAAAACGACTTTTGTTCAGGTCGTTTACGCTCTGCCTACCCCATTAGGAATAAAGGCGTAATTATATATATAATCATTGTATTAACACAACATTTTCCTGGAATCTCATTACCATTCCCATCACGTACATTTCATCGAAAGATTGATAAAACCCGCCATCTTGGAGGGGATTTCATTTTCATTTGCGACTGCGACAAATCGCAAATTGGCAATATACCGAGAAATGCGGGTCGAGAGTCGTGATCACGTGTATCCAATCACATCATCATGTTAAGGAATGGGTTCACCATGGAGTTAAGGGTAGGATCATCATCTCCCTAGCATTATCCCGTATCTCACGGGGTCGGCTATCTTATCTAGGGGATTGAACGAGCGTACTGGTTTTTACACAGAGCGACTGCCATCTGATCTCCGCAACCCAGAAGGGTAGTAGGTTAGATTTTCAAGCCGCCAATGCTTAGCACTGGCGTCTGACACGGCTTAACGACTAATATCTACGGTATTATACGATATTAACCGGGACCAACGGCTTAACGTGCCCTCCGAAGCACGGAAAAAGCGCCGTATAAACGTAGAAATGAAATTTGAAAACAGAAAAACACATTGGTACGTGGTGGGATTCAAACCACGACCTCCCGTTCAGGAGGCAGGAGGCTATCCACTACACCATCGGGCTCGGGGAGTTTAGAGTAGGATAGAATTAAGTATTTGTACGGTCTAAGTACGACCGCATGTTCTGAATCAGCTAATTTAGTTTTTACCTATGTAATGTAAAATCAGTTCACGTCATAGCACCGTGCCGTGTGCTCGCTTACGTTAATATTAACAAGTATATTACGATTGCTTTTGTAATAAGACAATAAAAAACGATTTTGTGCAAGAAATTATCTAAATGTCCGTGCTTCGGAAGGTACGTTAAGCCGTTGGTCCCGTTTAATATCGTTTAATACCGTAGATATTAGTCGTTGTGCCATGTCAGAGGCCAGTGCTAAGCATTGGCGACTAAAACACTCTGACCACTCTGACCTAGGATTGGGTCTGGTTTCCCTTCTGGGCTGCGGAGGTCAGATGGCAGTCTCTCTGTGTTAAAACTAGTTCGCTCGTTCAATCCTCTAGATTAGGTAGCCACCCCGTAACGTACGGGATAAGGCTAGGGAGATGATGATGACAAGAAATGATCTTTAATTTTTTTGATTCAACGAGACTTCATCATGTCACTCAGATCGTACAATCAATCAAGAGATTGTACAGTATTTTTGCACACTTCTATGCTGAACTGGGAGCGTGAGAAAAACTTAAAATATCCCAGCTGCATTTCCTCCTAGGCATGTTGTAAAAAACAGCTAAGGTATCCGAGGGTTTAAATATATTGCAATTTAGGCGATGGACTGACAACCTGTCAGTACAGCAATATACCTACAAATCTATCTTGAATAACCCTCAAAACTTTGTCAGACGTGGCGAAACGACCTTTGTTTAGTTTGGCTTTATATGCTCTGTCTACCCCATTATGAATAAAGGCGTTATTTATATGTATGTATATGATAAAAAATTAGGTTGGTACCAGAGTTTTTACGCTTCTAGGAACACAGTAAAACTGGCAGAGGGGTCTCGGTGCATTGCAGTCTAGGTGATAGGCTGACAATCTAATTGGAAATGCTTTTCATTTGCCAGACGTTCAAAAATGGCTTTTATGATGAAGATCTGAATAAACCAGCTGTCTTCGACCAAACTTCTTAAGTTTTATACAAAAGTAAATCTACTTCTTTTGCATGACTATCTAGAAATAAGCTGTACCTGTTGTGTCGCTATTCCTTGTGTATTGTCTTTCTCATGTTACTTGTGTACAAAAACAGTAAATAAATGAATAAATAACTTACATTTTTTAAATCATGTAAATCAACTTTCTTTAGTATTTAGGAATACCTACCACAAAAATATCAATGAAATCTTTACTCGACTATTAAATTCCATCAAAACCTGATGAGCTATGAAACTATTCATCTATCTCACACCAACAATATTTTACCGGCGTGTTGCCACAGTTAAAAAAAAAACTCAAAAAAACGTGTCGCGTATAACTGATGTATCTGGCCGCCCGCTGGGTCGCCGCACAAATTATGTTTTTTTTTTATGTGCGCCCAGACAAATTGGGTATTTTACGATGCCGGTTCCGATACGTCGTGACGCGACGATTTTGTTGACGTGTGTGAAATGGGCTTTAGGGAGTTTTTGCATCGGGGGTTGCTTATCAGATTTTTGCAAGGGGCGTAGGGAGGTTAATCCTAATCTTGTATAAACATTAGTCAAGGCTGATTTTAGGCAAATCACTCAAATCTTGGTGTATATAGGGGATAGAGCCGCTGCCTCCTGATCGGGTGGTCGTGGTCGTGGTTCGAATTCAGTGGGATTCGTATGTAGTGACATACGAATGTATTTTACGGTTTTCGAATTTAGAATAGAAGAAGAAGAATAGAATGTAGATATTAGTCGCAAAGCCATGTCAAAAGCCACTGCTAAGCAAGAATTTGCGGTTTGTAAACTCTGACCTAATCTAGGATTGGGTCTAGTTTTCCTTCTAGGTTGCAGAGGTCAAATGGCAGTCGCCCAGTACCCTCGTTTAATCACCTAGATTAGGTAGCCGACCCAGTGAGGTACTGGATAAGGCTAAGGAGATGATGATAATGATGACTCAAATCGAATGAACAACGACCAGGATTCACAAGTTTTATAAACCAACTATAGGGCTCTGCAATACACTTTTCAATGAAAATTGCCCTTAAAATTTTATCAGACGTGGCGAAAGCGCCTTTTACGAGGTGTTTAACGCTCTGCCTACCCCGTAAGGGATAAAGGCGTGATTTTATGTATGTATATATAGGGCTCTGCAAAGATTTGTGTAACTACTATTTTCAGAGTTAGCGACCAGGATCAAACAATTCAGCATAAATCGTCTTAACCAAATTGGGGACAATAATACGAACTGATAAAATTTCAACCTCCTGAATTCTGGGTTCTGGAACCTAGGTTCTCCTCGTAGAAATCGACATAACAACCCCCAAATTGAAAGCCCTAAACCACAGAGGCTAATTTAGGTGATAGGCTGACAACCTGTCACTAAAGCAATACATATTACAATCTAAAATTGCCCTCAATTTTTGTCAGACGTGGCGAAAGCGCCTTTTACGAGGCGCTCTGCCTACCCCGTAAGGGATAAAGGCGTGATTTATGTATGTATGTATGTATGTTTTTGTAGAATTTCCTTAATTTTCCTCGCAATCGAAGTGAAAAGCAGAGTTTAAAACTCGTACACAAAACCATTTTTGTCCTTTATTTAATAAAAATCTCAGATAAAAATTACATGTTTTATGCACTTGTCGTAAAATCTACTATAAGCATATTAGTGACAACCTGTCACTACAGCAATATACCTACAAATCTATCTTGAGTAACCCTCAAAACTTTGTCAGACATGGCGGAACGACCTTTGTTTAGGTTTCTAACGCTATGCCTACCCCATTAGGGATTAAGGCGTGATTATATGTATGTATGTAAGCATATTATATTTTCTTGGCTATAAGGGAGTTTTTGCACCGTAGGTTCTTATCAGATTGTTTTAGGGTGCGTCGGGGTAGGCTTACCTTAACCGTGTATTAGTTAATGGCGGTTTTAACAATTTTAGTAGGAAAATCATACTTTCTTTTCTCATAAGAAATAATTTATTTTGACCGAGTAGTTATGATGAGAATATTAGCCGTTATATTGATCAAGTAAGGGAATACCCTACTAGGCACTGTGTAATGCGTTATGCGCTACTCTGTTCCCTGTAATGTACGTATTATAAAAATGCCTGGAAGAGATATTGGTCGATGAAAGAGCATATCACTACATAGCACAAAGTCGCTTTCTCTTTCCCAATATACCTTTGTATGCTTAGATCTTTAAAACTACGCAACGTATTTTGATGCGGTTTCTTTTAATTGATAGTGTTATTCAAGAGGAAGGTTTATATGTATAAGACATAATGTAGTAGAGAAACACTGATGATTTCCGTGCGAAGCAGGGGCGGGTCGCTAGTGAAATCTATGTATGCATTCTCCCAGTACTCACCTACGGAGCTCAGACTTGGTCTTTGGCGGAAGGTCCAAGCATCAGATTTGTGGCTCTCTAGCAAACCTACTAATTGATTTTATTTCCTTTTTTTCTTGTGTCTTTTCTGTGCAAAAAGTATATTCTTATCTTATTTCTCTAGTCCCTAACTCTTATCTCTACTATCTGCCCATATATATTCCAAATATTTCATTAAATAGGACTTTTTATTTTACCATAGCTTTTTGATAAAATGTGTCCATAGAACAGAGCTAATAAAATAGTTATTTATCAAAACATGCAAAAGGTTTATTTCCGCGAAAAATGTTCAAAATATTTGTCATACAATATCAAGTACGGAAAACTGAATATTGCACTCGAATTCAATATTTTTAATAAAAGAACACATTTTATTCATATTTGACATACATACAACGTTTTCTGGATTTTTGTTAAAAATGCAAATAAAATTCATTAAAGGGAACACAGATAATATTAATTGAGACATTTTTTTATTTAACACCTGCAAACGCACTAAACCTAGTTTTGTTTTCGTTTCTAAATGGTCAAAAGAAAATTTTGTATGTAAATATAACATCGTTTTTTTTAGGTTAATTCTTGCCTGATCGGCCAGATTCCTCCAATTTGTGCGCTAGAATGTTCGAGTTTTCTCAAGCAACCCTACTGATAGTTATGGCAAAATCATGAATTCTTTTATTTATGTTGTGCCTATGATGTCTTTGTCCTAAGTAGATATGGCAAAATGACCATCCACTTAAGATTTCAACGCAAAAAAGTTTATCAGATCTAGATCATACAAAAACGAGTTTCCAATTTAAGAATTCCATAAAAAACATAATAAAGTCCGCCCATTACCTCCACCACAGAATAAAATTACAATCTATACGTCATTTAACTCATACATAAATGTATGATGTATTAATGTATGATGAATTAATGTATGGTGTATGATGAATGGCAGCCATGACACGTAAGCTGTCGGTTTATCTCGGATTACATACAAACTGGCACTTTTGATGAATTGTATAAATGTCTTAATATTAATTTTGACGGACAGTTTGAATCATGTGACTTTTGTGCAGTCTCAAAAATCGTAACAGTATTTTTTTATAATATTTTTTTGACTTTAATTCAAACTCTAAATTAAACGGCTTAATTCCGGTTAATATCGTTTAATACCCTAGATATTAGTCGTTAAACCATGTTAGAAGCCATTGCTACGCATTGGCGGTTTGAAAACTGACCTAATCTAGGATTGAGTCTGGTTTCCCTTGTGGATTGCAGAGATCAGATGGCAGTCGCTCTGTTTAAAAAATCAGTACCCTCGTTCAATCACCTAGATTAGGTAGCCAGCCCCGTGAAATACGGGATAAAGCTAGGGAGATGATATCTCGATGACATAATACTACCAAGATGCCAAAGCTATCAAAGAAATTGAAATGAGTAAAAACATTTTTAGAATTCTCGAGGGACATTATTTATTATTTTTAGATGATCCCCGTTGCTTCCATACTGGCCTGGGAGCGAGAGAAAAACATAGAATGTGCCAATTGCATTTCCTCCCGGGCAAGCTGTAAAAACCAGCTAAGGGAGCCGAGAGTTTCAGTATATAGTAATTTAGGCGATAGGCTGACAACCTGTCCCTACAGCAATATACCTAGAAATTTATGTTCAAGAACCCTCAAAACTTTGTCAGACGTGGCGAAACGATGTTTGTTTAGGTCGTTAACGCTCTGCCTACCCCATTAGGGAAGAAGGCGTGATTATATGTATGTATCCCCGTATATTTAAGATCCTATATGAACGTAGCAGCCAAAGAGTTAATAGCTGGTAATGACAACATATTTGTCAGTGACCGAGTTTTGGATTTATAGTCATTGCGTGCTCCGACAGAATATGATTATGACATTATTCCCATATTTTTGATATTTATTACTACGGTTTCACTTAAATTGGATGAATCGGTAAGGTTAGTTTTTATATCCGCATGATTGGATTTCGTCACTATTCTATGTGTTCAGAATTCAAATACAATATTCTAACGATATTGGGCTCGATTCTAGAATCCACCGGCGAAAAGTAACATTAAAATCTATCTGTAACTTTAAAAAAAATAAAATTGAAAAGCGACAGGTGACTTACACTTTAAGGTTTTACACTTTGTACGCTAGATTTTGACGCAATTTTGCGCGTTTCCCCAGTATATCTGTAAATTGTATCCGCCTTATTTGACGGCGGATAAAAATGACTTATAACGCATAAAACCACCGACTTTTAATCAAAAACCGGAGAGAAGAGATCTCCTGTCCTTTTCCATTGTTTTAAGTCTGAAAATGAAAAATTGATTTTAATTTTAGTTGTAGCCGACAAATCTAGAATTGATATTTATTACTAAGATTTCACTTAAATTGTATGAATCTGTAAGGTTAGTTTTATATGCACATGATTGGATTTCGCCACTGTTCTATGTGTTCCGAATTCAAATAAAATATTCTAAGAACGAAATAATAACTATTTCAAATTCATAACCTTTTTTTTGGGATGTTCAATGGATTGACTGCCTGCTGGGCTGGCGGTCAAAGGTTCAAATTTCGCACAATACATTATGCTAAAATACCTTTAAATGTAGATTTTGCACCTGGCTTGTTTGTTTCTAGATGCCCAAAACTAGAACGGTACATAACGTCTTTGTCATTAAGTCCGCCCAAATTATTTTTTTATTGAACATGAAGTTTAATAAATTATACAAACATACATAAAATCACGCTTTTAGGGATAAAGGCGTGTATATAGGGTACGCAGAGCATAAGCGACCGAAAAAACGTCGTTCTGCCACGTCTGACAAAATTTTGAGGTTTATTTAAGATACATTTGTAGATAAGTATCTCTGTAGATTCTGTTGTCAGCCAACAAGTTGTCAGTGTCTAAATTGCAATATACTGAAACCCTCAGATAGTTTAGCTGATTTGTATAGTATGGTCGGGAGGAAATGCAGCTGGCACATTTTATGTCTTTCTTTCGCTCCCAGTCCAGAATGGAATAAATTATTGATGCAGTATTTTTTAAATATATTTTTGGTGGGTAATAATGTAAGTCTGAGTGTATAATTAATCATATAAGACATTTTGTTGCATTATAGGACAAGCATGATGTCAGGATAAATTGGTTTTGCCGTTAGGACAAAATGGCAGGCACACTGTCTGCTCCGTTGACTATAAATCTACACTATACTTACAACAGTATCATCTTACGAATAAAGTCATCTAACAAAACCTCAAAGGACTACCGACTGCCATAAAACAAAACGTAAATAATCACTTCAACCTACGAACCGGCAGTTAACAAATACCATTTTATTAGCATTTTTTATTTAGCAACAAACATATGGAAAAACAAATATTTTACACGGTCACCAAACTATTTAAATAACATGACCAATCTTACTTGAGCTCTTCTTTTGGAAAAACTTATCAGCGACACCTATGGTTTTAGTTATTTTTTCCGTAAGAATAAGGGTTTTGATCTAGATTTAGATTTCTTAATTTCATATTATCATTTTCATAATTTACATTGCAATATTATTAAAAACGTCAAAGAATAATATGATCGTCAAAGATAAAATTGTATATAATAAAATAAAACAAAACAGTATTTTTTTTTATTTTATAAATAAAGTTCACCAGATGTCGAAATTGTATACTAAAATTTATCAAAAAATGTTTAATAAATAAAATAAAATCTTATATTGTAAAAATGTAGTCTTTATGACTTTTATAATCGCCAAAGGATTTAGGAAATCTGTGTATTAACTTTCGAGTCTATTATATAATAATACTCGTAACATAGTCTGAAAACTTTTTCTTTGCAGTATTAATAATACACGTTGTAATTTTCTTATAGGAATTGCAATTCTTCAGTTAAATTCTACAATTATAAGGAATTTTGTAGAAAGTGTTATATTTTTTTTAGTAAATAATAAAATTACTCAATGTATTTGTTCTCGAAGTAGAACTTTTATCAAACTACTTAGAACGTATATTTCAAAGAAGTGTCAAGATATATTGGATCTATTAAAACCTTATGCGACCAAAATGACCATTTCAAACGTGAGTTGTAAATGAATTCAGTGTAGAAAGTTTATAGCGAAATTAATTGGTTTAGGGCCATAGGTTAGGAAATGGTCAAAATATGTGGTTTTATGGGGAAAGAATTTTCTAATTATTTTTTTGTGTATTTTTATGAGTGTCACCTGTTGATCTAATGTTTAAATAAGTAAGAAGGCTCTAAAGAAGACCGGTTTTGAATCACTGCCAGCTACTTTTAACTGCTTCTGTGATCAATTCGTTTATAGCTTTGGGTTCTTTATTAAAACAAAAATTCGAAGGTAAAAATCATCATTGGGCATGCTGTAAAATCCAGCTAAGGGATCCGAGAGTTTCAGTATATTGCAATTTAGGCGATAGACTGCCAACCTGTCACTACAGCAATATACCTAAAAACATATCTGAAATAACCCGCAAAACTTTGTCAGACGTGGCGAAACGACCTTTGATTAGGTAGCTTACGCTCTGCCTACCCCATTAGGGATAAAGGCGTAACTATATGTATGTATGTATAATTGTCATTACGTGAGACTGTTTTTAGCGTGGTTAAAACTAAGCATTCTGGATCTCTATACTTTCACGATGGTCCATACTTTAGAAAGTTAAAGTCAAATAATTTCTTTTCAAATAGAGTCCTAAGAACACTTTTAGAAAGCCGCTAGCGAGTCTATTGAAAATTAAAATTAAATCAATGTCAGAGGAGCCCGATGGTGTAGTGGATAGGGCCGCTGCCTCCTGAGCGGGAGGTCGTGGTTAGAATCCCACCACGTACCAATGTGTTTTTCGGTTTTCGAATTTCATATGTACGTTTATTCGGCACTTTTTCCGTGCTTCGGAAGCCACGTTAAGCCGTTGGTCCCGGCTAATATCGTTTAATACCGTAGATATTAGTCGTTAAGCCATATCAGAGCCCAGTGCTAAGCATTGGCGGCTTAAAAACTCTGACCTAATCTAGGATTGGGTCTGGTTTCCCTTCTGGGTTGCGGAGGTCAGATGGTCGCTCGATAGTCGCTCTGTGTAAAAACCAGTACCCTCGTTCAATCCCCTAGATTAGGTAACCGACCCCGTAAGATACAGGATAAGGCTAGGGAAAAGTTGATGTTGTTGTCAGAAAATAAAATAAAAATATATCAAAATGAAGATGAAGCATCAGAAACACGCACTTTGCGCCGCCACATTCGTTTTGTTTTGCTCTTACTTTTGGCCTTCCTCTAGCTCAAAAAAGGGTTGGTTACCGCAGTGTGCGAATGTCTTTAATTTAGGTACGTCTTTATTTTAGCCGCAGGTCCCAGTGGACGTTTCTGGTAATGGCCATTACATCAACCATGTCAGAGCTCTTGCCCTATTAAGCGGAGTTTTCTTCTTCTTCTGTCGAGTGGGTATCGAGTCTATCGACCCGATGAACTGGTGTCAGAGTTTTTAAACCGCCTAGTAGTTCGGACAATCAGGTGATTCAGCCTGCAATGTCCTAACCAAACTGGGGAAAAATTCACAAAGTGATAAATTCTCAAATATCAACGTTGTGTTTCCCCCCTGGGAATCGCACCCATGACCTCCGGATCGGGAAGTCCATGGCACTAGCCACTAGACCATGGAGGCAGAAAAGTGGGTTGAAACCCTCTGATATCAAGGTTCTTCATGGTGGGCTACCCATGACGACAGTGTTGTGATTAGTTTGAAGTCGAGTCAAACGACCTCATTATAAGAAGCAACTGCCTCCGTGGTCTAGTGGCTAATGCCATGAACTCCTGATCCGGAGGTCCTGGGTTCGATTTCCAGGGGGGAAACACAAAGTTGATATTTGAGAATTTATCACTTTATGAATTTTTCCCCAGTTTGGTCAGGACATTGCAGGCTGAATCACCTGATTGTCCAATAAAGAAAAAGATTTCGTGCTTCGGAGGGCACGTTAAGCCGTCGGTGTCTTTGATAGTGGTCGTTACTCAAACCTTGTCAGATGCCTGATAGTTGTGCTACTAGGCGGTTTAAAAACTCTGACACCAGGGTTCATCGGATCGATAGACTCGATACCCACTCGACAGAAAATTATAAGAAGCGGTAGAAAATCAATAGCGTTACCTTAGGAACCTAGTCCTGGTAAATTAGTTGTGCCAGCGATTTAGTACGCCCAGTGGTTATAAATAAAACACCATTACTGAAAACGCTTTTCTGCGCGTAGGAGTCGGATCTGCTAGCCCGTGCGTGGATGCGTGTTTTCCATACATACATATAGTCACGCCTTTATCCCCAACGGGGAGCAGAGCGTAAACGACCCAAACAAAGGTCGCTCCGCCACGTCTGACAAAGTTCTGTGGGCCATTTAAGAGAGATTTGTAGGTATATTTTCCATACAAAGGCAAATAACATCTTAGGCTCATATATATAAAGCGATCTAAAGATTACGAGCAATATTAAGATGCGATAAAAGACCATATTTCTTCCATACTGGACTGGGAGAGAAAGAAAAACATAGAATGTTCCAGTTGCCCTTCCTCCCGGGCATGCTGTAAAAGTCAGAAAAAGGGATTCGAGGGTTTCAGTGTATTGTAATTTAGGCGATGGGCTGACAACCTGTCACTACAGCAATACACATTACAATCTAAAATTGCCCTCAATTTATGTCAGACGTGGCGAAAGCGCCTTTTAGGAGGCGTTTTACGCTCTGCCCCGTAACGGATAAAGGCGTGATTGTATGTATGTATGTATGTATAAAATACCATATTGTACTGTAATGACATTTCTGATACAAACTCTTAGTGTGGAAAACACACGTTCGCGCGCGGGCTAGCAGATCCTACTCCTACGTGCAGAGATGCATTTTCAAGCATAAACACTGCGAGTCTTTCATACAAACCGAAGTAGATTTAGTAGGCACACTTATTGAACCTATTGAATGTTTGAGTCTAAATAACACGCAGATCTTCTTCTTCTTCTGTCAAGTGGGTATCGCGTCTATGGATCCGATGAACCCTGGTGTCAGACTTTTTAAACCGCCTAGTAGCACAACTATCAGGCCTGACATGGTTTGAGTAACTACCACTATCAAAGACAGCAACCGGGTCCGACGGGTTAACGTGCCCTCCAAAGCACGAAATCTTTTTCTTTTCGGACAATCAGGTGATTCAGCCTGCAATGTCCAAACTGGGGAAAAAATCACAAAGTGATAAATTCTCAAATATCAACTTTGTTTTTCCCCCCTGGGAATCGAACCCAGAACCTCCAGATCGGGAGTCCATGGCACTAGCCACTAGACCACAGAGGCAGTTATACAGCACGCAGATTAACAAAGTCAAATAAATAAAGTCTCATCAAAATCAGTTGAAACCAGAAAATTAAATTACCTACTCCTAGGCTCGTATTTATAAAGCAATCTCAAGATTGAGAGCAATATTAAGTATGGGTCTGGCAGGCCATATTGTACTGAAATTACATTTACGATCAACCAAACTAGCTGTCAGTCTTAAGTGCTATTTATCAATACGGTCCTTAATGGCGTGACTATTTGCATCTTAAGATTGAGTCTACTTTTATGGTAAATCACTTCATAGTATAAAACAAAGTCGCTTTCTCTGCCCCTATATCCCTATGTATGCATAAGTCTTTAAAACTACGCAACGGATTTTGATGCGGTTTCTTTTAATGAATAAAGTGATTCAAGAGGAAGGTTTATATGTATAATACATGCATAATATAGTAAAGAAACACTGATATCTTCCGTGCGAAGCTGGGGCGGGTCGCTAGTAGAAAATAAAACATCTTCTCCACAAAGTCCACATTTAACTCAACCCCATTTTGTTCAGCCTTGTACAGAACGAAAGCTCGTTATTCTTGAGTTACTAGTCTGTTGAAATTTACTTGTTATTTTAAGTAAGTTACAGTTTGCTGACTGAATCACCTGATTGTCTGTAGAACAAATGATTCCACGCTTCGGAGGGCATATTAAGCCGTAACTCAAAACCATGTCCTATTTGCTGTTACTAATACACATATATATATATATATATATATATATATATATATATATATATATATATATATATATATATATATATATATTATATATATATATATATTTGTAGATATATTGCTGTAGGGACAGGTTGTCAGCCCATCACCTAAAATACAATATACTGAAACCCTTGGATCCCTTAGCTGGTTTTTACAGCGTGCTCGGGAGGAAATGCAACTGGCACATTCTATGTTTTTCTTCCGCTCCGAGTCCAGCATGTAAGTTACTAATATGCATTTTAAAATCTCTGACACCTGGGTTCATCGGGTCGTTCGTCGCCTCCAATACTCACTCAATGAGATTCAGTGATTGACTAGGCTAAACCGTTTTAATAGGCTCAATTCTAAACTAAAATTAAAATCTATTTGTCACTTCCAGACTAAAAACAATGGGAAAGAACAGAAGATCTACTCTCTCCGGTTATAAATCAAAATTTATAGTCGGTGGTTTTATTCGTTATCTGTATTTTTTATCCACCGTCATATGATATGGCGGATTAAATTGACATAAATACTGGAGAAACGTGCAAAAGCGCGTCAAAATCTAGCGGACAATGTGAAAAACCATTAAGTCTGAATTACCGGTCCTTTTTCAATTTTATTATTCTAAAAGTGTCAGATAGATTTTAATGTTACTTTTAGCCGGTGGTATTTAGAAACGAGTTTAATATGTTACTATAGAGTCAATATCCCACCGTAAAAAAACGCTGCTTCACGAAGTTTGTATTTTACTCAAACCTGTACAAAATAAACATATATACATATAATCACGCCTTCATTCCTAATGGGGTACACAGAGCGTACACAACTTAATCAAAGGTCGATTCGCCACGTCTGATAGAGTTTTGAGGGTTATTTAAGATAGATTTGTAGGTATATTTCTGTAGTGACAGGTCAGCCCATCGCCTAAATTACAATATACTGAATTGCTTGGATTCCTTAGCTGGTATTTACAGCATGCCCGGGAGGAAAAGCAGCTGGCACGTTCTATATTTTTCTCTCGCTCCCAGGCCAGCATGGAAGATCAAAATAAAAGCAATTCAGAATTTTACTCAGCCCTGTAGCAAACGAAAGCTCGTTATTTTGGAGTTCCAATCTATTGAAATTTAACGATTGTTATTTTAAGAATGAGCAAGAATTCTGAAGAACTGTATTATTGAAGAACAAATTGATGAAAGTGCTCCAAGAATAAGGTCGGCAAAACAAAAAGACGGGGTTTTGCCGACTACGCAAAAAAGGGTGGATCTGTGACGTTTCTTTAAATGAAAATAAATATTGAAATCAACATCAGCCACAACAGTCCACTGCTGGACATGGGCCTCCACAAAATTGAGGGTATATGCCATACTCACCATGCTTGGCTGGCGGGTTGGTGAGCGCAGTACAAGTTTTCCATTCACAGGGAACGCTGCTGTCCATTCCCTGTATAAATTCCTTAGTCGCCTTTTACACGAGAAGTTATGGGGTGATGCTATTCTATTCAGACGGGGAAATATTGAAATACTTCCAAAAAAATAATAAATAATTCATGCTTTGAAAGTACTATTTTGTGCAGGGTGTCGGCTGCACAAAATTTAATTTTGTGCACTACGCAAAAACATATCTACTCATAAATGCATCTCTTCTAAAGCATAGAAAATTAGGCCATACAGCCAAACATAATAAGAGGATAAACCACACGGATAAACCTCTATACATGTTTTTGTTGCGTGTCTTATGTAATCGCTGTGTAGTTTTTTTTTTGAAATGTAATAAATAAATAGGAGTTTAAATTATTTACTTCAAAATATTAGCCTTTTGTGTTTTTATGACATAAAATGATATTAAAATTAAATTTTAAACAATAATGTATTTGAATTATTATTACAAAAATAATTTAATAGTAGCCTGTACAGGTCTCCAGCCCAAGCCTAATATTTAAGGTCAAAAGATTTAAAAAGTTAAATGTTGGGAATAAATATTGTTTAGTTTACAATATTTTGTAGAATTTCTTCATATTTTCCTCGCAATTGAACTGAAAAGCAGAGTTTATAACTCGTGCATAAAACCTGTCACTACAGCAATATACCTACAATTCTATCAGAAATAACCCTCAAACTTCGTCAGAAGTGGGGAACGACTTTTGATCAGGTCGTTGACGCTCTGCCTACCACGTCAGGGATAAAGGCGTGAGTATATGTATGTATGCACAAAACCTTTTTTGTCCTCGACTCCTCACCCTGCGGGCTCGGGCTATTAATAATATCGGACAGAAATGACTTGTTTTGTGCACCTGTCGTAAAATCTACTATTTATCAATAGCAAGTCCTTCCGGAGGAAAAAGTCTAATTAAATTACAGAAATCAAAAATTTGATAGACCAGGAGCAGAATACTAATTAGAAATAATATAAAAAGCGACCTACACTTATTGAATCCATGTTAAAGTAAAACCACTGGCGCAGAACTGATAAGAGTGGCAATTGTCTCACTAACAAAAGCCCAGTTAATTAACATAGACAAGACCTGCAATCTTAATTGAAAACGGAACCTCTTTTGTGAAGTCGGTTTAAAACTTGAAAACATAATTGGAAGGTGGTGAGACTTTATGAAAAGCCTGGGGAGGGTAAAGGTGTGATTCCACCGGGTAAAAGAAGATAGATAGTTAGATAAACGTTTATTGCATTAAAACAAAAACAACACACATGTAAGAAAATAAGAAAACAAACAACAGGCATGAACAAAAAAAAAGGATATACATTAATATGTAGTACCTATATTTTGTTTAATGTGTGCTGAAGCGATGCAGAGGGTCAGAGTCAGAGCTCAGTGTATGATTGCTCATAAAGAACAAGGAAGCCGAAGGTCCTAGGTCGATTCCCAGGTGGACGGACAAAGTTTATTATTGACAATTATTTGTTAATTTATCAAATTGTGAGGTTTTCCCCAGTTTGGTTAGGACATTGCAGCCTGATACACCTGATTGTTCGAATAAAAAAAAGGATTCTATGCTTCGGAGGGCACGTTAAGCCGTCGGGCCCGGTCGCTGTATTTGATAGTGATCGTTGTCAGAGGCCTAATAGCTGTGTTACTAGGCGGTATGAAAACTCTGACAACAGGGTTCATCGGGTCGTTTGACTCGAGAATCCACTCGCTAAGGAAATCATAATCATTTATTTATCGTCAATACAAGTATATAATAATATCATTATAAAAATATAGGCCTTGCAGCATACAATAGTAATAAAATCCTAATTAAGTATTATACCCCCCTCTGGAAATCGAACCCAGGACCTCCGGATCGTAAGCCCATGACTCTGACCACTAGACCACGAGGCAGTTATGATTACGAAACATTGTCAAAAATAATTAATAAAATTTAATTAAATTAATAATAATTTCTTCCATACTGGACTGGGAGAGAAAGAAAAACATAGAATGTTCCAGTTGCCCTTCCTCCCGGGCATGCTGTAGAAGTCAGCAAAAGGGATTCGAGGGTTACAGTGTATTGTAATTTAGGCGATGGGCTGACAACCTGTCACTACAGCAATACACATTACAATCTAAAATTGCCCTCAATTTATGTCAGACGTGGCGAAAGCGCCTTTTAGAAGGCGTTTTACGCTCTGCCTACCCCGTAAGGGATAAAGGCGTGATTTTATGTATGTATGTCAAAAATAATGATCCTAAAGAAATCTGATATGTTTGTCTCTATTTTTTACTTCTTATTCACTGTAGACATAATACTATTCAATTTGTTATTATTCAGCCAACCTCCAACAACAATCTTTATTAATTCCATGAGTATCTTCCATGCTGGACTGGAAGTAAGTGAAAAACATGGAATGTGCCAGCTGCATTTCCTCCCGAGCATGCTGTAAAAACCAGCTAAGGGATCTGTGGGTTTAAGTATATTGTAATTTAGGCGATGGTCTGACAACCTGTCACTACAGCAATATACCTACAAATATATTTTAAATAACCCTCAAAACTTTGTCAGACGAGGCGGAACGATCTTTGTTTAGGTCGTTTATGCTCTGCCTAAACCATTAGGGATAAAGGCGTGATTATATGTATGTATGTTCAACAACAATCTTTATTAATTCCATGACGCAGAATAACCGACAACAATAATAATACACCCGTCTTTAAAATACAAGTGGAATTTATTTGCCGACGGCACCACTTCAAGCCTTTTGTACTCCGTACGAATTCTGCCAGCCAATTATTTGAAGTGGTGGTAACATGCAAGAATAAGTTTGTCTTGTATGAAAATTTATCACTAAATGACGAACAAGTGTTATTGGATACATACCTATAATCACGCCTTTATCCCTAATGGGGTAGGCAGATCGTGAACGACCTAAACAAAGGTCGTTCCGCCACGTCTGACAAAGTATTGGAATTATTTAAGATAGATTTGTAAGTATATTGCTGTAGCGACAGGTTGTCAGTCTATCGCCTTAATTGCAATATACAGAAGCCCTCGGATCCCTCAGCTGGTTGTTACAGTATGCCTGGGAATAAATGCAGCCGGTACATTCTATGTTTTTCTCTCGCTCCCAGTCCAGCATAGAAGAAAGAATAAACAAGTGTTATTCATAGTGATAAATCAACGACTACTCACTTGTTTGTTTAACGTTCAACGTTTCGACTCTTTACGAGAGTTTTCTTCGTGAAGTCAAATTTATAAGAAATTGTTAGTTAATTAGTATGAAAGTTCTGTGAAGACAGGACGAAGCCCGCTGACAGTGAATTTGGACCGCCTTCTAAGTCTGTCTTTGGTTCATACAACGACCACTATCAGAGATAGCGACCGAGACGTCCGGGACCGACAACTTAACGTACCCTTTGAAGCACGAAATCCTCTTTCTTGACATCAGGTGATTCAGCCGTCTTTTGTGCTCCGTACGTATTGTGCGAGCCAATTACTGGAAGTGGTGGAAGGAGGATGAAATGAAAGCCATGATAGTGGAAACATACAAGAATTACAGTTTGTCTTGTAAGAAATTATGTTAGTTGAAGTTAGGTATAATTATAATGAAAGTATGTTATGTAAAGTTGATATTAAGAAGCGAATTGTGGCACGACGGTGGCGCAATCAGTTTTAAATAAATTGTGCCTGAAATACAATAATTTTCATAAATATTCTACGTTTCGTTTCTTTCACTGACTGGGAGCTAAAGAAAAACATAGAATGTGCCAGCTGCATTTCCTCCCGGGTATGCTGTAAAAGCCAGCTAAGAGATCCAAGGGTTTTTGTATATTCCAATTTAGGTGATGGGCTGACGACCTGTCACTACAGCAATGTACCTACAAATCTATGTTAAATAACCCTCAAAACTTTGTCAGACGTGGCGGAACGACCTTTTTTTTAGGTCGTTTACGCTCTGCCTACCCCATTAGGGATAAAGGCGTGATGATATGTATGTATGTATGTATGTATGTTCGCTAAAATGAAGAATGAAGGTAATCCTTCATTTAATAATTCAGAATACAATTATTAACACATAGTATAACCCTCAAAACTTTGTCAGACGTGGCGGAACTACCTTTCTTTAGGTCGTTTACACTCTGCCTACCCCGTTAAGGATAAAGACGTGATTATATGTATGTATGTACTTTTATTCTAATGTTTGTCAGGTCATCTGTCAACCCTAGAACTCACACGTAAAGAAGAAAATTGGTTACTCTTAATATTGTTCTAAAATTAATGTTCCCGAGAAACTACGAAACTAAAGCTTAAAACCGAAACACCTTAGAACCACCAAAGAATGGGAAGTTTCATGCACAAGACGAAGCAAAATGCATCTCACTTGTTAAGCCGCCATAGAACGTGCCAACCACAGATCTAATACTGCAGTAGACTACGTAAACTCTTAAAAAGAAACTTGAGAAGAGTTGGCGAAAAAGTACCTATTTGACCGGTCAAATACCTATTTTCAAACTTTTGAATTTCCCTGATTCTTAGTGATATATATTTTTTTTCAAGATATTGTCTAAAATAGAATCACTTTAGAACCACCAAAGAACAGGAAGTTGTATGCATAAGACAAGCAAAATGCATCTCACTTGCTAAGCCGCCACAGAACGTGCCAAACATAGACTTAAACTGCAGTAGATTACGCATCTCTTCAAACTGTTAACTCAAGAAGAATCAGTGGAAACCTGAATGTTCTGTCCAATATTTCAAACTACTGAAATTTAATAGGGCGTTTTCTCTGATTACCAGTCTTCTTCTTCATTTTGGGTAGGTTTTTAAATAGTTCTCAGGGGTTTTCAATCTTTTTCCTTACCATCCCGTGATAAAGTCGGCATTGATCTAACCAATTTGGGTAAAATCTCACAAAGTATAATCGCCCGCAGAGTTCATAGGTAACATGTGGTATAATCATAGTAATCCAGCGATCATACAAGTAACCTGTATAAAACCATGGGTTTTTTATAGTGGAATGCGTATTACGACCGACTGAAAGCAGACCAAGCAAGTCTTTGGTTTTACAGCGAGTTTAAGCGGCGTTGCCGGCGGCAGATAAAGATGTATAGGAACATACAATTCCATAGAACTAAAAATCCCAACGCCTTTCGCGTCTCTTGTTCCCGTGGCCTGGAGCTCCACATAGCTGGACTCAAAATTACAATAACTTGCGGTATCTCTTCCCAACCTAAGTCTTTGGGCATCAAGTTTGCGTAAGCTCGACGTTTTGCTAGGCCGCAGCGCTCTGAAGTTAGCTTTTGCGTCTGAAGTTGTAACACCTTCGCGCAGGGCTGGCTTTAGTTTGGGGATTGGAATATTCTAGAATGATTTATTACAGTAAAAATAAAGTTAAAGTTGAATATTCTTTAAACATCGTTAAGGTCTGACTACTCCAAGTTATCATACTGATCCTTCCACAGAAGAGAAGCGAGAAGCTTTCCAAGCCTGCTCTCTCAAATGCCCATATCCACTACTCCACGTCTTCTTCTTCTTAGCGAGTGGATTCTCGAGTCGAATGATCCGATGAGCCCTAGTGTCAGAGTTTCTAGGTAGCTAGGACTGTGGACATTTCAAACAACCGCAATGGACTGACCCCAAGAAACGAGCCGCCACGACCTTGAGGTCGCTAGCTGGGTCTCTACCCTTGGGGAATCCCCCGGCTGGCTCGATCTCGCCGCGGCGTGAAGTTTGCTGATGACCCCGAACATGACACCGAGCTTTTTAAGCGCCCCAAGGACTTGTAGTTACTGCATAGAATATATAATAGTACTACATACAGAAGACTTGGGTTTGATAGGAATGCTTGAATTCAACTCTCATTATTAGTACAATGTAGGCTGTCAATTTATCACTCGTTATTCCGACTGATGAAAGGCTAGGGAGATATATTCTGACTGATGATGATTATAGAATCATCAATATTTAATTAAATCTAAGTTCGCTTGTTCTTTTTTTTTTCAGGAGTCTCGTCCAACTCAAGTACCTGGGAACATGCACGGAACCAATCGCCGAAGAGCCCAAGAACTACCTTTATCGATAGATGATCGATAAACATATCGGAACATCATAGCATAGGCCTCCGAAGGCACATTAAGGCCCGTATTTATAAACAATACTTGAGACTGACAGCTAGTTTGAGTCCGTATCAGAAATGTCATTTCAGTACAAAAGGACCTGTCATATGCATACTTAAAATTGCTCTCAATCTTAAGATCGCTTTATAATACGACTCTTATGCTTGTATTTGTAAAGGTGACTCAAATTTGATACGAGTTTTATGTAGAGTATTAAGTTGCCTGTCGTACTCAGTCTTATTTTTAGTTCCAACTTAGGTAAATGATTTGATTTGATTTGATTTGATTTGGTACGCCATCACGATTCAGACTTCAGCTGAGTGACTGATTATTTATAAACGTTATATTTCAAACTTAGAACGCGGGCGCGCACTCGATATGCGTTCCTGAGGACGTATCAGTTAATTGTGGTCTGGAGGTGAATTAAGTATGGATTATGTATGTGTTTTACGCCATTTTGGTTTATTCAGTCGTCACAATAGTTTTGCTTACAGGGTTTACAGATGAATCCCGTACATTACACTTATTATTATTATTTAGTAATAACGATTTTATTATTATTTAGATTCTTTCTTTTGTCGTGAAAATTTAGATTCGATCGACCCGATAAACCCTGATATCAGTGTTCAAACCATCTAATAGCACAAGCTATAGGCTTCTGACATGGTAAGTGTAACGAACACTATCACGACCGCGACCGGCACCGACGGCTAAACGTGCCCTTCAAAGCACGAAATCCTTTATCTACAAGACAGCAGGTGATTCAGCCTGCATTGTCCTAGCCAGACTGGGAAAAATCTTACACTGACTGAGGAACCCCTATCAGTTTGCGGGACACTGTCCCTTACTCCCGGTATTGAAAAATAACAAAAAATAACCCCCCCTGGGTATCGAACCCAGAACCTCCGGACCCAGAACCCATGGCTCAGACCACTAGAGCATGGAAGCAGTTAATAACTTAGTAATTTCCCTACTGTCAGAATAATAATATTAATAAATAATTGTTTCAGTGATTTTGTTTAGGGAACATAAAACTCACAAATACCAACCCATTTTATTGCACTAAAGAAATACAAAAACGTACATACCTACATATATATTTTGTAATAAATACTTTAAATTAAAAATTACAATTAAAGGTTTATTGATTCAGAAACATATAGCACAGTATAACAATGAATGGTTAATTGATTCTTAACTTATATTACAAAACACATAAACTTATTTTATTTAAAAATATACTTCTATCATAATAAAACATATTTCAAATTTATTGTGTAAGTTTCAGTAAGCTGTCAGGTACCTATTGCAGCAAAATAAGGTATGAGCAGGAGTCCTTGTTCTTCAATTATAATCTGAAAAGCAAAAACAAATTATTATATTCTATGAGTATGGGAAAGGGTAGTGCAACAGATGGTTGTGTTGCACTCTTATCACCACCAGGAGCCATGATTTTTTTAGGATTTTTGAGGATTAATCTGCCCTAAATGAAAGTTTTTTGTCAGTTTATTATGGATGTTCAAGATTTTTGAGAGAATAGGTACATAATAAATTGCTACTTACCTACTTTAGCTCAAATCATTTTGATGTTCTGTGTTTCTGTATTTCTAATAAAGCTTGTTTGTTCCCATTTTTTTTTTTTTTTTTTAAATATATATAGGCGAGCATTTGTCCGCCATCTCACCTGGTGGAAAGTGACGATGCGGACTATGTTGGAGCATACTCACCTATGTAGTGCCTATTCACTCTCGCCTTGAAAAGGCCCAGGTTATATTGTTCCGGAAACAGATCCGCCGGCAGGGAGTTCCACTCCTTAGCCGTTCGCATTAAGAATGTGGAAGCGAACCGCTTCGTGCGAATTTGTGGTATATCCACGACATAAGGGTGGAACCTTGAAACAAGCAATGAGTTTTTGAGACAGCAATTGTAGATTTTCCACCTAAAAATAACAGAAATTATTGTAATATATTTGACACACACAATGACCAGAATAAAACACATAGGAAGAGTGAACTTCAGGCGGAGGGCCAAGACCTGGAATAAGACTTTAAATAGGAATTTAGTTATTAAAATTAGCAAGAAAAATATTTTAGACGTGGATGAGAGAAGTGAAGTCGAAACTTCCACCACAAGTTCATAAACCTTATGTTAAATCTTTACCTTTATAAGCTGCACAGCACAATACTGGGACAATACCGCATTTCCAAACATATTCTTTGCGATTTTCCACTGAATGTAACCATAGAAATATGAATAACCTCAACCAAAATATGTTGTAAAAACAAGAGACGTCACTCACTAATATCGCGTCGCGCCATCGTTGATTTGTTTTTTTTTTTTTGAGATACGATCCATTTCATGTTACTGTATACATACAGTAATTTTCATTAAAATGCACAAAATATTTTTATATTTACATTTTTTAAATAAAATAATCCTTATTATTTGAAATGTGCAATAATATTAAATAGCCTTTTGAATTTTTGACATTTAAAACATATATTTTATTTTTAATACGTACCTACTTGAAATAATTCCTGTAACGGAACGCAACACCGGAAAAAAGCGGGAGAGTATCAAACATGTGAACTCGTATCAGTAAATCCTGATACGAGTTCATGAGTTGAAACCTGATCTGAGTGTGTTTGCGTTTATAAAATTAACAGTCTACTCGAGTACTGAGTAAAAGTTTGAGTACGACCTGCTTGATCGACCCTCGAGAGCGGATCTGAGTGACTCTTATAATTGCGGCCCTTAGTCATCATTACTCAAAACATATCATAAATGTGCCTAGAACCTGGAATTCAACAAAAACATTATCATTGTTTAGACCCCACGCAAGCAGATTCTAACCAGTCAGTAACAGAGACTAACTAACTGAAAACACGAAAAGCCCTCGTATCCAAACCCATAAAACTTATTTTTAAATTCCACAGTGCAGAACCACCTCGGTACAACACGCGGTAAAACATAGAATTAGTCCAACTTTAACGCCACTTGTGCTAATTATAAAAGTTGAGACACGCAAAGTTAACTACCACCTAGAATATGCCAAGGATAAATATGAACGTGCTGCATGTAGGGAATAATACTGGGTGTAAGGGACAGCGTCCCGCAAACTGATAGGGGTTGTTACTTAGACAACGAAACTGAACAACTTTCACCAGGTTTTTTCTGGAGATGATCAAAAAAATACTTTCCTATAAATTACCACCTCGATCAGACCATTTGTAGGGAATAGCACACTTTTATTCTTTTCCTGAAAAAACATAAAAGAACTTGGTGATAAATAATTGTTCTATTTCGTTGACTGAGCAACCCCTATCAGTTTAGGGGACGCTGTCCCTTACACCCCACCCCGTCTTTAATAATGCGCACGGCAAAAGAGCAGAACTGACTACCCGCGTCTGTGTTTATGAATTCATATGTCATAGGATGATTTGATAATTTGAATCTTCTCGAAAATCCAAATACGTTGTCATATCTTACGGTCACAAGTCAGGTTTTTTGTAAAAAAAATCTCGTCGTTCTAGTAGCATTTGATATTCTCATGATATCCTTAACTGTGATGGGCTAAATTTTTAATAACTGATTTAATCTTATTATGATTGGTTAAATAACATTCGTTTAATCATACATTATAAACATCAACCAATCAGAGGAAATCTTGTTTTTCAGCACGCTAACTGACCAATCAGCGTTCTTATTCCAGTTAAGGATATCAAATGCAATAGAACGACGAGATTTTTTTCATACAAGACGGATTTTTTTTTTACCATTTTCTAATTATCCGTTTTTTTTTTGCAAAATCTTTAGGATTATCGCGAAAATTCGTATTATTCAATCTTCCTACGGTACATACAAACCCCAACACTTCAAAGCTACAGTGCACAAGCATCTTCTGGGTGAGCTCGCTCCATCGTCGACTCCGTCTCAGTCGCTTCCGACCTAGACTGGAGTAAAGAACAAACCCATTTCTAATTAAAAAAACTGTTTTCTTCTGTTTCAATGAACCCCAACTTAGAGATGTCCTTATAAATGCCTTTTAAAAGTACAACTAAGCGTCATTCCTTGATCTTTGACGTGACTACTGTCTTCTTCGTATTGGTTTCGAGTTGATCGAGCAGATGAACCCTGGTGTCGGAGTTTTTCAAACCGCCTAGTACCTACAGCTAATAGGCCTCTGACATGGTTTCTGTAAGGCGACCGACGGCCTAAAGTACCTTACGAAGCAATAATTTTTATTTCTTTCAGACAATCAAGAGATTCAGCAATGAAACCAAACTAGGGAAAATCTTACAATGTGATAAATTGACAAATATCAACTTTGTGTTCTCCCCTGGAAATTTCATATTAATTTACTGTAGGTATATAATGACTTTTCTTAACATCGGTTTTATGAGGTTCGGAAATTTTGAATGGAACCCAGGACGTCCAAATCGGGAGACCATGGCTCAAACCACTAGATCACGGAGGCAGTATAGTTAAAAAGAATTGACAAAAAATTGGGGGCGTTAGTATTTTCTTGCAACATTCATTTAAAGCTTTGACTCACTGTAAAATAACTGTTGGCTTTAAACTGTGTAATTATTTTGTTACTTTAGGCTGCATGATGTTAATTGACTATTTTTATTAATAGGTGTTTAGTTTTAATGACGTATAATATTAATGGTTGTGATTTTGACGAAAATTTATGGGGAAAACTTGATTAAAATGTGCACTTTAAAACATGAGTAAGTATGGCCTATTATAACAGTCTAAATACTGCCTCTGTGGTATAGTGACATAAGCCTTGGGCTCCTGATCCTGAGGACGTGGGTTTGATTCCAACGAGTTCTATTAACATGCTACGTGACAGTAGGGATCATTTTTTAATGCACGCCAGGTGAACAGCCTGCAGTGTCCTAACCAAACTAAAAACAACAACCGAATTGTCCCGCTTACGGAATCGATCTCACTACCTCCGGATCGAAAGCTGAAAGTTCAAACGACACAGAGCGAGTTCATTACATTAGCTGGTGTATAAAGGATTGGATAAATTTATAACAACTATTTAAAAAAAAACAAAAAACCCGACTGTTTTGACGCATTGTTCTAAAATTGCCCTTATAAATCATATTATATATTTTTGTAATCTCCTTTTAATCTTCTTCTGTCGAGTGGGTATTGAGTCTATCGACCCGATGAACCCTGGTGTCAGAGTTTTAAAACCGCCTAGTAGCACAACTATCAGGCCTCTGACATGGTTTGAGTAGCGACCACTATCAAAGACAGCGACCGGGACCGACGGCTTAACGTGCCCTCCGAAGCACGAAATCTTTTTCTTTTCGGACAATCAGGTGATTCAGCCTGCAATGTCCTAACCAAACTGGGGAAATATTAAAAAAGTGATAAATTCTCAAATATCAACTTTGTGTTTCCCCCCTGGGAATTGAACCCAGGACCTCCAGATCGGGAGTCCATGGCACTAGCCACTAGACCACGGAGGCAGTTGATTGATTCCTTTTAATTACCTTTATATTAATATACTCCACTCGATAGGTTCAATCGAAAAACATTTTTTGAAGACTTACGAGTACAATTGCATTTGTATTCTATCTTAAATAACCCTCAAAACTTTGTCAGACGTAGCGGAACGACTTTTGTTCAGGTCGTTTACGCTCTGATTACCAAATTAGGGATAAAGGCGTGATTATATGTATGTATGTATGTACTACTTTGTTAAACACAGATTTTAAAGAGCAACTGCTGCTTATCCAAAGTAATAGATCAAATTTCTTCACAGCAGCAAATCCTCCTTTTTGTCCAAACGTCCAAAGTTTCAGAGGACCGTTTTAAATACAAACTCAGTTATAAACTGGGCAAGTTGTAAAATAAAAAGCGAAGTCTCTACTGTATAGTATACTATGACAACGCTTTTAATGAACGCGGTGAAAAAAAAGAAAGTTAGTTATTTTTTTGCAGTAGCGAACACCATTTTTGATAGGTGTCTTGCGGTCTGAGCCATGGGTCCCTGGTCGAGAAGTAGTTGGGTTCGATTCCCACAAATTTGATATATCTGTCAATTATCACTTTGTGAGATTTTTCCCAGTTTGATTAAGGCTTGCAGGCTGAATCACCTGATTGAAAAGGGCTTCGGATGGTACAGATAAGCTGTCGATCTCGGTCGCTGTCTTAGATAGTGGTCGTTACATAAACCATGTTAGAGCCCTATAACCAAGGTTCATCGGGTCGACTCAAAAATCCACTTGACAAGATAAAGACAGTTCTCCTACCATACAGCACCCTCTACTACCTTCATTTAAAGCTTGGACGAACATTACAGTAGAGTACAGATGACTGTGGCGTTTGACACTAAACCCAAGTTATAAACACCAGTTATCGAGATGAAAAAGTTTAGCAGTGGCGGTTTAATTTGAGACACACAGGCTTTATGTTTGACAAATAAGTTGAAACTACATCTGTTCGGCTCCGCCGGTTTTCGAGATAAGATAAATATACATTTATACAAAATACTACCTTTCCGCCCTGTGGATACATCTGCGGCTAAATGAGAGTTCCTGTAGAAAATACCATATCTTATCCCAAGATCTAACTGTTATGTGTGCAAAATCTTATCTCGATCCATCCAGTGTTTAAATCGAGATTGAGTAACAAACATCCAAACTTTTGTATTCTTGCGTTCAATTTGATTCCTAATGTACCTATCTTCATTAAGAATAGCTATGAAATGTATGAAAGAATAAGACAATATCATCATCTCCCTAGCCTTATCCCGTATCTCACTGGGTTGGCTGCCTAATCTATAATAAAAACTAAGAATGAGACAATGTATTACTTCCATGCTGGCCTGGGAGCGAGAGAAAAAAATATATGTGCTAGCTGCATTTCCTCTCAGGCATGCTGTAAAAATCAGCTAAGGGATCCGAAGGTTTCAGTATAATATTGTTATTTAGGCGATGGACTGACAACCTGTCACTACAGCAATATACCTACAAATCTGTCTTAAATAGCCCTCAAAACTTTGTCTGACGTGGCAGAAAGACCTTTGTTTAGGTCGTTTACGCTCTGCCTACCCCATTACGGATAGAGGCGTGATTGTATGTATGTAGAAAATATATGCAATTTATACAATCTAAGCTCACCACCCGTCATGACAGTGTTGCACCACTTAATTTCTAAAATGTTCTAACTCCAAAAGTGTTTTGTTAATAGTTTCTGTCTCCAGGGAGTTAAGCAACAGCTTCTACCAGTATTTGTTCGTCAGTGACTTTGTTTGACATTGTCCTTGTTTACTACACAATATATTTTCACGTTGAATGTACCTATGTTTTGTATGGTTTTGTGTATTGTTTGTAGTTAATGTTAGTTTGAAGTATGTTTATGATTTTGAGGGCTTTCATTTATTTTTCGTTTATCCTGAAGTAAAACCCTTTTTAATGCTTCGGATACAAATTAATTTTATATGATTGGAAAAATACATAATTAACTACAAATTAATGTAAAAAGCTGTGTTTGTTTTGCTTAGTTAGTGAATATTTTTTGCTTTTATATTTTCATCTTTTTCTCTATGTTTATTATTAGCTGTTTACAAATTAAATTATTAATTTTGTCACCTGTCTTTAAACTTTCTAATCTGCTCCAAATTCGATAGTACTGCTTACCACTACAATTGACTGACGTCATGACAACTTCGTGTAATACGTATATGAATTTACTGTCATCCATCTCCCATCTCCCTAGCCTTATCCCGTATCTCACGGGGTCGGCTTCCTAATCTAGGGGATTGAACAAGGGTACTAGTTTTTAAACAGAGCGACTGCCATCTGACCTCCGCAACCCAGAAGGGAAACCAGACCCAATCCTAGATTAGGTCAGAATTTTCGAGCCGCCAATGCTTAGCACTGGCCTCTGATATGGCTTAACGACTAATATCTACGGTATTAAACGATATTAACCGGGACCAACGGCTGAACGTGCCTTCCGAAGCACGGAAAAAGCACCGAATAAACGTAAGTATGAAATTCGAAAACCGAAAAACACATTGGTACGAAATTACTGTCTCAGATAATTATTAAGCTGTATTTAACATGTTGCTTTCTCAATACATGTGTGATATGTCTCTATTTTTTTAGATGATTTTTGTGCAACTATTTCATTCTTAAACACAGTACTAATATTTTTATACGTCATATGTTTAAGGGTGATCGTAGCATAATCGCATCTCCTCATGCCTCCAATTCTATCAGACAGTGTGTCCTCATTGTAATTGCTAAGTTGTTCCAACTCTGTATTTGCTTACCAGTAGTTGACTTCGGATAAATTAAAGTGTTTGCCGTGGGAGTTGACTATAACAGCTCGTCTGATAGACTCATCTACGTCAGAACGTTGTGGATTCGATTCCTGTATGTGATATTTTATCACTGTGTGGTTTCTTTCTTTCTTTCTCTTATTATTTCTTTCTTCCTTCCTTGCTTTCATTCTTGCTTCCTTTCTCCCTTTCTTTTCTTTTCTTCTAGAGTGTTTGCCGTGGAAATTGACTATTGCAATTCGTCTTAATCCACCTCTTCATCCAGAGGACGTGGTATCGATTACCTTGGTAGTCACGAAAAAATATGTTATCTATTTATCACTTTGGATTCGGTTAGGACAATGTGGACTGTATCGCCGCATTGATAATTGAGATGATTCTGTGCTTTGGAGAGTATTAGCCGTTGGCTTTAGTCACTATCTTGTTAAAGCCTCCTACGAAATAATATACACACAATAAAAGCCGACGTACTGCGCTTAACGTCAGGTATTTCATTTTAATTGCTTAGAAATTGACTTGGAATAAAACGTCGATCTGTGTGTTTGCCGGGAGGATTGCTATAACTTGACTTATACACTAACTAGCGACCCGCCCCGGCTTCGCATGGAAATCATCAGTGTTTCTCTACTATATTATGCATGTATAATACATATAAACCTTCCTCTTGAATCACTCTATCCATTAAAAGAAACCGCATCAAAATCCATTGCGTAGTTTTAAAAATCTAAGCATACATAGGGATATAGGGACAGAGAAAGCGACTTTGTTTTATATTATGTAGTGATTGTCCAGGTCATGGGTTTGAATCCCATAGGGGGACAAAAAGAGTATGTATTATTTTATCGTTGAAACTCTGCCTAAGGCGTAAAGGTAATACATTAATGTCGTGAGTTTGTTTCTAGTTTGGATTGGGCAATGCAGTACAGACTGAATCATTTTGATTGTTTAAGTAGGTGATTGGTCCCATGCAATCGCCATCTTTGTTAATAGTGATCGTTCCGTAAACAGGTACCTACAAATAATATGCATACATATAAACATATAATCACGCCTCTATCCCTAATGGAGTAGACAGAGCGTAAACGACCTAAACAAAGGTCGTTCCGCCACGTCGGACAAAGTTTTGGGGGTTATTTTAGATAGATTTGTATGTATATTGCTGTAGTAACAGGTTGTCAGCCCATCACCTAAATACCTAACAATACACTGAAACCCTCGTATCCCTTAGCTGGTTTTTACAGCATGCCCGCGACGAAATGCAGCTGTCACATTCTATGTATTTCTCTTGCTCCCCAGAATGGAAGAGAACAAATAATAAATTAGTTTCGGGTGAATTTATTGTTTTCTTTCTTTCATATTATATGCAAAAAAATAGCATTGTGAGTGCCAAAAATCCTCAAAATAGGTACCTATACAGAAAAAAATACTTTTTTCTTCAACATAACATCACATAACATAAAAATACTTTATTGCACGTAATAATATAACATACAACACAACAGATAACAACCAGTACAACATAGGCGGCCTTATTGCTAAGGTAGCAATTTTTTCCAGGCAACGTCTTTCACTTTAATTGATTTCGATAGATTTCGCTTAATTGTTTGCCATTCTCCCCTGCAGTGAGTCCACATTTTAATTGCTAACTAGTTGACTTCAGATAAATTTGCGTCGCGCTCTGTGTTTGTAGAGAGAATTGACTATTAGCCGGGAAATAGGCTAATTTACTTCAAGCACAACTTGATTGGACTTGGTTAATTAATGAGATCAATCACATTTTTCAGAGGTTTACGACCTGATGCATAACTATAGTAACTCAGTTAAAGGTAAACTAAGTTTTGTTTTGTTTAGGTAGATTACGCTCTGCCTACCCCATTAGAGATAAAGGCGTGATAATATTGAGAATATATGAGAATATTTCATTATGTTGTATGTATGTTCACAAAGTTTCATGTATTCAAAAACACATTTCAAAAATAAATGATGCGTGGTGACAAATAAGTTAAATTACTAAAGCTGATATTATATTTGCCCTAAATTTTTGTCAGACGTGGCGAAAGCGCCTGCTACGAGGCGTTTTACGCTCTGCCTACCCCGTAAAAGAAAAAAGCCGTGATTTTATGTATGTATGTATGTAATATTTCATTATGTTGTCATAACTAATAGCTTTATTCTAAAACTGAGTTGGAAATACTATGGGCAACTACACGTACAACGTTTTAATAAAAGGCGTTTTTGGTAATTAGATTACAAAAAAAATACCTACAATACGGGCCGTTAGTATAGCACATCGATCCTTGAAAAGAGAAAGTGACGTTTGCCTTTAGTTGTAGAAGTGCGACAAAGATGAGAATAATATAGATCATCATCATCTCCTTAGCCTTATCCCGGGGTCGGCTTCCTAATCTAGGGGATTGAACGAGGGTTCTGGTTTTTACACAGAGCGACTGCCATCTGACCTCCGCAACCCAGAAGGGAAACCAGACCCAATCCTAGATTAGGTCAGAGTTTTTCAAGCCGCCAATGCTTAGCATTGGCCTCCGTCATGGCTTAACGACTAAAATCTATGGTATTAAACGATATTAACCGGGACCAACGGCTTAACGTGCCTTCCGAAGCACGGAAAAAGCGCCGAATAAACGTACATATGAAATTCGAAAACCGAAAAACACATTGGTACGTGGTGGGATTCGAACCACGACCTCCCGCTCAGGAGGCAGCGGCCCTATCCACTACACCATCGGGCTGTATGAGAATAATATAGATAGGTGCAATATTTATGGCAATGTACTGACAGGCTATCAACTCATTGCCTATACTACCAGAATTTGGTTCGGTATGTATTTAGACTTTTGTGCGGTAGAATGATTTGTTTGGGTATTCTAGGATTTCTTTGAAGCAATTATCTGATCTGATTGTGGATTTATCGCACTCACAATGCTTTTTTGAATTCATATGATATGAAAGAAAGAAAAAAATAAATTCGTTTCTGGCAGGACTCGAACCTGCGTCTCTGGAATGCCGGTTTATTACTCTACCAACTGAGCTACAGAAACGGTAGAGGGAGTGATGAATTTATCAGTCTTTCTTTGTGAATTTCCCGGTGAACGTTGTTCAGTTTCTTTGTTTGAGCAACCCCTATCAGTTTGCGGAACGCTGTCCCTTACACCCGGTATACTTACGCAGTAGCTAAAGTGTTAAAGCAGTTAAATAACTACTTGATGTACTTTTAAAAGACAGTTAATTAACAAGTGTAGACTTTTGCTACGGCGTAGAAAGTCTACGAGACTATATTTTTTTTTAGGTTCTAAAAGGGTTACGATAACGGAAGTCAACGTAAAAGCTTGGTGTTCACTTCACAGCTTCCGTATAAATAGCCCACGGATCATCATCTCCCCAGCCTTATCCCAAATCTCACGGGGTTGGCTACCTAATATGTATGATTGAACGGGGGCGCTGGTTTTTAACACAGAGCGACTGCCATCTGACTTCCGCAACCCAGATAGGAAACCAGACCCAATCCTAGATTAGGTCTTAGTTTTCAAGCAGCCATTGCTTAGTACTGGCCTCTAACATGGCATAACGACTAATAAATAACTACATAGTATAAAGTCGCTTTCTCTGTCCCTATATCCCTATGTATGCATAAATATTTAAAACTACGCAACGGATTTTGATCCGGTTTCTTTAAATGGATAGAGTGATTCAAGAGGAAGGTTTATATGTATAATACATGCATAATATAGTAGAGAAACACTAATAACTTCCGTGCGAAGCCAGGGCGGGTCGCTAGTACGGTAAAAAACAATATTAACCGGAATCCACGGCTTATAACGTGCCTTCCGAAGCACGGAAAAAGCTCCAAATAAACATACATACATATACATACATATAATCACGCCTTTATGGTCAATATCTCAACACCATACTATTCGAGGTTGCTTACCAAAAATAACACAAAAGGAACATACATACATATAACGCCTTTAACCCTAATGGGGTAGGCAGAGCGCAAACGACCCAAACAAAGGTCGTCCCGCCACGTCTGACAAAATTTTGAGGGTTATTTAAGATAGAATTCTAGGTATATTGCTGTAGTGACAGGTTGTCAGCCCATCGCCTAAATTACAATATACTGAAACCCTCGGATCCCTTAGCTGGATTTTACAGCATGCCCGGGAGGAAATGCAGCTGGCACATTCTATGTTTTTCTCTCGCTCCCAGACCAGCATGGAAGTAAAAATAAACATACATATGACATTCGAAAACTGAAAAACACTACCTCCCGCGCAGGAGGCAGCGGCCCTATCCACTACACCATCGGGCTCATTACATTATTATTGTTCAATTACAGAGCTAAAATCTCCAAATAATTGGTCCAACTCTGCCTTTGTGCAATGTCTTTGTACTCTTAACAATGGAAGCATTCGATACAGTAAATAATTATAAGAGGATTTTATTAATTAATATCATCAGAGTTTCTCTACTATATTATGCATGTATTATACACCTTCCTCTTGAATTATTCTATCCATTAAAAGAAACCGCATCAAAATCCGTTGCGCAGTTTTAAAGATTTATGCATACATAGGGATATAGGGACAGGAAAAGCGACTTTGTTTTATACTATGTAGTAATATTAAAACTAGTTTTGTGACCCGTGGTTTTACTTGTGGATAAATATATTTGCTGTAATAAGCTGCATTTCCTCCCGGGTATGCTGTAAAAACCAGCTAAAGGATCCGATGGGTTTCAGTATATTGCAATTTAGGCGATGGGCTGACAACCTGTCACTACAGCAATACACCTACAAATCTATCTTAAATAACCCTCCAAATGTTGTTAGACGCGGCGGTACGATCTTTATTCAGGTCGTTTACACTCTGCCTAACCCATTCGGACAAAATTTTATTGAATTGACATCACCCAGAGCGCCAAAAGTTTATTTTTGTAGAATATTTATTTTTGGTATTTTTAGCTTAACAAGGTTCACTTACTTCTTAGTCCCCCATTAGGGATAAAGGCGTGATTATATGTATGTATGTTAACATTGTAAAATATTAATTCTGACATTGTTTCTATCGCGTAGGATGACAAGGATACATAATAATATTGTTTGGTTTGATTTGATTAGGTACAAATAACATTTTACATGTAATAAAAATGTAAGTGTTTTCCTTTGTAAGATTTTTTTCATGTCGAGTAGAGCGATGTATTGATGTGTTTTATGTATTTGACTAAGCTTTGATCAATTCAAGCATATAAAAAATCGTAATCGAAAAATCTATATTGGGCTCGATTTTAGATTCCACCGGCTAAAACTAAAATTAATATCTATCTGTCACTTTCAAAATAATAAAATTTAGAAAGGATGGCTTGATGATGGGAGAAACAATATAAAAAGTGTCAGCTGCATTGCCTCCTGAGCATGCATGTAAAAATTAGCTAAGGGATCCGAGGGTTTCAGTACATTGCAATTTAGGCGATGGCCTGACAACCTGTCAGTACAGCAATATACCTACAAATCTATCTAAAATAACCCTCAAAACTTTGTCAGACGTGCCACGTTGCACTGACTCTGCTTACCCTATTAGGGATAAAGGCGTGATTATATGTATATGTATGTATCATCTGCGTAATTTGAAGCCATGGTTACCCTACCTGAAGAAAATGGGACGAATCAATAATGCAAATATGACAGGTTACGAATATGACACTGTAAATTATACACGCATAGCATGACGTAAGCGATACGGGGATGTCAGAGCATCAACGGCTTAAGATACATACATATAATCACGCTTTTATATAATGGGATAGGCAGATTGTAAACGACCTAAACAAAGGTCGTTCCGCCACGTCTGACAAAGTTTTGAGGGTTACTTAAGATATATTTGTAGTTATATTGCTGTTGTGACAGGTTGTCAGCCTATCGCCTAAATTGCAATATACAGAAGCCATCGGATTCCTTAGCAGGTTTTTACATCAAGCCTGGGAGGAAATGCATCGGGCATATTCTGTGATTCATTTCATCTATTGCTCCCAGTCCAGGATGGAAGAACAGCTTAATAAAGGCCTTTTAAAGTAACGTGTATCACAGTAAATCACTGGACAGTGGGCAAGTTGTTAGCCCATCGCGTAAATTGCAATACACTGAATTAACCTTCAAAGCTTTTTACTAGTTATTTTTTACTGCATCCCTGAGAAAGTAGTAGCTATTACATTCTAAGTTTCTTTATGATTTCTAGCCCAGCATGACAGTCACTGCTGTCCTCTGTATTATAACTTTAATAATAATACATATATACATACATAAAATTACGCCTAAATGACAATATACTAAAATCCTTTGATTCCTTAGTTGGTGTTAACAGCATGCCCGGAAGGAAATGTAGCTGGCATATTTTATGTGTTTCTCTCGCTCCCAGGCCAGCATGGAAGCAGATATATATATCATTCTCTTGTAGTAAATTCTAGCCTAGTAACAAAGTCATATAAAATTCCTTTTCTAGTCGATCCCATTCAAATCTTGGGTAGTAGTACTCAAAATTTCTCAGACTGTTTATACTTACAACGAAACCACAGTTGGTATTTCATCGAACTTGAGCTGTTTGTAATGAAACATCGATTTTATTATTAAGGTCACTAAATCTAGGTCTCAAGTAGGTCTTGAGTAAAGTTTGATTAGATCATTAAGGAAGGTTTAGTGCTCTAAATAGGGCTATGGAGAAAGTACTTATTCTACTCAGTTAGATTAGTAGCACTTATAGTTTTTTGAACTTATTAGTAGCATAAAGCCTTGAGTTCGCTTGAAGCGGGCACCACAACTTATACAATCTAATCAGCCACTAAAGTCACGTAAAAACACATGTCAGACGTGGCGAAAGCGCCTTTTAGGAGGCGTTTTAAGCTCTGCCTACCCCGTAAGGGATAAAGGCGTGATTTTATGTATGTATGTATGTTGCGTCATGACTTGTAATAACCGTTTCGGTTTTGTCAGACATTTACTGAGGGTTGTTTTTTTTAATAGAAAAACGCTCTAGTAACTGGTAGTTAGCGTTTTGTCCAGTATGCAATACACCAGTAACCTCGAATACCTTTGATGCCTTTACAGTATGACTAAGTCAAGCATGCAACATTTACATACATACATATAATCACGCCTATATCCCTATTGGGGTATGCAGAGCGTAAACAACCTAAACAAAGGTCGTTCCGCCACGTCTGACAAAGTTTTGAGGATTATTTAAGATAGATTTGTAGGTGTATTGCTGTAGTGACAGGTTGTCAGCCCATCGCCTGAATTGCAATATACTAAAACCCTTGGATCCCTTAGCTGCTTTGCTACATTTATGTGTCTTTTATTGCTCTTGGTCTAATTAGATAAGATTTCTCGTCTAGTCTACATAGGATTTCTCTAACTTATTAAATCATCATCATCTCCCTAGCCTTGTCCCGTATCTCACGGGGTCGGCTTCCTAATCTAGGGGATTGAACGAGGGTACTGGTTTTCACACAGAGCGACTGCCATCTGACCTCCGCAACCCAGAAGGGAAACCAGACCCAATCCTAGATTAGGTCAGAGTTTTCAAGCCGCCAATGCTTAGCACTGGCCTCTGTAAGGGCTTAACGACTAATATCTACGGTATTAAACGATATTAACCGGGACCAACGGCTTAACGTGCCTTCCGAAGCACGGAAAAAGCACCGAATAAACGTACATATGAAATTCGAAAACCGAAAAACACATTGGTACCAGGGGTTCGAACCACGACCTCCCGCTCAGGAGGCAGCGGCCCTACCCACTACACCATCGGGCTCTAACTTATTAAATCAGTGTGATTATTTTTATATTCCAAAACAATTATCAACAGGTGGCCAAAACTGCATGCTTACATCACGATATAAATCGATTTCATGCTAATAAATCGATTTAAATGCAATATTAATCGATCTTTTGACGAATAGTCGTCAATTTTTATAATTATTGTTCGAAAATTATTATAATTCGATAGTTAGTGATTGATTTTGTATGTTTGTGTCTAATTTAATACATAATAACTATAATTTTTGGACTAAGTGGTTTTGCTTGTTAAGATGTGAAGTATAGTGTAGCTATGAATCTCATTTTGGTCATGTAAGTGTTGGGTTGGTGATAAAATTTTACGAGTATTATCGAAGTCTATTGATGACATACAAGCCATAATAAACAACCTATCAGAATAAGTGTTCAATGATTAGAGGGTGCAGCTATTTTGCTGTTAAACTTATCCGTTAATAATTAATATTACACACATATTGTCGTGGGATGAGATTTACTTACTTCCTAGTGGTCCAGCCCGGGCAACGGCAACACAGGCTTGCCTGTGAATGAGTCCGGCTGAACAATCCCTACAATGAGGTAGTGGGCTCTGCAAGAGGCCATCTGGCTCGCAACCACCCTCTCACCGGAATCCGGCGCCAAACAGCTTGCTGTGTTCCGTCGGTGCGTGAGGTTGCCAGTTCCATAACAGGCATCTTCTGGGTGAGCTCGTTTCATCGTCGACTCTGTCACGGTCATCCCTTACCTAGTGTCTAAACTCAAGAGCAAACCCATTTCTATCTAAAACAAAACACATTCTTAAGTTACAGATAACAGAACTACTTCAACTATATACCGAACTTTTTTTTTGTATTGAGTATATTTTTGTACTATACCGGTCTCTACTAAACTATATTCTTTCACCCAAAAGTTATCTTCCATAAATTTCTATTCTTGCAGACATTGCTACTTCAGCAATAAGGCCACGCCTAAGTTTGTATTTTAATGTTGTTATTTTTGTAGCATGTTTTGTATTTTTGATATGCAATAACGTGACCTTCCGTGCTGGACTGGGAGAGATAGAAAAACATAGCATGTTCCAGCTGCCCTTCCTCCCGGGTATGCTGTAGAAGTCAGCAAAAGGGACTCGAGGGTTACAGTGTATTGTAATTTAGGCGATGGGCTGACAACCTGTCACTATAGCAATACACTTTTCAATCTAAAATTGCCCTCATTTATTGTCAGACGTGGCGCGCGCCTTTTAAGAGTCGTTTAACGCTCTGCCTACCCCGTAAGGGATAAAGGAGTGATTTTATGTATGTAATAACGTATATTTATTTGTAAATAATATAAAATGAGTATTAAAGCTTGCTCCTTCTGACTATAATAGCATAGGACTCAAGCATTAAGCAGTTCGGAGTGTTCTGTCAGTGTGTGATAATGTCAGAGAATATTAGTGACTTCGAGATTTCTTGGTGTTCTCGCTTTATCATCGATTCCATCTCAGTCAACACCTCATCCTGTTAACTAATGGAGAAAACCCCTGTATTTCTAAAACAAAGGCTCTGGCTGGTTCATTACTCTGTTTATTAATTTCCAGTAATTAAAATCTTGTTTGCGCAAATGGGCCTCAAGAACCGCTTTTGAGAAGTATTCAAATAAATTTTATTCAACTTTCCTTTTAAATTTAAAACGCAATGAAAAGACTCAGCGCGGAATATTAAACAATCATCAAAATTTGTCGGTATTTTTCATTTCATTGCAACGAAATTTGTATCGCGCTAAATGGCCAAAGTTGGTACTTCGACTTGGTATCTCACCACTCGTAACCAAACTTTTGCAATAAAATTCGCCGGTTGGAGCTCCAGTGTTGGCGATATGGAGTGGGGTGCGGCGTCAGTGCTCGCGAGAATCAAGAGTTAAGTCAGCAACTTGGACGAAACTTTAGTAATAATTGATAGGGTGGAGACCAAGTGAGCGCGGGTAATACGGAATGTGAAAGGGTACAAGAATTTTTCGTTTTGTGCATGGGAATCTCAGTGCTGCGGCTTTTGAGCCGAGACTAGGGTAAAAAGAAATTCATTGCAATAAAATAGGTAATCATATTCGCGAACACTGTCACCCCAACCGATGACAAGTCTACCCATGCAGTTTTATCGACTGATTAATCTTTTTTTTATAATGGTTTTGCATTTGATTTAAGTCTAGGTCAGAGTCAACAATGAATCGAACTCACATACATACATACATACATAAAATCACGCCTTTATTCCTTACGGGGTAGGCAGAGCGTTAAACGCCTCTTAAAAGGCGCTTTCGCCACGTCTGACAAAAATTGAGGGCAATTTTAGATTGTAATGTGTATTGCTATAGTGACAGGTTGTCAGCCCATCGCCTAAATTACAATACACTGTAACCCTCGAGTCCCTTTTGCTATACTCACCCAGGATATAAAAGTCATAATCATGAACATGATAACCATTGCATTTTTTATTAAACGAGTCCTTTGTCGCTAACACTCTCACCCCGCCCGATAGAAATCTCAAGCGGTTTTCTCGACTGGAATATTGCTAGGTTAGGTAAACTAGTCATAATCTTGAACAAACCCGCATTTTTATTTAAAGGAGTCCTTTGTCGCTAGCACTTGCGCTACACCCGACATTCCTCAAGCCAGTCTGGGCATTTTTTTTGACGAGAATATTGTTAGGTTTGGTACACTAGAGTCATAATCATGAACAAACAAGATTTTTTATTTAAAGTAGTCCTTTGTCGCTAGCAGTCGCGCTCCACCCGAAATTCCTCAAGCTGGTCCTCGCGGTTTTCCCGTCTAAAAGATCGCTAGGTACACTAGAGTCATAATCATGAACGTTACGTTGGTAACGCACATTGATGAAGCATGTTGCGGATTATTTATCTGTATTATTTTTACTTAATTTGTTTTTTTTTTACATATATACATATAGTCACGCCTTTATCCCTAATGGGGTAGGAAGTGCGTAAACGACCCAAACAAAGGTCGTTTCGCCACGTCTGATAAAGCTTTGAGGGTTATTTAAGATAGATTTGAAGGTAGAAAAGCAAGGTATGAATTTGAAGGTTTGTTGTGTGTTGAAAGTATTAGACGTTTGAGGCTCAATAGCAGAGATCCCCGCACCGCGTCGTACCTGATGCAGCACATATCGTTGGCTATTCAGCGTGGAAACGCCGCCAGCGTTATGGGTACATTTCCATCGGGTACGATGCGGGGCGGACTTTTTGACTAATACAAGTTAAATTTCTGTTTTTATTTTTATATTAGTCTTTTTATTTTTTAGTTTTAAATTTTGTTTTTAATTTATTATAATTGTTAATTGTTAATTACTTTTATTTATGTATTTAGACGAAGCTTACAGTGAATTTAATGTATCCTGTGTTTGCATGGTTTTGTATGATATTATTGTTTTAAAAATAAATTTATGATTATTTTATTTAAAAAAAAAAGTATTTTTATGTTATATAAATGTATTGCTTAGTGACAGGTTGTAAGCACATCGCCTAAATTACAATATACTGAAACCCTCGGATCTCTTAGGTGGTTTTAACAGCATGCCCGGGAGGAAACGCAGCTGGCACATTCTATGTGAGAGGAGGGCGCTACTGTGTCACTGTTTACATTGTGTCTGTATCTTAAGTTACTTTAAAAATATAAAGAAGTAAACAACTGTATAACAAAGTGGTTAAAACTAAATACCGGAGTGTAGTACTACTCTCACATTTGAAGTTTAGTGATAAAAGCTGCAATTAGTGAGTGATTACTGCAAAATAACTTTTGGTGATTTTGTGTTGTTTTTTTTCATAGTATATCAGTTCGGAACAATTGTTTACGACGTGATTCAAAGTGAAATTTTAACAACATAATGTGAGAGCATTTGTTATACACGATTCAACATAGTTAAGAAAGTTTCTAATCTCATAACCTCAAAACTTATCGATATAGAAAATCTGCTACATATCTTGTAAAAGAAATACATGTCTTGTTTAAGAGCGCCACTGGAACACGCTGTACAGCGCCATCTAACATAGAGTTACAAAACTTCTTATCGATCAAACACACCAAAAGTTTCTTTTTTTCTTTTTACTGACGGAGAATGTAGAGGTCGTTGTGAACGATACTTACTACCTGTTGTCGTAAAAAATAAAGAGAGAGCGCTTAAACAAATATTAAAAGCGCTTAGTAAAATATTACCGCTTAGAAAAAAAACAAAATATGATCATGAAGACTCACAGCTCCCCCAAGGACACACGTTAGTTTTGAACGATACTAGCCCCAATATGACAACAGAAAGTTCCACTGAAGATCTGCCAGTGACATTTTGTCAAATGAGTAAACTTCTAAAACAAAACAATATTCTGATATTTCAAGAGATGCGAAAGACTATACAAGATCAGATCGAAATAGCAATGAAAACACTCAAAGAAGATTTTAAACTGCAGAATATAAAGATTCAAGAAGAACAAACCAAAATAAAAACTGACGTGTCTGTAATTGACCAGAAAATAATATTACTTACCACACAGTGTGCCGAACTTACAGAAAAAAATAAGAAATTACACAGAGAAATTATACAACTGAAAAACGTTAGCCCTTTCCCTACAGAATCCTCACAAAAACGAGACAAAATGATAGTCCTTCACGGTCTAGAAATTAATTACTGGGAGACAGAAGAAGATGTGATGGGAAGAATAACAAATGTTTTTCAAGATATTCTTAATTTAAATATATTAGGTTATGTGGAAGAAATAGAATTAATCGGAAGAAAAAGGTACTATACGCCCTCTGAAAATAGAATTCCTTAGTAAGAGAATGCAAAAATATATCCTGGAAAATTCTATGTACTTTAAAGAGACTGGACTAAGTGTTACAGAATACCTAACTAAGATCGAACTCTCTGATAGAAGAGATAAACAAAATGCCCTTATGTTGGCTAGAAGAAACGGAAAGAAGGCTGTTATCAGAAATAACAAACTGTTTATAGAAGGCAAGGAAGTTAACAATTCCAAACAACAACACGCATACAAATCTTACGCAGACATGCTAAAAAATAAAACAGAGTCCGAAAATGAACACCTGAACACCACTTATACCAAAATTGACACAGAGGAAAAAGATACTCCTTTAGTACCTTTTTCACGCCAAATAAATGAACCTTCTTCCATGAACATCAGTAATAATAATAATAACTCCTTTCGAGCCTAATTTCGTAGTTTTATATCAAAATATTAAGAGCCTCTTTAACAAGACACATCTATTACACGCACTGTTAGATGAAAATCCATTTATTTATGCAGTTTGCGTCTCAGAATCGTGGCTTAATAAAGATAAGCTAAGTTTAATAGATATAAATGGATATAGCACGAAGGAGGTGGAGTCTGTATATTGTTAAAAACCCAAATTAATTATAAAGAAAGAATTGATATTCATCAACTGTCAGTAGAACTAATTTTCGAAATATGCGCCGTAGAAATAATACAGTACAATTTATTAATAGTAAGTTTGTACTGGCCCAATAGTAGCAGAGGAGTTGAAATATTTTATAACAACCTAGAGAAACTCTTAAACCTAATCTCAATAAAAGATAAGAAAAAGCATGTAATTATAGGAGGAGACTTTAATATCGATTCTTTAGACAATAGTGAAGCTAAACGACTTTTGAACCTTATGTCATCTACAACTTTCATCAAAAAATAAATGAAGCTACACGAATTACAGTCACTACCGCTAGATGTATTGATTTAATATTTACAAACAAAAAAGACAAAGATTACGAATATAACGTACAAGAATATGGTTTCTCCGATCATAAAGGAGTCTCGTTTACAATGCCAGCAGTTTATCCACTTTTAAACTATTTTATTATTAACAAAAGAATGTTTAATGAAACGAGCATGCTAAAATATAAAAATGAAGTTAGTAAAATAAATTGGAATGATTGCATTTTTTCTGACAGATCTGTTAATGTAAATTACAATACCTTCAGTTCAGTTCTTAGTAATATTCTAGATAAATGTATTCCGCAAAAAATCCTTAAGATAAAAATTAAACGTAAAAAAACATATCTCACAACCGGCCTCAAACAGTCATGTCAGAATAAAAGGTTACTAAGTATTCTAAAATCACAAACGAAAAGCAAATGCGTACATAATTATTATAAAACGTACACTAAAACTTTAAAAAAAGCTATTCAAACGTCTAAAAAAATTTGTAATATCCGAAAGTTTAATAATCAAGATAACAATAACAAAACCCGTACAATGTGGCGAATTATTCAACAAGAGAAAAACCCAAGATCTAACAGAATTAAAAACAATATTAAAATAAAAATAAATAATGTAATAATAGAAGAACCTAAAGAGGTCGCAAATTATTTTAATGTATATTTCTCTACCATAGGTATACCAAAAAACAACTTTGTATTTAATAAAACCGTTACCAACCCATTAACTACCGTGGAAAATTCATTTTACTTGGGTCCAGTAGAACCCAAAGAAGTAGAAAAAAATATAAAAAATCTCAAGAATAAAACAAGTTTTGGAGTTGACGAGATTCCTCCTACTTTGATGTAAGTATGTGCAAGTGAATTAGCCATTCCATTCACAAACTTAATAAATCAGTCTTTTTCAGAAGGAATATTCCCTGACGCATTAAAAGTTTCTTTGATCAAACCAATCCATAAAAAAGGGGATAAATCCGACCCCAATAACTACCGTCCGATTTCACTATTAAATACGTCATCAAAAATATTTGAAGCCATAATAGTAAATAAAATGTACACTTTTTATGAAAAAAAACCTAGTCTTTAATGATAATCAGTACGGTTTCCGGAAAAACCGTTCTACTACATTGGCTGTTTATAAGTATGTTCAAAAAATCCTAGATATTATTAATTCAAAAAAATACGCCGTCGGTCTATTACTCGATATGAGTAAAGCGTATGACAGGGTCAACTTTGAAATACTTTTGAATAAACTATATGGAACTGGTATTAGAGGAACAGCCTACAATTGGTTAAAATCATACCTCCAAAATAGGTTACAATGTGTAGAGGTTGAGAATATCAATTTCTTAACAGGGAAAATTCAAAATTTGAGGTCTGATCAGACAGGTGTTGTGGCATCTATACCACAAGGGAGCGTATTAGGATGTTTGCTTTTCCTTGTTTATATAAATGACCTCCCGAAACTGTTTAATAATAATGACCACGCGATTTTATTTGCAGATGATATTTCAATTGTATTTACTTGCTCGAATCCCATAGAATTAGAAAACTCACTTAATACTACTCTTGATAACACAGTTGATTGGCTTGAATCGCATAATCTAGAACTTAACTTTAAAAAAACAAAGATAATTCAGTTCCGACCATACCAAAAATCCGCGTTACAATTTAACTACAGATATAAAAACACACCAATAGAAATGGTAGATACTGCTAAGTTATTAGGGATTGATTTAGATACTAACTTAAATTGGAAAGTACACGTACATAACTTATCACTTAAACTATCATCTTTTATTTATGCGCTGTTCCATCTTAAAAAAACAACAGATTTTCAAACTGCACTTACTGCATACTATGCATATGCTTACAGTAGAATAAGCTACGGTATCATCTTTTGGGGAAATTTGGGTAGAAGATATCTTTATTCTAAAAAAAAAAAGGTATTAGGATTTTAGCTAATATAGATCAAATGGATTCATGCAAACCCCATTTCATAAAGCACGGTATTCTCACCTTAACATCAATTTATATATTGGAGTCATGCAAATTTGTTAGAACTCATATGTATTTATATTCCCCAGAAACAATATTGAAAAGAAATAATCGTAATTTACATAAGCTTAAAATTCCCTTCTCAACATTAGAATTATTTACTTCAGGTCCTCACTCAATGGTCATTAAAATATATAACTGCATTCCCAACAACATTAAAGATTTTTTAAACCAACTAAAACAATTTCTTATAAAAAAATGTTATTATAACCTCCAAGAACTGTTTGATGATAAGATAACATAAATAAATAACAAAGTAAAAATAAATTAAATAGTATCTAAAAACCTACCGTAACTGCTAATTATCATGCTGTTGTTTAGATATATTAGGATATAAGATATTGATCTCAAATTGATAATAAGGATTAAGCTAAGTTATTAATTTTAAGTTAGTAAGTACCTACTTAATTATATCATTCTCTAATTTTTTTTAATTGTAAACAGTAGCGTCCTTTGTCTGCTATTAAAATATTGCTATGCCCTGACGGGGCGTCATAATTAATGTATAATATAAGACCTATTGTAACTCGTTAAGAATGTACCTTATTAATTATGATATTGCAATAAACATTATGAGTATGAGTATGAGTATGATTATGTTTTTCTCTTGCTCCCAGGCCAACATGGAACATATTGTTTTTTTAAAATTGAATAAACGATAAAACGTCCTTTGTCGCTACCACTCGAGCTCCACCCAACATTCCTCAAGCCCGCACTCGCGGTTTTCTCAACTGAAAGATCACTGTTATTTATTCTGCCAAAACAATTGTCTTCGGAGCGTTTTCCAATACATCCACTGAAGTTTATTAGTGGTGTGTTAACATGACTGATTGCGAGCGTGATGGAGTGGTTGCTGGCGTGGTTTTCGGGTTTAATTCTGTTGGTAGTTTCTATGTGAAACGTATTAATATTCTGGTAGATGTTTATTTATTTAACAAATTATTGTACACAATAAAATACATGAATAAACACAAACATAAAGAAAAGAGACACATCAGACACAGCTTATTTCAATGAAGAAATTTCTTACAGCAGAGCTAAGGAAGTGAAATGTTCGCCATTTTGAAAAAAGTTATCTACTAATCATATTTTTTTCACTTATAGGTTGTCTGGAACACATCGATACTTTAGCAATAAGGCCTCCTATATTGTATTTGTCTTGTCATGTCTCCATAATCTTTTTCCAGCATTCACAGGATCGGCTATGAAAAAAAGTCGGATTAAGTAGGAGTGGCGCGGTGCCTGTCACTACAGCAATACCTACAAATCTATCTTAAATAACCCTCAATACTTTGTCAGACGTGGCGGAACAACCTTTGTTTAGGTTGTTTACGCTCTGCCTACCCTAATAGGGATAAAGGCGTGATTATATGTATGTATGTGACACGGAGCGAGAAGCGCAAGATAGGAGCGGATGGTGACGTCTCACGAAGGCCCTCTGTACCACTGCGGTACCATAAATAACATACATACATACATAATATCACGCCTGTATCCCTAATGGGGTAGGCAGAGCGTGACCAACTTTCTTTCTAGAAATAAGCAGTGCCTGTTGTGTCTTTGTTTTTTTATGTCCTGTGTTTATGATGTTTTTTGTGAACAATAAATTGTTAAATTAAATAAACAACCCAAACAAAGGTCGTTCCGCCACGTCTGACAAGTTTTGAGGGTTGTTTCAGATAGAACTGGATATTGCTGTAGTGACAGGTTGTCAGCCCATCGCCTAAATTACAATATACCCTCGAATCCCTTAGCTGGTTTTTACAGCATGCCCGGGAGGAGATGCAGCTGGCACATTCTAAGTTCTTCTGTCGCTTCCAGTCTAGCATGGAAGCTGACACCAGCCATAAAACACCATAAATAAAACTAAATAAATGCGATCACACTCATAGCCCCCAGTAGGATTCCCTGTATCGGGGTGCCATGTACATACACATGTACCACAAAGAACAGCCAGACCCAGAAACAGATATTTAAACTCATCATTCAAATGTCTGCCGTGGTCGGAATCGAACCCGGGACCCACTGACATATTATATATTACATTCCATAGCACAGCTACACAACATGCCCTAGGTTATCGAACTTCCCACGAGGACCAATTTGTTTCAAAATGATACAACCCCACAAGGGGATCACATAACATAATATTTAAGTGATATGCTACTGTTCTACTCGTAGCACCTAATTTAGGGTCTAACGGTCAATGGCCGTATAATGAGAGCCCGATGGTGTAGTGGATAGGGCCGCTGCCTCTTGAGTGGGGATCGTGGTTTGAATCCCACCACGTACCAATGTGTATTTCGATTTTCGAATTTCATATGTACGTTTATTCGGCGCTTTTTCTGTGCTACGGAAGGCACGTTAAGCCGTTGGTCCCGGTTAATATTTTAATACCGTAGATATTAGTCGTAAAGCCATGTCAGAAGCCAGTGCTAAGCATTGGCGGCTTGAAAACTGACGTAATGTAGGATTGGGTCTGGTTTCCCTTCTGGGTTGCGGAGGTCAGATGGCAGTCGCTCTGTGTAAAAACCAGTACCCTAATGGTCAGTGGCCGTATAAATATTGTAAGGTACCTCTTATTGTTCACTATACATTTACGATAAATGAATGTAATTCACCTTCCATGCTGGCCTGGGCGCGAAAGAAAAACATATAATGTGCCAGCTGCATTTCCTCCCGGGCATGATGTAAAAACCAGCTAAGGGATCCGGGGGTTTAATTTTATTTCAATTTAGGCGATGGGCTGACAACCTGTCTTGCCTGTCCTACTTTTTGTAGCGAGGAACTCTATACGTCGATTGTTCTCTCAGAGCCTTTTTCGGAGTTACCTGTTGTCTAGTATAAAACAGAAGAGATATTTCAAACGACGATTACTGATAATCAATACTTATAGTAAAGTAACAATCCCTAGAGAGATCAATATTTGTTAGGTTTCAAGCCGTTCAGCTATTTTGACCTCCCAGACAGGTTGGTCTTTAAACAACATCAGGATACACTCCGTTCTTTATAAAGGACATTACCTATTTCCCAGTGGAAATATTGACTTCAATACATTGCGTGTCAAGCAACAAAACATAAACAAAACTTTTTGAGGAGACTTTTTTATTTCATATAATATGAAAGAAAGAAAATTGTAAATTCGTTTTTTTCAGAACTCAAACTTGCGTCTTTAGAATGCCGGTCCATTGTTCTACCAACTGAAAAACGGTAACGGGAGCAACGAATTTATCATAGTCTTTCTTATGCACACGTCATAGTGACGTTAACGCCATCTGGCCATGAAGCTGGTAGAGTAATGGAACGACATTCGAGAGACGCAGGTTCGAGTCCTGCCGGAAACGTTATTATTATTTTCTTTCTCTCATATTACAAGAAACAAAACTGTCTTGATTTTGGATAATCTCGATATCGATCACTATGTTTTCTTTTTATATAGAATATAGATTTTTACTAAGTGTTTATACTGATTTCTCTACACGATGTGTCGAGCTGTAAACAATGAACTCCCGATACTGGATCGTCACGAACGCCCATTATAAGAGTTTGTCCTTGAGAGCGGTCGTATTGAAACCATGTCAGAGACGAGGCGGTTCACATATCTGACACGAGGGTTCATCGGGTGTTCAATCCAATATAGGAAGCTTGTCCCTACGCAGAATGCGACAAATGTGCCTTTGTCCTATACAAAGGACATAGATAAAGTATTTCCTGGTGTTTATACTGATTTCTCTACACGATGTGTCGAGCTGTAAACAATGAACTCCCGATACTGGATCGTCACGAACGCCCATTATAAGAGTTTGTCCTTGAGAGCGGTCGTATTGAAACCATGTCAGAGAACCATGAGGCGGTTCACATATCTGACACGAGTGTTCATCGGGTGTTCAATCCAATATAGGAAGCTTGTCCCTACGCAGAATGCGACAAATGTGCCTTTGTCCTATACAAAGGACATAGATAAAGTATTTCCTGGTGTTTATACTGATTTCTCTACACTATGTGCCAAGCTGCAAACAATGGACTCCCGATTATGGATCATCACGAATGCCCATATAAGAGTTTGTCCTTGAGAGCGGTCGTATTTAAACCATGTCAGAGACCCATTAGGCGGTTCACAAATCTGACACGAGGGTACATCGGGGTATTCCATCCAAAATAAGAAGCTTATACCCACGGGGAATGAGACAAATATGCTTTTGTCCTATATAAAGGAGAGACAAATTATTTTCTTGGTGTTTATGCTGATTTCTCTACACTATGTGTCAAGCTGCAAACAATGGACTCCCGATATTGGATCATCACGGACGCCCATTATAAGAGTTTTTATTGGAAAACTTTACGAACAAATTCGAATTCGGTAGTAGATAAAAAATTCAAGTCATTTTCAGCAATCTAAAGTTGTGATTATGTTAGTGACGGTGAATACTATTAAAGATATTTATACATACATACATATAATCACGCCTTTATCCCTAATGGGGTAGGCAGAGCGTAAACGACCTAAACAAAGGTCGTTCTGCCACGTCTGACAACGTTTTAAGGGTTATTTTAAGATAGATTTGTAGGTATATTGCTATAGTGACAGGATGTCAGCCCATCGCCTAAATTACAATAAACTGAAACCCTCGGATTCCTTAGCTGGTTTTTACAGCATGCCCGGGAGGAAATGCAGCTGGAACATTCTATGTTTATCTCTCGCTCCCAGGCCAGCATAGATATTTATAAGTAAAAAAAAATACCTATTGCTCTGGAATCTGGCTGCACCATTCCTTAACTAATTTTAATATAGTGCTGTCACTATCTCATCTTGGACATAAGAACAGGATAGCACATAAACATACAATACAATACAATGCAAAATTCTTCTGCCTTCCATGCTGGCCTGGGAGCGAGAGAAAAACATGGAATGTGCCAGCTGCATTTCCTCCCGGACATGCTGTAAAAGCCAGCTATGGGATCTGAGGGATTTAGTATATTGCAAATTAGGCGATGGGCTGACAACCTGTCACTACAGCAATATACCTACAAATTTATCTTAAATAACCCTCAAAACTTTGTCTAGGTTGTTCACGCTCTGCCTACCCCATTAGGGATAAAGGCGTGATTATATGTATGTATGTATGTATGCAAAATTCTTTATTTTACAAAGAAACACAAACTAAAACAATAATACTATTTTATTTTTGGTTTCCTTTAATCGACCGCTTTCAAACAATAACCAACCACAGATCAATATTTAAGTAAGGCCTTGTTAGGTCCGTAACGGTTTCTTAATTTGATTAAAACTTCGTCAGTTCGAAGTTTAAATAATTCAACGCGGCCGTTAGAATCGACCTTCGAAGCCTTTAAGGGTCAAACGGGGGCTAGAATTAAAATAATTTTAATGTTGACATAACGAAAGACGGGAAATTATTGGGCTGCTCCATATAATTGATAGTAAGGCATTCAATTTAGATATAGAAAGGGCCTTGTCAAACATTTATTTGAAAATTTCCTCCAGAAACATAATATTGGTAATTAGCGACCCGCCCTGGCTTCGCACGGAAATTATCAGTGTTTCTCTACTATATTATTCATGTATTATACATATAAACCTTCCTCTTGAATCATTCTATCTATTAAAAGAAACCTCATCAAAATCCGTTTCGTAGATTTAAAGATTTATGCATACATAGGGATATAGGGATAGAGAAAGCGACTTTGTTTTATACTATGCAGTGATTTGAATTTATGTTCTAAGCAAAATTGGAAAAAGAATACCCTGCAGACTAAATTGATACAATTTTTATACAAAAACCATCACGCCTGTGTCCCTAATAGGTTATGCAGAGCAGCGTTAACTACCCTAACAACGGTCATTCCGCCATATCAGACAAGTTTTGAGGGTTGTTTAATATAGAACTGCACATTGCTGTACTTAGTGATGGGTTATCAGCCCATCACCTAAATAACAATATACTAAAACCCTCAAATCCCTTAGCTAGTTTTTACAGCATGTCCAGCTGGCACATTTAATATTTTTCTAAATACAAAAAGAAGAGCCGGTTTTATAAAAGATATTTGAATCAGTTAATTACATCTGCTCCTTATATCTAATCAAGTTTTGTTATTAAACAAAGAATGTGCAAGCTGCATTTCCTTCCGGGCATGCTGTATTAACAGCTAAGAAATCCGAGGATTTATATATATATATATATAGGATTTATATGTATATTGCAATTAAGGCGATGGGCTGACAATTTGTTACTACAGCAATATACCTACAGATCTATCTTAAATAACCCTCATAACTTTGTCAGTCGTGTGGGAACGACCTTTGTTTAACTCGTTTACAATCCACCAACCCCGTTAGGGATAAAGGCGTGACTATATGTATGCATATAGTTTTATTATGCCTAGTTGCTCTAAAGATATTTCCATCAACATTTATTATTCTGAAAGAGGGTCCGCTGTCATCCCTAACAATGAAAACTAGTTCCATTTGAGTCAGGACTGAATGGGACCTGTATAACTACATAGGTACTATTTTTATCCACGTAAAGTGTGTCATAGTACAATCGCATACATACATATAATCACGCCTTTATCCCTAATGGGGTAGGTAGAGCGTAAACGAACAAAACAAAGGTCGTTCCGCCACGTCTGACAACGTTTTGAGGGTTATTTTAAGATAGATTTGTAGGTATATTAACCTCATTCGTATGATATTTACCGCGGATGAGAAATTAAGGCTCCTAATTATAAAGCGATCTAATGATTGAGATCAATATTAAGTATGAATTTGACAGGTCATCCATACATAAAATACGCCTTTATCCCCAATGGGGTAGGCAGAGCGTAAACGAACTAAACAAAGGTCATTCCGCCACGTCCGACTAAGTTTTGAGGGTTATTTAAGATAGATTTGTATATTGCTGGAGTAACAGCTTGTCAGCCCATCGCCTAAATGACAATAAACCAAAACCTTCGGATCCCTTAGCTGGTTTTTACAGCAGGCCCGGGAGGAAATGCTGCTGGCACGTTGTATGTTTTTCTCTCGCTCCCAGTCCAGCATGGAAGATATGACAGGTCATATTGTACTGAAATGACATTTCTGATACAAATTAAAACTACGAGTAGCTCTCAGTCTCAAGTACTGTTAATTCAGCAAAATTACTATGCAGTGAAAAGTCATCATCTCCCTAGCCTTATCCCGTATCTCACGGGGTGGCTACCTAATCTAGGGCATTGAACGAGGGTACTGGTTTTCATACAGAGCAACTGTCATTTGACCTCCGTAACCCAGAAGGAAAACTGCTAAGCACTGACTAATATCTACGGTCAAACTTTTTAAACTTAAGTGAGACATTCTAAATAAAGATTTTAATAACGGGGACGAATGTCCCGCAACATGTCGTGAAGTACGCGACTTATTTTCCAAAGTGAGTGCCCGTTATTAAAATCTTTAATATCTACGGTATTAAACGATACTAACCGGGACCAACGGCTTAACGTGTCTTCCGAAGCACGGAAAGGTACTATGTATTGCTTAGAATCCTAGAATTTTGGTAATTTTTATGTGTAATAATCTGTGCATACATTTCTGTGCATACAGAAAGCTAGCTCTAAAATATCACACATAATAATATAGTGTTCCCCAGTTTGGTTAGGGCATTGCAGGCTGCATCACCTGATTGTACGAAAAGAATAAGGATTCCGTACTTTGGAGGGCATATTAAGCTGTCGGTCCCGGTCGCTGTCTTTGACAGTGGTAGTTACTTAAACCATGTCAGAGGCCTAATAGCAGTGCTACTAGGCGGTTTGAGAAACTATGACACCTGGGTTCATCGGGTCTTCGGGTCGATTCGAGAATCCATTCTCTAAGAAGAAGTGCTACTTTTTTCCAATTTGCTTGGTAATATAACATATAAGAACCATACATACATAAAATCACGCCTTTATCCCTTACGGGGTAGGCAGAGCGTTAACCGCCTCGTAAAAGGCGCTTTCGCCGCGTCTGACAAAAATTGAGGGCAATTTTAGATTGTAATTTATTTATTTCAAAAAAAACAATGCAGGTTTACAGTACAAAACCAAACACCCACATTGGAACTTAAATTATTGTACAGTTTTGCTTAGAAATAGATATAAATATACGGCAATCTTATAAATACGAGTATTAAATAAATCAACATCTTGGACGTCTAACAAAAAGCTATTAAGAAGGGTGATAGCCCGGGCAGTAGGTGCATTGGCAGCATAGCGAGTGCGTGTGGAACTGGTAGCAAACAGTTGTCGATAGCGCCGACCAGTACGCGTGTAGTTATTAGGAACGAACAGACAGATCCTTTCTAAGACGCTAGGATTGTCTACTTTATTGCGCAAAAGCAAGCAGTAATGGACGGCTAAAAAAGATTTACGCCTTATTTGCAGTGTGTCGAAACCCACCATACCAGATACAAATAGGGAAGGGTACAAGAAAGGGTAGTACCCAAAATTTCTTTTATATATATATCTAGCGAATTTACGCTGTACCCTTTCAATCATAAGAACGTACATCTTTTCAAAAGGGTCCCAGGTAATTGAACAATATTCCAGCTTGCTACGGACGAAGGCATTAAAAAGCATGATAGCTAATCCAGAATTACGGAAGCAGGCAGCGGTACGCATTATAAACCCTAGAACCCTACTGGCAGATTTGCACATACTTATAATGTGCTCGTGAAAATCTAGTTTTACATCCAAGGTCAATCCTAGATCGCAAATTTTATTAACGCGCACTAACGCTTGATTATTTAAAACATATGAAAAATCAAGAGGCGGAAGAGTGGACCTAGAGAACGAAATGATACAACATTTGGATACGTTAAGGGATAGGCTGTTATCATGACTCCATTGTGTAACAGAATCAATATCCCTTTGGAGAGCAAGACAGTCGGCAGTACCAGATATGGGGTAGTAGAGTTTCAGGTCATCGGCAAACATAAGACAGTTTGCTCTTCTCAATTTCTTTGGAAGGTCATTAATCATTATTAAAAATAATGTTGGACCAAGTGTGCTTCCCTGACTTACGCCTGATCTTGTAAAATAAGTTTCTGATCGATAGCCACACATTTGGACATACTGTCGACGATCTTTCAGGTAAGATGCAAAAAACTTTACAAATTTAGGGGCAAATCCAAACGAAGAGATCTTTGAGAGGAGTATGTCGTTATCAACGAGGTCAAATGCCTTCCTAAAATCAAAATAGGCAGCATCGACCTGTTTGCCATCCTCCATCAGTGAAGTTATCGAATCAACCAGTGCGACTTGGCAGGTTGTAGTCGACCTTCCTGGACGAAAACCATGTTGAGAGTCATCCAAATAATTACAAATTTTAGGTGTAATATATGCACACAATATTGACTCGAAAAGCTTACTAAAAACTGACAAAACCGCAATAGGTCTGAAGTTGGTAACATCTTGCGATTTATTGCTCTTTGGTACTGGAGACACCCTTGAAAGTTTCCATTTAGAGGGATACAGGCTACTCCGAAGGCAAAGGTTGAAGAGATGCAAAAGAGGAAGTTCAAAGGCATCTTTGCAGTCCTTAATAAGAAAAGGAGGGATAGCATCAGGACCCTAAGCAGAAGAGGCCTTTAAACGACGGATTGCTTGCCGCAGGTCAACCAACGTAACTTCTTTTAAGCAAATAATAGGCATCTGCTCCCCATCCCCGCACCTCTGAGCAGCATCAGGATCCAACATGGGTTCTAAATCATGAAATACTGAATAGAAATATTCAGCAAAAGCAACGACAGCTTCCCCGCCCCTAATAGTTCTACCATTATAGATGTAGTCATTACCTTGCCGTCCGCCCCCCCGTCTTTCTCGAACGAATTTCCAAAAGCAAGCTGGATCGCGGTGAATATTATTCTCAATGGTATTAGTGTATTTTATGTATGATTCTTGAATTAAGTCTTTAATGTGTGATCGGTAATATTTAAAAACCTCGCGGTTAAATACTAAGCCCTTAATTTTAAACATTCGGTGGTGAAAATACTTGATTTTAATTTTTTTGATAATTTCTGAGGTATACCAGGGAGGGTAAATACGTCCTTTGTTTGAAGACTGACATCTTCTTTTAGGAACATTTTTATCTATAGCTGAGTTTATTTTAGTATAAAATGTGTCCACAGCTACATCTACAGAATTTTCTGCAAGAACATCATCCCATTCTAAATGACTTATTTCATTATACAAGCTCAGAAAATTAGCTCTTCGAAAATTCCATCCTGAAATCTCATACGCTTTTATGTTATCCGGTAGTGGTGGTTCATCATTAGGCAAGTAAGGACGCGGGAGAGACAAAATTACCTCCAAAGGAGGATGATGCAAATCTACAGGTACCAAAGGTTCCACATCACCCGTCAATGCCAATTTATCCGATCCTATATCTGACAAGACGTAGTCCAAGATATGATTGATATCGTTTACAACATTGTTGAATTGTTCAAAGTTACAAAACTTCATAAATACCTGAAACTGTGTTCTTACAAAAGCACTACAGGAGTACATGTTGAAGTCGCCCAATATTACAATGGGTAGATTAGAATACTTACAATAAAAATTTTCAAGGCAAGTTAAAACAGCTAAATATTGTTCATCATTATAGCTTGGAGGGAAATAGGGTACACCAATTACAAACTTAATATTTTTAAAAGATATTAGAACAAACATAACATCCTTGACTTCAGCTTGTCCATCTACATCAGTGATAAGTTTAACAGTAAAAGTATCCCTGGCAGCTACCAACACACCACCCCATCCAGCATCATTAGGGCGGTCTTCCCTTAGAACAATGTAATTAGGAGGAAACAGCTCAGAGTCGTTTACAGAACTATTGAGGAAAGTCTCAGTTAGAACGATGACGTCGCAGTCACAAGAACTAGTTACATTGTTGTAAAAAACCGTGGTTTTACTGCGTAAGCCTCTAACATTTTGATAAAATAGACTAATATCTCTAAAGCGTCTCGACCTCTTTTTTATTGTTCCGACGAAAGTTCTGGCGCCAAGGTTTAACGCATATATCTTTAGCCCAATTTTCAGGAGACATAACATTGTCAGCTTGGCTAGATGGTACACACAGTTTAAAAGATGCATAGTTTCCCCTTGCATTGAGCTTCTCAACAGTGCAGCTCTCGCCGGTAGTAATCGTATTTAAGTAGTCCAAAACCTGTTGCTCAGTAGTACCAACTTTGACGTAATACAAGTGGAGGTAACGTTGTCTATCAGCTGCTTCCAATTGCGTAGTACCGGGACTTGCAGATCCCCGCATAACACCACTTGGGCCTGTACGCTGGCGTTTCTTCCTAACCTCAGTCCACTCGCCGTCATTTTGCGTGTCAGAGACGAAAGCACTACCAGAGTCTATTGCGAAGTTTCTAGAGTCTCGCTGCTGTCGTAATGGTATTTTAGCACGTGAACAAGTTTCCTCTGAGTTAATGTCCTTGTTACTCTGCATGCCGACATTCTTATCAAGTACTTCAGCAAATGTAGGTGGGAGGACTTGCTGTTCAGCCACTGGTAATACTTTAGAAACCTTGGCCATCTCTAGATTCTTTATTCTAGTTTCGAGCATAAGTAACTTGTTGTCGATTTCAGAAATTGATTTATGCTTGGTTGGTTTTAGTTTAATATCCAACTGCTCAGTAACTGTTTTGTTAATTAGTTGCGAGAGGCGGCTATCCATAGCACGCTCAACTTCTTCTCGTATAATAAGCCGCAAATTGTCCAAGGCACATGTATCATTTAGAATGGACTGTTCAAGTGACTGGTTAAGATGCTTAGATGGATTACCGCGAATCAAATTAATGTTTCCATCGCGTTCTGAGAAGCTTGACAAATCCAACATGGAGACAAAAGGAAGCTGTTCCGGAGCTAAGCGCCTTTCTCCATGATCGTCTGACCCGGCGGGGCAAAGTAGTAATGTGTATTGCTAATGTGTAGTGATAGGTTGTCAGCCCATCGCCTAAATTACAATACACTGTAACCCTCGAGTCCCTTTTGCTGTCTTCTACAGCATGCCCGGGAGGAAGGGCAGCTGGAACATTCTATGTTTTTCTATCTCTCCCAGTCCAGCATGGAAGGATATAAGAACCCATGAAAGACAAAGGTTTAAGCTAATTTCTTAGGCTTAATACAAAATACATACTTTAACAAAAAAATGGATTGGAGAGTAGTTTTGGGGGAAAAATGATTTTTTTACTAATTGGGGCGCCACTTGGGTAATATCGCCACGTGACATGTGACACGCATTTATTTGAATTTTATGATTTTGGTATGGAATCTATGTTCAATATGACCCCCCCTCATCTCCCTAGCCTTATCCCATATCTCACGGGGTTGGTTACCTAATACAGGGGATTGAACGAGGGTACTGGTTTTTACATAGAGCGACTGCCATCTGACCTCCGCAACCTAGAAGGGAAACCAGACCAAATCCTAGATTAGGTCAGAGTTTTCAAGCCGCCAATGCTTAGCATTGGCCTCTGATATGGCTTAACGACTAATATCTACGATATTAAACCATATTAACCGGGACCAACGGCTTAACGTGCCGAATAAACGTACATATGAAATTCGAAAACTGAAAAACACATTGGTACGTGGTGGGACTCTAACCACGACCTCCAGCTCAGGAGGCAGCGGACCTATCCACTACACCATCGGGCTCTTATGTTCAATATGACCATCATACGCTTATAGAATATAGGTAGGCTCTGTAAGGAACTACCTAGCTTTCTTATCCTTTTATAAGAATCCAGCGCCAATAGCTTTCTTGTTTCGTCTTTATATAAGAATCACTAAGTCTTCTTATTTATACATACATACATACATATAATCACGCCTGTATCCCGAACAGGGTAGGCAGAGCGGAAACGACCCAAACATTGGTCGCTCCGCCACGTCTGACAAAGTTTTGAGTGTAATTTAAGGTAGATTAGTAGGTATATTGCTGTAGGGACAGGTTGTCAGCCCATCGCCTAAATTGCAATATACTGAAACCCTCGGATCCCTTAGCTGGTTTTTACAGCATGCCCGGGAGGAAATGCAGCTGGCACATTCTATGTTTTTCTCTCTCTCCCAGTCCAGCATGGAAGTTCTTATTTATTATTATTATTATACTAGCCTTAACTGTCCCACTGCTGGGCAAAGGCCTCCCCTATCTTTTTCCAGGCTTCCCGTCTTCTAATATGAAAAATATAATATAATAAATTCGTTTCTGGCAGGAGACGAATTTATTAATCTATCTTAAACTACATGGCTAGATGTCGCTAACGTCGCTCTGACGTATAAGAAAGTCTATGGTAAACTCGTCACTCCTTCTACCGTTTCTGTAGCTCAGTAGGTAGAGTAATAGACCGGCATTCCACACACGCAGGTTCGAGTCCTGCCAGAAACAAATTTAATAATTTCTTTCTTTCATATATAATGAAAAAAATTGAATTGCGAGTGCTAAAATCCTCAAAAATATTTTGAGTGTTTTAAGAGTTTGTGGTAACATCTACAAGAAATTAAAGTACGAACATATTCGTAACTAAATATACGACACATTCTATTTTCCAGAAAAGAACTAGTTATTTTCATTTAAAAACACAACACCTTCTCCGTTTCAAACTATTCACTTTATTCGAATTCTAAGTAAATAATTGGAAGCAAAAAGTTAGCGCGAAACACCGCGACTAACTCTAGCGACTTCCGGAAACGAAGCAGTTGAACTCACTTCCGGTTCCCGCTAAAGTTCCTTTGAACAATCAGAGTGGTTCAACTTTAACTGGAACTTTTCAAAAACAACGTCTCAATGATCAAACTGTCTGTTCGGAACGAAGATTGATTCGAAACCATTTCATACATACACACATATAATAGCAATACACAGTAAAATCTAAAATTATCCTCAATTTTTGTCAGATGTGGCGAAACCGCTTTTCACGAGGCGTTTTTTTACGCTCTGCCTACCCCGTAAAGGATAAAGGCGTGATTTTATGTATTACATATAATCACGCCTTTATCATAATGGGGTAGGTAGAGCGTAAACGACTTAAATAGAGGTCCATCCGCCACGTCTGTCAAAGTTTTGAGGGTTATTTAAGATATATTTGTAGGTATATTGCTGTAGTGACAGGTTTTCAGCCCATCGCCTAAATTGCAATATACTGAAACCCTCGGATCCCTTAGCTGGTTTTTACAGCATGCCCGAGGGGAAATGCATAAGGCACATTCTATGTGTTTCTCTCGCTCCCAGGCCAGCATGGAAGCAGTATCATCCATCTTGGCCAAAATATAGAACGTACCCGCGGATTAAAAAAATTACTATGTACTGAAAATTGCAATGTACTTAAATTGCAATGTACTAAGACCCTCTCCCCTTAGCTGGAAACCATTTCATTTACGGAAAAATTGCTCAAGAATAAGTATCTATTTTGATGTTAGGGCAGGAATACAAATAGGCGTCACTTACTGCGCGCAAGGTTCTGCTCAACACACTGCCAATGCTTTTTGCATTGCTTACAACACACGTAGCGATGAGATGTACGTCGGCGCATCCCTCTGCCAGTAAGCGCGCGTAGAGCGTAAGGTGACGCATGTGTGTTGTAGGCAATGCAAAAAGCATTGACAGCGTGTTGGGCGCAACCTTGCGCGCAATAAGTGACGCTTGTGTGTTGATGCATGTAGGCTCTCGCTTTATCTGTTTGTCTAAGTATAAAGATGAACTTAATATGCACTATCCCGCTATCTGCTATGTGCTATCCTACTACCCAAAGGTTGCCTGGTACAAATTGCTGCTTTAGCAATAAGGCCGCCTATATTGTACTGTTTTGTTCGTTACTTTTCTGCTGTATGTATTTGTGTTTTTTTGTGCAATAAAGTATCTTGTATTGTCTTGTATTGTATCTGTTTCAAAACAAGAAAATACAGAACGTTTCAATAACCCACTTCTGAGACTCAAACCCACGGCTACGTCCAACTATGTACGATTAATATGGTTTTGTCCCGGTAACTGCCTCCGTGGTCTAGTGGTCAGAGCCATGGGCTTACGATCCGGAGGTCCTGAGTCCGATTCCCGGGATACAAAATTGATATTTGTAAATTTATCACTTTGTGAGGCTTTTCCTAGTTTGGTTAGGACATTGCAGGCAGAATCACCTGATTGTCCGAAAAGAAAAAGGATTCCGTGCTTCACAGGGCACGTTAAGCAGTCGGTCCCGGTCGCTGACTTTGACACTGGTCATTACTTAAACCATGTCAGATGCCTAATATCTGTGCTACTAGGCGGTTTGAGAACCTATTACACCAAGGTTCATCGGGTCTTTCGATTCGAGAATCCACTCGCTAATTGCTTTTTCCTATTTGCTTGGTACTTTCTTTCTCTGCATTTCTACAAAACATAGAAAAACAACCGCCAAAGCAAAAACGCTCGTACGTATTCACTTAAAAATTCATTACGCTTTCCATCTATTCCCAGCGCAAGCCGATAGCAAATGAAGTGGAAAAAAATCAATATACTTCAACACGCCTAACTTGCATCACTTAAAATATACCTTATTCCATCCAAACACCTACATTCTCATACAAATGTCGACCTTAATGCTTAGGGAAATAGGTCGAAATTTCTATGAAAAGGAATCGAGATAGAGCTTTTTGTTTTTAGGAAAATTAAGGGTGTTCAATGAAGGACCTATTCTCTTTTAAGATGTATTCTTTTCTGAGGGCTTATAAGTCCCGGGTTTCAAGGGTTCATAGGACAGGAAGAACGTCCTTATAGGAAGCGTTTTCATGCTTTTATTTTAAGTATTTTTTGTATATAAAGTGCTATAGAATAATCTTCCATGCTGGACCGGGAGCGAGAGAAAAACAGAATATGCCAGCTGCATTTCCTTCCATGGCATACTGTAAAAATCAGCTAAGGGATCCGAGGGTTTCAGTATATTGCAATTTAAGCGATGAGCTGACAACCTATCACTAGAGCAGTATAGGTATATCTTTCTTAAATAACCCTCAAAACTTTGTCAGACGTGGTGGATCGACCTTTGTTTTGGGTGTTTACGCTCTGCCTACCCCATTGGGGATAAAGGCGTGACTATATGTAGGTATAGAAACATAATAAGGTCGACATTTTATGCAACTCTAAATAATTTTACGCATCAAATATTCTATGACGCCAAAGTCATATAATAAAAGACTAAAATAAAAAATAAATGAGAATTCACTTCCTGTCTTCTTCTCTTGGGTATCGAGTCTATCGACCGGATGAACCCTGGTGTCAGAGTTTTTAAACCGCCTAGTTGCACAACTAACAGGCCTCTGACATGGTTTTAAGTAACGACCACTATCAAAGACAGCGACCGGGACCGCCGGCTTAACGTGCCCTCCGAAGCACGTAATCTTTTTCTTTTCGGACGATCAGGTGCTTCAGCCTGCAAGGTCCTAACCAAACTGGGGAAAAATCACAAAGTGGTTAAATCTCAAATATCAACTTTGTGTTTCCCCCCTGGGAATTGAACCCAGGACCTCCAGATCGGGTTTCACTTCCTGTGAAAAACAGAAATGATTGGCATAAGAAATTTTACTTTTTACAACTATTCCAAAAATCATGGCATTTAATAATCATAAAATTTTGTTTAATACAGATTTTTACATGATATACCATAACCCTACTAAGGCCTTTGCTCAGCAGTGGGACGACCTAATAAAAAACCCTACTATGGACAAGTTTTAAATAAAATATCAGAAAATGTAGGGAACCAAGAAATGTAAATACAAACTGGCGATTGACCATACTTCTCGATAAAAATCCTGTATATTCAAACTTTATGTAGACATCGCCAAAGATAAGAGACGTCCCGGTCGATCCAGAGACATATTCAGGTTAGAATGAATGTAAAATACAAAATGGAACTGAATTGCCATGCTGGTCTGGGAGCGAGAGTAAAACATATAATGTGCCAGCTGCATTTCTTCCCGAGCATGCTGTAAAACCAGCTAAGGGATCCGAGGGTTTCTGTATATTACAATTTAGGCGACGGGCTGACAATCTGTCACTACAGTAATATACCTACAAATCTATATAAATAATCCTTAAAATTTTGTCAGACGTGGCGGAACGACCTTTGTTTAGGTAATTTACGCTCTACCTACCCTAATAGGGATAAATGCTGGATTATATGTATGTAAACATTTAACCGCGGATAAAAAGAGGTTAAAATATTATTTGTTTCCCTCATCTAAACTGCCTCCGTGGTCTAGTAGCTAGTGCCATGGACTCCCGATCCGGAGCTCCTGGGTTCGATTCAATACAAATTTTAAAATGTAATAAATAAATAAACAAATAAAAATTCCCAGGTGGGAAACACAATGTTGAAATTTGAGAATTTATCACTTTGTGATTTTTTTCCCAGTTTGATTTGGACATTGCAGGCTGAATCACCTGATTGTCCAAAAAGAAAAAGATTTCGTGCTTCGGAGGGCACTTTAAGCCTGAGAGAGCGTGAGATAAAACAGTTAAGCTACAATTTATTTATCACACCGCTGATCAGTGTATGTTAAGCCGTCGGTCCCGGTCGCCGTCTATGATAGTGGTCGTTACTCAAACCATGTCAGAGGCCTGATAGTTGTGCTACTAGGTGGTTTTATAACTCTGACACCAGGGTTCATCGGGTCGATAGACTCAATACCCACTCGACAGAAGAAGAAGATCTCAATACGGCCCTGCTCCTGAAGGATGGTATGGGGGCAAAAAGAGGGGTAAATGTATTTTATGCGTTCAATGTCGTTTAAATATATTTTTTATGGCCACGACCGAAAGTTATGACGTCCTTACTTTTCATTTATTATGCTGTTTGTATGTCGTCACTTCCTTTCGTTGCGACGTTGAGAGAAATCGCGAAAATTTCACTTTGGAAAAACGATACTTTTTTATTTATACATACACTAGCGACCCGCCCCGGAAATCATCAGTGTTTCCCTACTATATTATGCATGTATTATACATATAAACCTTCCTCTTGAATCACTCTATCTATTAAAAGGAACCGCATCAAAATCCGTTGAGTAGTTTTAAAGATCTAAGCAAACATAGGGATATAGGGACAGAGAAAGCGACTTTATTTTAAACTATGTAGTGATACATAAAATCACGCCTTTATCCCTTGCGGGGCAGGCAGAGCGGAAAACGCCTCGTGAAAGGAGTTTTCGCCACGTCCGACAAAAATTGAGGGCAATTTAAGTTCGTAATGTGTATTGCTGTAGAGATAGATTGTCAGCGCGTCGCCTATATTACAATACACTGTACCCTCGAAACCCTTTTGCTGACTTCTATAGCATGCCCGGGAGGAAGGGCAGCTGGATCATTCTGTTTTTCTATCTTTTCCAGTCTAGCATGGAAGAAGACTTTAATTTTCAAATTTAAAATAAAAATAATATTATATACGAAAACATCCATAATGTACCTACTGGACGAAAAAACAAAGAAATCACAGAAATAAAAGGAAATTTAAGAAAACCTGGACTCGTGTTTATGAAGTGATATCAAACTTGAGAGCAATATTAAGTATGGATTTGTCAGGTCAGTTTGTACTGAAATTACATTTCTGATACGAACCCTAACTCGCTGTCACTCATGAAAGCTGATAAACAAGGCTCTATGTGGCCTTATTGCTAAAGAAGCAATATTTTCGCATTTTAGGCAACCAGATAATAAACTACTATATAAACTACTTACATAAACTGAATATAAAGAAATTGATTCACTTTAATAGAACATACATAAATACATAATAATCACGCCTTTATCCCTAATGGGGTAGGCAAAGCGTAATCGACCAAAATAAAGGTCGTTCCGCCACGTCTAACAAAGTTTTGAGGGTTATTTAAGATATATTTGTAGGTAAATTGCTGGAGTGACAGGTTTGCACTATCCCGCTTACCGCTACACATTTTTCTTTTACCCAAAGGTTGCCTGGAAGAAATTGCTACCTTAGCAATAAGGCCGCCTATGTCGTACTTGTCTTTTGTTGTTATCTGTTGTGTTGTATTATTACGTGCAATAAAGTATTTTTATGTTATGTTATGTTGTCAACCCATCGCCTTAATTGCAATATACAGCCTCAGATCCAATAGCTGGCTTCTACAGCATGCCCGGGAGGAAATGCAGCTGGCAGATACTATGTGTTTCTCCCGCTCCCAGTTCAGCATGGAAGATTTTTTTTAATAGAACAAACTGAAAACATAACAATTAATAAACATCTGTGCTAGACTATCTAGCAATTAAAATATAGAATGTACAACCTGCTTCTCTTCTAAGGCGTACAAACCTGAGAGTTTTTGGGTGTATTGTATTTTAGGCGATGGACTACTGTCACTACTGCAGCAGTACGTACGGAATCTAAATTGCTCTTTATATTTATTAATTCAGTAAACAAGATTAAACTAATTTATAGAACTGCAATACCGAGTTTAAATTAATAATCATCATCACTACATAGTATAAAACAAAGTCGCTTTCTCTGTCCCTATATCCCTATGTATGCATAAATCTTTAAAACTACGCAACGGATTTTGATGCGGTTTCTTTTAATAGATAGAGTGATTCAAGAGGAAGGTTTATTTGTATAATACATGCATAATATACAGGAATAACACGCAAAATTTTCGTGCGAAGCCGGGGCGGGTCGCTAGTAATCTATAAAGGGCCTCACCAGGCTAATAAGGCAGGTAAATAGCTTAAGTGCCACTTCATTAAAGACACTTAAATTTAAGTGCAAGTCTGGCACCTGTCCTAATTTAATGTACAGTCGTTTAATGCGTTTTATGTTTAGTTCGATTATATTTATTCTTCTGTAACGTATACATACAAACATACAAGTACATATAATCACGCCTTAATCCCTAATAGGGTAGACAGAGCGGAAACGATGGTGCTAAGCAAAGGTCGTTCCGCCACGTCTGACAAAATTTTGAGGGTATTTTTCTGTAACGTATCTCAATGGTAAATGGGCCTCCAATATAGTATGTGACGACCAAAATCAAATAGAGCGGCATAAATAAGAAGTAGCCAGTACAAAGGCCCGTATTGATAAACGAGCATTTGAGATTGAAAGGTAGTTTAAATTTGCATCAGAAATTTCATTTCAGTAAAATATCACTATATCAATAGCACAGCTAATAGGCCTCCTGGCTCGGTTTGTGTAACGACCACTATAGACAGCGACCGGGAACAAGTTGCGAAATGGCGCTGTAATTTTCGAGATTAATCTTAACACATTCTCAATGGTTATTGGTTAGTACATACATATAATCACGTTTTTATCCCTAAAGGCTACCCCAGAGAATAAACGACCTAAACAAAGGTCGTTCCGCCACGTCTGAGAAAGTTTTGAGGGTTATTTTAGATAAATTTGTAGGTATATTGCTGTAGTGACAGGTGTCAGCCCATCGCCTAAATTGCTATATACTGAATCCATCGGACTCTTTAGCTGGTTTCTACAGCATGCCCGGGAGGAAATGCAAAAAGCATATTTTACGTTTTTCTCTCGCTCCCAGTCCAGCATGGAAGCAGTTTATTGGTTAGTGGTAGATTTAAAAAAAATAACACCTTAGTCTCACTAAAATGTTTATAAAAACGCGCAGTAAGCGAACTTTAGAACCCTCACTTAAGGAAGTTGTTACTGAGTTTCCTACATCGGTAAGTTTAAAAGCTTAAAGCGATAACAGAAGCACTTTAAAGTTCAGTATTGATTATATCCGAAAGTAAAACGCTGAATGGTGTTTAACTAAACGTATTTTGAGGTCTTAATGAGCTGAAAATTCGTTTTTTTTTTATTAATACATACATATATACATATATTCACGCCTGTATCCCTAATGGGGTAGGCAGAACGTAAACGACCTAAACAAAGGTGTCCCGCCACGTCTGACAAAGTTTTGAGGGTTATTTAAAATATAATTCTAGGTATATTGCTGTAGTGACAGGTTGTCAGCCCATCGCCTCAATTACAATATACTGAAACCCTCGGATCCCTTAGCTGGATTTTACAGCATGCCCGGGAGGAAATGCAGCTAGCACATTCTATGTTTTTCTCTCGCTCCCAGACCAGCATGGAAGTACGTGTACGTTAGTATGGAAGTAATTTTTTACTAATAACTCTCGTTTAGACCAGTTAGTGATTAGGGCAGCCAACGTTGGAATGACCTCTTCCAGTTGCTTTCAGGGCATTCTCCTTCTTCTGTCGATTGGGTATTGAGTCTATCGACCCGATGAACCCAGGTGTCAGAGTTTTTAAACCGCCTAGTAGCACAACTATCAGGCCTCTGACATGGTTTTCAGTAACGACCACTATCAAAGACAGCGACCAGGACCGACGGCTTAACGTGCCCTCCGAAGCACGAAATCTTTTTCTTTTCGGCCAATCTATTTGCTATACGTTTGTTAACCATGGCTGGCGACGAGTCCAAAATTAACAATTATTGTACTATAGTTCCTATAATTCTAATAATATAAGTACGTTTATTTCATTTAAGGCAAGGTAAATTAATATTCCATTCAGTACGTCTTTCCACAAACACCTCTGAAGGCGACGTTATTTAAAAATATTTTTTCAATTTATATTTTTCTTACAATCTCCGTTACAAGGTAACGTAAAATAAATTGCACTATTTTATATTCTGCATCAGTGTACACAAATCCCACCTCGTCGGCCGTACCGCCATCAGTTGCCTCTTACATCGATATAATGAGGAGTTTCAAGTCATAAGCCCCCCTTCGTTGCCTTGCAGGAAACTTAATAAGTTTATGTTCTCAAAGTGTAGGTAGATTGGAAAATGCAGGGAAAATATTATACTAGGTAGTACTTCTACTACTAACTTCCATGTCAGCCTGGGAGCGAGAGAAAAACACAGAATGTGCCAGCTGCATTTAATCCCAGGCATGCTTTAAAAATCAGCTAAGGGGTCCGAGGGTTTCAGTATATTGTAATTTAAGCGATGGACTGACTACCTGTCACTATAGCAATACATGTACAAATATATCTTAAGTAACCCTCAAAACTAAGGTCGTTTACGCTCTGCCTACCACATTCGGGATAAAGGCGTGATTATATGTATGTATACTTCTACTAGCTTTTTGCCTTTGGGTTTCAACTTGGTATAATGAGTTTTCCCGATAAAATAAAGTGTTTTCCTGTGGTAAAATGTAGCTTATGTTTGGGATAAAGGCGTGATTATATGTATGTATGTATGTTTGACCTCAAGTCGCTGTGTTCAATTTTATGGAAATCCGTTTGACCGTGAAAGAGCAACAAACGGACAGAGAGGCATACATTTAGTATGGATGTGACACTTTGGCTGCTTTGGCTACGAGAGTCAAAACTAAGAATATGCCAGCTGGTTTTTATTCCCTAAAAAACTGTTATTGGATCTTGAAGGTTTCGGTTTATTGCACTTAAGGCAATGGTCCGCAAACTTGTCACTTCTATAGCAATACTTAAATAAACGAAGTAAATGTAGGGTTTATTGTAATTTGTGAGATCAAGCTACGATATTAAAGTTTTTTAAAAAAAGCTTACAAACAAGTAATTCTGCATGCAAAGCCTTTAGGCAAGCACTTTAGTGCTTATTCAGGACTTTGAATGATTATCTTTTAGAATAACCTTTGTCATCTGTCTATACTGTCGATCGGTTAGGCTTCTAGGGTTATTGACTAAAATAAATACGATCGTAATAGGTAGGTATAAGTACCTACTTAGATTTTGGAAAATAAACTAAAAGTATTAATTAGTATGTACTATTTGTTATGGTTGTCATGGATTGCCTATTGTATTTCCAACCAATTTTAGAAAAACAGATAAACAAAGTTTCATGTCTTTCTATTCAAAAAACACACATTCTAAATAACTAATCGATTAACTAAATGAGCAAACACTTTATCTTACACTCCACTCAAAAGTCTGTATGGGTAGTTGAATATATACATAACTATGTGTTAAAAAAACTAAAAAGTGGGTATGCATGTAAACAGTATTTCCAAATCAGTTTTAGAATAAAGATAAACAAAGATTAATGTACTTTAATCGAAGCTGTTTGCTTGAAGCTGATTGTTTGTAAAACAAGTTTCATTTATTAGATATGACAACATAATGACGTATTAGTTTTGACCACACGAATAATTTATTTCTGATGTGTTTTTTGAATAAAAAGAATACGTATTGTTTTATGTATTACTGCATTTTCCCCGTTTGAAGTATCCCTACATAGCTCTACTAGTCGCCATATTTTTTATTTTTAAGTACTTAGCAGTCAATCTGAAAAAATCTGCTTATTTTAAACGAACAAACACTTTATATTACACTCCACTCAAAAGTCTGAATGGATGATTGAATATACGTACATGACTTCATTTGTGAACTGAACATTCATATTATAAAGAAATTAATGTATATATATATTCCAGGAAGAAATAATTAGAAACTGTTTTGTTTGTACTAACTATATGTTAATTACATAGATACATACATAAAATCACGCCTTTATCCCTTACGGGGTAGGCAGAGCGATAAACGTCTCGTAAAAGGCGCTTTCGCCACGTCTGACAAAAATTGAGGGCAATTTTAGATTGAAAAGTGTATTGCTATAGTGACAGGTTGTCAGCCCATCCCCTAAATTACAATACACTTTAACCCTCGAGTCCCTTTTGCTGACTTCTACAGCATGCCCGGGAGGAAGGGCAGCTGGAACATGCTATGTTTTTCTATCTCTCCCAGTCCAGCATGTTAATTACCCAGATTTAATTCAAGTATATAGAATAATTTAACATCTGCGAAATAATTTGAGCCGATTTGACATACAAATCATATGACACATTAATAATTCGTCAATTACAAAAATATTTTTCTACTGAAGGAATCGAACCTAGTCTCTCTACACATCTAACAGAGCACTACCAACTGTGCTATTGGGTCAGTCAAAATGTATGCATCGCCATGATTATTGGTGAGAAAAACCCTTATCAAATGTCGATATATTTGACGGAAAGACGTTTGATATGATGAGATGAGACGACACAAACACTTTCATATTAAATATGCAGACGAGAAAAGATTAGGTACATGATGTTTTTGACACATTTTTATCTTATAAGATACTACTTCTTAGCGTGTCGATGGAATACGAGAAATTAAATCATAGAGGCCCAAGCGACTTATATTGCGAAGAAGCTGCCATCCATTAAATTCGCTGGCGTATAGGTGTTGGGGCACGCCGGACACGAAGTCAAGTGTGCCATGGTTTGCACTGCACCGCAAACACAGTCTTCGGAGCTAGCCGAAATTCTCCACCTAACCTATGTTTTTCTTACTTCTGCCAACCTTAGTCCGAAGCCTGTTTAAGGACTTCGAAGTACTTAAAACAAAGATATTGGAAATTCTACATACATACATAAATCACGCCTTTATCCCTTACGGGGTAGGCAGAGCGTTTAACGCCTCGTAAAAGGCGCTTTCGCCACGTCCGACAAAAATTGAGGACAATTTTAGATTGTAATATGTATTGGTTTAGTGACAGGTTGTCAGCCCATCGCCTAAACCACAACACACTGCAACACCCGAGTCCCTTTTGCTGACTTCAACACCATGCCCGGGAGGAAGGGTAGCTGGGACATCCTATGTTTTTCTATCTCTCCCAGTCCAGCATGGAAATTCTAGATGTGTTGAAACTGGTTCTTACCTGCAACAAAATGAAAACACTTAATGAAAATATAATTAAAACACGTCAGAACGCAAACTATATTGATTCTTTCTTTAGCATATTAGATACAGTCATGATTTTATCACTTACGGGGTAAGAAGACCAATATTCAAACAGTTATTTTTTTATTAGAAATGAGTTTGCTCTTGACTCTAGACAGAAGGTTAGGGATGACCGTGGCAGAGTCAACGATGGAACGAGCTCACCCAGAAGATGCCTGTTATGGCACTGGCATTGTCACGAACCAACGGAACGTTTTCATAACCCAATTTTAATAAATATTTACATACATACACACATACATATATTCACGCCTTTATCCCTAATGGGGTAAGCAGAGCGTAAACAGCCTAAACAAAGGTCGTTCCGCCACGTTCAACAAAGTTTTGAGGGTTATTTAAGACAGATTTGTAGTTATATTGCTGTAGTGACAGATTGTCACCCCATCGCCTTCATTGCGATATACAGAAAACCTCGGATCCCTTAGCGGGTTTTTACAGCATGCCCGGGAAGAAATACAGCTGGCACATTCTATGTTTGTCTTTTGCTCCCAGTCCAGCATGGAAGCAGCATGTTGATGATGATGATTAAATAAATTAATATTTAAGTGTTTTAAAACCTTATTTTGATCTAAAAAACTGCTTTATTCTCCTACACAGACGATGGAAATTATTATGATCTATTCATGCAGTAAAAGCTAGTCATAAAAGCTCACGATATATTGATTTCAAATACGGTATTCATTTCAATCAAAGCAATAGTTTGCGTGCAGAATAAACATATAATCACGCCTTTATCCCTAATGGGATAGGCGGAGCGTAAACGACCTAAACAAAGGTCGTTCCGCCACGTCTGACAAAGTTTTGAGGGTTATGTAAGATAGATTTGTAGTGACAGGTTGTCAGCCCATCGCCTAAATTGCAATATACAGAAACCCTCGGATCCCTTAGCTGATTTTTACAGCATGCCCGGGAGGAAATGCAGCTGGCACATTCTATGTTTTTCTCTTGCGTGCAGAATGAAAACTGCTAATATAAGCCATCATGGCTCCGTAGCCTTTATGCTTCTTCTTCTTTTTCTGTCGTATGGGTGTCTAGTCGATCGACTTGATGAACCCAGGTGTCAGAGTTTTCAAACCGCCTAGTAGCACAGCAATTAGGCTTTTGACGAGGTTTAAGTAACGACCACTATCAAAGACAACTACCGGGACTGTATGTTTAACGTGCCCTTCGAAGCACGGAATCCTTTTCTTCGGACAATAAGGTGATTTAGCCTGCAATGTCCTAACTTAACTGGGGAAAACCCCACAAAGTGCTAAATTGACAAATATCAAATTTGTGTTCCCCATAGGAATCGAACCCAGAACCTCCGGATCAGGAGCTTATGGCTCAGACCACTAGACCACGGAGGCAATTAAGCCCCGTAGCCAATATGCTACGAGCGTAGTAGAAGCTACGAAGCGTAGTAATTTTGCTACAATGTAGAAGAATACTGAAAAACCGTAGGTACGAGTATATGTGCTTAAATTAAAATGAGAAATACAATTTGTGTGTATATGTTTAATTTCGTGGTCTGTGCTATGGGCTAAAGACCCGGAGGTCGTGAGTTCGATTCTCATGGTGGAAACGCAAAGTTGTTAATTGTAAGTTTATCACTTTGTGAGATTTTCTCCAGTTTCATTAATAATTTGTAAAAAATAAACATGCTTCAGAGGACACGTTAGGCCGTCGTCAATCCCGGTAGCTGTCTATGGCAGTGGTCGTTACACAATAAACCATGTCAGAGGTCTAATTAGCTGTAACTATAAAAGACGGTTTAATAAACTGACACTTAACTCACCCGATAAGAAAAAAAACTAAATTATTTCGTAACTTCGTTTCTTCCATGCTGGACTGGGAGTAAGTGAAAAACATAGAATGTGCGAGATGCATTTCCTACCGAGCATGCTGTAAAAACCAGCTAAGGGATCGGAGGATTTCAGTATATGTTATTCAGTACTGCAGTTTAGGCGATGGGCTGACAACCTGACACTGCTATAAAACCTACAAATCTACCTTAAAATAATCCTCAAAACTATGTCAGACGTTGTGGAACGACCTTTGTTTAGGTCGTTTATGCTCTGCCTACCTCATTAGGGTTGGAATATAGGTGTGATTAAAGGTATGGACGTCTGTATTAAAAACATATAAAATATCTAGTTATAAAATTTCTATAATCCAATAAAAAAAAAAAAAACCTAGAATCATGTTTCAAAATGGAATACAATAAAAACTGGTAATATTTTTATCTGATACAAAACAAAATATTGCTTTGCATAACTTCCCGCGGCTGTGGTGTATGAAAATAAATGTTATTCGCTTTTAAAATATGTGCATATTTATTTAATTCCATAGTTTTAACGAGTTAACATGAAAATCAATCATTTGATCCATATTTTATTTTGTACCGTGGTTATCTTTCCATGCTAGACTGGAAGCGAAAAAAAACCATACAATCTGCCAGCTGCATTTCCTTCCGGGCATGCTGTAAAAACAGCTAAGGGATCCGAGCGTTTTAGTATATTGCAATTTAGGCGATGGGCTGACAACCTGTTACGATAGCATTATACTTTAACGTCTATCATAAATAACCCTCAAATCTTTGTCAGACGCGGCGGAACGACCTTTGTTTAGGTCATTTACGTTCTGCCTACCCCATTAGGGATAAAGGCGTGATTATATGTATGTATGTAACTTAGTTATGGGTTGAAAAGCCGTTACATTCTTTTGTTTTTATTGCTTTTATTCCAACATTTACAGAATGTTCCAGAGATCAATGCAGATTTAAAATAACTATAAATTTTCTCATATACATACATACATACATAAATTACGCCTTTATCCCTTACGGGGTAGGCAGAGCGTTTAACGCCTCGTAAAAGACACTTTCGCCACGTCTGACAAAAATTGAGGGCAATTTTAGATTGTAATATGTATTGGTTTAGTGACAGGTTGTCAGCCCATCGCCTAAATTACAATACACTGTAACCCTCGAGTCCCTTTCGCTGACTTCAACAGCATGCCCGGGAGGAAGGGCAGCTGGAACATTCTATCAGTCCAGCATGGACTAAAATAAATATAATTTTAAAATAAATTTTCAAAGGCCCGTAATTATAAACAGCACTTGAGACTGACAACTAGTAGTCCGTAACAGAAATGTCATTTCAGTACGAAAGGACCTGTCAAATCCATACTTAATATTACTGTATAATCATGAGATCGCTTTATAAATACGAGCCATAGAACTTTGTTTATAACAATGTTAAGGAAATTAAATGAAATACACAAAAAAAAAATACATTTTCCTAAAGGTGTCCTGCCCTTTCAACCTGAGAGCGAAGTTTGAAAAAAAAAAACCTTGACGACTTCCTTGATTATGAACACTAAAATAATAAGCATCTTAAACAAGCAAAGTTCCATCTTAAATAAACCTCAAAACTTGTCAGGCGTAGCGAAACGACCTTTGTTTGTCGTTGACGCTCTGCCTATCCCATCACGAATACAGCCGTATGGCATATAAGCATTAACAGAAATTGCTATGTTCTGTTGCGTCGACTTTGTATAAACAAACCATCATTCTCTGTTACTTTTACAATCCAACCTACCCAACATTTTTACAGCGCGCAAGTGCCTTACCACAATAGTAATAAAGTCGAAAGTACTACCAACATAACAACAAAATTAACTTTCACCCCCAAGAGTAGTTAAATAGAGTACTACTTACGTGTTAGTGAGAAGCGCTGATTAAAATGGCCTTGTTGTTCTGACTGGATGTAATTTTTTATGATCCTGTTGTTGTTTTTTTGTACTCTTTTTTATGTAAATGGGTTTGCTCTTGAATTTATTTTGTCTAGGCCAGCGGTTACAGGGCCGTATTTGTAATCAGCTCTCCAGAGTGACAACGAGTTTGAGTTCGTATCAGAAATGAAATTTCAGTTCAAACTGGCTTGTCAAATCCGTACTTGAAATTGTTCTCAATTTGAGATCGTTTCAAAAATACTGGGCTTATGTGCACAAAATCACAAAATCTTGACTAAAATTGTTACCTTTATTTTTTTACATACATACATATAGTCAAGTCTTTATCCCTATTGGGGTAGGCAGAGCGTAAACGAACTAAACAGTGGTCGTTCCGCCACGTCTGACAAAGTTTTAAGGGTTATTTAAGATAGATTTGTAAGTAAATTGCTGTAGTGACAGGTTGTCAGCCCATCGCTTAAATTGCATATATACTAAAACCCCAAAATACCTTAGCTGATTTTTACAGCATGCCCGCGAGGAAATGTAGCTGGCACATTCTATGTTTTTCTCTCGCTCCCAGTCCAGCATGGAAGAACATGTAAGAATATTTTTTTAGCATTAGAAAATAGAAAGCCCCAAGGAATCGTTATCAATGAAGCTTGCCCAGGGGCCTTGGGGCTTCTGTTTTGACTTCATGGAGTTGACTAAACTGCTTGGATATGAACTTCAGGAGAAAGATAGAAAGGTTCGTATTTGTAAAGCTATCTCAGGATTGAAAGCAATATTAAGTATGGATTTGACAAACCATTTTGTACTGAAATTAAATTTCTAATACGAACACAAACTGGCTTTCAATCTCAAGTGCGGATTTTAAATATGGCCCTTAAGAAAGGTGTCATAAAGTGCCAACCAATACTTATTTGACAGATAGACTTTGTGTAAAGCAAGCTTAGAGAAGTAACAACCCTAGTCTATTCTTACCGATAAAGTGTAAGCACTTATATCCCATGCTGGACTAGGAGCGAGGAAAAAACATAGAATGTGCCAGCTGCATTTCCTCTGGAGCATGCTGTAAAAACCAGCTAAAGGAACCGAGGGTTTCTATAAATTGCAATTTAGGCGATAGGCTGACAACCTGTCACTACAGCAATATACCTACAAATCTTAATCTATCTTTAATAACCTTCCAAACTTTCTCAGACGTGGCGGAACGATCTTTGTTTACATACATACATACGAGTATATACATATAATCACGCCTTTATCCCTAATGGGGTAGGCAGAGCGTACATGACCTAAACAAAGGTAGTTCCGCCACGTCTGACAAAGTTTTGAGGGTTGTTTAAGATAGATTAGTAGGTATATTGCTGTAGTGACAGGTTGTCAGCCTGTCGCCTAAATTGCAATATACAGAAACCCTCGGATCCCTTAGTTGGTTTTTACAGCATGCCCGGGAGGAAAAGCAGCTGGCACATTCTATGTTTTTCTCTCGCTCCCAGTCCAGCATGGAAGTACTGATATACGTATACGCTTTGCCTACCCCATTAGGGATAAAGGCTTATATGTATGTACTTATATCCCTTAGTCTGAATGGCGTAAAAACCAGCAAAATTGTTACCACATGATCAGATCATGCCTCGAGTCACTCAATCTTATGTGTCACGGTGAGTAATATCATATACAGTCCCACTTGATATAAACAAACCCTTCTTTAGTGTTGCAGTAGGTAGGTGCAGCTAGTGGCAGCTAAGGTATGCTAAGCTGCCACCTGTAACCTAACCTAACCAAACCTTACCTAACCTAACCTAACCTTTTTTTTTTTTCGTGGAGGAAACCTGCGTTCCAGGTACCCAGCTCTCCGGGGGAAGAACTAGGTTATGTGGGATTTTTACCCACTAAAAACTCCACGGTGGCCATCCTCCGTGCTATTCGGGAGACACTGGGATCTCCTACGGAACACAACCAGAGACTCCCTAGCGCAGCGCCCGGAGGCCCTTCCCGGGGCAGGTTAAACCTACCTAACCTAACCTACCCCATTAGGGATAAAGGCGTCATTATATGTATGTATGTACTTATATCCCTTAGTCTGAATGGCGTAAAAACCAGCAAAATTGTTACCACATGATCAGATCATGCCTCGAGTCTTCTTCTTCTTCTTCTTCTGTCGAGTGGGTATCGAATCTATCAGCCCGATGAACCCTGGTGTCAGAGTTATTAAACCGCCTAGTAGCAAAACTATCAGGCCTCTGACATGGTTTTGAGTAACGACCACTATCAAAGACAGCGACCGGGACCGACGGCTTAACGTGCCCTCCGAAGCACGAAATCTTTTTCTTTTTCGGACAATCAGGTGATTCAGCCTGCAATGTCCTAACCAAACTGGGGAAAAATTCACAAAGTGATAAATTCTCAAATATCAACTTTGTGTTTCCCCCCTGGGAATCGAACCCAGGACCTCCGGATCAGGAGTCCATGGCACTAGCCACTAGACCACGGAGGCAGTTGTCTCGAGTCACTCTATCTTATGTGTCACATATACATACATATAATCACGCCTTAATCCCAAACAGGGTAGGCAGAGCGCAAACGACCTAGGCAAAGGTCGTTTCACCACGTCTGACAAAGTTTTGAGGGTTATTTAAGATAGTTAGGACGTATATTGCTGTAGTGACAGATTGTCAGCCCATCGCCTACATTGCAATATACTGAAACCCTCGGATCCCTTTGCTGACTTCTACATCATGCCCGGGAGGAAGGGCAGCTGGAACATTCTATATTCTTCCATACTGGACTGGGAGAGATAGAAAAACATAGAATGTTCCAGCTGCCCTTCCTCTCGGGCATGCTGTAGAAGACAGCAAAAGGGATTCGAGGGTTACAGTGTATTGTAATTTAGGCGATGGGCTGACAACCTGTCACTACAGCAATACACATCATAATCTAAAATTGCCATTAATTTATGTCAGACGTGGCGAAAGCGCCTTTTAGAAGGCGTTTTACGCTCTGCCTACCCCGTAAGGGACAAAGGCGTGATTTTATGTATGTATGTATGTATGTAGTGGATAGGGCCGCTGCGTCCTGAGCGGTAGGTCGTGGTTCGAACCCCTCCACGTACCAAATGTGTTATTCGATTTTCGAATTACATATGTACGTTTATTCGGCGCTTTTTCCGTGCTTCGGAAGGCACGTAAAGCCGTTGGTCTCGGTTAATATCGTTTAACACCTTAGATATTAGTCGTTAAGCCATACCAGAGGCCAGTGCTAAGCATTGGCGGCTTGAAAACTCTGACCTAATCTAGGATTAGGTCTGGTTTCCCTTCTGGGTTGCGGAGGTCAGATGGGAGTCGCTCTGTGTAAAAACCAGTACCCTTGTTCAATCGCCTTTAGTAGGTAGCCGACCTCGAGAAATACGGGATAAGGCTAGTAAGATGATGATGACATACATCTAAAGGGTTAGGCAGAGCTGTAAACGACCTAAACAAAGGTCGTTCGCCACGTCTGTCAAAGTTGTGAGGGTTATTTAAGATAGATCTGTAGGTATATTCCTAAAGTGACAGGTTGACAGTCCATCGCCTTAACTACAATATACTGAAACCCTCGGATCCGTGAGCTGGTTTTTACAGCATGCCCGGGAGGAAATGCAGCTAGCACATTCTATGTTTTTCTTTCGCTCCCAGTCCAGCATTGAAGTTATCTCAATGCCATTCTACCTCTTCATGGTTACCTACCAAACATAACTCAAGAGGAAGTGCAAGGAGGCGACTTAGAAGCGATTAAAGGAAACAACACGCTTGGTTGCCGTCCGTATATTGACTGCTATTAATAGATTATACATACATACATACATAAAATCACGCCTTTATCCCTTACGGGGTAGGCAGAGCGATAAACGCCTCGTAAAAGGCGGTTTCGCCACGTCTGACAAAAATTGAGGGCAATTTTAGATTGAAAAGTGTATTGCTATAGTGACAGGTTGTCAGCCCATCGCCTAAATTATGATACACTGTAACCCTCGAGTCCCTTTTGCTGACTTCTACAGCATGCCCGGGAGGAAGGGCAGCTGGAACATTCTATGTTTTTCAATCTTTCCCAGTCCAGCATGGAAGGAATAATAGATTATAATGCAACTTAAACACTAGTACTTACGCTATGTATACGTTATACATGGGGAGGTGCGTGATACACTACAGAAGAAAGGGAAAACGGAGCCCTTGATCGATAAAACAACATTCGCACGGCCCGCACGCTGTTTTATGTTTTTCTTTCGCTTCCAGTCCAGTATCATCATCTCCCTAGCCTTATCCCGTATCTCACGGGGTTGGCTTCCTAATCTAGGGGATTGAACGAGGGTACTGGTTTTTACACAGAGCGACTGCCATCTGACCTCCGCAACCCAGAAGGGAAACCAGACCCAATCCTAGATTAGGTCAGAGTTTTCAAGCTGCCAATGCTTAGCTCTGGCCTCTGATATGGCTTAACGACTAATATCTACGGTATTAAACGATATTAACCGACCAACGGCTTAACGTGCCTTCCGAAGCACGGAAAAAGCACCGAATAAACGTACATATGAAATTCGAAAACCGAAAAACACATTGGTACGTGGTGGGGTTCGAACCACGACCTCCCGCTCAGGAGGCAGCGGCCCTATCCACTACACCATCGGGCTCTCCTACACCATCGGGCTCTCCAGTCCAGTATCCAGAAATAGAAAAAAAATAATGAAATGAAAGAATATTCCGCCGCCAAAAAAACGAATAAATCAACCCTTTCCATACCTTCTGTACAAATTGCCATAAAAATTTTGATCTAGTGCTGATCCCACGTCACACGTAAGCTCATCAAAGAGTCGACATTTTCGTATGAAAATATACGAGGGCCGGCAAAAAATGACGACATTCGAGCCTTATAGAAAGCCATTTGTGCAATTTCCATACGATCCGCGGACACTTTTAGGGTTCCGCAGTCGAATAGAAATACTTATTATATCGGTTGCGTGGCCATCTTAAATACATTCGTACACACACACATCACGATCACAATCACGTCTTTATCCCTAAAGGAGTCGGCAGAGCGTAAACGACCTAAACAATGGTCATTCCGCCACGTCTGAGAAAGTTTTGAGGGTTATTTAAGATAGATTTGTAGCTATATTGCTGTAGTGACAGGTTGTCAGTCTATCGCCTAAATTGTAATATAGAGAAAACCTCGAATCCCTTAGCTGGGTTTTACAGCATGCCCGGGAGGAATTGCAGCTAGCACATTCTATGTTTTTCTACATTGTACATTGCAAGTTTCGCAAATACAGTCATATCTGAAATGATTTTGCAACATTTGAAATTTTGCTGAAAATATATACATTTTACATACATACATACATATAATCACGTCTTTATCTCTAATGGGGCAGAACGACCCAAACAAAGATCGCTCCGCCACGTGTTACAAAGTTTTGAGGGTAATTTAATTTAAGTTAGATTTGTATGTATATTGCTGCAGTGACAGGTTGTCAGCCCATCAGTTGTAAACCCTCAGATGCCTTAGCTGGCTTTTACAGCAGCCCGTGAGGAAAGGCAGCTGGCACACTCCATGTTTTTCTGTCGCTCACAAAAAATCATGGAAGATGTACATTTTATATTGTGCAGAACCCTTGGAACGACTGACTTAAACTCGCTCTTTCCCGGTTTTTATTCCGAGAGGTTTTTCGCATGCGGATAATATGGGACCCATTTTATTATAATATGGTTTTCTTAGAAAATGCATGGAATCCTCGGCTCTGTATTTTTGAGGGATTACTGGTCTAAGGGTCAGTCGAGATTCTTCGTAGAGCCTTTTCGTTTTGGGTCGACCGGTTTATGATGGCTTTCTGAAAATTCATAGAGATATTATATTTTTATTCATAAGTTTTAAGCTGATTGTTTCGCAGATAATTTGAATACAGCAAATTGGTTTTTAGATTTGGGGATTTTGTTTGGCATACATTACTAATATAAGTCTTTTAATGTTTACAGGGTAGATAGAGTCTTTACGGTCTTCTTCTTCTTCTGTCGAGTGGGTATCGAGCATATGGACCCGTTGAACCCTGATGTCAGAGTTTTTAAACCGCCTAGTAGCACAACTATCAGGCCTCTGACATGGTTTGAGTAACGACCACTATCAAAGACAGCGACCGGGACCGACGGCTTAACGTGCCCTCCGAAGCACGACCTAATAAAAGGCCAGCTCGTTGCGTCTGATAAAGTGTAAGAAATTAAAATTGCGCCTCGTTCAGGGTTTGAACCTGCGACCTTTGTGACCCGGTAGCTCAGTTGGCAGAGCAATGGAACGACAACGACAAAGGTTGCAGGTTCAAAACCTGATCATGGCGAATTCTTAATTTCATACTTGTCATATTTATGAAATAAAAATAGCACAGTTAGTAGAAAAATTCTCATAAAAAATACGTTCTTTTCATATTGCAATGAAATGCAACGCTATGCACTATTTCTCGATGGGCTAACAATTCGCCACTACAGCAACTCACTTAACTATACAATCGTCTCTAAAATACCCGTCAAAATGTTCTAATAAAGCCTTTACTATGCCAGTGACGGTCTGCCTATCCTTTTTGTAAGGCATTTAAGCGTGATTTAACTTGTGTAAAATAACATTCATGACGTCAAATCCCATACCCCCCATGCCCACAAGGTGAAATATAAATTAGATTTTCATGGCGTACCCCGTACCCGCTTTAATAAAGAACATTCAAGCGGAATCATTCCCATACACCACGTCAAAGGTTTTGATGAACGTGGACGGGGACGCTGCGTACCGGGTGTAAGGGACAGCGTCCCGCAAACTGATAGGTGTTGCTCAGTCAACGAGACTGAACTACTATCAACAGATATGTTTTTCAGAAAGTGGAAAAAGAATGTCTTTTCCATACGAAATGTTCACCTCGATCAGACAATTTGTATGGAAATGCCATTTTTTTTACATACATACAAACATATAATCACGCCTTTATCTCTAAGGGGATAGGCAGAGCGTAAACGACTTAAACAAAGGTCGTTCCGCCACGTCTGACAAAGTTTTGAGGGTTATTTAGATTTTGTAGGTATGTTGCTGTAGTGACAGGTTCTCAGCTCATCGCCTAAATTGCAATAAACAGAAACCCCCGGATCCCTTAGCTGGTTTTTACAGCGTGCCCGGGAGGAAATGCAGCTGGCACATTCTATGTTTGTCTCTCGCTCCCGGTCCAGCATGAAAGTCACTTTTTTACACTTCCTGAAAATAAAACTGCTGATAGTTGTTCAGTGTCGTTGACTGAGCAACCCTTATCAGTGTACGTTTGCGGCCATCTTGGCGGCGTTAATTCCACGTTCATTGAAAGCCTTGACGTCTTGTACCATCCGCGTTTTACTCATAATAGACTAGCGAATCCCCTCGTCGTTGTAATGAAAATCGTAAGTGTAAATAAACGAGGTATATTTACGCTCTAATTCTCATAAAGGTAATCATAATATTCGCTTGTCTAATTATTGGACAGAAAAACGATAGAAAAACATAGCATGTGCCAGCTGCATTTCCTCCCGGACATGCTGTAAAAACCAGCGAAGGGATCTGAGAGTTTCAGTATATTGCAATTTAGGCGATGAGCTGACAACCTGTCACTACAGCAATAATATACCTACAAGTCCATCTTAAATCAAAACTTTGTCAGTCGTGGTGGAACGGCCTTTGTTTAGGTCGTTTACACTCTGCCTACCTCATTAGGGATAAAGGCGTGACTATAGGTATGTATGTATAATATTCGCTTGTCTAATTACTGGACTGGGAGCGATAGAAAAATAGTCAATTTTCCATCTGCTTGGGTTGACAATCACTAAATGTGGTAATTATAAAGCAAACTCAAGATTGAGAGCAATATTAAGTATGGATCTGACACGCCATTTTGTATTGAAATGACGTTTCTGATACAAACTCAAACTCGCTAAATACGGGGCCTAAGTACCTCCTATAGCAAAACGGTTTTTCTTTCTCTTTTTTCTGGTCGTTCCCTCAATGCTGAGGATCGTGACTACATGTCAATCTTCTCTATTGGGTCAGGTTCTGTGCCAAACGTATCGCTCCCTGTATCTGGCTTCCAGTTACCTCCTTGAGTTGGTCCACTTCTTCGCTGGTGCTTTTCCTCTAGCGCACTTCCCTTTCTTTTGTCCGAGAATGATGAGTTTCTCCAGGCTATGCTATGGGGATCGCATTATGTGCCCAAAGAAACTCCGGATCCTTTCCTGGCACGTAGTCAGCAGGCGCTTGGTTACCTTCAGCTCTTCGAGGATGGAGACATTGGTTATCATAGCTGTCCAAGGAATACGTTGCAGCTTTCTCCAGCACTACATTTCAAAGGCATCTTGTTGCGTTCCTTTATCAGGAGACAATAAATAAATCTAAATGTCCATTAAAAGTAAAACGTGACGAAAACACCCTTTTTACAATGTGGTCGTTGATACTCTGCCTATCCCGTAAATGAAGCAGGCAAGACTATGATCGTATGTACATACTCATATTTAAATTTAAGTTAAGTCGATTTTTAAGTTACCCGTGCGAAGAGATGAGGCGAAATGCATACATACATATAGTCACGCCTTTATCCATAATGGGGTAGGCATAACGTAAACGACCTAAACAAAGGTCGTTCCGCCACTTCTGATAAAGTATAGAAGGTTATTTAAGTTAGATTTGTAGGTATATTGCTGTAGTGACAGGTGTTAGCCCATCGCCTAAATTGCAATATACTGAAACAAGACTGAAACCCTTGGATCCCTTAGCTGATTTTTACAGCATGCCCAGGAGGAAATGCAGCTGACACATTCTATGTTTCTCTCTCGCTCCCAAGCCAGCATGGTGTGAAATGATTCTAAACTAACACCATTCGAGGCTTAGTACTTTACATTTTACTTCCATGCTGGACTGGAAGTGATAGAAAAACATAGAATGTGCCAGCTGCATCACCTCCAGAGCATGCTGTAAAACCAGCTAATGGATTCGAGGGTAATAGTATATTACAATTTTAGGCGATGGGCTGACAACCTGTCACTATAGCAATATACGTCATGATCATCTGTAATAACCCTCAAAACTTGTCAGACGTGGCGGAACGACCTTTGCTTAGATCGTTTACGCTCTGCCTACCCCATTAGGGATAAAGGCGTGATTATATGTATGTATGTACATTTTATGTTCGAAATTTTATTCCACCTTTCTTGATACAGGTCCAGGATTTAAAAATCTGCGGTGCTCATATCATGAATATATTCCTCTTAAAACGGGAACCTTTTTCAAGCGCAATATTTTTATAAAAAACCTGTGCGAAATCAAAGAGATGATTCAAATTTTGCGCACAAGAGCGTAAATATTCTGTTTGACTGGACTGACGAGGCTTTACAGGATTTGATGCGTGTTTTTTTTTTATTTAGTCATGCTAAAAAGCGTTCTAAGTGGTTCGATAGGTTTAACGGAAAAAAGGGTTCAACATACATACATACATACATAAATCACGCCTTTATCCCTTACGGGGTAGGCAGAGCGTTTAACGCCTCGTAAAAGGCGCTTTCGCCACGTCTGACAAAAATTGAGGGCAATTTTAGATTGAACTGTGTATTGCTATAGTGACAGGTTGTCAGCCCATCGCCTAAATTACAATACACTGTAACCCTCGAGTCCCTTTTGCTGACTTCTACAGCATGCCCGGGAGGAAGGGCAGCTGGAACATTCTATGTTTTTCTATCTCTCCCAGTCCAGCATGGAAGGAATAAAATATAAAATATAATTTGATTAATATTATATTGGTATTTGTACGCAAACCATTCTAATATTGAGTAAGTATATTGAGTGTTTGTTTGGAAAACACGCAGTGTCGAGCATACTGAAAACGCTTTTCCGCGCGTAGGAGCGGGATCTCCATCGTAACTTTAAGTTTAAGTAATGTTTAGTCAAACAAAAAAAAAAACTATCAAAATCGGTTAAAAACAACCAAAATTCAATTTCCTACCTACCTCCTCAGTCATGAGGTGTGATTATTTGTATCGTAAATTTGATTTTAAATCATTTTCAGTCGAATAAAAAATGTTCCATAATTTCGGTTGAGAAACAGCCAAATTTCAATTTCCTGCCTACCCCCTAAGTCAGGTAGCGTAAATTTAGGTATCCTTAAATAACACACAGTTGAAGAAAAAAAGTCCCATCGAAATTGGTTCAGCAGTTTTGGCGTTATGTGGTAACAGACAGACAGACAGATAAAAATTTAAAAAAAATCGTTTTGATCTTTATGTCGTTAATAACGCCTGCTGCAATTATTATTTTGTAAAAATATTCAATATACAAACACGACCCTTCTAGAGATTTATTATATGTTTAGATAGGGTAGGTATATGGTACAGTAAATAGTAACATCCGTCCTAGCGGCCTAATTTCAACAAATATTTCTAAATTACGTGTACCTCGCAGTGTTACGTGTACGCTCTGCCTACTCCATTAGGGATAAAGGCGTGATTATATGTATGTATGTACCTCGCAGTCATTTTTACTTAGCAATTTTACCTTAAATGTCTTTCATATCATCAAAGTACTACAACCACACAAATAAAATCTCTGATTACTTTTGAACGTACAAAATACTGAACATTTTCCTGGACTGACATTTTGCGTTTCGTTTTCCTCAAAAAAAAACATAAATAAGAGAAAATATAATTATATTTTTTACCTCACAAAAGCTCCTATCGATATTAAAACTTACGACAAAAGAGAGATGGCTGGAATTTAATTCTGAGTCAAATTTTGTTTTGTTTGTACGAAGATTCCGTCTTTCGGATCTCGTAATACAATTTTCATTTTCAGACATCTAATGGCAGCGGGAATATTATTTTGTGCCTTTCTTATTCATATTAATGGTTGTTGGAGTATTAAAAACATTGATCACCTATATTTAGGATGTTACATATATACATATCTCTTTATCCCTAATGGGGTAGGCACAGCGTAAATGACCTAAACAAAAGTTCGGTCCGCCACGTCTGACAAAGTTTTGAGGGTTATTTAGTGACAGGTTGTCAGCCCATCGCCTGAATTACAATATACTGAAACCCTCGGATCCCTTAGCTGGTTTCTACATATACTTTATATCGGGCACTAACCAAGACAGTAAACCCCACCGACCTCGTAACGTGCACTCCGAAACATGGAATCCTTTATCTTGGCAGAAATCAATCAGTAGTTTAGCCTGCATTATTGTTGGACAACTGTCCAGTCCAACCATCTTGGGTTTAAATATTTTGTACCGAACAACTAACTACGTACTTCTTCTTCTTAGCATGTCGATGGAACAAACTATATCGTAGCGGCCCAGAATTTAGCCATTTGTATTGCGGATAAGCTGCCGTCCATTAAATCCGCTGGCGTGCAAGTGTTGGGGCACGCCGGGCACGACGTTAAGTGTGCCATGGTTTGCACTGCACCGCAAACACAGTCCACATCGGAGCTAGCCGAAAATCCCCGCCAGACCATGTTCTCCTTACTTCTGCCAACCTGAGTCCGAAGCCTGTTTAAGGACTTCCAGTAGGGCCACGGTAGTTCATGTCCAGGAGGGAGATTCTCGGAGATTCTAGAGAGCCCGATGGTGTAGTGGAGAGGGCCGCTGCCTCCTGAGCGGGAGGTCGTGGTTCGAATCCCACCACGTACCAATGTGTTTTTCGGTTTTCGAATTTCATATGTACGTTTATCCGGTGCTTTTTTCCGTGCTTCGGAAGGCACGCAAAGCACGCAAAGCCGTTGGTCCCGGTTAATATCGTTTAATACCGTAGATATTAGTCGTTAAGCCATATCAGAGGCCAGTGCTAAGCATTGGCGGCTTGAAAACTCTGACCTAATCTAGGATTGGGTCTGGTTTCCCTTCTAGGTTGCAGAGGTCAGATGGCAGTCGCTCTGTGTAAAAACCAGTACCCTCGTTCAATCCCCTAGATTAGGAAGCCGACCCCGTGAGATACGGGATAAGGCTAGGGAGATGATGATGATGAGGGAGATTCTCGGAGTCAGAGAAGCTTTTTCACGCCAAAGTTCACATATGACCTGTAGGTTTGGTAAAGAGCAGGGCGACACACTTGATAAAACTGCGGCGGCTTTTTAGTCTTTGTGGCACTGAGGAACTTCCATGCTGGACTGGGAGCGACACAAACATATAGAATGTGCCAGCTGCATTTCCTCCTGGGCATGCTGTAAAAACCAGCTAAGGGATACGAGGGTTGTATATTGTAATTTAGGCGATGGGCTGACAACCTGTCACTACAGCAATATACCTAGAAATTCTTAAATAACCCTCAAAACTTTGTCAGACGTGGCGGAACGCCCTTTGTTTGGGTCATTTGCGCTCTGCCTACCCCATTAGGGATGGAATCGTGATTGTATGTACCAGGCCACTCAGAAAGTATTGCGATAAATAGTTTTTATATATGGCAGACTGGCCGGTTAGAATCTTTTTTGAAAATATGATTACTTGTAAGTAAAAATATGTGTGTTCCATTTTCAAAATTTCCCTCCACATTTTTTGCGAGCCAATTCAAAGTATCGTGTCTTACTGAAAAATGGATCTGCGCCGGGAACATTTTAGAGCTATGATTTTTGACGATTTCAAGTGTCGCCTGAAACCGGATGAATCGTTCGATAGACTTCAAATGGCATTTATGGATGAAAGCCCCTCCAAGGCAACCGTGTATCGTTGGTATAACGAATTTAGGCGCGGTCGACCAACCTTGGGGGATGAAGAAAGAAGCGGTCGCCCTTTGACGGCAATTACGGAAGAAAACGTGCTAGCAGTGAAAAATTTAATCCAAGATAATAGGCGAATTACATATCAGGAGATTCAACACATATTAAAGATTGGATCGGGAAGCGTTCACGAGATTCTACATGGGCATCTTCGCGTGAGGAGGATAGTATCGTGCTGGGTGCCGCACTACCTCACCGACGCTCAGAAGCAGGCCCGGGTGGAATGGTGCCGTGATATGCTGAACAAATTTGAAGCAGGCTCGTCTCGGCGTGTTTACGACATCGTAACAGGTGATGAGTCCTGGATTTATCAATACGATTCAGAAACCAAGCGCCAGTCGACAGTTTGGGTGTTTCAAAATGAACCAACGCCTACCAAAGTGAAGCGATCTCGAAGCGGGGGGAAGATTTTGATCGCCAGCTTTTTTAATTTGACTGGCCACTTGGCCTCAATTCCCTTACGAGATCTAAGAAGCATTAACGCCGAATGGTATACTATCAAATGTTTACCAGAAGTTTTTTCTGTTGTGAGCAACAAGCGACCAAACACAGGGCTCCGCGGACTACTGCTCCACCACGACAATGCGCCTGCACACACCGCGCTCAAAACGAGGGACTTCCTGGACAGCACACCAGTCAAACTCCTGGGTCACCCTCCTTACAGCCCTGATCTAGCACCGTGTGACTTCTTTTTATTTCCATAAATAAAAAATCAGCTCAAGGGGATACAATTTTCGTCGCCGGAAGATGCGCTGACTGCGTTCGAGCAGGCTGTAAACGAGGTGTCTACGGCGGACTGGAAAAAGTGTTTTGAAAACTGGTTCAGACGCATGAATCTTTGTATAGAGGCTGGTGGAGAGTACTTTGAAAAGATTTAATAAAAATATATGTACCTGTAGAACAATTTTTTTTAGTGTCGCAAATCTTTCTGAGTGTCCCACGTATGTATGTGGCACTCACTGAGACGTAGCCGTGCATAGGATGCTGCGAGCACCTATGCACTTATGTAGTCTAAGGCTCGTATTTATAAAGAAATCTCAAGATTGAGAGCAATATATTCTTTATTAATTTCTTCCATGCTGGACTGGGAGCAAAAGAAAAACATAGAATGTGCCAGCTGCATTTCCTTCCGAGCATGCTGTAATATACCTACAAATATATCTTAAATAACCCTCTCAACTTTGTCAGACGTGGCGGACCGACCTTTGTTTAGGTCGTTTACGCTCTGCCTACCCCATTAGGGATATAGGGATGATTATATGTATGCATGTATATACTTAATATTTGGGATTTGCAGGCCACATTGTACTGTAATGATGTTTCTGATACGAACCTAAACTGTCATTCTCAAGTGCTGTTTATAATTACAGTCCTTAGTGGTCTAAGCCGTCGATTCCGATGTTTGGGGTCGATTCTCAAAGGAGATACAAAATATAAAAAAAATATGATTGCGAATGAGTCGAAGGCTTTCCAAAACACATTTTCCCAATCTCCATACGACCCTCATTCTTTTTTATTTTTCACACATTTCTATACATTTTAACTCTCAAATAAACGTTACGTCACTCCTCATCACCAAAACCTAATTTAAACAAATGCAAAGCGCTTGTAACAGAGAAAAAACAAAAGCAACTTTCAAGAGATTCCAAGTGTTTTATTTTCTCGAAATCTTTTTTATCCGTCTGTTTGTTATATAGTATAAAGAAATGAGCAGTAAATCATCTGCACACGTACCTGAACCTAGAGTCATACTTCACTAACTAATTTGTCACATCTATTGTTAAATAACTATTGTTAAATTGGCAAATAAACTACATTTTTATTTTATTTTTTATTTGACTACTACCCAATGAATCAACATTTTAAGGGAGAGTTTCTGTATATTGAAATGGCGATAGACTGACAGCCTGTCACTACAGCAATATATGTATCTTAAATTGCCCTCAAAACTTTGTCAGACGTGGCGAAACGACCTTCGTTCAGGTCGTTTACGTTCTGCCTACTCCATTAGGGATAAACCCGTGATTATATGTATGAAGTTATCTTACTGTTTATTACTAATCACAATAGCTTACTATGTTGTGACGTCACATGCTTTGTGCTTATGACGTCCTGACGGCTGTTGGAACCGTTAGAACACACGAGAAAGTTTCTATTTGGTGAGAGGAGACCTCGTGCATTGTGCAACGAAACACATAGAAACGTAGTAACGGTAACTAACTATTTGTAGGCTCGTATTTATAAAACGATCTCAAAATTAAGATCAATTAAATTCAGGCCACATTATACTATAATGACGTTTCTGATACGAACTCAAATTAGCTGTCAGTCAAGTCAAGTAGGTACTGTTTATAAATAAATATATAATTTAATTTTATATTTAATTAATTAAATATTTTTGTTATGGTCGATCTAATACACACATAGACACACATAATCACGCCTTTATCCCCAATGGGGTAGGCAGAGCGTAAACGACCTAAACAAAGTTCGCTCCGCCACGTATGAGGCAAAGTTTTTAGGGTTATTTATGATAGATTTGTAGGTTGTATATTGCTGTAGTGACAGGTTGTCAGCCCATCGCCTAAATAACAAGATACTGAAATCCTCGGATCCCTTAGCTGGTTTTTACGGCATGCCCGGGAGGAAATGCAGCTGGCACATTCTTTGTTTTTCTCTCGCTCCCAGACCAGCATGGTCGATCTAATAAGTAGGTAGTATAAGATATTTGTTTCGTCATAAATCCTGCAGGTCATAAGTTTGCCGTATTATTTACAGAAGTAACATGATTAAATAGTAGATTTTACAACAAATGCTCAAAACAAATCATTTTCACCCAAGATGTTTACCTGCCCGAGCCCGCAGGGCGCAGGCTGATACTAAATCGAGGACAAAATTGGTGACGTAAGTCATATTTTGACATAATTATCATACACATTAAAAAAAAATTTTGGAGGTACGTTCCGAATTTTTTTCCCTGAAATTTAATACTGTAGCAACTTTTTTGTTACGTTTTACCTTCTGTTATATTTTTTAAATACGTTTACACTCTGCCTACCCCATTAGGGATACAGGCGTGAATATATGTATGTATGTATGTATATTTTTTAAATAGATAAATATTGCAAAATTAAAAATAAATAGTATTCACTGTTAATTTTAGAATATAATCATGTCTATTTAATTATTTTTCAAGTGTTGATGCAATTTCGAAACGCAACTTTCCCAATTATAAAATAATAATGTTATCTCTCTGGAAATGTGAAAAGTTGTATATATCACACGAGAGCGAATTCATTTACATCTCGTGCTTTGAATCCCTCCGCGAGCTCAGGATACTATTTTTGAATCTCTCGTTACCTCAGGATTCAAAATCAACACTCGCAGTAAAAACCAATTGCTCTCTAGTTGAATTTACCGGGTGTAAGGGTCAGCGTCCCGCAAACTGATAGAGGTTGTTCAGTCAACGATACTGATCAATTTTCATGAGAGAGAGAGAGAGAGAAAGATTTTAAAAGATTAAAAAAAAAATACATTCTCATACAAAACTGCCTGAAAAAAAAACGGGACACTGTCCTTTACACCCTGTATAACTATTGCCTTAGAAGAGATGAATTTATTTGTAGATAGGAGTATGTTTTGCCCTTGTGCACAAAATTCAATTTTGTGCAGCCTACATCCTGCATTAAATAGCACTTTCAGAGCATGGTAGGTGAAAAACATATTACCGTTCAAGTTTTTTAAAGTACCGTAATATGGTTTCATCCAATATTTAGGTTACATAACAATATTTTACAAAATAACCATATTATTCCACACACCCCCGTAGAATAACAAGAAAATACCGGTCGGAAAATGTACCAACGTAAACGCTTCCAAGCCAAAACCTATACCGGGTGTAAGGGACAGCATTTCCCAAACTGATAGAGGAATTGAACAACTTTTACAGAATATTCTAGGAATATTATATTTCTTAATATAATATTTCTTCCATGCTGGACTGGGAGAGATAGAAAAACATAGAATGTTCCAGCTGCCCTTCCTCCCGGGCATGCTGTAGAAGACAGCAAAAGGGACGCGGGGGTTACAGTGTATTGTAATTTAGGCGATGGGCTGACAACCTGTCACTATGGCAATACACATTACAATCTAAAATTGCCCTCAACTTTTGTAAGACGCGGCGAAAGCGCCTTTTACGAGGCGTTTAACGCTCTGCCTACCCCGTAAGGGATAAAGGCGTGATTTTATGTATGTATGTATGTTCTAGGAATAAAATAATAATTTGCTTCTCCCTATACAAAAATGTCTGAATCTGATCAAAGTCTTCCTTAAAATGTGGAGAAGTCATATCGGGGAAATTACAAGGAAATTCTTCAGAAAATAAAAACGCAGTAAATAACGACTTAGCTCAGACACGTTAAAGACCGAGCAAATATTTTGTTTTGCATTTCTAGAGGAATTTATTTAGTTGTTCAGTTTCGTGATCTGAGCAATGCATATCAGTTTGCATACTTAAATCACAAAATAATTTTCTATATACGAGAGGACGTTTAGAAGAACGACAGCTTAACGCAAACTGATAGGTCTTGCTCAGTAAACGAAACTGAACAACTTTCACCAGGTAAATGGTTAAGCTGTCCCTTACACCCTGTATATTACCAACGTAAATGGTTCCAACGAAGAAAAATCTATAAAGACGCTTCCTTATAACAAAAAGCAGCTTTCAAAGCGAGGGAAAAACTTGGAATAACACGAAAAAACACAAGTGGTTCGCACTTGTTTGCTTCAAGAAAATGAGGGTAGAAAACTCTGTGCTCTTTTTGACGTAGTGACGCGTTGAGTGTGGACGCGGTGCAGAGTTAGAGTAGGGTAGATAACGCATCCCTTGTGATAGTGTCATAGATGCCGGTAGAATAGTTTCGCCCAACTTCCTTAAGCGAAAGTGGCGAAAAAGTTGACATTTCAGGGAATGGAAAAATAACCCTCAAAACTTTATCTTTACCTTTGTTTGTTCACGCTCTGCCTACCCTATTAAGGATAAAGGCGTGATTATGTATATTTATGTATGTAAAATCAACGAACGCCACAAATGCGCGTCAACATTTTGCGCACGCACTTCATCCGTGTCTTGCGGTGTCTACTTTCCTACAAATCTGCAGAACGAGTCTTTATTTTTACGAACGTTTGAACGTCTTTTGTCTTTTTTCGCGTTTGCTGTTTTTATGTTTGCCAGAAGGTTGTGAGGTACCTATTATTTGAGAACAGAGAGGTCTGCGAAGCAGAATGTACTTGTATTCTCCTAAGATTAATGAATCTAAACTTAGAGATAAAGATGGCGGCCTTCTTCTGTCGAGCGGGTATCGAGTCCATCGACCTGATACACCCTGGTGTCAGAGTTTTGGAACCGCCTAATAGCACAACTAATAATCTTCTGCGTGGTTTGTGTAACGACCACTATCAAAGACGGCGACCGGGACCGACGGCTTAACATGCCCTCCGAAGCACGGAATCTTTTTTCTTCCAGACAATCAGAGCCTGCATTGTCCTAACCAAACTGGGAAAATCTCACGGAGTGACAAATATCAACTTTTGTGTTCCCCCTAGGAATCAAACCCAGGAGCTCCGGATCGGAAGCCCATGGCTCGGACCACTAGACCACGGAGGCAGTTAAATTAAGATGGCGGCCTGAGAGCAAATAAGATAATTCTTGCTTAGGTATATTTTATTGTTCCCAATGTTATTTTATTATTGTGTAGAGATACTTCGTCCATGCTGGACTGGGAGCAAGAAAAAATCATAGAATGTGCCAGATGCCATTTCCTCCCGGGCATGCTGTAAAAGCCAGCTATAGGATCCGAGGGTTTCTGTATATTGCAATTTAGGCGATGGCCTGACAACCTGTCACTACAGAAATATACCTACAAATCTATTTTAAATAAATAACCCTCAAAACTTTGATAGACGTGGCGGAATAACCTTTAGGTCGTTTACGCTCCCTATTAGGGATAAAGGCGAGAATATACTCGTATGTATGAGTTATCATATATTAGTCTGTTGCAATTTATGGGCTGTTGGTTGCAACAGCCCATAAAATAGTTAGTTTTATAAATAGTTAATTAATTAATTATTAGTTTTATATTAGTTAGTTGCATAAATTAGTTAGTTCAGTAATTATACAGAACCAGACTGAAGCCGTTCTTAAAAAAAATATTCTACCTACATTGATATAATCACACCTGTCTATCCTTAACGAATTAGGCAGAACGTCACTGACTTCAAAAAACTGCGTTTAAACCACTTTTGACAAGTTAAAGATCTAGCCTGTGTATTTGTGTATTACTCGGGACAGCTTGTCAACCCATCGGATAAATTACAATACACTAAATCCCTCGTTTTCCTCTACTGAAGCAGATAGAAAATTCCAACACGGAAGTCATCATCTCCCTAGCCTTATCCCGTATCTCGCAAGGTTGGCTACCTAATCTAGGTTATTGAACGAAGGTACTGGTTTTTACACAGAGCGGCTACCATCTGACCTCCGCAACCCAGAAGGGAAACCAGACCCAATCCTATATTAGGTCAGAATTTTCAAGCCGCTAATGCTTAGCACTTTAAAATATCTACGATGTTAAATTATATTAACCGGGACCAACGGCTTAACGTGCCTTCCGAAGCACGGAAAAAGCGCTGACTAAACGTACATATGAAAACTGAAAAGTTGTGGTGGGATTCGAATCAAGACCTCCCGCTCAGGAGGCAGTGGCGCTATCCACTTTACCATCGGGCTCTCCAACAAAACACAAACATTTCAAATAACAAAAACCTTGAATAAAAATGGTATTGTGTATATAAATATATCCATTAGCATAAACACTGAACATCGCCACTTATTGTGTTCGGAGAAATTGGCAAATCGTGTTCCGTGGACGGTTTATTTAATTCCAAATTTATTGGTAGCCGAAAGCTCGAGTTCTCGTGTTTTTTCTTGGAGTGGATAAGTGGTACAAAACAAGTTACTGGTGAAATGTTTTATATTATACAAGTGTTGGTGGAAGTTTCTTGAAGATGGTTTTCGATGTCGAATAGTACCGATTTGTCACTTAATTTATTATCCAAAGTGATAGTATAATCTATATCTATACTAATATTACATACATACATACATATAATCACGCCTTTATCCCTAATGGGGTAGGCAGAGCGTAAACAACCTAAACAAAGGTCGTTCCGCCACGTCTGACAAAGTTTTGAGGGTTATTTAAGATATATTTGTAGGTATATTGCTGTAGTGACAGGTTGTCAGCCCATCGCCTAAATTACAATATACTGAAACCCTCAGATCCCTTAGCTGACTTTTACAGCATGCCCGGGAGGAAATGCAGCTAATACCGTTATTCCTCTATATAATAATATTATATAGAGGAATAACGGTATTACAGGCTTGCCCGTGAATAAGTCAAATCAAATCAAATCATTTATTATTGTGAGTCACAAGTATATATCAGTTGTTAATGTAATAAAATGTCCAATTGCGCTTTGCCTGTCGGCGTACATATAGCTACAATAAAAAAAATATAAATGAATATATTTATTCCAAATGTCAGTTAAATAAATGAAATAACAATCTTAATTCTACATACATACATACATAAAATCACGCCTTTATCCCTTACGGGGTAGGCAGAGCGTTAAACGCCTCGTAAAAGGCGCTTTCGCCGCGTCTGACAATAATTGAGGGTAATTTTAGATTGTAATATGTATTGCCATAGTGACAGGTTGTCAGCCCATCGCCTAAATTACAATACACTGTAACCCTCGAGTCCCTTTTGCTGACTTCTACAGCATGCCCGGGAGGAAGGGCAGCTGGAACATTCTATGCTTTTCTATCTCTCCCAGTCCAGCATGGAAGTAATTAATTCTAAACACATAATATAAATTAAAAATATTGCACACGCATATATCACATTATATCACATAAGTCCGGCTGAATGATCCCAACAAAGCGGTGGTAGGCTCCGCGAGGGGCCGACTGGCTCGCGACCACCCTCTCACCGGAGTCCGGCGCCAAACGGCTTGCTGTGTTCCGTCGGTGCGTGAGATGAGAGCCAGTGCCATAACAAGCCTCTTCTGGGTGGGGTAGCTTCATCGTCAACTCTGTCACGGTCATTCCTGACATAGTGTAGGAGCAAACCCCGAACTCTGGTGTCAGAGTTCTCACGCCACCTAGTAGTACAGCTATTAGGCCTCTGACGTGGTTTAAGTAACAACCACTATCAAAGACAGCCACCGGGACCGACGGCGTAGCGTGAACTCCGAAGCACGGAATTTTTTTATCTATTCGGGGTCCATTGATCTGAGCTTTGCTCTCCCGAATCCGCAGGTCGTGGGTTCACTAAGGGGGGAACATGAAGTTGCTGTTTCTCAGTTTATTACTATGTGAGATTTTCCCCAGTTTGGTTACGATAATGCAGGCTAAAATTTTCAATGTACTAAAAGTTTATAACAGGTAAGTAGCATAAATTTCAAATCGAGCCATCGAATTTAATTCCTTTACTTCCATGCTGGCCTGGGAGCGAGAGAAAAACATAGAATGTGCCAGCGGCATTTCTTCATGGGCATGCTGTAAAAATCTGCTTAGGGATCCGAGGGTTTCTGTATATTGCAATTTAGGCGATAGGCTGACAACCTGCCACTACTGCAATATACCTAAAAATCTATCTTAATAAACCCTCAAAACTTTGTCAGACGTGGCAAAACGGCCTTTGTTTACGTCGTTTACGCGTTGTCTACTCCATTAGGTATAAAGGCGTGATTATATGTATGTATGAATTTAATTCCAAACCTAAAATTTTACACAATACGCCTAATGACACGTACCAACCAATCGATTTAAAATTTTACGTAGCCACAATCGTTAATACGTTAAATATTTAGTTTGCTAATTATACAGAACCAGACCAGTTAAAACAGAGCATGACTTTAAATGAACGTATGGGGCTGTATGTAGAAAGAATGGGAAAAATTCCTACTTTTCAATTTCAAACTCATCGGGACGCTGTCCCTTACACGGGGTGTAAGGGACAGCGTCCCGCAAACTGATAGGGGTAGCTCAGGCAACGTTACTGAACAAAATTCACAAGAAAATTCTTTCAGGAGATGAATAAAATATTGGACTTTCCCATACAAAATGAGCAACCTAGATCGGACAGTTTGTATGAAAAAGCAATTTCTGTTTTTTTTCCTGAAAGAATTTCCTGGTGATAGTTGTTCAGTTTCGTTGACTGAGCAACCTACATTAGTTTGCGGGACCCTATCCCTTACACCCCGTATTTTGTGTAAAAAAAAACTGAGATTGGATACCCTGATGGTGTACTTGATAGGGCCGAGCTGAGCAGGAAGTCGAGGATCGGGTCCCACCACGTATCAATGTGTTTTTTTATTTTTGAATTCTTCTGTCTTCTTTCAGCCATGCCATTAACTTTTTAACCGCCTACTAGTAACTTCTTCTTCATCCATGCTGGCCTGGGAGCGATTGAAATACATAGAATGTGCCAGCTGCTTTCCCTCCCGGGCATGCTGTAAAAACCATCCAAGGGATCCGAGTGTTCCAGTATATTGTAATTTAGGCGATGGGCTGTCAACACACAATATACCTTCAAATCTATCTTAAATAACCCTTAAAACTGTCAGACGTGGCGGAGCGATCTTGTTTTGGGTCGTTTGCGGCTCTGCCTACCCCATTAGGGATAAAGGCGTGATTATATGTATGTGTTGTATGTACTAGTAACAACTAAAAAGCTTTGATATGGTTTGTATAATTACCACTATCAAAGACAGCGGGTTTGACGGCTTAAAGTGTCCTCCGAAGCACGGTATCCTTTTTTTTTTCATTTCAGACTAGCAACTCGCTCCGGCTTCGCACGGAAATCATTAGTGTTTCTCTACTATATTATGCATGTATTATGCATATAAACCTTCCTCTTGAATCACTCTATCCATTAAAAGAAACCGCATCTAAATTCGTTTCGTTGTTTTTAAGATCTAAGCATACATAGGGATATAGGGGCAGATAAAGCGACTTTGTTTTATACTATGTAGTGATAATCAGGTTTTTCAGCCTGCATTATCTTAATGAAACAGGAGAAAACTCTATGTTTCTATGTTCAAATTACTTCAATATTTAGTATTGCTCATAAATAAACGCTGTATGTGCCTAATATTGTTGCTATTGATATATATATTACAAAGATTTGTCAAATTGTAGTTTAAGTTGTTCTGTGCTATTTCTATCCTCTTCTGTACACCTGACATAGGGTGGACTTAAAAACAGCCAAGCTGTGTCCACACATTTTTCCACTTCTGTTAAATATATATATGCCTACCTGTCCTGTTTGTTATGTTATTCTTGATTGTGTGTTTTATTTTTTGTAATATGTTTTGTTTGAAGGGATCCGAGGGTTTCAGTATATTGCAACTTAGGCGATGGGCTGACCACCTGTCACTACAGCAATATACCTACAAATCTATCTTAAATAGCCCTCAAAACTTTGTCAAACGTGGCGGAACGACCTTTGTTTAGGTCGTTTACGCTCTGCCTACCCCACTAGGGATAAAGGCGTGATTATATGTATGTATGTAATATGTTTAGTGGAAATAAACTGATTTGTATTTTGAAAATATCACAAAGTGAAATCGAAAAATATCAGCTTTGAGAATTGAATCCAGGACTTCCGGATCGAAAGACCATGGGTCTGACCACTAGACAACAGAGGCAGTAGGTTCAGTTTTACCCCACGTACATTTAAGCCTTGAAGTATTTTAGTAATAGGCTGTAACTAATAGCTGTCCTGAGTAGTAATTGATGGCCTTTTGAGTGATGGGTGGGTTTTAACAACCCTTGAAGAGTGCCCTTGGATATTTATGTAATGTATGTTACTAGGCGCAGGTATTTAATTACTTTCTAGGTAAGCTTGTTTCCATGCTAAACTGGAATGACTGAGGCTCGTATTTATGAAGCGATATCAAACTTGGGACCAATATTAAGTATGTACGGTCTACTAAAGTACGATCATGTTTCCCAGTTTCGCAAACTGCTCAAGTGGCTCCCAATCCGCTTCCGCCGGAACACTCACATTCTCTGTTTACTCTATAACATTCTTTCAAACACTTGCTCTCCCAATTATCTTCGTGAAAGTTTCAATTTATTTCTCGCGTTCCCAGGACAAACCATGTCGTCCTATTGTTAAATCACTACTGTCTATTCCTCACCACCACACAGATTTTTACTCTTATTCTTTCACTGTCAATGCGGCCAGGTTTTGGAATTCCGTGACAGACCTTGACCTGTCGCTGTCTTTAAAAAGAGAGATTAAAAAGCATTACCTTTCACTTTCCGTATAGTAGTAGATATATGTATTTATATATATTCATTTCTTCCATGCTGGACTGGGAGAGATAGAAAAACATAGAATGTTCCAGCTGCCCTTCCTCCCGGGCATGCTGTTGAAGTCAGCAAAAGGGACTCGAGGGTTACAGTGTATTGTAATTTAGGCGATGGGCTGACAACCTGTCACTAAAGCAATACATATTACAATCTAATATTGCCCTTAATTTTTGTCAGACGTGGCGAAAGCGCCTTTTACGAGGCGTTAAACGCTCTGCCTACCCCGTACGGGATAAAGGCGTGATTTATGTATGTATGTATATTCATGTATATATAATTATTATTATTTTAAGTATTTATATAATTAGTTATTTATGTAATTTATAATTTTCTGGTATTATTTTAATATTATGCTTTATTTGTGCACGCCTAATTTGCCTCTCATTTTAAGTCTCACTTCCGTAGGTCAGCTGGAAGAAATTTCTTAGTAGAAATAAGCTGTACCTGTTGTGTCGGTATTCCTTGTGTATTGTCTTTCTCATGTTACTTGTGTACAATAAACAGTAAATAAATAAATAAGTATGTATCAATACAGGCCTATAATTTATATTTATTTATTAACTAGCGACCCGCCCCGGCTTCGCACGAAAATTACCAGTGTTTCTCTACTATATTATGCATGTATTATGCATTACAAACCTTCCTCTTGAATCACTCTATCCATTAAAACAAACCGCATCAAAATCTGTTGCGTAGTTTCAAAGATTTCTGCATACATAGGGATATAGGGACAGAGAAAGCGACTTTGTTTTATACTATGTAGTGATACGGCCCTAAGTCCAGCAACACACATGCGTCACTTATGTATGTATAAATTATATATTTTTTAGAAATTTATCAAAAATAAGCATTTATGTTGCAAGAAAACTTTCATATTGGCGTGGACGAAACCACAGGGCAGTAAGGTAGTTGATTAATAGTATGGTTAATTGAAATTTAATTTTAACTTTGTTTCGAGTCAGTAAGTCAAGAACGAAGGATATAACATGTTTTAAACGGTCAAAGGCGGGCTTGACCTCAGCTAAGAGCGTTTATACATAGCGGTGTCGCCCACATTTGTAAAAAACATATAACTCACTTGAAATTGACATTTTCAAAAAAAAAAACTACTTATCATTACCATCTTCCTAGCCTTATCCTATATCTTACGTAGTTGGCTACCTCATATTTGAGATTGAACGAGGGTACTGGTTTTTACACACAGCGACTGCCATCAAACCTCCGCAACCCAGAAGGGAAACCAAACCAACTTTACAATAAGATTATTTTTGATTATCTTGAATGAGATTACTACCACAATTATAATGAGCCCGATGGTGTAGTGGATAGGGCCGCTGCCTCCTGAGCGGGAGGTTGTGGTTTCGAATCCCACCACGTACCAATGTGTTCGTCGTTAAGCCATATCAGAGGACAGTGCTAAGCATTGGCGGCTTGAAAAACTCTGACCTAATCTAGGATTGGGTCTGGTTTCCGTTCTGGGTTGCGGAGGTCAGATGGCAGTCGCTCTGTGTAAAAACCAGTACCCTCGTTCAATCCCCTAGATTAGGAAGCCGACCTCGTGAGATATGGGATACGGCTAGGAAGATGATGATACTACCACAATTATATTTACTGATATTTCATCGCAGTTTCATGCGACATGGTCACGAGCAGACTAGCGGGGCGAATGTTTATTTGTATTGTAAAGAACAACCGCGAAAGTCTCAAAACTTATACTAAACAACTTTGGACTACTACTTCCTTAGATTTTCTTCCATGCTGGACTAGGAGCGAGAGAAAAATATAGAATGTGCCAGCTAAATATTCTCCCGAGCATGCTGTAAAACTCAGCTATGCGATCCGAGGGTTTCAGTATATTGCAATTTAGGCGATGGGCTGACAACCTATTACATACGTACATACATACATAAAACACGCCTTTATCCCTTACGGGGTAGGCAGAGCGTTTAACGCCTCTTAAAAGGAGCTTTCGCCACGTCTGACAAAAATTGAGGGCAATTTTAGATTGTAATATGTATAGCTTTAGTGACAGGTTGTCAGCCCATCGCCTAAATTACAATACACTGTAACCCTCGAGTCCCTTTTGCTGACTTCAACAGCATGCCCGGGAGGAAGGGCAGCTGGAACATTCTATGTTTTTCTATCTCTCCCAGTCCAGCATGGAAGAATTTCTATCTCTCCCAGTCCAGCATGGAAGAAACACCTGTTACTGCAGCAATATACCTACAAATATATCTTAAATAATAAATCCTCAAAACTTTGTCAGACGTGGCAGAGCAATCTTTGTTTGGTTTCGTTTGCGCTCGGCCTACCCCATAAGGGATAAAGGCGTGACTGTATGCATGTCTGTACTTCCTTAGAACTTGAGCCAATGATTTTTCTATTGATCCAAACAGCCCTTTATGTTTTTTACCGAATGTGGGCGCCACCGCTAGATATAAACCGCTCTTGAAATAGCTCTTTGAACTACCGCGCTATTATAACTTCACCGCGCTATATGATTACTTACAACTTGACCTATTAGCCCTTTCTATTAATAATCCCTTTAGGTCTTTGCCTGTAGAGACACACATAGGGGTGAATAAATAGAAACATAATTTAACATACATACATATATATAAATACGCCTTTATCCCTAATGATGAAGGCAGATGGTAAATTACCTAAACAAAGAATATTCTGCCACGTCTAGTAAAAAATAAAAAAAAAACGTCTGACAACGTTTTAAGGGTTATTTAAGATTGCTTTGCAAGGCATATTGCTGTAGTGACAGGTTGTCAGCCCACCGCCTAAATTGCAATATATTGAAGCCCTCGGATCGGTTAGCTGGTTTTTACAGCATGGCCGGAAGGAAAGCAGGTGGCATATTTTACGTTTTTCTCTTGTTCCCAGTCCAGCATAGAATAAAATCTAAGGAAGTAACTGAAGTTGTTCAGTATAAGATTTGAGACTGTCGCTGTTGTTCATTACAATACAATAAACATTCGCCTCGCCAGTCTGTTCGTGACCATGTCGCATGAAACTGCGATGAAATATCAAGGTAACAATAATATGATCGTGGTAGTAATCCCGTTCAAAATAATAATCTTGTTGTAGAGTTGTTCTGGTTTCCCTCCTGGAGCCGTATTCCTGAACCGCGCCTGGGGGCCACAATGGAAGAATAATAATTTTTAGAATGTGCCACGTGCTATTCCTCCCGGGCATGCTATTAAAACCAGCTACGGGATCCAAGGGTTTCTGTATATTGTAACTTAGTCGATAGGTTGACAACCTGTCACTAAAGCAATATACCTACAAATCTATCTTACCCTCAAAATTTTGTCAGACGTAACTGAACGACCTTTCTTATGTCGTTTACGCTTTGCCTACCCCATAAGGATAAAAGCGTGATTATATGTATGTATGAATGTATATTTTAACACATAAAAGTTGTGTTTCGATTTTAATTTTATAATACTGATAGTATACGTCATATTAAACGAGTAAATAGTCAGGCCTGTATTCATTACGGGAAAAGCAGAGATCAACCCCATTAAAATGAGTTTTCGCTGAACCTTATAAGTTTAAGCAGTCATTTTCACGACCCGCATAGCCCTGTTGGCAGTGCATCTAACTGCTACGCAGAGGGTCCCGGGTTCGATTTCTGACCGGGCAGACATTTAAATAAAAAAAAAGACTGTTTCTGGGTCTGGGTGGTATATGTAGTTGTTTCTGTATATGTCCACGGGCTATGAGTGTGATCGTGTTTTTTCATTGTATTTTTTTTAAGCTGGTCTGGGAGCGATAGAAAAACATAGAATGTGCCAGCTGCATCTCCTCCCGGGCATGCTGTAAAAACCAGCTAAGGGATTCGAGGGTTTCAGTGTATTGTAATTTAGGCGATAGGCTGACAACCTGTCACTACAGCAATACACGGATCCATCTAAAATGACCATCAATACTTGTCAAACGTGGCGCAACGACCTTTGTTTGGGTCGTTGACGCTCTGCCTACCCCATTAGGGATAAAGGCGTGATTGTATGTATGTATGTATGTATTTTTTTTAAGAACTAACAGCTGTGCTATTGTTATGGGTATCACCTATACAGCAAAACACTAGAATTCTCGTTTCACTTTAATAATTTCAGTATGCTATGCCAGGGAAGAAAAGCAGCTACAACATTCTATTTATCTCAGTCCAGCCTGGAATTTACAGCTCTATGCACAAATTATATAATTTTTATCCCCAAGAAACAAAACCTAATTCAATAAAAAAGAGGCTCCAATAAAAACCAAATTGGGTTCTAATTTCCACCCCCACGGGGAAAACCCAACTTATTGAGAATTCAGACAGAATAAGTGATTTGGAGAATGAAAGATTCCTTTTAGCTCCGTATATTTTAGAATCCCTCTTGGAATAAACAAATGACTAAGTTAAGGTTCTTTCTAGGAAAAAACAAAAGACTATTCTTATGTAGTGACAGCTTATCCAGTCCCAAAATTCTTCTTCTTCTGTCGAGTGGATATCGAGTCTATCGACCCGATGAACCCTGGTGTCAGAGTTTTTAAACCGCCTAGTAGCACAACTATCAGGCCTCTGGCATGGTTTGAGTAACGACCACTACCAAAGACAGCGACCGGGACCGACCGCTTAACGTGCCCTCCGAAGCACGAAATCATTTTCTTTTTCGGACAATCAGGTGATTCAGCCTGCAATGTCCTAACGAAACTGGGGAAAAATTTACAAAGTGATAAATTCTCAAATATCAACTTTGTGTTTCCCCCCTGGGAATCGATCCCAGGACCTCCGGATCAGGAGTCCATGGCACTAGCCACTAGACCACGGAGGCAATTAGTCATAAAATGAAACACAAATTTACCCGTGTGTCCCTTTACAGACTTTTCCAATACTAACACTGGAAAAAAACTTCGTTAAATTGATCAAGGAACTTGTTTACATACATAGAAAACATACATAAAATCACGCCTTTGTCCCTTACGGGGTAGGCAAAGCGTTAAACGACTCGTAAAAGACGATTTCGCCCCGTCTGACAAAAATTGAGGGGAATTTTAGATTGAAAAGTGTATTGCTATAGTGACAGGTTGTCAGCCCATCGCCTAAATTACAATACACTGTAACCCTCGAGTCCCTTTTGCTAACTTCTACAGCATGCCCGGGAGGAAGGGCAGCTGGAACATGCTATCTTTTTCTATCTCTCCCAGTCCGGCATGGAAGGTAACTTGTTAACATACGAGCAAATTAAGTAATATGATTGAGACAATATAGTTAATTAATGTTTAGATCGATCGATTATGTCTGCTGTAAGAAATTTCTAAAAATGTCGTGTATTTTTTCTTTGTGTTTGTGTTTAATCACGTCTTTTATTGTGTACAGTAATTAGTTAAATACATAAATTGATTGAAATTATTAAGAATTTGGTAGTGGTTATTAAGGGTCGTATTTATGAAGCCAACTCAAACTTGAGAGCAATACTAAGTATGGATTTGACAGACCAGTTTGTACTGAAATGACATTTCCGATACGAACTCAAACTCGCTGACACTCATGAGAGCTGATTACAAATACGGTCCTAAGTAACTTAATTCATATTTTTTTCAACATTATTGTCTGTACTATATGTGCTCGTATTTAAACAAGTATTTTTTTATGTATATAAATACTCATACAATAATAAAATACTCATACAATAGAGCCCGATGGTGTAGTGGATAGGGCCGCTGCCTCCTGAGCGGGAGGTCGTGGTTCGAATCCCACCACGTACCAATGTGTTTTTCGGTTTTCGAATTTCATATGTACGTTTATTCGGCGCTTTTTCCGTGCTACGGAAGGCACGTTAAGCCGTTGGTCCCGGTTAATATCGTTTAATACCGTAGATATTAGTCGTTAAGCCATATCAGAGGCCAGTGCTAAGCATTGGCGGCTTGAAAACTCTGACCTAATCTAGGATTGGGTCTGGTTTCCCTTCTGGGTTGCGGAGGTCAGATAGCAGTCGCTCTGTGTAAAAATCAGTACCCTCGTTCAATCCCCTAGATTAGGAAGCCGACCCCGTGAGATACGGGATAAGGCTAAGGAGATGATGATGAAATACTCATACAATACTATTCGTCCAAACTGGTCAAGCAAGGTAATACATAACGGACGTAAGGAAAACTGATAGAGAGTTGCTTAGTCAACGAAACTGAACAACTTTCAGCTGATTTCTTTTCAGGAAGTGTTCTTCTGTCGAGTGGGTATCGAGTCTATCGACCCGATGAACCCTGGTGTCAGAATTTTTAAACCGCCTAGTAGCACAACTATCAGGCCTCTGACATGGTTTGAGTAAAGACCACTATCAAAGACAGCGACCGGGACCGACGGCTTAACGTGCCCTCCGAAGCACGAAATCATCAGGAAGTGACAAAAATATTTTGCTTTTTCATACATATTGTCTGATCTGAGGTGATCATTTTGCATGGGAAGGTCTATTAATTTTTCGTCTCCTGAATTTTTTTCCTGGTGATAGTTTAATTAACTGAACAACCCCTATCAGCTTTCGGGACGCTCTATGGCTGTCCCTTACACCCAGTATTACTCCATGACTATGCCTAGCAGGAAAAGCAGGTTGTTTCTGTCATATCTTCTTCTTCTTCGCGATTGCATTCTCGAGTCGAACAACGACCCGATGAACCCTGGTGTCAGAGTTTTCAAACCGCCTAGTAGCACAGCTATTAGGCCTCTGAAATTGTTTGAGTAACGAACACTATCAAGAAAGCGACTGGGACCGACGGCTTAAAGTGCCCTCCGAAGCACGTTTTTTTTTCGGACATTCTGTGATACAACCTGCAATGTCCTAGCCAAACTGGGAAAAACCTCACAAAGTGTATGCATCTAAGCTCTGTATTGTACCTTAAAAATCTTTAAACTAAAATACAAAAAGAATAAGACAATAGTGGAAATAAGGCGGATTTATCCCGTTAAGGGATCTCTTCCAGTCAACCTTTGAATACCCCAGAGGAGACAATAATACATGGATGATAAATTGACAACTATCAACTTTGTATCCCCCCCTGGAAATCTAACCCAGGACCTCCGGATCGTGAGCCCATGACTCTGACCATTAGACCACGGAGGCAGTTACGTAATATACCTGCATTAAAAGTTTTTTTTTTATTATTTTTTACCCATGAGTTGATTGCGTTAAATTTAAAAATACCGCTATTTAAATCACGACCAATTTAATCACCGACAATACGTAAGTATGTGGTTGAAAATACCTAAGCTATTTTCGAAACACCCACTTCAACTTTGGTACGTTATTTTAATCAAATATTAAAACACGAGCCTTCAGTACGGTCTGTTCACACCGGGTAGTGACGCGACGCAAGGCGGCGCACAATATCAGGAGCGTGATCATCACTACATAGTATAAAACAAAGTCGCTTTCTTTGTCCCTTTATCCCTATGTATACTTGGATGTTTAAAACTACGCAACGGATTTTGACGCGGTTTCTTTTAGTGGATAGAGTGATCCAAGAGGAAGGTTTAAATGTATAATACATGCATAATATAGTAGAGAAACACTAATGATTTCCGTGCGAAGCCGGGGCAGGTCGCTAGTATCATATAAAAATCAAAGGGATTGTAACATTATTGGCATAGTGTGAATAACGAGCCTTATATTTTTCGAAACATAATTTCGGCACACAATTAAACGTAAACTATTCGATTCTACACGTAAATAAAACCTAAAATACACTTTTTGATTTTTGTCTAAACCATAACATTCCATTATTTTCATTTCAATATTGATTTAAGAAATTCTGATATCTTTGATTTGAATCATCTCGGTAATGTGACGTTTGAAAAAAACATCACACACAATATTTATGATTTCTATTTGTGTGTAGAATAGAATGGCGAATGGTTTTATTGTGCGACGCGACATTGATGAACCGCCATTCACACTATGCCAGGCTCCATACAAAAATGTTACACACCTTTGATCATATAACTTCGTGGTACAATGAGATGCAACTTCAAGCAGCTTCGCGCCGCCGCGTCGCGTCGTGTCGCCTCCCGGTGTGAACAACTCTAAGAGACTCAAACGCAATTACGTTTGTTAATTAAATTCAGCACTTATTGCCAACGCATAGAGTCGTTAATGTGAATGAATACACACTCCACGCCGCAATATTTGCCAAACAAAACGTTTATTTTCCTTTAATTTGCCCAGAGGGTGATGCGTACTACGACCTTTTAGCTTTTCTCGTACAGGGCGAAAAGTATACGCAGGATAGGACTTTTAAATACATTGCTAATACATACAATACAATACAATACAATACAAGATACTTTATTGCACAAAGAATCACAAATACATACAACATAAAAGTAAGTATTCTTCCATGCATGGCCTGGGAGCGAGAGAAAAACATAGAATGTGCCAGCTGCATTTCCTCCCGGGCATGCTGTAAAAACCAGCTAAGGGATCTGAGGATTTCAGTATATTGTAATTTAGGCGATGGGCTGACAACCTGTCACTACAGCAATATACTTACATCTATCTTAAATAACCTTCAAAACTTTGTCAGACGTGGCGGAAAGACCTTTGTTTGGGTCGTTTACGCTCTGCCTACCCCATTAGGGATAAAGGCGTGATTATATGTATGTATGTATAAAATTAAGGAACAAAACAGTACAATATAGACGACCAATTTCTACCAGGCAACCTTTGGGTATTAGGACAGTACATAGCAGATAGCGGGATAGTGCATACTAAGTTTATCTTAATACTTAAACAAAATAAATACTACTAAATAAATACATAACTAAAATAACCTAATATCTATATTTATAATAAACTAATACATATTATGCTAATGGGAGATAGGATAAATAACTAATTATTAATCTCTAAGAAGAACTTTCTTGTTCGCTATTTAAATGTCTCAATAGACGTACATACATATAATCACGCCTTTTCCCTAATGGGGCAGGCAGAGCGTAAACGGCCCAAACAAAGGTCGTTCCGCCACGCCATGTGCTCGCATGGGTGCTGAATTTTGGTCCTAAAGGTCCTTCAGCACTTTGGGCATATGAGGTGAGACGAACTTAAGCCTAGAATAGAGTCGAATTAAAGTATGATGAAAGCTCTTAAACTGCTCTCAAAAGTTCAAAGGGCGATGTATATCAAATTCCAACGTTACATGCCCAATACAATTAAGTCCCTTTTTAGATTAGCATCCCTTTATGCGTATCGTAAGGTTTTTCGACGAGGCTGTGCTAATCGTTCGCTTATTTGGGGAAGTGCGTCGTAGGGTGGAGTTACAATGCTAGCGGAAAATGCTTGTAAAAAATTAATTAAATAAAATGGAGCTGAACTTAGGCCCGTATTTATAATCAGCTCTCATGAGTACAAACTGCCCTGCATGTCTCGACAGTTGCACTGTGCAGGACCTCTACAACGCCACAGCCAACGCCGTCAGAGTGGCGGAGTTCTGGTCCTCAAGAGTTTGCCTCGAATCGAAAAGAAGAAGAAGAAGTACAAACTGGCCTGTCAAATCAATACTTAATATTACTCTCAAATTTGAGATCGCTTCATAAACACGAGCCTTAGAGTTACGTAGTCCCTTTTTATTACTTTGTGAGAAGCCGACGAACAGATGATTTTCCTGATGCTAAGTGAAAGATAACTATCACCCATGGACGAAAGGGAAGCAACTTAAGACTCATTGCTTAAAAGCTGCAAAGTGGAGCCGATCTGGAAAGTAACAATAATTATCTTTCTGCAAAGCTCTCATCGCAAAAGTAGAATCAGATTCAGATAAATTTATTTTATACGTACATATAATCACGTTTTTATCCCTAATGGGGTAGGCAGAGCGTAAACGACCTAAACACAGGTCGTTCCGCCACGTCTGACAGTTTTGAGGGTTATTTAAGATAGCTTTGTAGGTATACTGCTGTAGTGGAGGTTGTCAGCCCAACGCCTATATTACAACATACTGAAACCCTTGGATCCCTTAGCTGGTTTCTACAGCAAGCCCGGGAGGAAATGCAGCTGGCACATTCTATGTTTTTTTTTCTCGCTCCCAGGCCTGCATAGAAGAAATTTATTTCACATTATCAATTTAATCATTACATTTAATAATAAATATGTCAGATAATATTATGATCGTCAAAAAAATACAAATTACACAATAAAATAAACCAAAATTGACAAAATAATAATGACAATCATAGAAATGAACTCCAACAGATGTCGAAATAATTTAAAATATGTCAATTAGTAACATCAAATTTAAATACTTATTTATAACACGATGTCAAAACCAAAATAGAAATATAAATCAATATCTAGTGCTATACATGTTTCTTCCATGCTGGACTGGAAGTAAGGGAAAAACATAGAATGCGCCACCTGCATTTCCTCCTGGGCATGCTGTAAAAGTCAGGGATCCGAGGGTTTCAGTATATTGTAATTTATGCGATGTGCTGACAACCTGTCACTACAGCAATATACCTACAAATCTAACTTAAATAACCCTCAAAACTTTGTCAGACCTGGCGGGACGACCTTTGTTTTGGTCGTTTACGATCTGCCTACCCCATTAGGGATAAAGGCGTGACTATATGTATGTATGGAAATTATAAGAAAACATAAACAAATCGCCGCAACCTCCACCCAACCCGAAACACTGCTGATTCACGTCGGGTAAATGTACCAGTTTGGAAGTCAGCAGTTTGCTTTTTGTATAACGAAACGCCGCCATTACTTTACTGTTGATAATATTGCTTTTGGACCGAATCCAAAATGGCTGATCTTCTTCTTGTTTCGAATTGAACGACCAGATGAACTGCGGTGTCAGAAATTTTAAACTGCCTAATAGCACAGGTTATAGAACTCTGACATGGTATGTATAATGACCACTATCAAGACAGTGACCGGTATTGACGGATTAACGTGCCCTCTAAAGCATACAGCCTGCCTAAACAAACTGGAAAAATCACACAACTTTATAAATTAACTTTATAATATCAGCAATGTGGTGGAAATCGAATCCACGATCTTCAGATCAGAAACCCATGGCTCAGATAACTAGACCACGGAAGCAGTTACTGTTTACATTACAGCAGATAATATAAATGCTGTTGGACCGAATCCAAGATGGCTGATTATGTTTGGTTGCGGTGGCCGAAAATTGTCTCCAGTATTCGGTAGCCATGTTTTCTTGGCAAAGCAATTTGATAATAGGGTTACGTTAGTTTTGTGTAGTTGGCAGTATTGTGTGCTAGGTTAGAGGTATGGTTTAACTTGGCTATAGAGTTATCTTCCTAGCCTTATCTCGTATCTCACGAGGATTGCTACACAGGTGATTGAACAAGGGTACTGTTTTTTTTCTTGGCCTTTATGTACGGGCTGTAAGGGATCCTGCAAACTGATAGGATTTGCTGAGTCAACGAAACTGAACAACTATCACCAATAATATTTTCAGGAATCGAAAAAATAATTTTGGCGTCCATACAAATTGTCTGATTGAGGTAGTCATTTTGTACAGGGTTTTTTTTTTATCTCCTAAAAAATCCAGGTGAACGTTGTTCAGTATCGTTGACTGAGCAACCCCTTTCAGTTTGCGAGACACTGTCCCTTACTCCCAGTATAGATTTTATTTAATGTGTATATTGATTAGTATATCACTAATGCATTATACGTGGTTTAAGGAACTTTTTTTACACCCTGTATACCAAAGACAATTAATTTCTCATCATTGCGCTAACCTTATCGCGTATCTCACGGGGACGGCTACCTAATTTAGGTGAATGAACGAGGGTACTGGTTTTTACACAGAGCAACTGCCATCAGACTTCATAGAAGAGAAACCAGACCCATTCCTACATTAGGTCAGAATTTTCAATGCTTAGCACGGGCCGGCCTCCGAAGTGGCTTAACGACTTATATCTACGGTATTAAACGATACTCGTATTAACCGGGACCAACGGCTTACCGTGCCCTCTGAAGCACGGAAAAAGCGTCGAATGAACGTACATATGAAATTCGAAAACCGAAAAACACATTGGTATGTGGTGGGATTCGAACCAAGTCCTCCCGCTCAGAAGGCAGCGGCCCTATCCACAACACCATCGGTCTCTCTCGAAAGACAATTAATTTCTCTTAGTAATAATTACTTTGAGTACTCGTAGATCTCGGAGAATGATAGATGTCTTCGTAAAAAATGTGTTAGGAAACGTTTTTCTTTCCATTCTTCCGTCTAAAGAACTACTCAAAATAATTATTTCTTAGAAGAAATACGGAAAAATCCTGCGTTTATTTTCACGTTTACTTCCATGCTAGACTGTGAGCAAGAGAAAAACATAGACTGTGCTAGCTGCATTTCCTCCCGGGCATGCTGTAAAAACTAGCTAAAGGTTTCTGTATATTGCAATTTAGGCGATAGGCTGACAACCTGACACTACAGCAATATACCTACAATCTATCTTAAATAACCCTCAAAACTTTGTCAGACGTGGCGGAACGACCTTTGTTTGGGTCATTTACGCTCTGCCTACCCCATTAGGGATAAAGGCGTGATTATATGTATGTATGTATGTATGTACAAATTGTCTTGTCAAGGTGGTCATTTTGTATGGGAAAATCAAAATGGTTTTTCATTTGATTGGATTTCTTGGTCAGTTTCGTTGACTGAGCAACCTCTATCAGTTTGTATAAGTATATTGCTGTAGTGACAGGTTGTCAGCCCATCGCCTAAATTACAATATACTGAAACCCTCGGATCCCTTAGCTGGTTTTTACAGCATACCCGGGAGGAAATGCAGCTGGCACATTCTATGTTTTTTTCTCGCTCCCAGGCCAGCATGGAAGAAATTTGTATGGAGAAGCAATTTTTTTCTTACACCCCGCATTTTTTGTATTGTCTGGTACTTCTTCTCTTCTGTCGTGTGGGTATCGAATCGGCTGACCCGATAAACCCTGGTGTCAGAGTGTTTAAACCTCCTAATAGCACAGCTAATCGGCCTCCAACATGGTTTGTTTAATGACCACGAAGACAACAACTGGGATCGACGGCTTAACGTGCTCTCCGAAGCGCGGAATCCTTTTTCTTTTCGGACAATCAGAAATTTATAGATACAGCCTGCAATGTCCTAACCAAACCAGGGAAATCTCACAAATTAACAAATATTAAATCGAACCCAGGACCTCCGATCGTAAGTCCATGGCTCAGACCGCAATGTCTGGTACTGTAATATGTCTGGCACAGGAAAATTTCAAGTAAAGTTCGCATACATACATATAATCATGCCTTTATCCCTAATGGGGTAGGCAGAGCGTAAACGACGTAAACAAAGGTCGTTAAGCCACGTCTGACAAAGTTTTGAAGGTTATTAAGATAGATTTGTCAGTATATTGCCGTAGTGACAGGTTTTCAGCCCATCGCCTAAATTGCAATATAGAGAAACCCTCGGATCCCTTAGCTGGTTTTTACAGCATGCCCGGGAGGGAATGCAGCTGGCACATTCTCTGTTTTTCTCTCGATCCCAGTCCAGCATGGAAGCAAAGTTCATGTTAGAGTTATACAATCAATCCATGTCAGAGGCATAGACTGAAACACGGATATCGCTCCAACAAATAAAAGACTTTATGGACACTGATGTCAGAGATTTAGAGTCGAAACCCACTTGATACAAAGAAGTGTCTATGTCGCAGGATTATAATGAAATTGGTTTTTGTTAAAAAAACTAGGACTTTGATCAAAACCCAGACCATGACCAAATTCTGGTCATATTCCAGAGAAAAGTCTATAATTTTGTCAAAGTCCATAGAAATCTATCTTTGATCAAAACTCTAGGATTTTGTCAATAACCTGAGAAATTTAGTTTTTGATGAAAAATCTAGTATGTTATCAAATTCCAGGTCAATTGGTTTTTGGTTTTATAATAAAATCAATAAAGAAATGAGATAATTATTTATTTTTTGTTTTAATTTCACATATGGCCTTTGTAAATTTAATTTAAGTTTATGAATTTATTTTACTTTTTTCATAAAACTAGAAACCAATGAATCACTACCCGGAATTTGACAAAATACTAGTTTATTTTATCAGAAACTTTGTCAAGATTCTAGACTTTTCTCTGCATTAAGACCCTTATTTTTTCATAGTGATCAAAATCCTAGTATTTTAAGAAAAACCCTAATTTCATCATAATCCTGCGACATCTACATAATATTTATTTATATATTTATTTAACAATTTATTGTACACAAAAAACATCATAAACACAGGACATAAAAAAACAAAGACACAACAAGCACTGCTTATTTCTAAAAAGAAATTTCTTACAGCAGACCTACAGAAGTGATAATTTTAACGAAACGCGGATGAACGTATGTGTACGTTATATAGGTATGTGTATTAATTTTGACATTCAAAGCTCACCGTAGACCTAATAGCTACGCCGTAGACCTTCACCTACGGTGCTACGAAGTGCTACGCAACAATTTCGGCCCATATTCATATCCATTCCTTATAACCGGGTCCGTACTGCAATAATCACATCTGCCGTCCTTGTCTGACATGCCCAGTTAGAAAGGGACGGGGATAGACTAGATTGGCTCCATCCAATAGCGCACGAGGGACGTCCATGTTCGCACTTTATTGCGTTCAGGGTTGATATAGAAACTTACTGGAAGAGCTTTCTTTATGTATTTCTATGAAAACAGTAAATATCATTAAAATTTGTGGTGTCCAAAAACCATTAAATTATCAGTACATCATTCCTGTATGTGTACTATAGTAGATTTTCGGCCAAGCAAATTAAGAAAGTAATTAGAGGCATGAAACAAGGTAAGTCTCCTGGCTGGGATGGTCTTTTTGGTTCTTGTTGCTAAGGTACTGGATAGTTTGATTAATAGCAAATTAACTAAATATGTGAAACTGCAGGACACACAATTTGGTTTTAGGCCTGGACTATCAACGGAGTCAGCAGTGTTGAGCTTAAAATATGCTGTAGAATACTACACCAATAGGAAAACCCCTATATACGCATGTTTTTTAGATCTTTCTAAAGCTTTTGATTTAGTTCAATATGAACTACTCTGGAATAAGTTGGAGAAATGTGATTTCCCTCAGGAACTTACTGAGCTGCTTAGACATTGTTATTCTAGTCAATCAAATGTAGTAAAATGGGCAAATGCTAGCTCGGTAGAATATGGCTTGTCTTGTGGGGTGAGGCAGGGTGGGCTTTCCTCTCCCACTCTTTTCAATCTTTATGTCAATGATTTGATTGCTGAGCTCAGCAGCATGCATGTCGGGTGTCATATTGATGGTGTGTGTATAAATAACATAAGCTATGCCGATGACATGGTGCTGCTGAGCCCAACAGTGAGACCATTCACTCGCGCTTGTTTTCACAAATTTTACTTGTTATCCTGGTCACTCGAAATAAATTTTGGTGTTAAAAACATACAATTTACCTCAGACGACCCGCGACCACGACTTTTCAAACATAGTTGTAACCAAATTTTTTTTTTTGCTTCCCTACAAAAACTGTTTTAACAAAGCAACTACAATTTATAGGGCAGTATTTTTATACGGTTCGTGATGTGTGTCCCATCTAGTACAATTCCACATCTTCGTTCCCCACAGTCCGATTCGATCATCAATATTTGACCTTGTTATTTCGCCGAAATTGGTTCAAGTAATGGACACGACTGCGGCGGTAATGCCCACCAAATGGGAAATTCTGTCCCACCTGATGCGGGAAGTACTTTCCCATATAGGGCAACATAATGGGTATAATTTTGGTTATGGGTAGGGTAAGTAGTACAAATTTATGGAATATGACACAGATATAATCACGCCTTTATCCCTAATGGGGTAGGCAGAGCGTAAACGATCTAAACAAAGGTCGTTCCGTCACGTTTGACGAAGTTAAGACAGATTTTTAGGTATATTGCTGTAGTGACAGGTTGTCAGCCCATCGCCTAAATTGCAATATGCATAAACCCTCGGATCCTTTAGCTAGTATTACAGCATGCCCGGGAGGAAATGAAGCTGGCACATTCTACGTTTTTCCCTCGCTCCCAGTCCAGCATGATTGAATGAAAATAATCATGAAAATAATCCTGTATAAGAATAATATAATGTATTTTAATTCCACATTCTCTCATAGCAACCAAACCATTTCTTTTTTTCAAGATGTCCCGTAGTTACAATAAAAATAACCTCTATCTCAAAATATTTCGTTTGTTACGAGAGAAAAAATATATTATTCTATTTCTTTTCAAATATTTCTCTTAACGATAGGTACGTCGAGAAAAAGGACAAAGCCTCTACTTCTATACCTCGATCTTGAAACATACATACATACATATAATCACGCCTTTACTCCTAATGGGGTAGGCAGAGCGTAAGCTACAAAAACAAAGGTCGTTCTGCCCTACGAATTAGGAATTGTTCGTAGGTTCCGCCACGTCTGAGAAACTTTTGAGGGTTATTTAAGATAGATTTGTACCTACTATTGTAATTTAGGCGATGGGCTGATAACCTGTCACTACAGCAGTATAGTTATTCTGCTGCAAGATACCAAAACCCTCTGATTCCTTAGCTGGTTTTTGCAGCAAGCCCGGGAGGAAATGCAGCTGACACATTATATGTTTTCCTCTCGTTCCCAGGCCAGCATGGAAGAATCTTGAAACTTATTTCACTATACGGCACGGCAACGACACGGCAACGACCTCCTAGTTCCAATTTGAGCGCACGCACACACGCATGCTTCGTACAAATACAAAACACATGCAGTTTGGCAGGCCCGTCGGTACCGGTGGGAATCAATGCCGTGCCGTTGCCGTGCTGGCAAGTGGAAAAGCGTAAATTTCATTGATTTTCATAGATTATCTCTTCCACGGTACTGTCGACGTCGCCGTGCCGTCTAGTTGAAAAACGCCCATCACTACATAGTATAAAACAAAGTCGCTTTCTCTGTCCCTATATCCCTATGTATGCTTAGATCTTTAAAACTACGCAAAGGATTTTGATGCGGTTTTTTTATTAGATAGAGTGATTCAAGAGGAAGGTTTATACAACACTGATGATTTCCGTGCGAAGCCGGGGTGGGTCGCTTGTTGAGTATAAAGATCTGAAGTAAGTAGTGAGCTGTAAGAATACTATTCGTATCGTTACTTGTATTATTCCTTTTCTTAGATTGAACATTGTTCTAAACTGCCTCCGTAGTCTTGTGGTCAGAGCCATGGGCTTACGATCCGGAGGTCTTGGGTTCGATTTCCAGAGAAGAACACAAATTTAATATTTGTCAATTTATCACTTTGTAAGGCTTTCCCTAGTTTGGTAAGGACATTGCAGGCTGAATCACCTGATTGTCCGAAAAGCAAGAGTAAAAATATTTTATTTTTATTTTATTTTACATGTCAGAGGCCTAATAGCTGTGCTACTTGGCGGTTTGAAAACTCTGACACCAGGGTTCTTCGGGTCGTTGTTCGACTCAAGAATCCACTCGAAGAAAAATTTCGGTTCGTAGCTGTTTCGCATTTTTTCCTGTTACTACAACAAACTATTTATAAAATTCAAAATTATCTTAATTACTATAACTTGATTCTGTTGAACCGGTTTTTCGATTCACTTTGTTTTTAGTGAATTATGATTTGTTTACTAATGGGGGCACCACTTGGCTGGTATCGTCATCTTAAGATTGGAATTCAAGTCAAGAATAGAATAGATTATCTTTATTTGCTCGGAATCATAGTAACAGAGTTCTTACACAGGTACATTTAAATATAATCATATGATCCACCAGATTGTTGGCATGCAAAATATCAAAATATACATACATACATACTATCACGCCTGTATCCCTTATGGGGTACGCACAGCGTGAACAACCCAAACAAAGGTCGTTCCGCCACATCTGACAAGTTTTGAGGGTTTCAGATAGAACTGGATATTGCTTTAGTGACAGGTTGTCAGCCCATCGCCTAAATTACAATATACCCTCGAATCCCTTAGCTGGTTTTTACAGCATATCCATATCCCGGGAGGAGATGAAGCTGGCACATTCTTGGTTCTTCTGTCGCTCCCAGTCCAGCATGGAAGCTTAAAACAGGTGCACTTAAATACTAATACCAACCAATCGACATTAATTCATAAGTTCATAAAATAAAATGTCAATTTCAAATTCATATTCAGAACATATCATATTTATCACATCACCTAATTATCAATTATAATAGTATGCCTAATTAAAATGTCTAATTAGGAATACTATGATAAATTCTACTCAATAATGATATAGACTCACTTTATAAATAATATTATCTTCGTTTATTATACCTTGCTTAAGATCATTTTCCTAAAGGTACATTATTATGGTCATTTATCTTTGTGAAGTGGAGGCCTGGTGACCTAAAATATAGGTATTCATTTATCTAGTTTAGGCTCCAGCCTCACACTTAGTGTAACTTGTTTATGTCTAATGTCCTTGAACCGAAACTGTAAACTATGTTGTGAGGAAATACTTTTTTTTTTGTAGACTTAGTTTCACATTATTCCTGTTTCTCACTCAAAACCCACCTTCAAGTTCGAGAACCCGTAGTACCACAACAGGAAGGAAATCAATCGCCCCACAAAAGAAGTACTAAAGACGTACCAGATTGGAGATATATCTCTCCCCGTGCTTCCTTTGTGACGTCACCGTTTGAAGACTCCGCATCAAGCCGAGTGGGTTGTACTTTTTGAGAGATCAGTGCTCGCTTCAGGAGTGCCCTTAATTTTCGTTTGATGAATATAGCGTCTATATTTTCGTGAGTTTGACTGCCGTATGCCTATTTCTATTCTGCTTGAGGGTGGCTTTCGATGCGGAAGTCATGGCTTCGATCCCTTCAAGGAGATACAAATATTGGATAAATAATATAATATAACACGAAACGATTTACTTCCATGCTGGACTGGGAGAGGTAGAAAAGAATGTTCCAGCTGCCCTTCCTCCCGGGCATGCTGTAGAAGACAGCAAAAGGAACTCGACGGTTACAGTGTATTGTAATTTAGGCGATGGGCTGACAACCTGTCACTACAGCAATATACCTAGAATTCTATCTTAAATAACACTCAAAACTTTGTCGGACGTGGCGGGAAGATCACGGTCGTTTCCGCTCTGCCTACCCCATTAGGGATAACGGCGTGATTATATGTATGTATGTATGTATATAGTAGATAAACACTGATGATTTCCGTGCGAAGCCGGGGCGGGTCGCTAGTATATTATAGCACGAAAAAAAAAATACAGTTAGGCATGTAGCGATTGAGTGAGGGATATGGATTAAGTGCACATAGATTTACTAATAAGCAGGTATTTCTTTCAGACAACCTTAGATCATAGAAACACAATTATAAACAAATTGAATGGATTAAAACGTTGGTATAATTCTGGCATTTATTAGTTGTTTAGTTAAAACTACCTTCCTTCCACGATGGCCTGGGAGCGACAGAAATACATAGAATGTGCCAGCTGCATTTCCTCCCGGGCTTGTAAAAGCAGCTAAGGGATCCGAGGGTTTCTGTATAATTTAGGCGATGGGCTGACAACCTGTCACTACAGCAATATACCTAAACATCTGTCTTAAATAACCCTTTAAACTTCGTCAAACGTGACGGATCGACCTTTGTTTAGGTTGTTTACGCTCTGCCTACCCCATTAGGGATAAAGGCGTGATTATATGTGTGTCATTTTCCATAAATTCGTATAACCTACCCTACCCATAACCAAAATTATATCCATTATGTTGCCCTATATGGGAAAGTGCTTCCCGCATCAGGTGGGACATACCTGAACAAAGAATCAAACCTACAAATCTATCTTAAATAACCCTCAAAACTTTGTCAGACGTGGCGGAACGACCTTTGTTTAGGTCGTTTGCGCTCTGCCTACCCCATTACGGTTAAATGCGTGATTATATGTATGTATGTATGTTAGTTAAAACTAAAACAAAAAATAAATATGTATCTTTTTTTATCGGGTAAAAAGCGCACGAATTTAGAATTTTCGATTCGCGTTTTATTAAGGCTCGGTCGAGTGCGTTTGACAACTCTTTGTGAACTATTGTCAGATGCAGAAAGGCCTAACATTTACCACAATTGTTTCAAAACTGCAGGAAATAGAGTTAAAACAGTTTAGAACTAGAGAGTCATAAAACACACATAGGCTCGTATTTATAAAGCAATATCAAGATTTATAGTAATACTAGCGACCCGCTCCGGCTTCGCACGGAAATTATCAGTGTTGCTATTCTATATTATGCATGTATTATACATATAAACCTTCTTCTTGAATCACTCTATCCATTAAAAGAAACCGCATCAAAATCCGTTGCGTAGTTTTAAAGATTTATGCATACATAGGGATATAGAAACAGATATAGCAACTTTGTTTTATATTATGTAGTGATTATGCACGGATTTGACAGGTCGTTTTATAAAACGACCTGTCAAATCCGTGCATATCAGAAATGTCATGTATCAGAAATGTCCTTTCAGTATACTGAAACTTGCTGTCACTCTTGAGAGCTTATCATAAATATGGGCCTTAGTCTCGGATTAATACAGCGATCTCAAGATTGAGAGCGATATTAAGTATGGATTTGACAGGACGTTTTGTACTAACATAACATTTCTGATACAAACATAAAGTCGCTGTCACTTTTGAGAGCTGATTATAAATACGGGCCATAGGTACCTACCCATCTACCCATACCGGGTGTAAGGGACAATGTATGAGAAACAGAACAATTTACACCAGGTCCCTTTTTTTACAAATATTAAATAGAAATACGAGGCGTTTAACTCTCTGCCTACCCCGTAAGGGATAAAGACGTGATTTTATGTATGTATGTATATAATACTTTGTCGTCGAGTGTCAATGTTTTTTGAAAACATGAAAATAAGCAAGCTATAAGTTACACTTGGTTGGGATTTGAACCCACGGACTTCGGCGTACCGTGCCGAAGTTCAAACAACTGAGTCTCTTCACGGTACGCCGAATTTATACAAATTTAGAATCACCCACAACAATTGTCAAACAGTCGAAGCTATAGACGCTCTGCCTATCCTGCAAATATTACTCTTAATCATAACTTATAAACATACCAAAAACACACACTGTCCTTCAAAAATAGTCTTTACAATAATGGTTCCAGTCTAGTTATAATCGAATGTCAGTCTGGAGTAGTGCACAAAGCCCCACGCCTGTTCCCGATCGGTAATTTACTTCGCCTGATTGGTATGAGTGCACAAAGGCCCACCATTCCAACACGTAGTCATTTTGCCCTATTAATTACTTTGCTAACATTAACCTTTAAAAGGCAAATTATTTAGCCACCAGTTAAGATAGCCAGTTGGACTTCGTATCAGAAATTGCATTTCATTACAAAATGGCGATTCAAATTCAGTCTTAATATTGTTCTCAATCTCGAGATCGCTTTATAAATACGAGCCTTGGTGCTACATTTCCTCATTATTACAAGTATATTGATCAAAATCTTTTAAAATTAGAATTTTTACTGTTGTAAGAAGCAACTGAAAATTAAAAGCAATTGTTAACAAAGAATTGTGTGTCTCACGTTGAACTGGGCGTTTTCCCACGGCAACTCGTGTCCATACCATACATATTTCATTGATATTCATACTTTATCTCTAGGTAGCCGACCCGTAAGATACGGGATAAGGCTAGGGAGACGATGATAATGATCTCTTACACTTGGCAAGGCGGGAAGACGGCAGATGAACAAAGGCAGTGACAGAGTGGCAGCCATGGGGCAGAATACTCCCAGTAGGCAGATCACCAGCCCGGTGGTCAGACGATATAGTCTCTGTGGCGGGTAAGAGCTGGATGCGAATAGCACAGGATCATAAAGAATGGCGCATAAAAGAAGAGGCATATGCTCAGCAGTGGGCTTCTTCTTCTTCTTCTGTCGAGTGGGTATCGAGTCTATCGACCCGATAAACCCTGTTGTCAGAGTTTTTAAACTGCCTAGTAGCACAACTATCAGGCCTCTGACATGGTTTGAGTAACGACCACTATCAAAGACAGCGACCGGGACCGACGGGTTAACGTGCCCACCGAAGCACGAAATCGTTTTCTTTTTCGGACAATCAGGTGATTCAACCTGCAATGTCCTAAACAAACTGGGGAAAAATTCACAAAGTGATAAATTCTCAAATATCAACTTTGAGTTTCCCCCCTGGGAATCGAACCCAGGACCTCCGGATCAGGAGTCCATGGCACTAGCCACTAGACCACGGGCTAGTGGGCTAATTTAGGCTAAATAGACACAATATCGCGATGTTACCGTTGCCTTGGACGTGGAGTCTAGTGGAAAAACGCCTAATGGGTTAAACTTAATGCTACCTAACAGAATTTCTACCAAGAAAATGAACATCAACACATGTATACATTCATATAATCACGCCTTTATCCCTAACGGGGTAGGCAGAGCGTACAAGACCTCAACAAAGGTCGTTCCGCCACGTCTGACAAAGTTTTGAAGGTTATTTAAGATAGATTTGTAGCTGTCAGCCCATCGCCTAAATAACAATATACTGAAACCCTCGGATCCCTTAGCTGGTTTTTACAGCATGCCCGGGAGGAAATGCTGCTGGCACATTCTATGTTTTTCTTTCGCTGTCAGGCCTATCAACACATTTAAGAAATACAGAATACCGAACAATCTCAAACAAGATGGGACGGGATCGTTTGTAAATATCCGGATGTTCTTATGTATTTTACTGAAATGTGTGTTTATGGTAGAATATAAATGACACACACATACATACAATCACACTTTTTCTTCCCAAATGGTGTAGGCAAAGCGTTAACAACCTAAAAATGTCGTTTCGCCACCTCTGACAAGTTTTGAGGTTTATATTTGCTGTAGTGACAGGTTGCCAGCCCATCACCTAAATTACAATACACTGAAACCATTGAATCAATATAATTTTACAGAATTTCGCAGCATGCATGCCCGGGAGATGCAGCTGGCACATTCTATGTTTTTCTAGCGCTCCAAGTCTAACCTGGTACTAGATAGAAAATGTGAACTTTTGTGGTATAAACAAACTGTCTAAAAATAGAGTACATAGGAAAATATCGGTTAGAAAAAGTTCTACGGCGTAGCTCGTAGCTCTTTGCTACGAAGTTTATTTCCAATTTCACATACATACATATAATCACGCCTTTATAGACAGAGCTTAAACGACCTAGACAAAGGTCATTCCGCTACGTCTGACAAAGTTATGGGTATATTGCTGTTGTAGTGTGTAGTGGAGTTTTAGTATTTTAAGTAAACTAATGTATCAGCACTTTGGTTGTATTATATGCATTTGCGCCACGTGCGTGTGGCCTGTTCGCCTTCGTACGTCGACCAATAAACAACAGCGTGTGTTAAAGAATGTAGTGTTTAATTTCATCAACCCTATGGAGCTACCCCTACACCAACACACCACGACACCATCGACACACCCTGCGACTTCCGTATATGGCGACCCTGCTGCGAGTTGGAATCGACGAAGCGTCGAGTCAGCGAGCCTAGTACTGAATGGGAAGAAGCAGGAAGAATGATGTTGCGCACCTCGTCAGCGGATCTACAGGGGTAGCTACCATTTGAGAAGCTTACACGAAGAAAAAGATGCAGATTAAATAAGAGAAGACAGACTGGATAGCGGCAAATTGATATAACAGCGACGACGGGTCCCTACATTGATGCGTTATCCAGGAATGTGGCGTTTGCGGAAAGACTGACTACGTAATTTTTTTGTTTTTTCATTACAGAGGCAATAAAGTGTGAAATATAGTGCGGAAAAACGTAAAAGATTTGAGTGAAAATCGTGTGGTATACGTAAAAGTGATGCGTCAACATAACGTGACTTGCGCGCGAGCGATGAACTGGACTTTGGTATGGTATGGTTATTACGTATAGTTTTAATTAGATTTTATGGCTACTTTAAAATAATATATTGAATCATTTAGAGAAAATTATAAAGATTTAAGTCTAATCAGGCAAGCTATAGTTAAATTAGGACCTTTAAGAAGGAAAGGAAATAATTTTGAAATTAAAATTAATGAAGCGAAAGAAATATATGAATTATATCAAGTAAATAAGAAAACATTAGAAGAAAGCTGTGGTGTAATAAGTAGAGAAATTGATGATTGTAATTTAATTGAGAAAATTTATTTAGATATATTATCATTTGAGACAGTATACTTGCTGGAAAAAAAAAAGAGAAATCTGAAAACATGTCTGATAAATTTTGTTTGAAAACGGCGACAAGCCTTTTGCCAAAAACTAGTGGTGACGAAGGCACTACTGAGGATTTAATTGATGCGATAGAGTTATATGCGTCAATGCTCAATGATGATGGTAAGATGTTGCTCATAAACTTTGTGCTAAAAACTCGCATTAGTTCGAACATAAAAATGCGTTTGTCTACATCATACAGTAGTGTGGCTAGTCTAATCAAAGACATGCGCACTCATTTGCTTACGCGAAAGTCAGACACTGCCCTTCAGTCAAAGTTGCAAATGTCTAGGCAAGGTGGTAGGACAGTTAGAGAGTTTGGTGAGGAAATTGAAAGTTTGTTTGCAGATCTGACCATATCACAGGCGGAAGGAAACGACCAGGCGTACAAGATTCTGCGACCACTGAACGAGCGGAACGCTATCAAGCGGTTTGCTGAGGGTTTGCGTAGCCAGAGAATCGGCACTATTGTTTCAGCGCGAAATTTGACCTCCTTGAAAGAAGCCATACGCGTTGCTGAGGATGAGTCACGAGATGCAGAGAGTCACCGAGTGATGACTTTTAACAGAGGTTATCAACAATGTAACTCTTACAGGTCGTATGGACGCGGTCGTGGGTTTTCAGGAACACGTGGTCGAGGTTTCCCACGTGCAGATTACCGTAATGCCCCGAATTTCAACTTTAGCTACAACAGGCGAGGCGCTGCAACGAGCGCGAGGGGCGCGGGGCGCGGCGGCGGCGGCCGAGGCTCTAGTCGCGGCGGCGCCGGAGCATCCAATTTTGCAGGTAAGCAATTTCGCGACACTCGTACGTTCTATAGACGTGGCTATAGAAATGGTTCAATGAATCATTATGAACATGACGTAATGATGGGACAGAACGAGCAAGTAAATTTAGACAAGTTTTTTCGTGAGTAATGAAGAAGAGATAATACTTGCGTGTAATAGTATAAATTGGGTTAATTTAAATGTAGGAAATTTAGATATAGAATGGTTAGTCGATACTGGGGCCTCAATATCAGCGATTAAATATGAAGTATTAAGTAAAATTAGTAACGTAATCATTTATAAGAGTAGGATTAGGGTAAATGGAATAGGTGGAAGTCTTGTATCGGAAGGACATGCGTTCCTTAAGTTGCAACACAAAGAACACATTTTCGAACACAAGTTTCATGTGTTTAAAAACTTAATTTGCCGAGCATCAGGTATTTTAGGTCAAGATTTTATGAAGCGCCATAAAGGTGTAGCAAATTATGAATATGATATCTTATCACTCAAAACAAAACAACAATGCTCAGTAAAGCTACCGATGCATTTTTATAATTACTTATTCACAGTCGCACCACGTTGCGAAGAGGTAAAATATATACCTAGTAGAGTTGATTACGATTGTGTAGTCTTACCGAGGGAGATACATGATGGTGTTTTTGTTGCAAGTATTGTAACACGTCCCAAAAATGGTCAAATACCAGTGCGTGTTTTAAACACAACTGATGAGGAAGTTGAGTTGAATTTAAATAATATTAAATTTGATGCGTTATCTGAATATAATTATGCAAACTTTGATAAATCAGAACGTAGCGTAGAAAGAATTAAGGAATTGTTCAAAATACTTAAATTAGGAACTTACTTAAATGATGAGGAACAAACAGCTATGGAACAAATATGTGCAAAATTTTCTGTCATTTTTCACTTGCCCGGAGATAAATTGAGTATGACAGATATATATGAACAGTCTATTAGGTTAAAAGATAATGTCACTCCTGTATACAGCAAGCAATATCGTATTCCAAAAGCACAGAAAGATGAGTTAAATAGACAAATAGATCAAATGTTGTTAAAAGACAATATTATTGAGGAGGCAAGTAGCGAATGGTCTAGTCCTTTGCTCTTGGTTCCTAAAAAACTCGATCGTGACGGCAAGTGGAAGTGGCGCGTCGTCATAGACTACAGGCGACTGAACGACAAGATACAGGACGATAAATTTCCACTGCCTAATATTACTGATGTGTTAGAGTCTTTAAGCGGAGCGATTTATTTCAGTCATTGTGATTTATCTCAGAGTTATTATCAGTGTCCACTTGCTAAAGAAAGTAGAGAGTATACTGCTTTCACAACAGATAAAGGTCAATTTACCATGGCGAGATTACCAATGGGACTTAAAATTAGTGCGTCATCATTTAGCAGGCTAATGACCGTTGCTATGTCAGGTCTTAATTATGAGAAATGCCTTGTATATTTAGATGATTTGATTATTTTTGGTAGAAATTTACAAGAACATAACTCAAACCTAATGACAGTATTTGAAAGGTTAAGGAAAGTCAACTTGAAACTTAATCCATGAAAATGCGAATTTTTGAAAAAGCAAATTTTATATTTAGGCCATGTCATTTCATCAAAGGGTATTTTACCCGACCCCGAGAAAGTACATGCTATTAAAAATTACCCGATGCCGACGTCAAGTGATGATGTCAAGCGTTTTGTTGCGATGGCGAACTATTATCGGAAGTTTATTAAAAATTTTGCCCATATCGTTTTACCATTAAATAAATTAAGTCGAAAAGGAGTTAAATTTGAATGGACATCGGAATGCCAAACATCTTTTGAATTTTTGAAAAATGCTTTGGATAACCCACCAGTCCTAGATTATCCAGATTTTACCGAAAGTAATCACTTTACGCTACAAACAGACAGCTCAGGTTTCGCTATAGGTAGTGTACTATGCAACTCAAACGGTAGACCAGTTGCATATGCGAGTAGAAGTTTAAACAAAAGCGAACTTAATTATGCGACTATAGAGAAGGAGCTTTTAGCAATAGTTTGGTCAGTCAAATATTTTAGGCCTTATTTATTTGGAAAGAAATTTACCATCAAGACTGATCATAAACCTTTAGTTTATTTGTTTAGTATGAAAGATCCCAGTAGTCGTTTAACTAAATTTCGTCTGAGACTCGAAGAATATAACTTTGACGTAGAGTATGTTAGAGGAAGCGAGAATGTAGTGGCTGATGCGTTGTCGAGAGTAATTATTACGTCAGATGATTTGAAAGGTATGACAGAACAAGTAGTGAATGTGATGACTAGAGCGCAAATTAAACGAATGAAAGATATTGACAACGACTTGACTAACGATGACTCGAAGTCTTGTACCACTGAAAGGCCTGATCAACCTAACGTGGTAGAAGTACTTAAAAAACTTGATGATGATATAGAATTATCAATTCTATCGGATTATAATCTGCGCAGATTACTAAAAGAAAAGAGAGATTTAATTAAAATGTCGAATAATAGAACAATAGTTTATATTGAAAAGAGTAGAACGTTGCTAATCAGTCGATCTTCCTTATCAGCAAAAACGCGAGACGGTTTGTTGAAGGAACTGACTGATTTTAGTAAACAGTATAATATGAAGGAAATTGTAATAATTAAAAATAAATCTAATAAAGAATTTTGTGAATGGCTAGCCAGATATGTTAGTAAGTGTAAAAAATGGGAAGGACCAAGGATATGTATAATAAAAGACGTACAGAGAATTTATGGTAAAGATGAGAAAACAGTAGTTATGAATGATTTTCATATTTTGCCTACCAGTGGTCATGTAGGTATACGAAGGATGGTAAACAATTTAAAGCGTTATTATTATTGGCCAGAAAAAGATGTAAAGAATTATGTAGAAAAATGCGACAAATGTCAGAAACAAAAATATACTTCCATCACCAAGGAACCATTAACGGTAACAACAACAGCTCCAACGGCGTTCGAGAAGGTTTTTCTTGATATTGTCGGTCCTTTAGATAAAGATGACGATAGAAACTGTTATATTTTGACGTTACAGTGCGAGCTGACAAAGTACGTGGAAGCGTACCCACTCAAAGGTAAGTCGTCTCCTGAAGTTGCCAGAGCGTTTGCTGAGAATTTTATTTTGAGGTATGGTATACCTAAAGAAATTGCAACTGACAGAGGGACAGAATTTATATCGAGTACAATGGCAGAGTTGTGTAAAATTTTGAACATCAAACAGATTATGTCGGCAGCTTACCACCATCAGAGCATTGGAGCTTTAGAGAATTCGCACAAGGTATTAGGAGCTTATTTACGTATACAGACCGAAAATCATCCACCAAATTGGGGTTCATGGGTGCAGTATTGGTGTTTCTCATACAACACTACTGTACACACGAGCACCAAATACACACCATTCGAACTGGTGTTTGGTCAAGTGTGTTGGCTCCCTAATAGCCTATGTAGCAATGTAGAACCACTGTACAATCATGATAATTATACACTAGAATTTAAGTTCAGATTACAGCGAGCTCAAAACGACGCTAGAAATAATTTGCTTATGTCTAAAAAAGAAAGGAAACAAAATTATGATAAGTCTATAAACCCTATTTTATACAATCCCGGTGATTCTTTGTTATTGAAAAATGAGACAGGTAGTAAACTCGATCCACTGTACTTGGGTCCATATAATGTAATTAGAGATTTAGCACCGAATGTCATAATCGATGTAAATGGTAAACATGTAACAGTTCATAAAAATAGAACTAAACTTTATAAATCATAACATAATAAGTCTTATTTTGATACTTAAAAAAAATAACCAAATTATTGTTTATTTTTTTAATATTTTTAGGGGGATGATGTAGTGTGTAGTGGAGTTTTAGTATTTTAAGTAAACTAATGTATCAGCACTTTGGTTGTATTATATGCATTTGCGCCACTTGCGTGTGGCCTGTTCGCCTTCGTACGTCGACCAATAAACAACAGCGTGTGTTAAAGAATGTAGTGTTTAATTTCATCAACCCTATGGAGCTACCCCTACACCAACACACCACGACACCATCGACACACCCTGCGACTTCCGTATACTCATGGGGTCTCACTCCGAAGAACAGTAAATAGCTTCTAAAAAATATCAGCAGATGGCGCTACGGGTAAGACGGGCAGGTCATTCTAAATAAAAGTTCACATAAAGCAAGTTTTTTGTTTCTAAAGCCAGCAATATATTGTTTAATAAATAATTCTGATTACCCTGAGCATTAAAAATCGTACAATATGCTCATTTTTAAAAATTTTAGATTAAAAGTTTCTTAGCAGCGGCTACTCTAGCGACACCCACACAGGAGTGTCAAGGATATGAAGTTGTTCGACTTTCGCTCAAACCCTAAACACATACAGGTAGTACCAACCATTCACCAATAGATGTCACTGGTACAATTATCGATCCACAGATGAAATTAATATACCTACATCGAGCGGTTGCCGTTTATGTGTTATGAATTTACTTTTAGAAACCCTCGCACATTGAATTATGAAAAAAACAATAAAACAAAATTTAAAGTATGAATATTGTATCTTATTTATAAAACTCACTTGCTTTCCGCCCCGCGTTTTCACCCGCGATTAAATGAATTTTCTCGCGGAAATAAAGTATTTCTCTGCGTTAACGGTTAGCCTGTTGCTATGTCACTCATACATATATACACATATATAATCACGACTTTATCACGCCTAATGGGGTATGCAAAGCGTAAACGACCTAAACAAAGGTCGTTCCGCCATGTCTGACAAAGTTTTGAGGGTTATTTAAAGATAGATTTTAATTTTTAGGCAGTTTCATGTAGTGACAGGTTGCCAGCTCATCGCCTGAATTGCAATATACTGAAACCCTCGGATTGCTCAGCTGGTTTTTCCAGCATGCCCGGGAGGAAATTCGGCTGGGAGGAAATGTTATCAGCAGTGATCGGAATAGGTAGAGTATATTTACCTAAACTTCTAAAAAGAAGAGAGGAAAATGGAGACTTTCTTACTACTAAAACTTTTTCGGGACATCTTGCGGGACATCACATAAGTAAGCTAGAAATATACTTTGAACCATGGCATTTAATTCTATGGACAAATACAAGCTAAAAATATATTTGGTGATTTTCGGCTACAGTGTCACATTGCCTAGATATTTTGAATTAAAGATTCTCTTACTTTATAGCTTTAAAACGGCTGTGTGTAGGAAAAAATGTTAAGGGAATTTTTTTTCGCGTAGTTTGTGTTCTATAATTTCTTTATAGGTGTCAACATCGTTGGAGTTATAGAAACCAAGATATTTACGAAAAACCATTTTAACGATATCTGACAGTTTTCATATTATGGACGATGTTAGTTATGTTTTAAGCTGGTCAACAAATCAGATAATTCACAATAAATTTTAAAAAGTTTTAAACATAATTCCGGACTACGATTTTATTAGGAGAATAAGTGACAAAAATGTAAAGGAAATCGAAGTAGATGACGAAGTATTTTTTAAATATGCTCCTCTTACATCTGTAGATGTTGAAAGGTACTTTTTCACCTATTAGTGGATATTAAGTGTAAAAAGGAATAGACTTAAACCGGAAAATATAGAAAAAATAATGGTCATCTACTTCAATTCACTGCAAGAAAGCAATATTTCGTCGGTATCTTCAAATTCTGTCACTGAAGACGAAGATATTGACGACATATAAAATATATTATTTTTTAAGTAAAATAAATCGCGTTTACGATGTACCTTACGTGATCAGGTTTTTTGGACTGCATTACATGAATAATTGTCGACTTTAATAAAAATAAGCTTTATTTTAATTTATATTGGTTCTTTCATTTGTTCCTTAAGTTACAAAAAACAAATTTAATTTTTATCATTAAAAACTACAAAAAACAAAATTCATATTTCGAAAGAGGTATGATTGTATCTGGCATACTAAATATTTTGCCGATATTTAACTGAGATTTGGTTCAAGTTGGCTGGCGTACGATCATCCGTGTGACGTTTGAACATGAAACAAATATAAAACAAAATATTTTATTACCAAGACTCATTGATCTAAAGATTGCGATTTGGTCGTTTGGCCTTAGATAACCTGTCAAAAAGGGCCTACTATTTCTCTACTAGTTCTATTATGTGGCGTATAGTCACGTATAATACAGAAATGCATAAATTCAAGCCCCATTTCTTATTGTTCGATTATTTTATGACTTGCTTTATTTGCATTTGATTTTATCTTGCAAAGTTGACGGTTCTAAATTCGGAAACAAATCCCATTCATTTACAGCACGTGTTTATTAGTGTTTTTTTTTACCTGGAATCACTTTTCAGGTAAAAATAATTAGTGCAAGCCTTTTGACAATTGAGCTTCTTTTGTGTAGTTCTATTTAATCGCTTTGTTTACGAAGTTGTTGTATATTTGTGAATAAACAGCACTTATTTAAAAGCATATTACTATCAGTGCAAGCCTTCTAACAATTAAAATTACTTTGTGTGTTTTATATCATACTCTTTACGGCGTTGTTATCAATGTTTGACTAAGGGGAACTTATTAAAAGCATCGGTTTATCTTAATCGAACCCAGGACTTTTCACAGATTTATTTCGGCGTACGAAATGCTGCCTTAAAAAAACCAACCAGGAATATAAGCTATTCAAGGTCAAATGTAAAAATAAAACAATTTTTCGTAAATATCTTGGTTTCTGTAGCTCGTACGATGTTGACACCTATGGAGAAATTATACAGCACATAATTTGCGTAATTTTTTTCTCAATATTTATTTTCCTACACACAGCAGTTTTAAAGCTATAAAGTAAGAAAATCTTTAATTCAAAATATCTAGGCAATGTGACACTGTAGCCAAATATCACCAAGTATATTTTTAGCTTGTATTTGTCCATAGAATGAAAAACCATGGTGCAAAGTATATTTCTTGCTTACTTATGTGATGTCCCGCAAGATGTCCCGCAAAAAGTTTACGTAGTAAGGAAGTCTCCATTTTCCGCTTCTGTTCTTAGAAGTTTCGGTAAATATACTCTACCAATTCCGATCACTGGTTATCAGCCATAGCGTTATAATGTCATGGTCATAGTCAATCGATACATAAAGTGTTGCCCTATAACCTAAATACCGTGTGAAAATATTTCCCGAGGGAATAAGATCTTATCCTACGGTAAAAAATGGCCTTTGTCCGTTTCATCTATCACCATGCCACCACATTTCATCAAAATGCGTTCAGAATTTAAGGCGTGAAAGAACAGTAAACAAACAGATAGACGGAGCTACTTTCGGATTTTATAATATTAGTATGGAGTATGGATAGTATGTATTTTTCTTACGATCAGCAGGAAAACTGTATCTATATTTGTTTAATTTACCAACAACAAATCATTCACAATCTTCTTCCATGCTGGCCTGTAAGCGAGAGAAAAACATAGAATGTGCCAGATGTATTTCCTCCCGGGCATGCTGAAAAAAACCAGCTAAGGGATCCGAGGGTTTCTGTATATTACAATTTAGGCGATAGGCTGACAACCTGTCTTAGATAACCCTCAAAACTTTGTCCGACGTGGCGGAACGACCTTTGTTTATATCGTTTACGATCTGCCTACCTCATTAAGAACAAAGGCGTGATGTATGTATGTACAAAACATTGACATGGCCACGATTCGGCGTAGACTAGATTTAACTAACATAAAGAATATAAATATTAGATTAACTTACTTTTTTTTTCTCACTATCTATAAGAGCTATTTTTATATTATTAATTATTTAAGAATCTTTAAAAGAATACATATTTTAATTAAAACATATTTCGAGTAAATTGTAGCTGTAATGAAAAGACATGATTGTCTAAAACAAATCATATCGATTCTTAAACCTTGCTTGGTAACACCTTTCCTAAAATGTCAAAGATATTTATGTTAAATAGTGATAAATATACATACATACATATAGTCACGCCTCTATCCCTAGTGATAAATATATTTTTATTAAATTAAAATTAACCTAATGAAACATACTTAAGTTTAAGTTTTAGTTGCTTTGAGATACTTGTCGTTAATTTTATTAAGTTTACCTATAGATTGTCTTCTGAAAGTTGTAAGCAAAATTCCGAAACTTGGTTTATTCCTTATTCTATGAATCTCAATTTCTGACCCACTGTGCAGCGTTGGCTCCGCAAGTGGCGTCGTTGCCATTCAGTGCGGGCCCGCGCGCAACGTTGCCGGTCAACGTATGAATGGGCAAATGCGAATCCGCTCCGTTGATTCCGAAATTTGAAAAAATTACATACATATATGTGTTTTTTAGATCTTATTTCTCCTAAACGAATTAATGAAGAAATCATATATATATTTTCCTGCTAATTATGTCGATATTCTACTTGTTGTTTACGTTACTATTTAAAAAAAATATACTCATTGATGAACAACTTCATGGGTAGCTTTTATTCGCAACTCAGTTCACCGGCGGGATGGCGCGTTGGTTAGTTGGTCGGGTTTCAGCGCTGTGATTGTCCGGATCGAGTCTGATCGTTGATTGAAAATACAATTTCCTTTTTGTTAGAAACATTTATTTAGTATTCGTTTTTCTTTCTTTTACTTTTTAAGGTAAATATTTTACTGTCATACTACTGTTCAATTTATTACTTTAAAAGTGTATTTGATTCCGATTTCTATTCTATTAATAAAAACCATCTTGATAAATAAAAATAGAGGCTCAATATAGTGATAAGTGGAAGGAGAAGAGGGAGGCCAGGTGAAAAAAAGTAAAAATAACAATCGTGTAAAGCAGTTTATTAAATTTATAAATGACTTGGTCAGACGTGGCGAAACGACCTTTGTTTAGGTTTTTAACGCTCTGCCTACCCCGTTAGGGATAAAGGCGTGATATTATGCATGTATGTATGTATAAATGATAGCACCTAATATGGGTGTAGAGTGTACGTAGTCAGCAGAGGAGACATCTGGTCAGGCCCGCTCCAAACGAAAGAGATCATTTCAGGAAATTATTGATAAACTTTAATAAAATCTCGCTTATTTGCACGATTCACTTACTGCAATAAATATACTAAACCACATTAAAATTCATACATAATTTCCTGAAACAATCTCATCCGTTTCGAACGGCCCTGCCCTGCAATAGCCTTTGCTGACAGTACATAAGATAAGTTTAATTATTGAATCTCTTACAAATTACAAATTAAAACTGCTATTATCTGTGATCTGGCGCAGCGTTAACTTCTCTCTTACCGCCATCTAGTAGTCTAGTAGAAAATTACGTACTTCGAACGTGCATTGTACCTACGTGGGGCCATCTGTGATCACGGCAAAATATTATGACCGAACACTTCCCGCCGTGGTCTGTCACGTGGTACCGTTGCGTCAGATTGTACTAAAATCTTGCGGCCCGTCACTCGGCCCGACTTATGGCGGACCAGTTTTATTGTATGACATTAGGCATCTGTACTAGTATAGTATTATATTATCTGTGGTATACTGTAGTGACAAGTTGTCAGCCCATCGCCTAAATTACAATATACTGAAGCCGTCGAATACCTTAACTGGTTTTTACAGCATGCCCATTGTATGTTTTGTCTCTTGCTCCAGCATGAAAGTAAGCAAGTGTAAAACACACATAAATATAAAACACCAAAGAAACAAACCTATCACCCTCTGACCAGAAGATTTACCAACTCAACAAATCATCTCACATATCCCACCCTTCACACCAGACTATAACCCTGTCAAGAAAATTGTCAACATAAACACGTACATCCGGGTTCGGCTTGAGGGATAATGTAATTTAGCCGGTTATTCTCCCCCAGGGGTCGTTAGTGCGCCGTGTACAGACGGGGTTTTTGTTCCACATTTTTGTGAAAGAGATGTTGCGACACTTGTTTTAGTGGTGTGATGGTTAAGATTTTAAAATTTTGAGAAAAAGTTGCAACGAATTCAAAAGATTTATATAGACTTTATTTTTGGACAAAATGCCAGCAAGCTAGTGAATTTAGCCAACCAATGAAACCAGAGTTTTAAAACCTCTCAATATGTACCTTTGCATTGATATAATAAGGTACCTACCTACTATCAGAAACAGCAACTATGACGGAATAACGGGCCCTCCGAAGCATGGAATCGCATTATTTGACTGACAATCAAGCAAAACAGACCTAACCTAACTGCTCTCAACCTTGTGTGGAATCGAAGCCACGACCTCCTTATCAAAAATCCAGGACTAAACCACTGAAGCAGCGGCCTAACTAAAACATTCTTCTTCTTCTATCGAGTCGACGGCAAGTCAAGCCCCATCTCAAATGTCTCTAGCCCAGTAGTCGGCAACTCTCACCGCATCTTCTGTGGCTTGCATTAATTGCTCTCTCGTGCAGGTGGTTCTTCTTCTGTCGAGTGGGAATCGAGTCTATCGACCCGATGAACCCTGGAGTCAGAGTTTTTAAACCGCCTAGTAGCACAACTATCAGGCCTGTGACATGGTTTGAGTAACGACCACTATCAAAGACAGCGACCGGGACCGACGGCTTAACGTGCCTTCCGAAGCACGAAATCTTTTTCTTTTTCGGACAATCAGGTGATTCAGCCTGCAATGTCCTAACCAAACTGGGGAAAAATTCACAAAGTGATAAATTCTCAAATATCAACTTTGTGTTTCCCCCCTGAGAATCGAACCCAGGACCTCCCGATCAGGAGTCCATGGCACTAGCCACTAGACCACGGAGGCAGTTGTGCAGTTGGTAGGGCACATAGAGAACGATATTAGATGGGCTAAGGTTCGTGGGTTAACCTCGTATTTGCACCGAAGGACACATCATATCAATCTATAATACTACTCTTAGATAGTAAGTAACTTTTAAGTTTTGTATTGTTTTTATGTAAATAATTATGGTTTGTGTACTTCCATGCTGGCCTGGGAGCGAGAGAAAAACATAGAATGTGCCAGCTGCATTTCCTCCCGGGCATGCTGTAAAAACCAGCTAATGGATCCGAGGGTTTCAGTATATTGCATTTTAGGCGATGGGCTGACAACCTGTTACTACAGGAATATACCTACAAATCTATCTTAAATAACCCTCAAAACTTTGTCAGACGTGGCGGAACGACCTTTACTTCGGTCGTTTACGCTCTGCCTACCCCATTAGGGATAAAGGCGTGATTATATGTATGTATGTATGTATTATGGTTTGTTTTTATTATTGTTTCATTGATTTGTCGGCCTGTTTGTATTTTGTTTGCTTATTTTCTAAGAATTAATACATTTCTATTCTATTCTAATCTATTCTACTCGATTCTAAATACAACTGGTTAAAAATAAAATTCAAATCTATCTGTCACTTTCAAAATAATAAAATTGAAAATGTACAGGCGATTTATACTCTATGGTTTTACACTATTTCCGATAGATTTTTGACGCGCATTTGGACATTTCCCCAATATTTCTGTAAATTTTATCCACCATATCATATGACGGCGGATAAAAATGACAGACAACGCATAAAACCACCGACTATAAATTAAAAACCGGAGAGAATAGATCTCCTATCCTTTTCCATTGTTTATAGTCTGAAAGTGACAGATAGATTTTAATTTTATGTTTAGCGGGTTGAATCTAGAATTAAGTCCAATATCTCGATGTATCGAAAATCAAACCCTGCAGCTTTAAAGCTAAGTAAATTCTCAATAAGTATTTGAAAACTGGATTATACCGGTCCAGGCTGTTCTAACATATTTACCGCCGTCTCGAGGGAGCGATGTCAATAGATAAGATTATAAGCAAATAGAACTGCCTCCGTGGTCTAGTGGTTTGAGCTTTGGGTTCGATTCCCACAGGGGGAACATGAGGTTGATTTTTGATCATTTTGTGTGACTTTCCCTAGGTTTCAGTCTCCCATGCTGGATTGAGAACGAGAGAAAAACATAGAATGTGCCAGCTGCATTTCCTCCCGAGCATGCTGTAAAAAACCAGCTAAGGGATGCGAGGGTTTCATTATATTGTAATTTAGGTGATGGGCTGACAACCTGTCACTACAGCAATTTAACTACAAATCTATCTTAAATAACCCTCAAAACTTAGACAGACGTGGCGGAAAAACTTTTGTGTAGGTCATTCACGCTTTGTCTTGCCCATTAGGGATAAAGGCGTGATTATTATGAATGTATGTTGTTTGGTTTGGACAGTGCAGACTGAATCATCTCAATGTGTGTCAGAAAGATGATTGTTGGACACGTTATGAAACTGTCCTCAATATTTGTCTGACGTGGCAAAACGCTTTTATTTAACTAACATACTCTGCCTACCCCTATAAGGCGTGACTGTAAGTATGAACGTAGTATATTAGATCCAGTTCAAAGCTGTTCTAACATATTTACCAAGTCGCCGTCTCGAGGGTATGATGTCAATAGATAGGATAATCAGCAAATAGAATTGATTTCCTTTCCCTTGGGGTATCTGTGATACGGGTAAAAAAGCGCTGTTGAATTTTAAATTTTATAGAAGATTTTTCATAGAAATTTCTCCCATGCTGGACTGGGAGCGACAGAAATACAAAGAAGGTGCCAGCTGCATTTCCTTCCGGGCATGCTGTAAAAAACAGCTAAGGGATCCGAGGGTTTCAGTGTATTGCAGTTTAGGCGATGGACTAACAACCTGTCACTACAGCAATATACCTACAATTCTATCTTAAATAACGCTCAACATTTTGTCAGACGTGGCGGAACGATCTTTGGTTGGGTCGTTTACGCTCTCCCTACCTCATTAGGGATGAATGCGTGACTATATGTATGTATGTATGTTTTCACAGAATAAGGTGATTTTAGTGCCATTTGCTTTCATGCTGGACTGGGAGTGACAGAAAAACATGGAATTTGCCAGCTGCATCTCCTCCGGGTAAACTGTAAAAACCATGACGGGCTGACAACCTGTCACAATTGCAATATATCAAAATCACCTGTAATAGCCCTCAAAACTTGTCAGATGTGGCGGAACGAACTTTGTTTAGGTCGTTTACGCTCTGCATACCCCATTAGGGATAAAGACGTGATTTTATTTATGTATGTTAGTGCCGTTGAGAGTAATGTAGTAGAGTAAGTTAGCCTGAAATATTTTTTTGTGAAGAAAATAATATAGGTGTGCTTTTGACCCTAACTAACTATTTTTGTCTGTTAAGGACATGCAAAACTCTGAAAGAACTCCAGCAATCACGCCGTTAAGGTTACCGACCACGTTTCAACGTGGGAAGGAGAGTCATCACAGGATGCAGCTGGATCTTCAACCTTGACAACTTCTACAGAGAATGGCCAAAATCAACCAGACACAGAGCTAGGTTCAGAAAATGAGGAAGAAGACTCGTCCATTACTAGCGAAAACACAAGGCTTGTACAGGATACAGATGGAGAACTAGGAGACGACAATTCTGCTGCGCCTCCAGCCAGAGTAATGAGAGATAAGCCTATGTTTGATTAAAGGCAATTCTTTTAAACTGTTAGAGTTAAGTTTCTAGAATAAAATTGTTTAAAAACTAGTTAAGAAACTAGGAGGAGGAAATGTTATGTATTAGTAGGTACTTAGAGAATACTGTTGTGGGTAGTTGAACACTGTAGAAATAAAGGCCAGTGTGATTTGGACTGACAGTCGTTTTACTTGTTTCTCGCATATAAATGAGCAAGCAAACCAGAGTTGACCACTGATAGAACAAGCCTCCCAAGCAGCCTGCAAAGCACAAGCTGGGGTGGCCCAGCTTGCCGATCCCAGGGTGAATGAACCGTAAGGATCTAGATAATTTCTTAGGCAAAGTTGTATTACGAGCAAATGGATGGATATCATATCATCACTACTTAGTATAAAACAAAGTCGCTTTCTCTGTCCCTATATCACTATGTATGCATAAATCTTTAAATCTACGCAACGGATTTCGATGCGGTTTCTTTTAATGGATAGAGTGATTCAAAAGGAAGGTTTAAATGTTTACCACTATCACTACTATTAAACAAAGTCGCTTTCCCTGTCCCTATATCCCTATGTTTGCATAAAACTTTAAAACTACGGAACGGATTTTAATGTGGTTTCTTTTAATGGATAGAATGATTCAAGAGGAAGGTTTATATGTATATAAAATGCATGATATAGTAGAGAAACACTGGTAATTTTCATGCGAAGCCGGGGCGGGTCGCTAGTACAATACAAAACAAAATTCTTTGTTATACAAAGAAACACATACAATTGAAATAAAAAGGAACAAACGTGACAGTACAATACAGTACAAGATACTTTATTGCACAAAGAAACACAAATACATACAGCAGAAAAGTAAGGACCAAAACAGTACAATACAAAAGGCCTTCTTGCTAAAGCAGCAATTTCTACCAGTCAACCCTTGGGTATAGAAATTGTACAAGCAGAAAGCGGGATAGTGCACATTACTACATATAATACTTAGACAGTATTTACACACTTATTAATAAATATTTCAATAAAATATACTGATATACATCTTATGATAAAATAATACATAATATATGCTACATAAGACAGGCTAATGTAAGTTATAATATATCTTAAAGGTATAATACTTAAAAACATCTCAATAATGCGACAAGTAATATTCAAAGACAAAGTCAAATATTTAAAAAAAATACTCCTACTCACACAAACACAATCAAGAAGAATCAAAGTAAAAAAAATCAGCAACAGACAGGTTACCACGATGTGGATGGATACACAAACTTTAGCAAAACTTCCCGACTTCCAAACAATGTTTACCAACTAAAGATTATCGTTGGAGGAAGGCAGGAATAATAATTTTGTAAGCCTGTGTTGTTCAGGGTCTAAGGGTAAAAGGTAAAATAGAATTTTATTATAGCTAGCCTACTAGATCCCACTGCTGGGCAAAGGGCCTTCCCCGCGGTCTTCCACTTATCACGGTCCAAATAGAAATAAAAGAGTTTTATTGAAAACATATATTTTAACACGAATCGATAAACTAGTGTTATTCATAATGAAAACTGATCCGCTTACTTATTTGTATTAAAAGAAGGGTTAGTCATCGACGTTTCAATCCTATACGAGCATCTTCTTTAGGAATGAATCATGCCATCTGACCTCCGGAGTCTAGTCTCGCCTGTAACCCTTAAGGGGCGGAAGAGGCGTCAACAGATTACTAAACCGCTTCCGCCACGTCTAACAAATAATGCTCTAGGCTATTCCAAATAACAACTAATGTGTATTGATATTGATATGTTTCTTCCATGCTGGCCTGGAAAGCGAGAGAAAAACATAGAATGTGCCAGCTGCATTTCCTCCTGGGCATGCTGTAAAAACCAGCTAAGGGATCCGAGGGTTTCAGTATATTGTAATTTAGGCGATGGGCTGACAACCTGTCACTAAGCAATGTACCTTCAAATCTATCTTAAATAACCCTCAAAGCTTTGTCAGACGTGGCGAAACGACCTTTGTTTAGGTCGTTTACGCTCTGCCTACCCCATTAGGGATAAAAGCGTGACTATATGTATGTATGTATGTATGTGTATTGATATAAATTATGTTCCTCTCAATAGAAGAATGTTGCCAGTTTTTTTATTACCTTACTTTTTAAATTCCTCTACTCTGAAGTCTTTTACAGTATTCCTTCCAGGCTAGGTCTTTCTGAATTCGGTCAGAGCTTCACATTTTATAAGTACACACTGGGTTCGATTCTCGATTTGCGGGCTAAAACTAAAATTAAAATCTATTTGTCACTTTCGTAATAATAACATTTTAAAAGGAAAGGCAATTTAAACTTTATGCTTTTACACTTTGTCCGCTAGATTTTGACGCGCGTTTGCACATTTCCCAAGAATTTCTGTAATTTTCATGCGCCATTATCATATCACGGCGGATAATAATTACAGATAGTGCATTAATCCACCGACTATAACTCAAAAACCGGAGAGAATAGATCTCCTGTCCTTTTCCAATGATTTTAGTCTGATAGTGACCAATAGATTTTAATTTTAGTTTTAGTCAGCAAATCTAGAATACATATAATCACGCTTTTATCCCTAATGGGGTAGGCAGATCGTAAACGACCTAAACAAATGTCGTTGCGCCACGTCTGACAAAGTTTTAAGGGGTTATTTAAGATAGTTTTGCTGTAGTGACAGGTTTTCAGCCCATCGTCTAAATTACAATATACTGAAACCCGGGAGGAAATGCAGCTGACGCATTCTATGTTTTTCCCTAGCTCTCAGGCCAGCATGTAAAATCTAGAATCGAGCACATTTTTAAGTATCTCATATTTCCCAACCCAATTCCCTTAATCGCGAACAAAAAAACAGGAATCAACAATTCCCCCTGCGTGGCCAAACTTTATTCCAGACAAACAAAAATATATTTCTTCGTGAACTGCTTCAAGAAAAGTACTTTATACGGTACCGTTGGAATATACGAGTTCTCCAGTGAATAGAATAAAAAGAACTCTCTTTGTCTGGAAATTCTCAATTGGGGGTTGCTTAAAAATATTACCTAGTCTCTTGCTGGGGAAGTTTACGAAAAATTCAGTTTTAGAAAGAGTTGCACTACCATGCTGGCCTGGGAGCGAACGAAAAACATGGAATGTGTTAGCTGCATTTCCTCCCGGGCATGCTGTAAAAGCTAGCTAGGGATCCGAGGGTTTCTGTATATTGTAATATAGGCGACAGGCTGACAAGCTGCCACTACAGCAATATACCTACAAATCAACCAACTGTTACTAGTTACTACAAAGAGCTATGAATCGCTAATTTATAAGGTTCTAAATTATCTTAATTACTATAACTTGATTTCGTTAGAGCGGTTTTTAGATTCACCGCGTTTCTAGTAAATTATGTTTTACTAATGGGGGTGCCACTTGGCTACTATCGTCACAGCCAAGAAAAGATAAGCGATAATAAAACATAAAATGTTGCAGTTTCTTCTCTTCTCAGGAAGAGTAAAGAGGCTCTGAGAGGCAGAATTGTTTGAGATGGAAGATTTTCCGCGATGGGCTGACAACTCATCGCTACAGCAATTTAAAATACTAATAAAATTAAAAACATTTTGTAAGCCGTTAACGTTCTCTCTACCCTTTGTTCTGCATAAGTAAAGCATAAATGAATGGAAAGAGTAATGTTTCAGTAGGGCAGTCTGATAGAGTTTCATTTTATCGTTCGTTTTTAGGGTTCCTTAATCGATTAGAAACTTTTATTTTGCCAACTCGTGTCAAATGTCGTCCAGCTAAATATGACGCGGCCATAGATTACTTATGAGCGCGGCGGCGGTGCAGTAACTATGGTGATAGTAATTTTTATGTGTGTCGCAGGATTGTAATAAAATCATTTTTTTGTCTCAAAAAACTAGGATCTAAATACTGGCCGTAATCTAGAGAATAGTCCAGTATTTTGTAATTTTGCAAAAAACTGATTTTTCTACCCTATCGTATTGGATTCAAAAGTACACCTTCCAGTTCTTTGACGAATTCTGGGTTTTGATTAAAATCCTAGTTTTTTGACCAAAATACCGATTCCATTATAATCCTGCTCTATGCATGTCAGAATAATAGTTTTCGTATAACGTTAAATTCAATAGAAATTAGCAATGGTTATGAAGAAAGCTACGGAACCCTATATATCGGCGTAACCGACACACCTTGGCCAGTTTTTTTTTCTTATTCTATTTTGTGTTACGGCTCTCAGCGTATTAATTAACGTCAATGTCTTCTTGTTTTTAAGAATAATGTTTTTTCCTGTCTTCTTTTATTTCGTTGTGTTATTTTCTTTCCAATGATCACATTACAATATTACTTTCAATATGTACGACCAAATGAATTGAGTTTGTTGTTCTTCTTTTTGTAGAGCCAAAGAATGCCTCGATGAACCCTGATGTCGGAGTAGGAAATACTTAAATTTATCTAATCCAGTTAAGGGATCCGATGGTCTAAGGTATACTGTTATTTAGGCGATGAGCTCACAACCTGTCACTACAGAAATACACCTGCAAAACTATAATAAATAACCCTCAAAACTTTGGCAGACGTGGCGGAACAATCTTTGTTAAGGTCGGTTACACTTTGCCTACCCGATTAGGGATAAATGCGTGATTATATGTATGTATGTATGAAACTAGGTACAGCGACGAGCCGGCAGTTCAACGTACCCTCTGAAGCATAGAAAACGCTTAGGGACGATTCAAACCGGAATCGCAGCGGCCGGCAGCGGCGCGACGAGCACTTTTAGTATTAATTAATATGAATTTCGCTTCCATGCTGGACTGGGAGCGAAAGAAAAACATAGAATGTGCCAGCTGCATTTCCTCCCGGGCATGCTGTAAAAACCAGCTAAGGGATCAGAGGGTTTTAGTATATTGCAATTTAGGCGATAGGCTGACAACCTGTCACTACAGCAATATACCTACAAATCTATCTTAAATAACTCTCAAAACTTTGTCAGACGTGGCGGAACGACCTTTGTTTTGGTCGTTTGCGCTCTGCCTACCCCATTAGGGATAATGGCGTGATTATATGTATGTATGTATGTATTAATATGAAACTTTGACAACATACTTTTAAAGACTAGTATCGTTTGAAAAGTTCGAAAAGGACGTACGGGTGCCAGCTACAACGCGCGTCCACGCGCGTCCCTTGGTTGCAAGCAGCCGCGCGGCGACGCGAACAGTCGCGCAACCGCACGCGAATTATCCAAAGGATTAGGCTATACAAACAAGAGGCTTCACGCGGCCGCCGGCGGCAACGCGCGGTTGCCATTCCGGTGTGAATTTATCCTTAAAAAGGGAGTATGAACAGACAGTCCCTCAACCTTCACTTTTAAGAAGAGACTGAAAGAGCATTTTATGACCTCTCTATGACGTATATAATTATATTTTATTTTATCATTTATATATCATATAAATATATTTATATGTATTAGTTTATTATAATATGTTAATATGTGTATTAGTATTATTATACATCAATTTGTAATTAAATTATACTAACTGTATCTGTTCCCGTGAATTTCCAATCTTTTATCCCCATTAGGTTGGCTGGAAGAGATCTCTTATAGAGATAAGGTCGCCTGTTGTTTAATTTTTTAAGTTGAACTGTATTTTTAATTTTTTAAATCAATAAAGAATATAATGAAAAGATTTTATTTTAATAAGCTAGTTATACTTTGTATATAATAAGTATATGTAAACAATACAAGAACTATGTAAACTAAGAAGATTCTCTTATTACTTCCGCTTGGGAAGCGGGCCACAGGAGAGAAAAAGGAACAATCAGAAAAAAATCTGCGAAAATTACCGTGAAAATACGAAAGTTATTCCCACAGAAAAACTTATTTGACCTCGTGTGGAAAGCACATAAACAGTTTGTAGATTCTAGTAGTTTTGTAGATTCTAATATGTCGCAATAACGGCAAAATACCGTTGATTTTACAGCTGTCAAAAAGACGTATAACGCTTACATTGTTTTATTTTGTGTAATTTGAGAAAATGGCAGTGGTTTAACCTTAACCTTAAAATAATTTCAGATTTGACAGCTTTCAAAATGGTTATCTCCCAGAAGTTGTAGACCAGGAGTTGTATCTTCCATGCTAGACTGGGAGCGAGAGAAAACATAGAATGTGCCAGCTGCATTTCCTCCCGGGCATGCTGTAAAAGCCAGCTAAGGGATTCGAGGGTTTCAGTATATTGCAATTTAGGCGATGGGCTGACAACCTGTCACTATAGCAATATACATTCAAATCTATATTAAATAACCCTCTAAACTTTGTCAAACGTGGCGGAACGACCTTTGTTTAGGTCGTTTACGCTCTGCCTACCCCATTAGGGATAAAGGCGTGATTATATGTATGTATGTTATAGACCGCGTAAGCAGTCAAGCATGTTACAAGTTTCAAAACTGAATTCAAAGATACAGTCCAAGGTGGAGATCGGGCTCAACTGTGGGAAAAGAGATGAAGTAAAGACCAGTAAAACATCTTCACAATGCAACAAACTGTACTTCTTCTTCTTCTTTTCTTTCGATTGTCCTGTTTCGGTTTCAGTAGACGTCACTTAAACCATGTCAGAGGCCTAATAGCTGTGCTACTAAGCGGTTTAAAAACGGTGTTCGATCGAAAATCCACTCGCTAAGAATAAGAATCGAGTGGATTCTCGAGTCAAAGGACCCTCGCTAAGAAGAAGAATATGTCTGACTGTCCTTTACTTACACTGTGACCAAACTTAGATTTAATATAAACTGAAACCTGACTTCTCCAACAGTATATGAGTATAGATAGAGGTCGAAAGGGCGATGAACTTTCAATACAACTTTTGATTATTTGAATATATTACAGGTCCGGGAGAAACGGTAATAAGATTTCTACAGGGTGTATGAAAAGCTGTACCTACATACAAACATATAATCACGCCTTTATCCCTAATGGGGTAGGCAGAGCGTAAACGACCTAAACAAAGGTCATTCCGCCACGTCTGACAAAGTTTTGAGGGTAAGATAGATTTGCAGGTATATTTATTTAGTGACAGGTTGTCAGTCTATCGCATAAATTGCAATATACATAGACCCTCAGATTCTCTTGTTACCCTTTTTAACTCGCTTTTATTAGGTCGACCTGTATGTAGGTAAGTAAGTAATGGAATCTAAGGTAACTAGCTTAACCATCTTCCGAGGATCGTAGCGTCATAAAAGTTGGCAGCTGTTTGTAGTTCTGATGAAAATACAATAATGTGGTACTGTCGAACTGATCTGATGATGGAGCCGGAAGATATGAACTGGAACTTCATGATGGAACATCGTGTCATAGCAGTGTTTGGACATGTTAGAAAAGTTTTGTAATGAACTTTGACTACGATTAGGTTTCAAGGTCTGATGATGAATCCGAAATATAGGTTTTGGCATTCCATGATGGAAGATCGTATCATATCCGTATTTGGACTTGTTAGAAAGTTCTTGTAATGGTTTTAACATGCATTTATTATAGCGTGTTTTTTTTAAACTATTAATTTATTTTCATGGTTTATATTTGAAGATCTTGGATCTTACCAGATATGCCTAGGTACCAGACTTGAGTCACAGATTTAATTCAGTTCTCTCAAGATAGTATGGATTTACCTGAAACAAAACATAAATAATGGTTAGATATTATACGAGCTATGAATATATTACTTATCATCTCCCTAGCCTTATCCATTATCTTACAGGGTCGGCTACATAATCTAGGTGATTGAGTGAGGAGTACTGGTTTTTACACAGAGCGTCTGCCATCTGATCTCCGCAACTCAGAAGGGAAACCAGACCCAATCCTAGATTAGGCTTTTGCCAGGTTAGTGACTAACCCAGCTGTCAGAGTTTTCAAGCCGACAATGCTTAGCAATGGCCTCTAACATAACTTAATGACTAATATCTACGATATCAAACAATATAAACCGGGACCAACGGCTTAACGTGCCTTCTGAAACACGGAAAAAGGAATAAACGTACATATGAAATTCGAAAACCGAAAAACACGTTGGTACGTGGTGGAATTCGAATCACGACCTCCTTGCAAGGCGAGGCAGTGATTCAATCTACTACACCATCGGGCTCTATATCAAAATATTACTAAGTGCATAAAAAAAGAAATAACCTAGAATTTATTATTTCTGCCTTTTTACTTTTTCTATATTATGTAATCCACTTTGTCAAAATAATATCGCCTTCTGACTTCTATTTCCTGTTTCTTTTGTGAACATTTTAGTCCTACAATAATACATTACGAATGCTTTGTTATCGATACACGTGTATCTATCCGAACTTATCAAAGCGATAGAGTGACCTTAACCAATATGACTTTTTTTACCCTACTGCGTGAAGCAAAGAAGTAATGGGAATTTCACTTTTTACCTACGCAGATGGGATTTTTGACCTTCTTTTTTTAAATAATAATCTTATCTTACAGCCGTGTCCAACTGCTGGGCAAATGTCTTTCTTAAATAATAAAATTCTTTGTTCGCTCGCGACTCGAGAATCCACTCGATAAGAAGAATAATAATAAATAATAAAAAATCTTTATTCTCTCTTACAAGTGTTTTTTTTACAAGATACGAGTAATAATAAATTATATATTATTATAAACAAGCAATTTGTTGCAAACCGAATTTGTTTATTTCTTCCATGCTGGACTGGGAGCGACAGAAAAGCATAGAATGTGCTAGCTGCATTCCCTCCCGGGCATGCTGTAAAAACCAGTTAAGGGATCGAAGGGTTTCAGTATATTACAATTTAGGCGATAAGCTGACAACCTGTCACTACTGCAATATACCAACAAATCTATCCTAAATAACCACCAAAACTTTGTCAAACGTGGCGAAATGACCTTTATTTAAGTCGTTTACGCTCTGCCTACCCCATTAGGGATAAAGGCGTGATTATATGTATGTATGTATAATTTATTTGTACTCGTATCTTGTAAAAAAAATCACTTGTAAGAGAGAATAAAGATTTTTTATTATTATTCTTCTTTATCGTAAATTAAATAAAAAAACGTTAATTTATCGATGACCAAGATCCACTTCGGGTCGCTGAGCCAGCGAAGTAAGCTTACTGACTTTAAGTAATTTTATTGATCCGGTGCGTGACAATTCAACAAGATTTCCATCTGGACTGTATAAAAAATAATTTCACCATGATTTTCACACAATTTCCTTTGACAATTCCGATTCAAAATGATAAACAAAAGTAATGGCTGTTCATAGGGACCAGCTTGTTCCAAGAATTTCTCGTTTTGGAATGAAATGTCGCGAATTCCTTTACAGTTGTAAACTTGGAATAATTTAACTTTCAGTTTATTGCCTACCGCAGCGGTTCTCAAATGTTTGTGTACGGTTTTAATATTAAAGACAAACATAAAGAAAATTACACAATAATACATGAAGTACGAAATATTTGACATAGGTAATTCTTGAAGAGTCGAGTAATTTTTTATTATAAATGTTATAAATATTATTTGATACGATTTACTAAAGTAAAGCTTAAAATGTATATCTGTAGCATTTAGGGTGTACTGGGTGGATCAACAAGAGTATAACTATATTATCCCGGGTGTAAGGGACTGCGGCTACTTAGTCTACGAAACTGAACAAGACATGAAAAAAAAATTACCTTGTCATACAAAATGACCACCTCGATCAGACAGTTTGTATGGAAAAACATTTTTATTTTCTATTCGTGAAAAAAAATACCTGTTGATAGTTGTTCAGTCTCGATGACTGAGCAACCCCTATCAGTTTACACCACGTATTTCGATTTAACGCTACTGCCCTCTCCCTGAATTTATTCCTTAGTCAACTTCTTTGATACTTACAATAAAAACAAGCGATGCTATTTTAAATATATCATCATCAGAGCGTGCTAACTTATTTGAAGTCATAATGTTTTGTTTACACCACCCGGGTGTCACAACACAGTTTGAGAAACACTGGTGAGACATAAACATCAGCTTAGAAATGGAGATACCTTTGAGACGACACGCTTTTGTGATATATTTCTAACAACATAGACTATTTCCTTGGCGCAGACGGTAGGATTTTGATAAGTAAAGGATTCAATTCCATTTTGTTATACAATCAGATTATTAAGAAATGTAGACAATGGACATTATGGACAACCCTGTATTTTGCAAATGTACTGTCAAAAATAACTAAATGAAAACGTATTTTTTTTTTTTACTTGTAGCAAACAAAAAGATAAATGAGATCTACTTAGTCATGATAATTATTATCAGAAAATTTATATCGTTTTTTTGTCTGTTTTCCACAGAATTTCCATACAATTTCGTTTCAAAAATTAAATGCGCGACACAAGAGCACATCTTTAGCGATTTTTTTCCTTCACACTGTACAAAAGCTTCTTTGGCGAAAAATCTCAGCATTATGTCTATTCTGCATAACGTTTTGCTCGCAAATAACGCACATCAACGATTTAAATGAATGTGGCGAAAAAAGGGAACTAAAAACGCCGCCATCTTGAAATTTGACAGTTATCCTGCCTCCGTGGTCTAGTGGTCTGAGCCATGGGCTCCCGATCTAGAGGTCCTTGGATTTATTCCCAGTTCGACACAAAGTAGATATTCGTCAATTTAATACATTGTGAGAATTTTCCCAGTTTGGTTAGGACAATGCACTGAAACACCTACTATCTACTATTTAAAAGATTCCGCACTTCGTGAGGCACGTTAAGTTCTCTTGGTCGCTGTCTTTGACAGTGGCCGTTACACTAAACATGTCAAGGCCTATGGCGGTTTAAAACTCTGACATCAGGGTTCATCGGGTCCATCGACTTGCAACCCACAATGCAAGTAGAAAACTGAGTTCTCCATGTTGCAACAGCCTCGCCCACGTTCATGTAAAGCTTGGACAAGCTGTGCCCCGCAAATACCTCACCCCGGGCGGTTATCGTTTGACAATGATAAATCTTATTGGCTGAGAATATCTCTGTCACCTTTTCTCCTGGTAAGTAGCTTGCGTATTTCAGTTTCCTTTCAGTATTCAGTGGCAAATACATACATACATATTATCACGCCTTTATCCTAATGGGGTAGGCAGATCGTAAACGACAAAAACAAAGGTTGTTCCGCCACGTCTGACACAGCATGCCCGGGACGAAATGCAGCTGGCACATTCTGTTTTTCTCGGCCTCGTCCCTGGCTAAAAATAAAGGGCAAAAGCGTGAGTATAATGCACGTATGTAAACACAACAAGTATCTTATTTCTTTTTTCATAATATTATTTCACTCATAATATTTCTTCACGGAACAATAACCCGCTTAAACTTATAACACCACGATGGGCTACCTTCCAGCTTACTCCTTCGAAATTTTCATATTACTTTAGCAATATCTGTGGTAAAGCAATCTCTTTGAGATTTTACTACGTGGATGAACGGCGTTTTTATTAGTATGCACGAGGTAATAACAGGGCTTTATCCTGTGTTTAAGGTTTCTTTAGCGGGGATAAGTTGGCCGCAGTGTGTGGAGAACATCGGACTGTGTAAAAATTTGGACAGGCAGTTTTGTTACAGTATTTTCTTCTTCCATGCTGGACTGGAAGCGAGAGAAAATCTACAATGTGCCAGCTGCATTTCCCCGAGGGTATGCTGTAAAAACCAGCTAAGGGATCCAAGGGTTTCAGTATATTGCAATTTCGGCGATGGGTTCACAACCTGTCACTACAGCAATATACCTTAAATAACCCTCAAAACTTTGTCAGATGTTGCGGAAAGACCTTTGTTTCGGTCGTTTACGCTCTGCCTACCCCATTAGGGATATATGCGTGATTATATGTATGTAACTTTGTTTTTCCCCCCTGGGAATCGAACCAAGGACCTCCGTATCGTAAACCCATGGCTCGGACCACTAGACCACGGAGGCAGTTCATTCAGCTGGTATCCTTATACAAGCAAAGCCAAGAGACAATAAGCTACATACAACTGGAACAAGTCACTCGCAAGTTGGGCAACAACTTGGATTAGTTTCCCCTTCTCATAAGTTTAGACAATGCTCGCTAATATGTTTATACAGGGTATGGAGACGGGAGGCGGAGGTAATTCTGTTTGCTTTGCTCACATCACATGTACAGACATCTTCCATACTCGACTGGGAGTGATAGAAAAACATAGAATGTTCCAGCAGGACATGCTGTAAAAACCAGCTAAAGGATTCGACGGTATCATAGTATATTGTAATTTAAGCGATAGGCTGGCAACCTGTCACTGCACCAATATACTTACAAATCTATCTTAAATAACCCTCAAAACTTTGTCAGACGTGGCGAACGACCTTTGTTTAGGTCGTTTACGCTCTGCTTACCTCATTAGGGATAAAGGCGTGATGTATGTACATCACGCCTACATCTACTTCGCTTACGAGGTACCTATGCAAAGCCTTACTTACTATTTTACGAATAACAATTCTTTGTTATTGGCTTTCTAGCCATCGCAAATAGGATTGTATATTGACTTACAAGTATATTATATAGGTTGCCCTTAACCTAAATTGCAGTCACCAAAATAAACACAATCAGGCGTAGGCAAATATGTAACGAAAATTGCTGAGATTTCAGATGGGTTTGAATATTGCGTACTGCTTTCCACCAGCGGATTCACCTGCGTTAAAATAGTTTTTCTGTACAAATGAAGATTTTTCCGCGATAAATAGTACCCGTGTCTCAGTCCAGGACTTAGGGCTGATTCAAACCGGAATGGCAGCGGATTGTAGCGGAGCGACGAGTTCTTTCAGTGTTAAAAAATATCAAACTTTGATAACATACTTTTAAAGATTGGTATCGTTTGAAAAGTATGCGCGCCTGCTCTCGTCGTCGCGTGACTCTGGCAGCGTCGCCGACGTCCTTACGCATCCTCTGATTGCGGCGGTGGCCGCGCGGCGACGCGAGCCGTCACGCTACCGCTGGCGACCATAATAGGCTATACAATCGGGAGCCTGCCACTGACTATTTGTCCCAGGTAGACATACTTGTCGACAATTTCCAGAGTAGAGCCCACATTTGACATGATCTTCATCTTCTCCATGGTCGCTTTAAGACCCACTTGTTGAGAGGCACTATTGAGGTCATCGAACATTGTAGCGAGGTCCTCCAGGGTTTCAGCAAAAATTACAATGTCATCGGCAAAACGAAGGTGACTCATATTCTCGCCATTGATAATAATGCCAAGATACTTCCAGACCAAAAGCTTGAAGACGTCTTCCAGTGCTACGTTGAACAGTTTCGGAGATTTAACATCTCCTTGTCTCACTTTTCGCTGCAACTGGATAGGTTTTGAGTTTTGGTCCTGAAGTCGGACTGACATAGTGGCGTTTTCGTACAAAGACCATACCTCGATGTACAGATAGTTGATTTGGCACCGCTGGAGTGACTGCAGTACGGCCCAAGTTTCGATAGAATTGAAGGCATTTTCGTAGTCTACAAACGCGAGGCAGAGTCGTTGGTTATACTCTTCAACCTATATGTATGATGATGATGATGAAGTCCTGTTATCCCTCATCAGGGACATAGGGCTCCAAGAAGGGATTTCCACTGCTCTCGATCTTGCGCGGTAACTTCTAGGTCTTTCCAACCGAGACCAGTTGGTGCGGCCTCTTTTTCGACTGAGCGCCTCCAATTGGTACGTGGGCGGCCCGGTCTTCGTGTTCCATACGCTTGCCACGACAACCCTTGCTTGGATATATGGTTGTCTGGTTTCCGCAGCACAAGGATCTCCTTGTCTATAGGTTTTTGGTCAGTGAACTCCCACAGTCTTACGTTACAAATGGTTCGTGGCCAGTATATACCCAGTATGTGCCGCAAATATTTGTTCACGAACACCTAAAGACTACTAGTTACTTCTTTCTTGACGAGCCAAGTCTCGCATCCATACAGGAGGACTGACTTGACATTTGAGTTGAGTACTCTGATCTTCGTATGCCGAGTAATTATGGAAGACGTCCAAACAGGCTTCAGCTGCGCATATGCTGCTCTAGCTTAACTGATGCGCGCCTCTATATCTGCTTCTGCTCCCCCTAGCGGATCCACGACGCTGCCAAGGTAGGTAAAACGCTGCACTTGTTCCGCGATATAGGTGCTGCATCAGAAGTATTTAGGCGCATGTTTCGGTCTTGCCACAGTTGATGCGCTGACCTTCTTTGGAAGCAGTGTTTTCGAGGTCGTAGATCTTGGATTAAAGGTGTTCATGGGATGTGGCGAGTAAACAAAGGTCATCCGCGAAATCTATATCTTCGAGAGTCTTTCCATGCAACCATGGTATTCCTCTCTCTTCTCTACTAGTGACTCTACGCATCACATCATCCAAGATTATCAAGAAAAGCAGTGGAGACAGCAGACAGCCCTGTTTGTACCTGTATGTATAGAAAGATTAATACAGATCTATCCAGTGGTTGAAGCGTGATTAAATAACAAAAATCCCCACAGTCAAACATCTTACCCAATTATAATATTAGTAGGATTAGTAGGATAGTTTGTAGTTTCTTGAATTACTTTTAAAAGATGCAGTCTACATTCTACGAATCCGACATTCTAAAGAATATTAAAAATTATGACGAATATTTTTTCTAGCCAGTTACTTCGTTCAAATTGTTAAGAGTTTTTATGCGAAAGTTTGCACAACGCTGAAACTAGCGTAAGATGATAGTCTAATAAGAGACTAATAGGAAGATATTTTTATATTAAGTGCTCTTTTCGCTTGCATTTTTGTTCTCATAAGAATGCTTGAGTATGCGGTTTGATATTAATGAAATTCTTTCAAATATGCTTTAAATTTAAATATGCTTTGTAACAAGATTATCATTATTTATTATTAACCCAGCAATTAATAGGTACTGAAACGTAATATACTTACAAATCTATCTTAAATAACCCTCAAAACTTTGTCAGACGTGGCGGAATGACCTTTGTTTGGGTCGTTTACGCTCTTACCCCATTAGGGATAAAGGCGTGATTATATGTATGTATGTATGAAACGTAATAGTTTGCTTTTAGAACAAACGAAATTTGTACAAAAAAACACATTTGCTTAGTATTATATAATACAACATACATAAATCACGCCTTTATCCCTTACGGGGTAGGCAGAGCGTTTAACGCCTCTTAAAAGGCGCTTTCGCCACGTGTGACAAAAATTAAGGGCAATTTTAGATTGTAATACCTATGTATTGCTTTAGTGACAGGTTGTCAGCCCATCGCCTAAATTACAATACACTGTAACCCTCGAGTCCCTTTTGCTGACTTCAACAGCATGACCGGGAGGAAGGGCAGCTGGAACATTCTATGTTTTTCTATCTCTCCCAGTCCAGCATAGAAGAATACAACATACCTTATTGCAATCAAGAAAACACGAACAATAGTAAGACAGACAACATAACAGAATAAAAGTACAACTCAGGCGGCTTTACTGCTAAGGTAGGTAGGTATTATCTTAACATTTATTCTAAAATCACATATTTTAAAAGTAATTGTACTGACTCGTTGACTCAAATCGTTGCTTCGATGGGCACGATTGGTCACGTCTTTAATATTGTTAGATAAACTATGTCAGAAGTCTTTAAAACTGTGATGTAATACATACATACATATAATCACGTCTTTATCGCTAATGGGATAGGCAGAGCGTAAACGACCTAAACAAAGGTCGTTCCGCTACGTCTGACAAAGTTTCGAGGGTTATATAAGATAGATTTGTAGGTATATTACTGTAGTATCGACTAAATTGGAATATACTAAAACGCTCGGATCCCTTAGCTAGTTTTTACAGCATGCCCGGGAGTAAATGTGGCATAAATAACAACACCCTATATAACACGTGTCGCCATCTTGTAAACAGTTAGTTCTGCGGTACAAGTTGTTCGCAACACATGTCGCGACCTGTTACCTAGTTTGAACAGATTTCTTTGTTTCGTCTTCCCTCATGAGTTATATGGAAATTGTTATACGGGGTGTAAGGGACAGCTTCCCGCAAACTTATAGGGGTTGCACAGTCAGCGAAACTGAAGTTTTTTTTTTTTTTTATATTTGATAGGCAATCATTTGTCCGCCATCTCACGTGATGGTAAGTGATGATGTAGACTATGATGGAGCATGATTGCCTAGAAAATGCCTGTTCACTCTCGCCTTGAAAAGGCCCAGGTTATAACGTTCCGGAAATAGATCCGCAGGCAGGGAGTTCCACACTTTGTAATATCACCAGGTATTTACTTCAGGAAACGAAAAACAAATTTGCTTGACCCATACAAAATGGCCACCTCGATCAGACAATTTGTATGGAAAATCCAAAGTAATTATTTTTATTTCCTGAAAGAATTTCCTGGTGATAACTGTTCAATGTCGTTGACTGAGCGACCCCTATCAGTTTGCGGGACGCTGTCGTCACACAAACCATGTCAGACTCCTGTGGTCTAAGGCCCGTATTTATAAAACGATTTCAAGATTGAGAGCAGTATTAAGTATGGATTTGACAGTTTATAATGTACTGAAATGACATTTCTGATACGAACTCAAACTCGCTATTAGTCTTATTAGTGGCCTTAATCTCTGACCCCAGTGTTCATAAAGTCGTTCGTTGATAATTGCAGATTTTTTCTAAAGTTAGTGTAAAAATTTATAGAAAAGAAATACTTACAATTCAAGCAATATTAATGTATTATAATCAGCTGTCTTGACAAATATGGATTTCCATTTACCTGCAACAAAAATATGATGCTTTCAAACATGTTTCATAGTTGGTTGAGGACTTTTCACAACATGGGTCAATACGGGATGTAAGGATGTTAAAAGTAATAAAGTCAAAGTCAAATCATTTATTTCCAAATAGATTCCTAAGAACACTTTTAGAAAGTCACAAGCGAATCTATTACAAATTAAATTAAATTATATCTATGTCACAAAATAAAATAAAACCATATCACAATGAAGAAGAAGCATCAGAAACTCGCACTTTGCGCCCCTCCCTTCGTTTTATCTTATTCTTACTTTTGTCCTTCTTTTTGTTCAAAATAGGGTATGTGACCGCAAATTGTGCCAATTTCTTAGGCTTCACTGAAATATCAGTCAAAAAAAATACTAGTCAAACTTGCATGTTATAATATTAATGACTTCTATGTAAGCATAAAACGGATTGTTCACCAAGACATCATCATCTTCCTAGCCTTATCCCGTATCTCACGGGGTCGGCTACCTAATCCAGGGGATTGAACGAGGGTACTGGTTTTTACACAGAGCGACTGCCATCTGACCTCCGCAACCCATTAGGGAAACTAGACCCAATCCTAGATTAGGTCAGAGTTTTTAAGCCGCCTATGCTTAGCACTGGCCTCTGATATGGCTTAACGACTAATATCTACGGTATTAAACGATATTTAACCGGGACCAACGGCTTAACGTGCCTTCCGAAGCACAGAAAAAGCGCCGAATAAACGTACATATGAAATTCGAAAACCGAAAAACACATTGGTACGTGGTGGATTCGAACCACGACCTTCCCGCTCAGGAGGCAGCGGCCCTATCCACTACACCATCGGGCTCTTGTTCACCAAGACAATAATGATTAAATATAAATGTAAAATGTACCTATTATACTTACCTAAAATTAATACCACCTGACATGTATTACTTTTAAGAATTTATGAAATAAAATCTGAATCTGAAGGCACAGCACCCTGCAATCTGATAGGGGTTGCTTATTCAACGAAACTGAACAACTATGAACTGGAATATTTTTCAAGAAGTGAAAAAATATATTAGCATACAAAAAGAGGGACGGTAATTTTTTTTTTCATCTCCTGGAAGAATTTCCTGGTGAACTTCTTTCAGTTTCGTTGATTGACCAACCCCTATCAGTATGCGAGACGCTGTCACTTACACCCGGTATTATTTTGATTTGTGAAACATACCGTAGGTAATCGAACTATTTAAACTTAAGTGAGACATTCTAGTCTATCTTCCATGCTGGACTGGGAGTGAGAGAAAAACATAGAATGTGCCAGCTGCATTTCCTCCCGGGCATGCTGTAAAAACCAGCTAAGGGATCTGAGGGTTTCAGTATATTGTAATTTAGGCGATGGGCTGACAACCTGTACAGCAATATCGTACAAATCTTTCTTGAATAGCCCTCAAGACTTTGTCAGACGTGGCGGGACGGCCTTTGTTTAGGTCTTTTACGCTCTGCCTACCCCATTACGGATAAAGGCGTGATTATATGTATGTATGTACATTCTAGTTAAAGGTGTTAATAACGAAACATGTCGTGAAGTAAGCAACTTGAATTCCAAAGTGAGTGCCCGTTATTTAAATCTTTATAACACAGGTACACAAAAATATGAATGTCTACGTACGTGGTATATGGCTCGCTTAATCGTAGCAAGAAAGAGAAAAGATCCTCAAAGAATATTCAGACCTGACCTTAAAAAAGCCTTCAGAAGTAGGCCAGTAACAAAAGCAAAGGAAACATTTGACATCTCCCGAGAGGAAAATTTTCAATGGCGTACAGACCGACGACAACGCTTTCAATGAACGTGGACAGAGGCGCTGATATATGGCTTTCTTCCATGCTGTACTGGGAGCGAAAGAAAAACATAGAATGTGCATGCTGCATCTCCTCCCGGGCATGCTGTAAAAAACAGCTAAGGGATCAGAATAGATTTCAGAATATTACAATTAAGTAACAACCTGTCACTACAGCAATATACCTACAAATCTATCTGAAATAACCCTCAAAACCTTGTCAGGCGTGGCGGAATGACCTTTGTTTAAGTCGTTAATGCTCTGCCTACCCCATTTATGCGATTATATGTATGTATGTTTAAATAAAATTTAACTAGTGAACTGACGCTTTTCTGCAACTTCGTAGACGTTTAAATTTCAAAACAGCAGATTATAACTTCGTCACAAACATAATGCTATCGATTCGTAGAGTACACAGAATCATTGGCATCCCTTTCTGTTTTCTAATGACAGAAAATGACAGGAATAGATTTATAGTAGTCATGATTTTCGCAACTACTAATTGGTACCAATGTTACCTGATTGTAAAACAAAATTTATTTTCAGTTATCAAGGAAAAGTAATCTTTGGGCCGCAAAATACGTTGGTTTCAATTTGCAAATTTTATTGACATGAAGGATAGCGAAATATAATATCTTAAGATTATTTTGTAAAATTTAGGATAGATGGTAGTTGCGACAGATGCCATTCAGAAGGAAAACAAAAGAAAATGTATCCACCGGGTGTAAGGGACAGCGTCCCGCAAACTGATAGGAGTTGCTCAGTCAACGACACTGAACAACTTTCACCAGGAAATTCTTTCGGGAAGATCAAATAAAATACTTTTCCATACAAAATTTTCGCCTCGATCAGATGATTTGTATGGAATTGCCAATTTTTTTTTGTATTCCTGAAAGAATTTGTCGGTGGAAGTTGTTCAGTGTCCTTGACTGTCAGTTTGCGGGACGCTATACCCTACACCTTTTATTCTAAGAGTATAGCTATTTTTTCCCCCATATTCATTTAAATTGTTGTCGTGCTATACACATAAGTAGGCGTTTTCCCTGTACGAGTGAATGGATATGGTGATGTATGGAGCTTTTCAATAGAAGGCGAGCTTTTAGAGCCAATTGTTATGATTTGTATGATGTGGCTGGAAATGTGTGTCTTCGCATTTATTATTATATTTCGATACTAGCGACAAGCAACGGTTTCGCACGGAAATTATAAGTGTTTCTCTACTATATTATGCATGTATTATAAACATTTTAATTTTAGTTTTAACCAAAAAAAGCTTCAATTTAGGCAAACCTGGAATCGAGACCATTACTTAGGTATATCGATATCACTACATAGTATAAAACAAAGTCGCTTTTTCTGTCCCCATATCCCTATGTAGGAATAAATCTTTGAAACTACGCAACGGATTTTGATGCGGTTTCTTTTAATGAATAGAGTGATTCAAGAGGAAGGTTTATATGTATGATACAGCATAATATAGTAGAGAAACACTGATCATTTCCGTGCGAACCCAGCCGGGTCGCTAGTAGCTTATATGACAATTTTCACCCTTTTACCTACATCACATTTAGACAATTGCTAAAATGGCATTTAAGCCGTATTTGCGTGTCACGTACACTCGCGCCTAAATCTGCCAACGCGAGTAAAATACGTAATAGAAAAAAAACCTTTAAAAGTACTTATTTACTCGTTAAAAGAACATTTAAACAAGTATTTAACAAAAATAATTCCATAATCCCACTGTAGTACCTTTAAAAACATGTTTTAATGCATTAATTGTTCTAAAATGCTGGCCTGGGAGCGAGAGAAAAACATAGAATGTGCCAGCTCCATTTCCTCCCGGATATGCTGTAAAAACCAGCTAAGGGATCCGAGGGATTCAGTGTATTGCAATTTAGGCGATGGGCTGACAACCTGTCACTACAGCAATATACCTACGAATATATCTTAAATAACCCTCAAAACTTTGTCAGACGTGGCGGAACGACCTTTGTTTTGGTCGTTTACGCTCTGCTATCCCATTAGGGATAAAGGCGTGATTATATGTATGTATGTATTGTTCTAAAATTGAGCTTTAACATATAAATCATCCCCAAGCCAAGCGTGGTGAGTATTGCATATACCCGCGATTTTGGGGAGGCCCATGTCTAGCAGTGGACTGTTGTAGCAATTTTTGTTATTTTCTTTATTTTGATACCCCACTCGATAGGTTCACTTAAAAAAAGTTTAATGACATGCAATTTAGCGCCTAAAATACGCCATTTTGAATTTTAAAAATCACGCCTATCCAAGAACACTCGGATACTTGAGACCAATCGAACGATACCCTAATAGTCGAATTCTATTTAGCCGTTTCAGAGATACGAGGTAATAAAAAATATCAGTACATACATACAAGATACGCGCAAAAATTATAACCTTTTCTTGACAGTCGGGTAAAAAGTAATCTTAATTATTATTCTACAGCTATTTCTTGCCGTCAAACGAATTTTAAAATATTAGTGTTGAAAATTGTTTCAGAACAATACTTTAGGGAAGGATCTATTTAGAGAGTCAATTACTGTATGTCATTTATGTAGAGTATCCAAATAAAGCTTTGAAAAACCAAAATGTCAGAAAAAAAACCATTTAAAAATAGTTCGTACTAAAATTACGGCAAAGAAAATATACATTAATTATGCATTACTCTTTTTAAAACAAGCAATGATTAGAACATAGACTACTTTTAAAATACATCAATCATTTCGAAAAGCTAAGAGAGTATATTTTTCTTAATCACAGAGACAATCTTTGATATTTTAAGGATATTATTCGAAATATCTTCAAACTACTAAACACGCTTACTAAAACCCTTTACACTAAAATTATAAACAGTAAAACCTATTACATTTCACAAAGTCCCACCCAACCAAACAGTTTTCATACAAACCGTGAGACTTCCCGATAAACAAATAAGTTTTTACACGGTCCTTTTGGCTGAAGGTCAAGAGATTTGAAGTATTTTCATTATTAGTTGGTGTTTTGTACATTCTGACTTTTATTAGGAAATATATCAGTAGTTTTGTTTTATTTTATTTATTGAACCAACAATACATTTTGAGGTACCTAAATACTTCGAGAAAAAAAATTGGTTCGGAAACTCTTACTAAATGTGAATTTCGTAATCAAATAGAGGAATTTAGTAATTTAGGTGAAAGACTGACAATCTATCACTAGTAAAAAGAAGTTGTTGTTCGACTCGAGAATCCACTTGCTAAGAAGAAGAAGAAGTAAAACAAACAAGAAGAAAATAGATATAAGTTTTCATCGAAGCTAAAGAAATACCTACATAACAGTTTAAATTAAATAACATAATTATGCATGTATTAAATATCATATACTTATAGTGTACCTATAAATGAGACTAATCGATCCTGCAGACAAACTGCGTAATCAGTTTTGTGGGACTTTTGTAATAGATATAAGTTTATTGTAAAAAAGATAATAAATAAATACAATACAAGTTCTTCTTAATATGACCATGAAACCTTGTTAGACGTAAAGAATTACGCCTTTTTATTAGGTCGTTCACATTCTGCCTACCCGTGAAGGATAGAGGCATCACTATAACTATGTAACAATTTCCCCACTCCTAGAAATCTAGTCATTGTCTGCTTCAGCTCGCTATTGAAAGCGTTATCGATTCATTGATTTACAGATATACCTATTTGGTACCTACTACTATTTTTTTTCTGTCTTTTCTGTGTAATAAAGTATATTCTTATCTTATCTTATAGAATGATGTGATTTCAATATAGACTTACAAGCACAAAGTATAAAAATACCTCAAATTAATAGGTTCGTTCGGATTCTTTAATAATGAATATCTAGTAACTTGTTATTAATTAATTTCGTTTTGATGTCATAGGGCGATAAATAACGAAATTCGTAGAACGGCCATTTTTAATTAGCTGCCAAAACTACGAGCTTTTTCCAGAAAAAAATCGCCGTAATCTTCTTTTTATTACCCGACTGTCAATGAAGGGTTATAATTTTCGCGTGTATCTTGTATGTATGTACTGATATGTCTTTATTACCTTGTATCTTCGAAACGGCTGGATGGAAATTGACAATAAGGATATCATTTAATTGGTCTCAAACACCCGAGTGTTCTTAGATAGCTGATTTTTTTCTAAGTTCCAAATGGCGGATTTTTGGCGCCACATTGTTTTTTTATTGATTCTACTGAATCTGTCGACTACGGTATCAAAATGAAGATAATTAAAAGGATAAGATAAGATAAGATAAGAATATACTTTATTGCACAGAAAAGACACAAGGGAAAATAAAATTAAATGAAACAAATAGTAGTACAAATAGGCGGCCTTATTGCTAAGAAGCAATTTCTTCCAGGCAACCTTAGGGTACAGGAAAATAAAAAGTTGAACTAGTGGGCTGGTATACATTTTAGGCAATATATTGTGTAGGTAAGTAAATAAGCTACTTAGGTGTATTTATATAATTAATAACAATAAATAGTCATACATATAAATTACTTATACCTACATATAAATACATAAATATTATAATACATAAATATATATAATATTAAACTTCCATACTGGACTGGGAGAGAAAGAAAAACATAGAATGTTCCAGTTGCCCTTCCTCCCGGGCATGCTGTATAAGTCAGCAAAAGGGATTCGAGGGTTACAGTGTATTGTAATTTAGGCGATGGGCTGACAACCTGTCACTACAGCAATACACATTACAATCTAAAATTGCCCCCAATTTATGTCAGACGTGGCGAAAGCGCCTTTTAGGAGGCGTTTTACGCTCTGCCTACCCCGTAAGGGATAAGGGCGTGATTTTATGTATGTATGTATGTATGTATAATATTAATGAAAGAAAATGTTACAACCAAATTATTCCGGGAAATACGCAAGTGCAAGCGGTTAAGGTAGAGAAAGATAGTGAGCAATAAGGTGTATTTTAAAAGAATCTAATGAAGAAGCTTGTCTTACAGACGCAGGCAATAGATTCCAAAGCCTTACTGCACGAACTGTAAACGAATTAGAGTAAAAATTGGTAGAATGAGATGGGATAGTAAGAGAGAAGTAACGCGCTTAAAGGAGATATTAAAGGAGTCATATATTAATGGTCAATTTTAAAACTTGGACTAGGACAGGAAAGAAAAACTTAGAATGTTTCAGCTGCATTTCCTCCCGGGCATGCTGTAAAAATCAGCTAAGGGATCCGAGGGTTTCTGTATATTGTAATTTAGGCGATGGGCTGACAACCTGTCACTACAGCAACATACTTACAAGTCTATCTTAAATAACCCTCAAAACTTTGTCAGACGTGGCGGAATGACCTTTCGTTTAGGTCGTATACGCTCTGCCTACCCCATCAGGGATAAAGGCGTGATTTTATGTATGTATGTATGTATTTTAAAACAATTAATGCATTAAAACATGTTTTTATAGATCTATACTTCAGTCAGGTTGTTTGAATTCTTATATAAAATACTTGTTATTTCACATACTTCCATGCTGGACTGGGAGCGAGAGAAAAACATAGAATGTGCAAGCTGCATTTCCTCCCGGACATGCTGTAAAAACCAGCTAAAGAACCCGAGGGATCTGTATATTGCAAATTAGGATGGGTTGACAACCTGCAATATACCTACAAATCTATCTTAAATAACCCTCAATACTTTGTTAGTCGTATCGGAACGACCTTTGTTTAGGTCGTTTACGCTCTGCCTACACTGTTAGGGATATAAGTATATATGTATATTTTATAGGTACTACAGTCGGGTAGTTTGAATTCTTTTATAAAATACTTGTTATCTCATTTTTTTATTATTGTGGTATAAATATTTGTCCATACAATTCACTGGAAATACTATAATCCCACCCACTAGTTGTGTACTTAGGCGTAAATCTCGTGAAAAACGCCCAGCGGGGGCATTCGTCATTTTTCATAGGGCTGACAAAACATATTGCGTTTTTTTTTACATACATACATATAATCACGCCTTTATCCCTAATGGGGTAGGCAGAGCGTAAACGACCTAAACAAAGGTCGTTCCGCCACGTCTGACAAAGTTTTGAAGGTTATTTATGATAGATTTGTATGTATATTGCTGTAGTGACAGGTTGTCAGCCCATCGCCTAAAATGCAACATACTAAAACCCTCGGATCCCTAAGCTGGTTTTTACAGCATGCCCGGGAGGAAATGCAGCTGGCACATTCTATGTTTTTCTCTCGCTCCCAGTCCAGCATGGAAGATTTTTACTTATAAAAATATAAATTTCTATTCCTATTCCTTTACTGTTCATGCTGTCAGATTATGGAACTCTCTTGCACCGACAGTTCGTGATAGCTCGTCTATCGCCATCTTCAAAAGACGAGTTAAAGAGCATTATCGTTCCCTGTCAAAGTAATCCGTGTTTAGGATATATATTTATGTATACATATAAATAGCTATAAGTATTTATTTGTTTTGGATTATGTATATATTTGGAAGTATTTATTTATTTCTTGTTAATATTTATGTAAAAGATTTATATAATATAATTATTTTACAGTAGTATTATTTTATTGACATTTATTAAATTTTGTGCACGTTTTAACCGCGTATCATTAAAATTATCACTTCTGTAGGTCTGCTGTAAGAAATTTCTTTTTAGAAATAAGCAGTGCCTGTTGTGTCTTTGTTTTCTATCTCCTGTGTTTATGATGTTTTTGTGTACAATTGTTAAATAAATAAATTATGTTTGTTGAAGAAGAATTTGTTGAAAGGTCTATTACTGAGCCTGATTGAGGTCAAGAGATTTGAAGTATTTTCATTATTAGTTGGTGTTTTGTACATTCTGTTTTTTATTTTTGGGAAATATATAGAAAGTTTTGTTTTATTGGAAAACAAAGGGACATTGAAAGAACCAACAATACATTTCGAGAAATACTTTAATCCCACCCACTAGTTGTGTACTTAGGCGTAAATCTCTTGAAAAACGCCCAGCGGGGTATTCGTAATTTTTCATAGGGCTGTCAAAAATATAGCGTTTTTTTTTCTCTGTCCCTATATCCCTATGTATGCTTAGATCTTTAAAAATACGCAACGGATTTTAACGCGGTTTCTTTTAATGAATGGAGTGATTCAAGAGGAAGGTTTATTTGTACAATCTATATATATAAAAATGAATCCCTATTTCCCTTGGTCACGGCATCACGCCTGAACGGCTGGACCGATTTCGCTAATTCTTTTTTTGTTCTGTTCGTTATTATCAGGAGAAGGTTCTTATGAAAGAAAAAAATAAGGAAATTGCGCGGAAAATTAGAAAATTTTAAATGACTTAACCACCATATAAAATTATTAAACTTTTTTAATGTAACCTTAAGACATTTGACATAGAATTAACTGAATGCGTGCTGCAAATAAAGTCAAAGAGGATGAAAAAAAAAAGTCAAAGAGGATGAAAAAAAATTACGTTTAAAACGGATTCTTCCTTAATAAAATCAAAAATCTGCTCATTTATGACGTCTAAGGCGAAACAAAGTTCGCCGGGTCAGCTCGTACATGTATAAATATAGTAGAGAAACGCTGATGATTCCCTTGCGAAGCCGGGGCGGTTCGCTAGTAAAAATATAAATTATGTTTATTGAAGAAGAATTGGTTGAAGGGTCTATTACTGGGCCCGATTCTACATACCATCAGCTAAAACTAAAATAATAAAATTGAAAAAGGACATGCGATTTATACTCTATGGTTTTACACTTCGTCCGCGAGATTTTTACGCGCTTTTGCACGTTTCCCCAGTATTCCTGACAATTTTTTCCGCCATATCATATGACGGTGGATAAAAATGACAGATAACGCATAGAACAACCGCCTATAAATCAAAAACCGGAAAGAATAGATCTCCTGTCCCTTTCCAATGTTTTTAGTATGAAAGTCGTTTCGGATGGATTTTGACTCAATCGACCTTATGGATCATCGAAACGAAATCTTAATATAGGTCAAAATGGCAAAAAATTCCTCTTCTTCATTCCCAAAGACAAAATAACTCGCTCAGCTGACGTCTAGTGACATCGGATATCAATTACAATTATCTATTCATTTTGATTCATGTCCCTCTGTTTAATTTTCATGTTTCAATCATTCTCCTTACGAAATTCCACCGTGTATATATGCAAATCATTATTTTGCTTTGTTCTGCTTCAAAGCGCTCTGAAATTCCATTTTCTCTACAACAAGGGGTAATGAGAATTATTATAACCGGCTCCGGCAAGAGCATTGAGATTTTTTCTCGTTCAGGAATATTTAAAGAAATGGGTACGAGACTTTAAATACAGTGTTCGTTCGAGCTAAAGCAATTGTTAGACAAAGATGATATTATCAAATTAAATAAAACAATCCGAAATTTTGAAACAACATGACAAAACAGTTTATAGTGTTTTGCCCTCCTTTTTAAAATTTTGAGAAATACAACGCTTTTCCAAAATTATGTAGTTTGTAATTCTTCCATGCTGGCCTGGGAGCGAGAGAATAACATAGAATGTGCCAGCTGCATTTCCTCCCGAGCAAGCTGTACAAATCAGCTAAGGGATCCGACGGTTTCAGTATATTTCAATTGTCACTACAGAAATATACACCTACGAATCTATCTTAAGTAACTTTCAAAACTATGTCAGATGTGGTGGAATGACCTTTGGTTAGATCGTTTACGCTCTGCCTACCCTAATAGGGATAAAGGCTTAACTATATGTATGACATGACCTCATTATTTTGTAAAAATCTAGTGAAATTTCTTTCATTAGATCCTTGATGCACTGCCCACTCTGAAAGGCATATAGGCATTATTTTATATATTTCAGATCCAAAATAAAGTCTTAAAAATACAAAAAGCAACTTACAAAGTTACCTACTATATCATAATCAATTTTAAAGACTAATTAAAATATGTACACAATATTATATCCAATTTTTAGCTAATTAAAAATGCGCAGTTGGCAACCCTCTACCAGTTTAAGCCGGAATAGAACAACCCTATCCGGGTTCCGAAATATGAAATTGAATTGCACGACCCTTCCGCGGATTAACTCCAAGGTTTTTAACTGTGTAACCGAGCGTGCATAGAGCAAACATATCTGCAGAAAGTGTGTAGAAGGGTCAGATTTGCTTTGACCCATGTTTATGAGAAGCCACCAGAGGGCGCTTTGTAGCTAGATGTGTCTATGATATTTAAATTTAAAAAAATAGTAAACATTTATATCTAAAACTGCATAAAAATTAAGAGTGTTACTAAAATCGTGTCTGCGATCGTTTGTGGCGTTATTTATGCAATATTATTTGAAATAACTGATTGTGAACAATTTGAAGACATAAACAGTGTACATTAATATATCCTATCGAAGCAATTATATTGACATAAACTGTGTGTGCCAACAATACTAAATAACAATAAAAATCACGCCTTTATCCCTTTACGGGGTAGACAGATTGCTAACGGCTTAGCAAGAGAAATATTGTTCACGTCAGTGATTGCATAAATCTATGCGAAATACCACACAAGATTAATAACCATAATATCACAGTACAGTCATCTGTATAAGCCCATCGCTTAAACTTAATTTTACCGTCCTTAAAACTCTTGGATACCTTTATTTTAGTATTCAAAGTCTTGTGTCTTTTTAATCAAAATACATTTCAATAATAAATGATACGTGTTGGCAAATTAGTTAAATGACTAAAACTACTATTTCATTATGTTGTAATATCTAATAGCTAAAAACTTAAAACTTATTTTAGAAACAAGATCTTCGATTAAAATAAATGAAACCTTGTTTACCTTTATCCTAAAACAGCGTTGGACATATTGTACGTTTAGGCAAAGTATTTAAGGAAAGGCAAAGGAAACAGGTGGCGCGATGAATACAATACAATACAATATACTTTATTGCACAAAAACACAGAAATTACAAATTGCTAAAAAGAAAAGCAGTACAATAGGCGGCCTTATTGCTAATGTAGCAATATCTTCCAGGCAACCAGGGACTGGACGCATATCAAAAAGAATGGCGAGTGCTATCAATGGATCGTGATAAGTGCAAGGAAGGTACAGATGCCTTTGACCTGCAGTGGGACACCACAGGCACATAAATAAATAAAAAATAGGGAAAGAGAAGCAGATTGTAAATTCTAAGAAAGTCGTAGGCAAAAAGTTGTTTTCCAACCCTTCTGTACACTAATAAATAATGAATATTCTTTGCCCCATCAGCTCTATAGGCACGCTGGAGTGGACTGAAGCTAATTTCCATAAAAAATAAGTACTGTTATTAATTGTAATCGTCCGGTTGCTGGAAACGCTGGTCTTTTGGGATTCTGAGGTGTTTTTTTCTGCCATTGCTGTTAGCAGTTAGCTTTTTTATTCATGCTGGACTAGAAGCGAGAGAAAAACATAGAATGTGACCGCTGCATTTCCTCCCGGGCATGCTGCTATGGAAACCGAGGGATTTTGTATATTGCAATTTAGGCGATGGGCAAACAACCTATCACTACAGCAATATACTAATAAATCAATCTTAAATTACACTCAAAACTTTGTCAAACTTGGCGGAACAACCCCTTTTATTAGGTCGTTTACGCTCTGTCTACCCCTTTAGCGATAAAGGAGTGACTTTATGTATGTTAGCTTTTTTCGTTCATGACTATGAACTTTGCAGTTTGCCGTGTTCTTCTTATTTTTTAAATGGGTTAGCTCTGGATTTTAGTCTAGGTAGGAAGTGATAAAAATAATACGATGGAGCGAGCTTAGCTAGATATTCTCTTTGGCCAGCACTTCTAGCTTTACTTTTTTTTTAGATTATCAGTATTTTAACTGCTTCCGTGGTCTAGCGGTCTGAGCCATGGGCTCTCGACCCGGAGGTCCCGGGTTCAGTTCCCGGCGGGGGACAATGACTTTGTGTTGTTGTTTCTAGTTTGGTTAGGACATTGCAGGCTGATCACCTGATTGTCCGAAAAGTAAGATGATCCATGCTGTCGGATGGGCATGTAAATAGTCGGTCCTGCGCCCGATTTCTCTCTGGTCGTGTCAGTCAATCTGTCCCATCAGAATAAGAGGTTGAAGGAATAGAGAGTGCACCTGTGTGTAGCGCAAACACTTGGACACTAAAAACAAGTCCTGCGCAGTTGGCTGATCTCCGTGAGATTAGCCGCCATCACCGAAAATCGGTGGGAGGTCTATTATTAGAGCAAAAATCAAATTCGATGATAGAATTCTCTATCTCTGTCTCTTGGCAATTATTTTTCTCTCCGTTTTATTTTTTGCCATTTTGCTATGATGCATCGTGTTGACTTCATTTTGTCTACACGCGTTGCATACTTCACTCTTTTTGTTTCATGTTCATATTTTTATTTTCTTCTGTTGTTATGATTATAAAAGTTGTGTCTGTGATTTGATTTTCAAAGATCTCTATATGTTTAATCTGTAATAAGTATTTAGTTTAATTTTAATTTTAAGTCAGTTATTATTACTGTTTGCACTTATGCAATCGCCTTAGGCTTGCCCTGTAATACATACATACATATAATCACGCCTTTATCCCTGATGAGGTAGGCACAAGGGTAGGCAGAGCCTTAACTACCTAAACGAAGGTCGTTCCGCCACGTCTGACAAAGTTTTGAGGGTTATTTAAGATAGATTTGTAGGTATATTGCTGGAGTGATAGGTTGTCAGCTCATCGCCTAAATTGCAATATACATATACCCTCGGATCCCTTAGCTGGCTTTTACAGCATGCCCGGGAGGAAATGCAGCTGACACATTCTATGTATTTCTTTCGCTCCTAGTCCAGCATGGAAGAACTAACTTAATACCCGTCGCGAAATACTGGTAAGGGATAATTTAAGCTACTTATATATTATTATACTAGCTGTGCCCGCGACTTCGTATTGAAAACACGCAGTGTTGAATATACTGAAAACGCTTCTCCGCGCGTAGGAGCGGGATCTGCTAAACCGCGCGTGGAAGCGTGTTTCGCATTGTCTGATCTTTGATTTTGTATGGAAAATACGATTCCGCGCGCGAGCTAGCAGATCCCGCTCCTACGTGCGGAGAAATATTTTCAGTATGTTCAACACTGCGTGTTTTCCATACAAATGGGGTACTTACTCAATATTAGAATGGTTTGCGTGATTATTTCTAACCTACGCTGGACACCAGATAACTCACAAACTCTCTCACATAAAAACTTTCTTAAATAGAAAGTCCCTTTAAGATCGGTTAAAAACGATCAAAGTTCAACTTCCTGCCTACCCTCTGAGTGAGGTGGTGTGATTATTTGTATCGTTACTTTAGATTTAAGTAATACTCAGTCGAACAAAAAAACTTCCAACAAAATCGGTTACAAACGACTGAAATGCAATTTCCTACCTCCTTCCTAAGTCATGAGGCGTGATTATTTGTATCGTAGCTTTGATTTTAAATAATGCTCAGTCGAATAAAAAATGTTCCATAAAAATCGGTTAAGAAACAGCCAAATTTCAATTTCCTGCCTACCCCCTAAGTCAGTTAGCGTGATTTTAAGTATCCTAAGTTGCAACCCGGGTAACCACAGTTAAATAAAGAAAGTCTTATCGGAATTGGTGCAGTAGTTTTGGTGTGATGTGGTAAAATACAAACAGACAAACAGACAAAAATTCTAAAAAAAACACGATTTGGTCTTTATATTCTTATTTATGCCTGCTGCAATAATTTTTTTGTAAAAATATTCAATGTACAGACACGACCCTTCCAGAGATTTATTATATGTAAAGATTTGGATCATTGACGCTCTGCCTACCCCATTGGGGATAAAGGCGTGAATATATGTATGTATGTATGTATTGACACGAAGAAATAGAAGAATTAATAAGTAGATCCTTTTCACCATACGGTCTGCCTCCGTGGTCTAATGGCTAGTGCCATGGACTCCTGATCGGGAGGTCCTGGGTTCGATTCCCAGGGGGGAAACACAAAGTTGATATATGAGAATTTATCACTTTGTGAATTTTTCCCAGTTTGGTTAGGACATTGCAGGCTGAATCACCTGATTGTCCGAAAAAGAAAAAGATTTCGTGCTTCGGAGGGCACGTTAAGCCGTCGATCCCGGTCGCTGTCTTTGATAGTGGTCGTTACTCAAACCATGTCAGAGGCCTGATAGTTGTGCTACTAGGCGGTTTAAAAACTCTGACACCAGGGTTCATCGGGTCGATAGACTCGATACCTACTCGACAGAAGAAGAAGACCATACGGTCAACCACGTTTTCGGACCCCGTAGTTGTTCAGATTGACCACTGCACAAACTATTGCATTTTTTTTTTATTGACTCTAATAAAAGTAGCAGCGGAAAATAGCTACTTATTTGGTAATGGGAAGACTGGAGCTATATAACGTGTCCAAACCATGTCAGAGGCCTGATAGTTGTGCTACTAGGTGGTTTAAAAACTCTGACACCAGGGTTCATCAGGTCGATAGACTCGATACATAGAATGTGTCCCAGCTGCATTTCCTCCCGAGCATGCTGTAAAAATCAGCTAAGGGATTCCAGGGTTTCAGTAAATTGTAATTTAGTCGATGGGCTGACAAACTGTCACTACAGCTATATACCTGCAAATCTAACTTGAATAACCCTCAAAACTTTTTCAGACGTGGCGGATTGACCTTTGTTTGGGTAGTTAACGCTCTGCCTACCCCGACCCTATTTAGGATAAAGGCGTGATTATATGTATGTATGTAACGGCATTTTTTTTTTCCTTTTACTACAACGAACTGAATCGCAATTTTTTTAACTGATGAGGAAGCTACTTAGCCTCTTAAGAAGATGTCAAGTCAAGAGAAGTAATTAATTAGAATGAGCTTATACTTAGTTTATTATTAGGGGATACAATTAATTACCTTTTAGAAACGCGAGCCGTTATTTTGAAAGTATCTTAAAATATTTATCATTTTCTTAGATATTTTTTTATCATTATCTTCCATGCTGGACTGGGGACGAAAGAAAAACATAGAATGCCAGCTACATTTCCTCCCGGGCGTGATGTGAAAATCAGCTAAGGGATCGGAGGGTTTTAGTGTATTGCAATTTAGGCGATGGGCTGACAACCTGTCCCTACAGAAATGTACCTACAAATCTATCTTAAATAACCCTCAGAACCTTGTCAGACGTGGCGGAACGGCCTTTGTTTAGTTCGTTTACGCTTTGCCTATCCCATTAGGGCGTGATTATATGTATGTAGGTATGTATTTATTTTTATATTTATTGTATTTAGACAAAAAGATAACATGTCAATTTTAACATTACGTGTAGAGACAGAGCCAAAAAGTAAAGTAAATTAAAAGCCTTATTTTCTACTCGGTGGAAAGTCAAATTCATACATTACATATTTTTCATTTCCTGATAGAATTTCCTGGTTTAAGTTGTTCAGTTTCGTTGACTGAGCAGCCCCAATCAGCTTGCGGGACGCTGTCCCTTACACCCGGTAGGCATGAGTTTAAATAAGTAGGTGAGTTTGTAATAATAACCGCAGAACTCAAATGGAAGCTAAAACGAAATTAAAATTTCATGTTGCTAATTGAAACAAAAACATAAAACACGAAAACTATTCGACCTATTTCTGTGTAATTACGTAATTCACCCTGTTAACTTTTGCAGGGCTACTATTGTTGATCATCTCGATCGATACTCGAAACTTAATATGGCATCTAAAAGTGAGAAACCAAATAAATATTTTCTTCATTTAAAACTTCTCGACAAGGAGAAACAATCAACTGACTACAAGGTTTTTTTTTAATTTCCGGTATTCGTGATTTTTTAAATTCTTACTTGCATCAATTTTAATCACAAAAGTGTTATTTTTTTAATGATACATATAATCCCGAAATATTGAATTGTAGCGGCCCTGCTTTACATTTTTTTTGCAAATAGAATTTGTATGTTTTTGTATTTATTTTATTTAGACAAAAAGATAACATGTCAATTTCAACATTAGGTGTAGAGACAGAGCCAAAAAGCAAAGTAAATTGAAAGCCTTATTTTCTTCCCCCAACGAAATGTCAGTACCAGTCCAAATAGACAAAGGCCCGTGCCAAGACTATCTACCTGTTCTGTTCACTGATATAACTGTATATAATGTTTTATTAAATGATTTGATTTAAATACTATACATCCGTCATAGAGTCCGATAGTGTAGTGGATAGGACCCCTGCCTCCTGAGCGGGAGGTCGTGGTTCGAATCGCACCATGTACCATTGTGTTTTTCAGTTTTCAAATTTCATATGTACGCCTATTCAGCGCTTTTTCCGTGCTTCGGAAGGCACGTTAAACCTTTGGTCCCGGTTAATACCGTAGATATTAGTCGTTATTAGTTCTATCTTAAACAACCGTCAAAACTTGTCAGACGTGGCGGAACGACCTTTGTTTGGGTTGTTCACGCTCTGCCTAACCCATTAGGGATACAGGCGTGATATTAGGTATGTATGTATGTATGAATATTAGTCGTTAAGCCATATCAGAGGCCAGTGTTAAGCATTGGCGGATTGATAACTCTGACCTAATCTAGGATTGGGTCTGGTTTCCCTTTTGGGTTGCGGAGGTCAGATGGCAGTCGCTCTGTGTAAAAACCAGTACCCTCGTTCAATTACCTAGATTAGGTAGCCAGCCCCGTTAGATACGCGATAAGGCTAGGGAGATGATGATGAAATCCGTCATATTAAATTTTAACTTAATATTTCTAATTCCTATAGTAGTGGTAGTAAAATCATTTTCCTTTTTGTTCTGCATCTGTCGTGTGCGTTTCGAGTCGATCGACCCGAAGAACCCTGGTGTCAGAGTTTTTAAACCACCTAATAGCAGAGCTAATATGCCTCTGTCATGGTTACGACCACTATCAAAGTCAGCGACCGGGACCGACGGCTTAGCGTGCCCTCCGAAGCACGGAATCTTTTTTCTTCCAGACAATCATGGATTCAGCCTGCACTGTCCTACACAAAATGGGGAAAATCTTACAAAGTGATAAATTCACAAAAATCAACTTTGTCCCGCCCCTGGGAATTTAACCCAGGACCTCCGGATCGTGAGCCCATAGCTCAAACCACTAGACCACGGAAGCAGTTAGTTAGTTAGTGCCTTTTTGTAATACGCTTATACGGCAAGCTATTTACTCATTTTGTATGCAGAACTTTCGAAGACACGCTCAAAATACCAAATCAATGCTAATTATGTCTAATGTACACACGGATTCGGATCTGTTTGAAAATGGTGTCGATTCTGGCATACACATTCATTCATTCATTGAAAGAGATAAAATAATCACGTGATTGTTAAAAGCAATTAATTATGTAAAAATACTGTAATAAATGTAGTTTTAGAAAACAACAAAAATTACAGGAATGTAATAGTGCAAAAATAAGGTGGTTATTTTGTATTATACATACTTATAATCACGCCTTTATCCCTAATGGGGTAGGCAGAGCGTAAACGACCTAATCTAAGGTCGTTCCGCCACGTCTGACCAAGTTTTTTTCTGTAGTGACAGGTTGTCTGCCCATCACCTAAATTGCAATATACAGAAACCCTCGGATCCCTTAGCTGGTTTTTAAGCAGGCCCGGGAGGAAATGCAGCTGGCTTATTCCATGTTTATCTCTCGCTCCCAGGCCAGCATGGAAGATATATTGTGTATCTCTTTCATATTATCAAGTTGAGAAAGTGACTGAGCAGTGAGTTCACCATAATCAACACCAAAGTATTGGGGTTCGATTACCGTTCGATCACTATTGTAAACTTACGTCAGTCAATCAGTCAGTCAGTCATATTGTGCACTGGTCTTTTATACCTGCATTCCCTTGCATTACTAGAATCAACAATAGTTCGTTTGTTGGCTTAAGTCTTGAAATTGATTTCGAAATCGATTTCTGAATCTAAACTTAATATATAAACGAAAAGAAAGTCATTTTTACCACCTACTTTTCCAGTAATGTTTAAAATCTGTTTAATTGACATGTTTGAAAATAGAAATATCAGTTTTAGGTATCCTATTTTCAATTAGAAATAGGTTTGCTCTTGGCCTTAGATACTAGATCACGGATGACCGCGACAGAGTTGACGATGGAGCGAGCTTACCCAGAAGATGCCTGTTATGGCACTTTCATTCTCACGCATCGACGGAACACACCAGCTGTTTGGGCCGCACTCTGGTGGTCGTGTGGTTGCGAGCCAGGCGGCCCTTTGCGGAGCCTGCCACCGCTTTGTAGAGATCGTTCAGCCAGACTAATTCGCAGGCAAGCCTGTGTTGCCGTTGCCCAGGGAGGGCTACTAGGAGGCTACTAAGCATTGGCGTCTTGAAAACTCAGATTGCTGGGTTTGTCACTAACCTGTCAAAAGGCTAATCTAGGATTGGGTCTGGTTTCCCATCTGGGTGCGCAGGTAAGATGGCAGTCGCTCTGTGTAAAAACCTGTACCCTCGTTCAATCACCTAGATTAGGTAGCCGACCCCGTGAGATACCGGATAAGGCGACGGGATATTTTTTGAGACTAGTAACGGTAGCACCTCAAATTTTACTCCCGCGAATCTTTTCAAGAATATTTATTTATAAAATTTCTCTTCCAAATTAAATCGAGAAACAATAGTACCACCGAGGGGTCAAAGGAGACATTCAAGGCTTCTCTTACTATTATACTATTAATATGTAACACAGGCCGATCCAAAGATAAGATAGAGCCTCAGAAGTGATTTGAATAATGTGTGTGTTGTATAATTCTGTATATATTACCAGAATTTGTGTTTTAAGATAAGAATTTAGTCGAATTTAGGTTTTGTTGTAAAACAAAATTGATATCGGTTCTTGTTTGCATAAAAGCATACAAACATACATAAAATTACGCCTTTATCCCTTACGGGGTAGGCAGAGCGTAAAACGCCTCCTAAAAGGCGCTTTCGCCACGTCTGATAAAAATAAGGACAATTTTAGATTGTAATGTGTATTGCTGTAGTGACAGGTTGTCAGCCTATCGCCTACTTTACAATACACTGTAACCCTCGAGTCCCTTTTGTTGACTTCTACAGCATGCCCGGGAGGAGGGGCAACTGGAACATTCTATGTTTTTCTTTCTCTCCCAGTCCAGTATGGAAGAAAAGCAACCGAACCGGAAATAGTTATTTCTCATTTTATATTTACATCTCGTCATATAACGTCCTGTTCTCAAAAAGACTTACTCAAAAAAAGTTTTTCTCAACATGTCCTACTCGCAAAATGCCCTTTGCGCATAATGCCCTATTTTTAGTCGAGTTAAGCGCCAGCAGTTTTAATAGTTTTTTTTTTTATATAATGCAAAACATACGTACATATTATTACGCCAAGATCCCTAATGGGGTTTGCAGAGGGTAAACGACCTAAACAAAGGTCGTTCCGCCACGTCTGTCAATGTTTTGAGGGTTATTTAAGATAAATTTGTAGGTATACAGCCCATCACCTAAATTACAATATACTGAAACCCTCGGATCCCATAGCTGGTTTTTACAGCATGCCCGGGAGGAAATGCAGCTGGCACATTCTATGATTTTCTGTCGCTCCCAGGCCAGCATGGAAGAACATAAAATACACATACAGTATGTTCCTTATAATATACTCCGTACAGCATTTTGCTACAAGAAAAATTTTGAGGATGAACATTTTGCGATAAGAACATTATGAGCTGAGATTGAAATAATAATAATAATACCTTTTCTAGAAAACTGTGACGTTTTAAGTTTGCAAAACATTTGTCACGCTTGTAAATTCTACACGTGTTGGTAACCTAGTTATAAAGCTTCAATTCATAATTATCAACTTAACGTACTTATATAATAATGTACTATTATTCCAATAAAATATACATGATTAGAGACATCATATCTACACGTGTATCATAATCATGATAATAACTGATATTTCCTGAAAATGTAACAAGTATTATGAATTGTGGTCCCTTATGTTTTCACACGCGACTTAATTATACAGGGCTATCTTTATACCAGTACACAAACTGATATGGATTGCTTGGAAAACAAAACAGAATATATTTTATTTTCCCACACAAACTGTCTCAACCAATTGATAATTATGGATCGCGCAGTCGATAATTTTTATCATTTTATGAAATCATTTTCTTATGAAAATGGATCAGTTTCATTGATCGCACAACCACTTTCAGAGCTGTCCCACCCTGCATTTGAGTTTAATTACCCGACTGCACAACGCAAAGGAGTGTTATATGTTTATCAGCCTATGTATGTATGTTTGATCCTCTGCGGCGCTCTAAAGACCAAACGCGTGGGCCGATTTTAATGATTCTTACGTCAATCGATTCCTCTTAGCCATGCGACGGTTACTGAAGACATGGTTTTGACAAAAAAATACAATATTGCGACAACTAGAAGCCATTTTGTGTAAATGGTAAAAATGAAAGTCGACGATATATGACGAGTGGGGTGTCATTATGATATGAATAGGTATTTGAAAATCAATTCCAGTTTTGTAACATCATTATTGTTTTGAACAACGTTAATGACATATAAAGACTTAAAGTTTGAAAGCTCACTTTGAATTCTACGCTGTTGGGATTTTTGATTTTTTAAATTACTTGTTTTAAGTGTATTTTCTTTTTATACATACATACATATGCTGGACTGGGAGCGAGAGAAAAATGTATGTATGTCTACGCAGTTGGGTTTTTTTTTAACTTTTTAGATTATTTGTTTTATAAATTGTATTCAGCAGTTCCCTGATTTCCATCTCAATTCCATAACAGTTAAATTAGGTTTTTCCCCTAAACAAGGCGGAACAATAAAAACTTTTCCTGTTAGAACTATGATTCAGGTCATACGTTCCATGTGACCTGGGCAGGGATTTTAGACAGGCATTAAAAGTTTTTAACATTTCGCTATATCCCTGCATCATTATTGTGTCCCGATTCTTTTCAGTATTTATAATTGTGGTAAGACTGAGTTTAGACTGAATATATCTTGAATGTTCTATAGGGTTTGATATTTATGACTCTAGTCTAGTCTAGTGCGTGGCTTTACACGTATGTGAAACGTGTAAAATAACACACAGGGACAAGGAAAGATTAAAAGCATTCGAGATGTGGTGTTGGCGTAGGAAGGAACGAATAAGCTGGACAGAGGAAAAACAAACGAAGAAGTTTTAAATTTAGTTAGAAAAAGAGAAGAGAAGCGCATGAATCCATACATACATACATACAATCCTTAACGGGGAAGGCAGAGCGTAAACGACCTAAACACAGGTCATTCGCCACGTCTTACAAAGTTTTGAGGGTTATTTAAGATATATTTGTAGGTATATTGCTGTAGAGACAGGTTGTCAGCCCATCGACTAAATTGCAACATACAGAAACCCTCGGATCCCTAAGCTGGTTTGTACAGCATTCCCGGGAGGAAATGCAGCTGGCACATTCTATGGTTTTCTCTCGCTTCCAGTCCAGCATGAATCCAGTGGTGGATTGTATCATATGCAAATTTATTTCATCTCTGGCTGAGTCACATCACACGTCTTTCTAAACACTGAATAAAATTGGTGGCAGAAATAGGCGCAAAGCACCAACAGTCTGGTTTTAGTGCTAAAAGAAATAAATAATACAAAGAAAATCATTTATTTGGTACCAGTTATTACAATAAGACAAAAGGCAGTTTGGCCTTTGTGATGACTGTGAGAGAAAACGAAACGCATCAGATCGTCGTTTGTTGACCAGTTTTTCGTCTTCCTTTCGACTTATCAGATGCGGAAGTGTCCGCATTTTGATTTATTTCACAGTCATCACAAAGTCCAAAGTGCCTTTACGCTAATCATTGCATTATTTCGACAATGATACGCGTGGGGAAGAGCCACCATGCGGGGAGGACCACTCTGCGCAGATCATGCTGAACGGCTGCTCCTAAAGAGTTGGATTTCATTCTGATCCAAACAAGCTAAGCTCACAAGAGCGTAGCACTTGCAAAACGATTAGATATCTTAAACATAAATTAAAATCTTAGAGAATATATACAATAGCAGCACAAGTTCAATAAAACTACAAGCATCTGGCCCAACTTTTCACATCGAGCGAGGTGTTAAACAAGGTGACCCTCTGTCACCAAGGCTCTTCACAAGTACGCTAGAAGAGGTGTTTAGGAAACTAGAAGCAGTATGGGAGCAGAAGGGCATCGACTTGGGCGACCGAAAATTAACTAATCTTCGGTTTGCGGACGACATTGCCTTTTCGCTCCCACAGCCGAAAGTCTGGCCCACCTATCAGACAGTCTCAACAAAGCCAGCCTCAAAGTTGGACTTCATATGAACCGGAAAAACAAAAGTCATGACTAACAGTTATAAGCGAAAAATAGAAGTTTAGGGGCAGGAAATACAATACGTCGACGAGTACCTCTATCTGGGCCAGATAGTTTCCTTCCAGAACCGGCAAGACAAGGAAATCGATCGCCGAATAGAAAATTCCTGGAGGAGCTACTGATCCACGAAGGATCTAATGAAGGGAGACCTTCCTGTTTGTCTAAAACGACAACTTGTTGACACATGCATCCTGCCCACTCTAACTTACGGCGCACAGACGTGGTCCCTGATCGGTATGCAGAAGTCCGAACTCGGAGCATGTCAAAGAGCAATGGGCGGAGTATTCTAGGTGTAAAAAGGATAGATCGCGTCAGAAACCCTCCGCTCCAAAACTTAGATTGCTGACGTGGGCAAGAAACCAGCAAGGCTCAAATGGGACTGGGCTGGCCATGTATGCCGTATGCACCCGGAGAGGTGGGCTAAACTAACAATTGAATTTGTCCCACAACAGCGTCGGCGCAGAGGGAGACCGAGGAAGCGGTGGCGGAGTGACCTGGTCGACTACGACCCGAACTGGTCGGTAACAGCCATGGACCGTGTACTCTGGAAAGAGAGTGGGGAGGCCTTTGCCCAGCAGTGGGACAGTTTAGGCTGATATAATAATCACTACATAGTATAAAACAAAGTCCCTTTCTCTGTCCCTATATTCCTATGTATGCCTAGGTCTTTGAAACTGCGCAACGGATTTTGATGCGGTTTCTTTTAATGGATAGAGTGATTTAAGAGGAAGGTTTATATGTATAATACAAGCATTATATAGTAGAGAAACACTGATGATTTTCATGCGAAGCCGGGGCGAGTCGCTAGTATAATAACCTAGCCTAAAAGTGACAATCGATACCGAAAAGGTTCAGCATATGTTACTACATGGTACATTAAGCCTCGTATTTATAAAGCAATCTCAAGATTAAGACCAGTATTAAGTATGGATTTGACAGGTCGTTTTGTACTGAAATTACATTACTGATACAAACTCAAACCGCTGTCACTCTTGAGAATTGAATATAATTACGGGCCAATGTCTCGTATTTATGAGCAATATTATTGGATTTCTTCCATGCTGGACTGGGAGCGAGAGAAAAACATAGAATGTGCCAGCTGCATTTCCTCCCGGGCATGCTGTAAAAACCAGCTAAGGGATCTGAGGGTTTCAGTATATTGCAATTTAGGCGATGGGCTGACAACCTGTCACTACAGCAATATACGTACAAAATACAAATCCATCTTGAATAACCCTCAAAACTTTGTCAGACGTGGCGGAACGACCTTTCTTTAGGTCGTTTACGCTCTGCCTACCCCATAAGGGAAAAAGGCGTGATTATATGTATGTATGTATGTATTATTGGATTTGTCAGTTCATTTTGTCCTGAAATGACTCTCGTGACATGTCATGAACTCAAACTCGCTGTCAGTCTCAAGTGCTGTTTGTAAATATGGGCCTGTATTGATAAGCAGTACTTGAGACCGACAGCTAGTTTGAGTTCTTATCAGAAATGACATTTCAGTACAATGTGGCTATACTTGATATCGCTCTCAATTTTGAGATCGCTTTATAAATACGAACCTAACTTACCACAAAACATTGCGTGCGTCAAACTCTATCTGAAGACAGCCGGGTTGTAAAAGGCGAGATCTATTACTTGATAAAAGCATCGTCTTTGCGGATCATAAATTGCGGAGTTCAGTCTCAGGATGGTTGTCTTATCTCCATCGGGTACTGACTCCAGGACAGAGATGGATTCAGGGATTCAAAACTGAAGTGATCTTTTTGGAATATTATAACATACATACATACATATAATCACGCCTTTATCCCTAATCCGCCACGTCTGACAAAGTTTTGAGTGTTATTTAAGATAGATTGTAGGTATATTGCTGTAGTGACAGGTTGTCAGCCCATTGCCTGAATTTCAATATGCAGAAACCCTCGGTCCCTTAGCTGGTTTTTACAGCATGCCCGGGAGAAAATGCAGCTGGCACATTCTATGCTTTTCTCTGGCTCCCAGTCCAGCATGGAAGAACATTATAACATACATACATACATACATATAATCACGCCTCTTTCCCGGAGGGGTAGGCAGAGACCACATCTTTCCACTTGCTACGATCCTTACATACTTCTTTCGCTTCATCCACATTCATTAATCTTTTCATACATGCTCGTCGGTTTAGGGTACTCTTGACCTGACCTTTCTTTAGGACGTCCCCGATTTGATCCAAGTACGTGCGTCGAGGCCTTCCCCTCCCAACATTTCCATCCACACTCGCCATATATATCTGTTTGGTCAACCTGCTTTCTCTCATTCTCTCAACATGTCCAAACCATTTAAGCATTCCCTTGTCAATACCTGTCACTATATCTTCTTTCACACCACAACGTTCCCTAATCACACTATTTCGTATCCTGTCACTCAGTTTGACTCCAATCATACTTCTTAACGCTCTCATTTCTACTGCATTTATTCTGCTTTCATGCTTCTTCTGCCATACCCAACTTTCACTCCCATACATCAGTGTTGGAACCAACACCCCTCTATGCACAGCCAGACGGGCCTTATCGGACACCTTCTGACTGTTCATAAAGGCGTGCAACGCTCCATTCACCATGTTACCGGCATTCACTCCTCTTTCAATATCACTATCATTCTTTCCATCTGCTGTAAACATTGATCCTAAATACACAAACTCTTTCACTTGCTCCACTTTTTCATTCCCTATCAAGATATTACACTCTGTCATATTGTCCTTTTCAAAAACCATTGCTTTCGTCTTACTAACATTTACTTTCATTCCTTTCTTGTTCAAAGCTTCATTCATAATATTTACCATCTCCTGCAACTCTTCTGCCGACGATGCAAGTAAGACTTGATCGTCAGCATAGAGCAGACATTTGACGAGTAAATCATTCATTCGTAATCCCCGTTCACTTTCTTTTAAATCTTCCAAGCAACGATCCATGAATAAGTTAAAAAGCCATGGCGACGCTACACATCCCTGTCTAACACCTTTTTCGATGCTAAACAATTCAGTATACGCCCCGTTGATCCTGACACAAGCACTAGAATCCCTGTATAAGGATTTTAGTGCCTGTATCAAAATACTGCTTACCCCATGCATGGATAGTGCTGACCACAATTCATTCCTCACCACTCTATCATAGGCCTTTTCCAAATCCACGAATGCGCAATAGACTTTTTGGTTTTTAGCCAAAGATTTTTCAGCTATGCAGCGCAAGGAAAATACCTGATCCGTACATCCCATTCCCTTTCGAAATCCTGCCTGAGCATCCCATACTTTCTCATCAGTTTCTTTCGTCACTCTTTCAATCAATATCTTTGCATACAGTTTGCCGACAACGCTGAGTAGGCTTATACCGCGGTAATTTTTGCAGTCTAGCTGTGACCCTTTTCCCTTATACAGCGGAACTATAACAGCCTTGCACCAATCACTTGGTACTCGGCCGCTTCTCCAACACAAGTTGAAAAGGCAGTACAGCTGACTAGCCACTACGCCTTCGCCAGCCTTCAGCATCTCGACTGATACCCTATCATACCCTGCAGCCTTACCCGACTTCATACTATTCAACGCTTTCAAAATCTCATCCATTTCAATCTCACTGTCTATCACACTTACATCCACTTCTGGAATATTAACCTCTTGCGCTGATTCTTCTTTTTCAAACAAACTTTCAAAATATTCCTTCCATCTTTTCAACACGCATTCCTCACCTTTTACGATACTACCATCCTGGCTTTGAATCCTAATCAACTCGGATGATGCGGTTTTACCTCGAGCTGTCCTTATGAATTTCCAAAAAACTTTCAAGTTCGAACGAAAGTTCTCTGTTAGCCTCTTGTCAAACTCATCCTTATTTCATCTTTCTTTCGAGACACAGTTTTCTTCACTTCATCCTTCAAACTTTTATACTCCTTTCGTGCTCTCTCTACATCCTCATCTGTCGCTTTTTGATTTCTTTGGTTAGCTTTAGTAGCCAACCAATCCAACCATGCTTTCTTCTTTTTCTCAACAACTTCTTGTACATCTTTACTCATCCATACACTCTTTTGTTTATTCCCTTTCGTGCGTCTAGAAATTCCACATACTTCTGTAGCAACTTTCAAAATTCCTTCCTTAAATCCCTTCCAACCTTCTTCAATATCAGCCATCTCATCTAAGCCACAAAAATCATCCTTCAGTCTTTTAACATATTCTTTTCTTACATCCTGGTCTTGCAAATTTTCTACTTTCACTCTTTCCATGACACTGGTAGGCTCGCTTTCCTGTGGCGCCACCGACTGAACAGACCACTTATTCGGGACATCACCAGGAAGTGGTCTGAGTTGATTCCGGCACCACGATAAGCGCGAGTGTCCATGACTTTTGTCTTCAATCTTCCATCCACAATCACAAAATCTATCATAGTTCTACTAGAACCTTCTTCTCTTGTATATGTGTGAATCTTTTTATGTCGAAACATTGTATTCGACCCAAAAAGACCCCACTCCGAACAAATCTCTAACAGACTCTTTCCATTCTCATTTATTCTTTCATCACCAAATGCACCTAAAACCTTATCATACCCATCTCGCTTCACCCCAACCCATCCATTAAAATCTCCAAGCATGATAATCCTTTCATTCGCCTTGCAGATTTTCAGTACATCTCTCATACTATCCCAGAACTCCTCATTTTCCCTTTTAGCTTTTGTGGAACCACCCGAACCTCCATCTGTCGGTGCGTAGACACCTAGGACAAAGATTCGAGTAATTCCGACCTTCAGCCTAATCCAAAGAAGTCGTGGGCTTACACACTCAAACTCAGTCACACATTCAGCCATTCGCGCCGAAAGGAAAACACCGACTCCCTTGCTTGCTCGATCAGTACTGGGCACCCCAGACCAATAAGCAACATAGGGTCCATGTTTGGTCGTGTCGCATCCTTTCCGCTTTGTTTCATTCACACACAATACATCTATATGCCTGTCATCCATCATCTGGCATACTTCATCAATTTTATCTACCATTCCTCCTCTAACATTCATCGCAGCAAAGCGGCTTTCCGAAGCCCGCGTTCCGCTCCCGCCAGGAACGAGACGTGATGTGTCGCGATCCACATCGCCGCCATATTGATTTGTATTGTTTTTTAAAATCATTGCGTTCCCACTGTAACGTAACCTGGGTTATAATGCTTATATAAGGCACTAGTAAATACTCGTAAGTTTAAAGTCAGGAAAAAGTAAAGGCAATATTTTACAATACCACAGAGAAGAGATTTTAGTCAATTTGATTTTAGTCTCATACCTTTCTAAGCCATCCAACAGCTTCACAAGTTGTCTTAGGAAGTGATAAACTCCGTAAGAAGCTCGATGGCTTCCTCTTATCAGAGTTCGGTGCTAAATAGGTTACTGTATTTCATCACATCATTCATAATTCTCGATACAATCGGCTAAACCTAAAATTAAAATCTATTTATTATTCAGACAAAAAACATTGGAAAAGAAAAGGAGATCTATTTTCTCCGGTTTTTGATTTAAAGTCGGTGGTACATACATATAATCACACCTTTATCCCTTATGGGGTAGGCAGAGCGTAAACGACCTAAACAAAGGTCGTTCCGCCACGTCTGACAAAGTTTTGAGGGTTATTCAAGATGGATTTGTATTTTGTACGTATATTGCTGTAGTGACAGGTTGTCAGCCCATCGCCTAAATTGCAATATACTGAAACCCTCGGATCCCTTAGCTGGTTTTTACAGCATGCCCGGGAGGAAATGCAGCTGGCACATTCTATGTTTTTCTCTCGCTCCCAGTCCAGCATGGAAGAATAAAGTCGGTGGTGTTGTGCATTATTACTGGGGAAATGAGCAAAAGTGCGTTAAAATCAAGCGGACAATGTGTAAAACCATAGAGTTTAAATCGCTTATCCTTTTTTAAGTTTATTATTTTTAACGTGACAAAAACAATTTAATTTTAGTTTTAGCTAATGGTATCTAAATACTGGCTATCTAGATTTGCCGGCTAGAACTAAAATTAAAATATATTTGTAACTTTCAGAGTTAAAACATTGGAAAAGGACACGAGATCTATTCTCTCCGGTTTTTGATTTTTAGTTGGTGGTTTAATGCGGTACTGGGAAAACGCGCAAAAGTGCGTTAAAATCTAGCGGACAATGTGTAAAACCATAGAGTACCATATAAATCGCTTGTCCTTTTTTAATTTTATTATTTTGAAAGTGAGAAATAAAACATTTTAATTTTAGTTTTAACCGATGGTATCTAGAATCGAACCCATAGGTTTCCATTTAAACTTGCAGCAAGTCGATTTCATCTAGACAGGAGAAAAAAAAATACAAGAATACACAGCAGTACAAGTTAAGCAGAGGAAGTTAATTCTTTTAATATCCTATTTCCCGGAATCATAGAGATTTGAATCTTTCTTAGCAAGTAGTAAGTAGAGAATTTAATTCTGCGAGAGGTTTATATATTAATTCATTTTTTACTGAGAGTAAAATGTATAATGTAATACACCTAAAAATCAATCTTATACTCCAAAATTCTGTCACACGTGGTGGAACGATCTTTGTTTGGGTCATTTTCTCTCTGCCTACCCCATTAGGGATGAAGGCGTGATTATATGTTTGTATGTATAACATGTATAAGTTAGGCGTATGAAGACAAGAAAAAAATTTTAAAAAAAAAAATTGTTGTTATGCAATTCGTAAGCTTTGAAAGTTATGGTACATTATAGATAACTACATTCTAAATATTTTTCATCTACAATATTATCGAAACTTAAAATGTAAAAAACAGGCCAAGCCTCGCTTGCTTTTATTTAGAAATACTTTTTATAATCTTTAAAGAACTATTCCACTTTCAAGTCTACAAAAAGTTTGCCTTACAAACTTGCCTAAATCCGTCCCTGTGGTATAAAGGGTTAATATTTTATGTCTCACCTACTTAATATTCGTCCCTGGCGTCATGTTCAAACTTGACTTCTGCCTTTATACTAGGGCCTTCACAGCATTCATACATACATATAGTCACGCCTTTATCCCTAATGGAGTAGGCAGAGCAACCTAAACAAAGCTCGTTTCGCCACGTCTGACAAAGTTTAGAGGATTATTTAAGATAGATTTGTAGGTATATTGCTGTAGTGACAGGTTGTCAGCCCATCGCCTAAATTGCAATATACGGATACCTTCGGATCCCTGAGCTGTTTTTTACAGCATGCGCGGGAGGAAATGCAACTGGCACTTTCTATGTTTTTCTCTCGCTCCCAGGCCAGCATGGAAGAAATTGACAGAATTGTAAATTAAAAAAATAAGCTTCGATGTTCAAAAGTTACTAAGTATTTACATTCTAAACATTCACTCTTTATTGGAAAACACATTCTAGATTGTTCTTTAAAAAAATATATACTTGGTTTCGGCCTTTATATTAGAGCCTCTAAATCTATAAAATTTAAAAACAACTCCGATATTCGAAAAGTTTTTTAATATTTTCACTTTATATTGAAACTAGCGACCCGCCCCGGCTTCGCACGGATATCATCAGTGTTTCTCTACTATATTATGCATGTATTGTACATATAAACCTTCCTCTTGGATCATTCTATCCATTAAAAGAAACCGCATCAAAATCCGTTGCGTAGTTTTAAAGATCTAAGCATACATAGGGATACAGGGACAGAGAAAGCGACTTTGTTTTATACTATGTATTTATATACGTATAAAATAATGTGTATCAAAATTCATATTAGTTCGTAAAACATTTTACAACAGCATTAAATTAGTATAGCCCGTAAAAGCTTGATCAAAATGTTATGCTAAAAAGAACTAACTCAAATATTTCGGAAAGCTGGCCTGTCAGACCTTTGTATAGGTCGTTTACGCTCCGCCTACCCCATTAGGAATATAGGTGTGATAATATATATGTTTGTACATTAAGTGTTTTGTAGTTAAACGAAGAAAATCCAAAATCACATTTACGATAATTATTTTAAGTCATGATATTATTATTTTTATCTCGGAAAAGATGGCGAGACGACCTGGACGCATATCTTTTTTTTATTTTTTATATTTGATTTATATCGCAAGAATTGATGGGAAGTTGCCAAAGATCGAGAGAACTGGAAGAAGGATGGGAGGCCTTTGCCCAGCAGTGGAACAGCATAGGCTAATAATAATAATTAAAAAAAAACAGAACAAATAACAAACAAATTTATTCAACAGGATATGAAACGAAAAATAATGCGCTAAACGTACAATACAATACAAGATACTTTATTGCACAAAGAAACGCAAATACATACAGCAGAAAAAGAAGGAACAAAACAGTACAATACAGGCGGCCTTATATCAGTATCAGAACATGTCCCAACACACTCACACAACAACACACACGTATTTCCACGAAAATAAAGACAGACTGACGAAGACGTATTTCGTAAGGAACTCTGAATAGCGAATGAACTCTCGCTGTCTGTCAAAACCACCTGTGTGTAATATAAATACACTTTTCTGAACACCTGTGTCACTTATATTTGTGCACAATTTACTCTCATTTTCCAGTATTTTCACGCAGTTCCATCAGCTCTCACACTGAAACTTTTCAACGCGTTTTTCATCAAGAAATTTGACTCTTTTTCCACGGTAAAAACTACTACGGCCCGTATTGATAAACAGCACATGGGACTGATAGCTTTTTGTTGTCATTTTGTATGGGAAAGTATGTTCTTTATTCATCACTTGAAAGAATTTCGTGAAGATAATTGATCAGTTTCGTTGACAGAGCAACCCCTATCAGTTTGCGGGACACTGTCCTTTACACCCTGTATCAGTCAGTATCAATCAGTATATCTCTATAACTGTGTGTGGGTAGGCAGGATTATCCAAAATTAGATTCAGAAATGTTAAACAAATAAAATAAATTATTGATGTCAACAACAAAGAATTTTAACAAACCACATTTTTTTGTCTAAAGCCATCAAAATTGATAAAAACCATATGATACCGTTTATGTATTTAACCTTCGAATTCTCATGGTTTCGCATTGAATACCTTTTAATAAAATAAACCATAAAATATACATTTATATTTATGTATTTTCATCTCCTACCTTATCACAAATAGCCATTCGTTAAAATGGAAATAAGGTATGAGAATTTAAAACGGTAAGATTACAAGTTTATAGTTTCACTTTAGATAATAGTTGTAATATAAAATCAAGCAAAACTGCACCTTATAATTAAGAGGTTAAATATATTCACTTTGAACGGTTGTAGAGTGAGAGTAAAGTTAATTTGGTTTAAATTATCTTTTGAATTTAATAAGAAATCGAAAGTTTTGAGTTATCAGTACAACTGGCACATGAATGGAAATCATTATTTATTTCTAAATTAACGGACTTACATACCGTGGGATACCATAGTTCCAATATTAATGTTCCAAGAAGAATGTTTCGAATTTTTGTTTTAGTAAATTTGTTAATGAGTCAGATGAAATTGAAGAAATTGCTACCTTAGCAATAAGGCCGCCTATGTTGTACTTGTTTTTTGTTGTTATCTGTTGTGTTGTATGATTTGTATTCTTACGTGCAATAAAGTATTTTTATGTTATGATGGTGTAGTGAAAAAGGCCGCTGCCTCCTGGTCGTGGTTCGAATCCCAACACGTACCAATGTGTTATTCGGTTTTCAAAATTCAAATGTACGTTTATTCGGCGCTTTTTCCGTGCGTTGGAAAGCACGTTAAGCCGTTGGTCCCGGTTAATATCGTTTAATACCGTAGATATTAGTCGTTAGGCCATGTCAGAGGAGAGGAGGTTAAAAATTCTGACCTAATCTAGGATTGGATCTGGTTTCCCTTCTGGGTTGCAAAATTCAGATGGCAGTCGCTCGATGTAAAAACCAGTACCCTCGTTCAATCACCTAGATTAGGTAGCAGACCCCGAGATATAAGGGATAAGGCTGAAGAGATGATGATTAAATTTGTCATGAAGAAATTCAAATATCGCTGAACTATACTGGACTGATATGTATAGTTTTATTTTTTCCGGAAAACTTATAGCCATACTCATACTCAACCAGAAGTCAATTACTGATAATATTTTGTTCAACATTTTTTTGTAAATATACCTACCTTTCTTCTATGCTGGCCTGGGAGCGAGAGAAAAACATAGAATGTTCCAGCTGACCTTCCTCCCGGGCATGCTGTTAAAGTCAGCAAAAGGGACTCGAGGGTTACATTGTATTGTAATTTAGGCGATGGGCTGACAACCTGTCACTAAAGCAATACATATTACAATCTAAAATAGTCCCCTTAATTTTTGTCAGACGTGGCGAAAGCGCCTTTTACGAGGCGTTAAACGCTCTGCCTACCCCGTAAGGGATAAAGGCGTGATTTATGTATGTATGTATGTACATTAGAAAAGTGAGTTGGCCATTTTATACATATACATACATATTCTTCCATGCTGGCCTGGGAGCAAGAGAAAAACATAGAACGTGCCAGCTGCATTTCCTCCCGGGCATGCTGTAAAAATCAGCTAAGGGATCCGAGGGTTTCAGCATATGACTATTTAGGTGATAGGCTGAAAACCTGTCACTACAGCGATATACCTACAAATCTATCTTAAAAGACCCTCAAAACTTTGTGAGACGTTGCGGAACGATCTTTGTTTAGGTCTGCCTGCCTGCTCTGCCTGGACAAAGGCGTAATTAATTATATGTATGTATTTTTTTGTTTTTGTTACATCAGAAAAGTGCTTTGGCCATTTTAACATTTTAATAATTTCTGACATACCTGCCTATCTCTACTCTAAATCAATTTCATTCTTACTAAATACATGTGACGTTAAAATATATTAAGCGGAAAATTATACGTTTAGTTGTCTTAAATGATTTCATCGAATGCAATTTATAAACAAACTAATCAATTCATTAATATTAAACACTTATTTTCTTTAAGATTTGGATTTAGATAAGCTCTGAACAAAATGGATGCAATCAAATCTAAATTTAATACCAGGTGTAAGAAACACTTAACAAAAAAATTGCTTTTCCATACAAAATGTTCACCTCGATCAGACAATTTGTATGGAAAAGCCAACTTTTTGTTTTCTTTTATTTTATTATAAGTAGAAATACCAACATCTTTTAAATTAAACATTACATTATTATATCTTAACTTAAAATCACTAATTTAAAAGACAATTGTTTTACTCGTTGTCTGAGCAACCCGTATCAGTTTGTGGGGCGCTGTCCCTTACACCTAATATGTAACTGTAACGAAATTATTTAATTTATTTAACAATTTATTGCACACAAAAAACATTATAAACACAGGACATAAAAAATAAAGACACAACAGGCACTGCACTGCTTATATCTAAAAAGAAATTTCTTACAGCAAACCTACAGAAGTGATAATTTTAACGATACTCGGATAAAACGTGCACAAAATTAGTGATATTCTTATATATTTTTCGGGAGCTAAAAGTTCTTTTTCTTTAGCCTCTTTCTTCTCCATTTCTAGGCTGATCAGTGGCTAATAAAAAAACGAAGGTATATCATTTATGAGGTGTTTTTTTTATTATTGTAATAATAAGCTCTATAATTACTTATTCCATACAAATCGACACCAAAAGACTGATCCGTTCTTTCCAGCCATTTTTCATTTTCATTCCGTGTTTTTATTCGCTAGTGTACGTTTAAGTTGCTAAAACTAGAACCAACATTCGAAAAACTGCCTTTTGACTGGCAAACACGTAACCCAGTTATGCCAAATATTGATCTAGACTCAAAAATAGAGCCAGGCGCATATTCCACACAGGCCGACTTTATGTAATGGCGCCAAAATACAGTCTGTGGAAATACGACTTCTTTTCACGCGAATGTCCAAATGAAGGGGTATATTTTTATTGGTTCATTCCTAGCTTATTTCTCCTAAACGAAGCATTGGAAAATGCTACAAAAATATACATTTAAGTTAGTTAATGGAATGCAATTGCGACATTTAAAAATATTTTAGCTCATAGACAAGTATGCTAAAAAAGAATCTGTAAGTAAAGCTGTTTTTATCAGTATATTTGATTTTCCTTCTTAACTAATACGAGCGCTTTCACGGTTCCTTCGGAAAAATATCCGTATTATGATTATCTAAAATCACAACGAGTCGATCTAGCCGACGAACCCTGGTGTCAGAAATTTTCAACTGCCTAATAGCACAGCTAGGTAATAATAGGCCTTTGACATGGTTTGTGTAAAGATAAGTATCAAAGACAGCATCTGGGACCGACGGCTTAACATGCCGTCCGAAACACGGGGAATCCTTTTTCTGTTAGGAAAATCTGGTAATTCAGTCTGCAGTTTCCTAACCATCATCTCCCTAGCCTTATCCCGTATCTCACGGGATCGGCTACCTAATCTAGGTGATTGAACGAGGGTACTGGTTTTTACACAGAGCGACTGCCGTCTGACCTCCGCAACCCAGAAGGGAAATCAGACCCAATCCTAGATTAGGTCAGGGTTTTTAAGCCGCCAATGCTTAGCACTGGCCTCTGACATGGCTTAACGACTAATATCTACGGTATTAAACGATATTAACCGGGATCAACGGCTTAACGTGCAGTTTCCTAACCAAACTGGGGAAAACCACACAAAGTACCAATTTTACAAATATCAACTTTGTGTTCCCCCTGGGAATCTAATCCAGGACCTTCGGATCAGAAAACCATTGTCTAGACCACTAGGCCACGGAGGCAGTTAAGTGTTGACTGTTGAGTATGGTTTTCGGCTTGACCCCGTAAAAGTTACACACACAAAATAACATACATACATAATATAATCATAATTTTATCCCTAATCGGGTAGGTAGAGCGTAATCTACCTTAACTAAGGTCGTTCCGCCACGTCTGACAAAGTTTTGAGGGTTATTTAAGATAGATTTGTAGGTATATTGCTATAGTGACAAATTAACATCGCCTTAATTGCGAAAACTGCCCGGGAGGAAATGCAGCTGGCACATTCTATGTTTTTCTCTCGCTCCCAGTCCAGCATGGAAGAAACACAAAATAAGACAAAGATAAAGAACTAGACTAGAGAGAACATTATTTACATCTGCAGCCAAAATTAATGGCCTTATTGATAAGTGGCAATCTCCTCCAGGCATCCAAATCAATAGATACCGGTCCAATCACTACATAGTATAAAACAAAGTCGCTTTCTCTGTCCCTATATCCCTATGTATGCTTAGATTTTTAAAACTACACAACGCATTTTGATGCGGTTTCTTTTAATGGATAAAGTGATTCAAGAGGAAGGTTTATATGTATAATACATGCATAATATAGTAGAGAAACACTGCAGATTTCTGTGCGAAGCCGGGGCGGGTCGCTAGTTCTATATAAAGCAATTGAACCTCCCGTGGAGATTGTAACCTAATTCCTGACTAAAAGCTCCATTTCTGTAACAAAACCGTATAAATAGATCGTAATGGTAGATTGGCTTCATGCTGGACTGAGATCGATAAAAATATAGAATGTTCCAGTTGCTCATCTATTTAGGCATATTGTAGAAGTCAGCAGAAGATTCCGAGTCGAGGAACGACCCGATGAACCCTGGCGTCAGAGTTTTTTAACCGCCTATTATTAAGGATGACGGGCTGACAACCTATCAATACACAGTTCGTTCTTTCAAAAATGACCCTCAAAACATGACGAAAGCGCCCAATTATGATATCGTTAATGCTCCGCCTACCACGTTAAGGATAAAAGTGAGACTTACAGATAGGCAACCTTATTGCTTAGCGGCAATTTAATCCAACCAAATCTAAATAGAGCAATTCAATGAATGTAACCTAATTGCTAACTAAAAGCTCAATTTCTATAACAAAATTGTATAAATACAATAATGGCTGTTGTTTTGTTTGTCTAATTGCGACCGGCACGCGAACGCAGCGGTCAGAATGGTCTGTGATAGTCTAGGCAACTTAGGAAAAAAAAATCTGAAGTGGTAGTGCTAAAGACAAAATTTCTTCTTAATATTCAATGTGTTTCCGAGTCAAAGATTTCTAGTGTTAGGATTTTAAACTGCTCATAAAGTAATTTTGTTAGACCTCGACGCGATGAACCCTGGCGTGAGAGTTTTTAAACCGCCTAATAGGCCTCTGAAATGGTTTGTGCAACGATCACTATCAAAGACGGTTACTTAACGTGTCCCCCGACGCCATTTTTACAGACAATCAGAGTAATTAACCAACAATAAATAAAATAAAAGGATCTGCAGTATTTTTCTTTTGTATTTCCAGGAATATAATTACACCCAAATTGAATCTGGAGAAATATTTTTTATATAATCCTAGACGGTTTTTTTGTAAAAGGGCAGTCTGGCTGAATTGAACCACCGCTATAAAATTACTACAATATAGTGACTTTTTTTTCTACTTTTCCCATATTTAAGGGTAAAATTGTTAATAACATCGTAAAGTTATACATACGAGTATCATCGTTAATACAAATCCTTATTAATATGCGTAGGATTATTATTAGCTGTTTGATTTCTTTATTTTACTGGACTTTGAGAGAATTTCGGTTGGAAAAGGTACTTTATATCTAAATTGGTTTAAAGTACGTAAATTGTAGTTTTTTATTCGCATGTTTTTGGAACACGAAAACTTTGCACACGCTACGACCGTAACAGTCATTAGTGTCTAAATTCAATTTACATTTAATTATACGGGGTGTAAGGGACAGCGTCCCGCAAACTGATAAGGGTTGCTTAGTGAACAAAGTTTTTTTTTTTTTTTCAGGAAATGAAAATAAAAATTGGTTTTCCATACAAATTGTCTGATCGAGATGGAAATTTTGTATGGGAAGGTTTTTTTTTTACGTCTCCTGAAAGAATTTCCTAGTGGTAGTTGTTTAGTTTCGTTAACTAAGCAACACCTATCAGTTTTCTGGTATACTGAAACCCTTGGATCCCTTAGCTGGTTTAACAGCATGCTCGGGAGGAAATGCAGCTGGTACACTCTATGTTTCTCTCTCACTTCCAGTCCAGCATGGAAGTATAGTACAGTATTTAATTATAGTTATGTTTAAATACTCTTACTCCTAACATCTTTTCAATAAAGAATTTCTTTGATTATGAAATAACTGATGATCAAAAAGAGATTAAAGTAACTACGTACATTCTGATTTTAAACTCTTTCGCGTTATGTACTTAAAATAACATAACATATTAATCATACCAATATCTCAAACGAAGTAGGAAGACCTTCGTCTACCCAGTAAATTTATAGGTTGTTAGATGTAAGCAAAATTTCAATACACTGGAACTGAACACCATTATTGCCTTTTACATATTACTCTAAAGAAGATACTGGCACATTCTATATTTTTATCTATACTAATTTAATAACAAAATAATATTCAAATAATAAAATTAACCCCAGCAAAGCGTTTACAGTTCTCCCAGTTTAAACCCGAGTTGGAGTACTTAAACCGGCTTATAAACTTTAACTATTATGTTATTCAAGTTAACCACATGTTTGGTAATTGTGTCGATTTAAGGAACATTTCCAAACTGAATTTAAATTAGTGTCTTTAATAAGAAATAGAAAACAGGTAGAAAATCAATAGATTTATGGTTGGCAGCTGTCTAAGTGACATTTAGAGTTTAGATAGCTTTTTAGTTTAATTTAAAAGTATACACAATAAATAGCATATGTATCTTTAGTCTAGCGATGCTTTTTTATTATTAATCTACATACATACATACATAATCACGCCTTTATCCCTAATGAGGCAGGCACGACATAAACAAAGGTTGTTCCGACACGAGTGACAAAGTTTTGAGAGTTAATTGAGATAGATTTGTAGGTCTTCCGTGCTGGACTGGGAGTGCGAGAAAAACATAGAATGTGTCAGCTGCATTTCCTCCCGTGCATGCTGTCAAAACCAGCTAAGGGATCCGAGGGTTTCAGTATATTGTAAATTAGGCGATGGGCTGACAACCTGTCACTACACCAATATACCTACACACTTTATCAGACGTGGCGGAACGACCTTTGTTTAGGTAGTTTACGCTCTACCTACCCCCAATAGGAATAAAGGCATGATTATATGTATGTTTGTTTTACCAGCTTGTCCGTAAGAATAACATTGTTTTATTATCCAGTGTGCCATTCCTGTCTCGTCTCCCCCATTACGTATGGTGCTGGCGTGCGGGCCGTGCGAATGTTGTATTATCGATCAAGTGGTCCGTTTTGCCCTTACTTTCTCTTGTGTTACTTCCATGCTGGCTCCCAGCGGAGAAAAACTTAGAATATGGTAGCTGCATTTCCTCCCGGGCATGCTGTAAAAACCAGCTAAGGGATCCGTTGGTTTCAGTATATTGTAATTTAGGCGATGGGCTGACAACCTGTCACTACAGCAATATACCTACAAATCTATCTTAATTAACCATCATAACTTTGTCAGACGTGGCGGAACGACCTATATTTACGTCGTGAACGCTCTGCCAACCCCATTAGGGTTAAAGGCGTTATATGTATGTATGTTCCTTTTGTGTTATATTTGGTAAGCAACCTCGAATAGTATGGTGTTGAGATATTGACCATCATAGCAGCATAAACATATAATCACGCCTCTATTGTAACCTATAAAATAACTGCCTCCGTGGTCTAGTAACTGCCTCCGTGGTCTAGTGGCTAGTGCCGTGGACTCCCGATCCTGGGTTCGATTCCCAGGGGGGAACACACAAATTTGATATTTGAGAATTTATCACTTTGTGAATTTTTCCCCAGTTTGGTTAGGACATTGCAGGCTGAATCACCTGATTGTCCGAAAGTAAAAAGATTTCGTGCTTCGGAGGGCACGTTAAGCCGTCGGTCCTGGTAGCTGTCTTTGATAGTGGTCGTTACTTAAACCATGTCAGAGGCCTGGTAGTTGTGCTACTAGGCGGTTTAAAAACTCGGACACCAGGGTTCATCGGGTCGATAGACTCGATACCCACTCGACAGAAGAAGAAGGTTCAGACTTTAGCGCCTAAAATCTGCCATTTTGAATTTTGACAAATTACACCTATCTGAGAACACTCGAGTGCTTGAGACCAATCGAACGATACCCTAATCGAATTTCAGCCAGTCCAAAAAAAATCACTAATCAATTACAGGCAACAGACTAATATTAGACACAATAAATACTACAGCAAAACATTCATGAATCCGATGCCCACTTACAACTAAACACAGCATTAATATCAAAGCGAATTACACAAATTGCGAATTATACAATTAATAGAAAAGTAAATTTAATTAGTAGAATGATATAAAATTAGAATTTTAAATTTAACCCTAATGGGGTAGGCAAAGCGTAAACTACCTACACAAAGGTCGTTCCGCCACGTCTGACAAAGTTTTGAGGGTTATTTAGAATAGATTTGTAGGTAATTTGCAGGTTGTCAGCCCATCGCCTAAATTTCAATATACAAAAACCCTCGGATCCCTTTGCTGTTTTTACAGCATGCCCGGGAGGAAATGCAGCTAGCACATTCTATGTTTTCCTCTCGCTTCCAGTCCACCATGGAAGAAAAACATAGTACACGATATAATATCAGTAAATCGAATGGTCATTCGTTCTACCCCCTTTTATTTCTGTTTTCAAGTCGCCAATAGCCTTTGACTTAGCTTAACGACCACATCTATAATTGTAGCTGAGATCAACGGCTTTACGTGCTTTCCGAAGTCCGAATCCGCGCAATAAACTATTATCGAGCATTGGCTAGCTATACAATGCTGCTTTATCTGGTCTGGTGTTATATACATAATAGTCATCCCACTGATTTTCGGTGATAGCGGCCAATCTCCCAGAGATCGGCCAACTGCGCAGGACTAGTTTTTAGTGCCCAAGAGTTTGCGCTACACACAAGTGCACTCTCTATTCCTTCAATCTCTTATCCTGATGGGACAGATTGACTGATACGACCAGAGAGAAATCAGGCGCAGGACCGGCTATTTACATGACCATCCGACTGCATGGATCATCTTACTTTTCGGACAATCAGTTGATTAGCCAGTAGCCTGCAATGTCCTAACCAAACGAGAAACAACAACACAAAGTCATTGTCTCCCGCCGGGAATCGAACATGGCGGCCCATAGCTCAGACCGCTAGACCACAGAAGTAGTATACTTATATACATATAATCACGCCTTTATCTCTAATTAGGCAGGCAGAGCGTAATTGACCAAAACAAAGGTCTTTCCGCCAAGTGACATCCTGGTGTTGTATTGAAGTACAAAATCCTTTTAATCTGTCGTGTGGATTTTCTGTTGATGAACGACCCGATAATCCTACTGTCAGAGTTTTTAACCCACTCTGATAAGGTTTTTTGTAATAAAGACAGGGACAGGACCAGAGTCAATGGTTTAAAATGCTCCAAAGCTTAACTGATTAAGGAGCGCACCCTATTAGAGTTAATTATAAACAAGTATTATAAACAATAAATAAGGCAACCCGACTGCAGTCCCTATAAAAACATGTTTTAATGCATTAATTGTGCTAAAAAATATATTTTTGTAATCTCCTTTTAATTACCAATATTTTGATACCCTGCCCGATACAAAATATATTTAAAGACTTCAAATTAAGCGTCAAAAATCCGCCATTTAGAATTTTGAAAAATTACACCTTATCTAATAACACTTGGGTGCTTGTGACCAATCGAAGGATACCCTAATTGTTGAATTCAATCCAGGCGTTTTGAAGATGCGAGGTAATAAAGAAATATCAGTACACACGTAGAAAAATAAGCTGCACCTGTTGTGTCGTTATTCCTTGTGTATTGTATTTCTAATGATACTTGTGAACAATAAACAGTAAATAAATAGAGATTGCTGTGTTCCGTCGGTGCGTGAAACTGCAAGTACCACAACAGGCATCTTCTGGGTGAGCTCGCTCCATCGTCGACTCTGTCACGGTCATACCTGCCCTTTGTGTCTAGAGTCAAGAGCAAACCCATTTCAAGCAAAACAATACATACATACATGATACGCAAGAAACTTAACCCTTCCTTGACAGTCGGGTAATGACAGTAGGATAAAAAGTGACAAAATTTACAACACAAACATGATACGCCACCCTCAGATAAATCTCTGATAAGAGCAGGTAGATGATGGTCGTGTCTTCCATGCTGGTTTTGGAGTGAGAGACAAACATGGAATGTGCCAGCTGCATTTCTTATCGGGCATGCTGTACAAACCTGCTAAGGGATCCGAGGTTTTCTAAATATTGCAATTTAGGCGATGGGTTGATAACCTGTCACTACATAAATATACGTCGTTTACGCTCTGTCTACCCCATTACGGATTAACATAAATACATACATATAATGGGGTAGGCAGAGCGTAAACGACTTAAACATAAGTCATTCCACCACGTCTGACAAAGTTTTGAGAGGTATTTAAGATAGATTTGTACGTATATTATTGTAGTGACAGGTTATCAGCCCATCGCCTAAATTACAATATACAGAAACCTCGGATCCCTTCGCTGATTTTTACAGCATGCGCGGGAAGAAATGCAGCTAGCACATTCTATGTTTTTCTCTCGCTCCCAGGCTAGCATGGAAGCTACGGATGAAGGCGTGATTATATGTATGATGTCTAAGATTACCAGAAGTTAGAGAGCTTGCTAGGTGGTATGTACCCACCAGTCCGGTGGTATGTACTACCTAAACATAAAAAGTTAAGAAATGTGTTTTCTGGAATTCAAACCCTCCTTTCAATACAAACAAATAAGCCGATCAGTTTTCATTATGTACGAATTCACAGTATTGTCCTTTATAAAATGTACATACATACACATACATAAATCACGCCTTTATCCCTTACGGGGTAGGCAGAGATTTAAACGCCTCGTAAAAGGCGCTTTCTTCACGTCTGACAAAAATTGAGAGCAATTTTAGATTGTAATATGTATAGCTTTAGTGACAGGTTGTCAGCCCATCGCCTAAATTACAATACACTGTAACCCTCGAGTCCCTTTTGCTGACTTCAACAGCATGCCCGGGAGGAAGGGCAGCTGGAACATTCTATGTTTTTCTATCTCTCCCAGTCCAGCATGGAAGAAAATAAAATGTAAATAAGTAAAAAAGCTAAGGAATGTGTTTACCCAAATCAACACCAATGTTTATTAAGATTTGTAACATAAAATAACATTATTACAGAAAAAAAAACTCTTTTTGAGCGCGCAACAAAATTTCTCCGTAATTTTCAAAAAGAAACCAACAAAGGAGAAAAACAAAACAGAAAAACAACGTTACATTTCTTACCCTTTCTTTGCTTAAGACTATTCAGTAAAACGGTAAAAGTTTTTTTTGTTTTTTTGTGTAACTCCACAATCAAGGTCTGAATTCAGAATTTTATTTCAAGTTACAATTCACTAAATATTTTACAGCTAGCTTTAGCTCACAGGCTTAAATTGTGGTTTACTCTTCAAGCGAATTTTTATACCAATCTGCTGTGCTTAGCCTTGCATAGCTACCTTAGCAATAAGGCCGCCTATGTTGTACTTGTCTTTTGTTGTTATCTGTTGTGTTGTATGTTGGACGTATTCCGCGATATTTTGTAGTTTTCGAGATATATATATTTTTTAATTCTATGTTATTATTTTTGGTGTGAGTGTATTTTTGCATAATATTTTTGACTAGCGACCCGCCCCGGCTTCGCACGGAAATTATCTGTGTTTCTCTACTATATTATGCATGTATTATACATATGAACCTTCCTCTTGAATCACTCTATCAATTAAAAGAAACCACATCAAAATCGGTTGCGAAGTTTTAAATATTTATGCATACGTAGCGATATAGGGACAGAAAAAGCGACTTTGTTTTATACTATGTAGTGATCATACACGTGGCTGCCAGCAACGACGCGAGCCTGCCGCGGCGGACTCTTCCGGCCTCGTTGCGCTGCTGACGGCCGTTTCGCTGCCATTACGGTTTGAATTGAGCCTAAAAGTTTCAGCTTCTTCCATGCTGGAATAGAAGCAAGAGAAAAATAAAGAATGTGCAGCTGCATTTCCTCCAAAGCCTGCTGTAGACACTAGATCAGATTCAAGATTCAAGATAATTTATTTCCAAGAATATAGTAGGTGTTATACAGTAAATAGGTCTTAATTTAAAAGAAAGTACATAATATTCGACTTGCATGCAAGCGTGCAAAATATAAAATGTCCGCTAGGTAGAAATTAATACTTTTACATTACAAATTTATCATATATCTATCACTATGCCATTATTTCATGTATACACTAAAATACTATCTTAAAATTCATATATATATTGTTTAACACTATAAAAACAGTTTACTGATAACCATCCTTTTAGTCTGGATTTAAAAGTGATTCCAGTCAGCACTTTCATATCCTCCGGAAGGTGATTATTAATCAAAGTGCATACAGAAACTGGACCTGAGGGATTTTGTATATTGCAAATTAGGCGATGGGCTGACAACCTGTCACTACAGCAATAAATAACCCTCTAAACTTTGACAGACGTGGCGTAACGACCTTTGTTTAGGTTGTTTACGCTCTGCCTACCCCATTAGGGATAAAGGCGTGACTATATGTATGTATGTAAGTTTCAGCTTCCTAGCCCTACAGTTGTCAGTTTTCACCTACCTACATTTATAACTAGTCTTTGCTTGGATCCGTAGCTTTAACTCTCCCTACAAAATATATACTTTGCTCTCGCCCGGGTGGTAAAGCGAATTTTCCACGAAATCCTATCAAATGTTACGTCTATAAATATTTGCAAATATGCAGACGAAGCGTATCTACTTACAACGGTTCTCAAACTGGGGAAACTGGTTTATACGGGGGTCCGGAAACAAGTAAGATTATAAGCACTACCTGTTCCATAAAGCTTACTTATATTTTAGTATAAAACCTTTACATAATAAAGACAATATTTTATATATAGTTAAATATTCTTAAAGATATTCCTCGTAAAGATATCAAGATAAAAAGTACTTCTTTCGTATAAAATCACAGTTTTATTTTTCTTATTTTTCTAAGGGAAGTACCTATATTTAATCTACATATATACCGAAAACACTTTCAAAGGCGATTTTTTTCTATTTGAAATGAATTACCGCTTGATGATAATTATGACGTCTTATCCGCATTAAGTTTTATGCTATCACACCTTTATAAGTTCTGCTGTAAGTTTTTTTTTTGTAAATATAAGCAGTACCTGTTGTGCATTCATTCCTTATGTAATTGTTCTGTGTATGTTTATGTGTACAATAAACTGTTAAATCCATACTATCCATACTTACTTATATTGTAAATGCGAAAGTAACTCTGTCTGTCTTTCCGTTTGTTACTCTTGCACGCCTAAGCGACTTAACCGATTTTGATGAATTTTGGCAAGATATGTGGTTACCTGGAAACGAACATAGGCTACTGTTTACCGCAGGAAAATATCTCACATTCACGGGATATCTCACTAAACCGCTGGTGGAACCGCGGGGCGGAAAGCTATTAAAATAAATAAATTGCACTAGTTTTATTGGGTGTGGGTAAAATGCCCAGCAGTGGGACATATAACGGCTATATAAGATAAGAAGATAAGATAAGAAGTTTTATTGGTTATCATAGAGCGACTTATATAGGGGGTCCTTTCAAAAAAGTTTGAGAACCGCTGCCATATCACACAACATCGTAGTTTATTTTATATCGCACTGCGCGTATTCATAGCGCTTTTGATTTAAAATTTCAGTCTAGCTAGCCAGCTTTTATGGCTGACTATAAAATTGGAGTAACATTGGACTGAGTCAACTGTTTTTGGAGGATCTGATAAAATGGATATTCTAATAACGCCGTTTTTGGCGTGTCATTCGAAACGAGGAAAATAGTGTTCGGAATAGCTCTGTATTTGAGTTTGGCAGTAACATTTCTATTTTTATTGTAAGCACGTGAAGGTTCCGTTGGTTAGAGCTGCGGCAGGGGTCACCGAGGTCCTGGGTTATGCGTTTTCATTTTCAAAACTCGATTTAGCCACATTTGAGTTATGAATTTCGAATCTTCAACTTCAACTTTTATTAATATGGCAATCGGCCGCCTCAATGTACAGCCATTACTGCCAATGTCAAAGTTACCAATTAATTTATGAAACTGTAATTTTGTGGAGAAAATAAAAATAAACTGAAACTGAAAGTGACAAGAGCACATATCCAAACCCTACTGACAATAAGTATATCAAACTGAAAGCCCATATCCATGACAGCTAACATTTTTTTCTAAATAACAGCAACATCCCTCTAAAAAAATGAAAAAAAAAACATGAAAACGATTACTGCTACGAAAGGTGACGACGTCCTTTTGACTATACCGCGCTCGCTCCTGGCAGGCAGCGTACTAAAACATTTGCTTATATCTTTAAATTTGTTGTTTATTTATTTATGTTTATTATGTCTGCACCAGCTAATGTATCCGAGAGTTTCCGCATATTGCAATTTAGGCGATGGGCTGACAACCCGTCACTACAGCAATATACATACAAATGTATCTAAAAAACCCTCAAAACATTGTCAGACGTGGCTTAACGACCATTTTTTAGGTCGTTTATGCTCTGCGTACCCCATTAGGGATGAAGGCGTGATCATATGTATGTATTATTTCTGTCATCTTATTAGAGGTAACAGATGGACAAAAGCAACACAATCAGGTGATTCAGCCTGCTATGTCCTAACCAAACTGAGGAAACCTCACAAAGTGATAAATTGACAAATATAAACTTTCTGCCTACCCCTCCGGGAAAGAGGCGTGACGTTATGTATGTATGTATGTATGTATGTATCAACTTTGTGTGAATCGAACCCTGGACCTCCGGATCGTAAGCCCATGGCTCTGACCACTATGTGATCTGAGCAATGCGAACGTAGTTGCAATTTATGAATCTTTAACACAATGAAAGTAAATCAATTAATACATCAAATCGTGTGAATAATAAAAACTTTTTTCTGAATAAAACTAATGAAAGATTCTTTAACATTCCGCGTTGGAAACTAAAATACGATCATTGCATAATCAGAATCGGGCCCTCAGGGAGATATCGGGAACGGAGCGAATGCTAATAACGCAAAATGAGACAAAAATGTGCAAATGCCTCCGTGGTCTAGTGGTCTGAACCATAGGTTCCCGATCCGATTGTCATGGGTTCAATTCCTGGGGAACACCAAGTAGATTTATAACTTTGTCAGATTTGTTAATTTATCACTTCCATGCTGGACTGGGAGCGAGAGAAAAACATAGAGTGTGCCAGCTGCTTTTCCTCCCGGGCATACTGTAGAAACCACCTAAGGGATACGAGGTTTCAGTATATTGTAATTTAGGCGATGGGCTGACAACCTGTCACTACAGCAATATACCTATCAGTTTATCTTAAATAACCCTCAAATCTTTGTTTAGGTCGTTTACGCTCTGCCTACCCCATTAGGAATAAAGGCGTGATTATATGTATGTACGTTTGTTAATTTATCACTTTGTGAGAATTTTCCCAGTTTGGTTTGAACAATGCAAGCTGAATCACCTGATAGTCTGTAAGAAAAAGAATTCCTTGCTTCGGAGGGCACGTTAAACCGTCGTCGGTCCCGGTCACTGAAGGTACTGCTCGTTGCACGGACGATAGATACCATCAGAGGCCTATTAACTGTGCTATTAGACGGTTTGGAACCTCTGACACCAGGGTTCATCAGGTCATTCGATTCAAAAACCCACTCGATGCTTCTTCTTCTGTCGATTGGGTATCGAGTCTATGGACCCGATGAACCCTGGTGTCAGAGTTTTAAACCGCCTAGTAGCACAACTACCATACCTCTGACATGGTTTTGTGTCGACCACTATCAAAGACAGCGACCGGGACCGACGACTTAACGTGCCCTCCGAAGCACGAAATCTTTTTCTTTTCGGACAATCAGGTGATCCAGCCTGCAATGTCCTACCCAAACTGGAAAAAAAATCACAAAGTGATAAATTCTCAAATATCTACTTTGTGTTTTCCCCCCTGGGAATCTAACCCAGGACCTCCGGATCGGGAGTCCATGGCACTAGCCACTAGATCACGGAGGCAGTTAGACCACTCGATAATATAGAGAAATGTTGAGAACGTAGCAAATGCTAATAACTCAAAATGAGAGAAAAGTGTCGAAGGTATTCTATTCGATGAACGATTTTCGTATCTCAAGTTTAAAATAGGTATAATCTCGATTCCGATTTGAATAAATGGAGTCAAGTTCACATTTTCGTTTAGATTTCCATACAGAATCGTCAGGATTTCTTACAGCTTAGTTATTCTGGAAAAAGTGAGGGGTTCGATTTCTGAACAACTTCATACATACATAAAATCACGCCTTTATCCCTTACGGGGTAGGCAGAGCGTAAACGACCTAAAGAAAAGTCGTTCCGCCACGTCTGACAAAGTTTTGAGGGTTATTTAAGATAGAATTCTAGGTATATTGCTGTAGTGACAGGTTGTCAGCCCATCGCCTATATTACAATATACTGAAACCCTCGGATCCCTTAGCTGGATCTTACAGCATGCCCGGGAGGAAATGCAGCTGGCACATTCTATGTTTTTCTATCTCTCCCAGTCCAGCATGGAAGAAAACAACTGAACAACTTGTTTACCTTTTATATTCATTGTTACCACATAAATACCTAAGTAGAATCTTACATAGATGTTAACTATGGCTGGCAACGAGAAACTTAAAAACAATTGTAAAGTGTAGTTCTAATACAAGTAAATTTTAAAATGAATATAGTTATAGATCTGGTCTGGGAGCGAGAGAAAAACATAGAATGTGCCAGCTGCATTTCCTCCCGGGCATGCTGTAAAATCCAGCTAAGGGATCCGAGGGTTTCAGTATATTGTAATTTAGGCGATGGGCTGACAACCTGTCACTACAGCAATATACCTAGAATTCTATCTTAAATAACCCTCAAAACTTTGTCAGACGTGGCGGAATGACCTTTGTTTAGGTCGTTTGCGCTCTGCGTACCCCATTAGGGATAAAGGCGTGATTATATGTATGTATGTATGTATGTATAGATACACAAACTTTTACTTCCATGCTGGACTGGGAGAGATAGATTACTTCCATGCTGGACTGGGAGAGATAGATTACTTCCATGCTGGACTGGGAGAGATAGATTACTTCCATGCTGGACTGGGAGAGGTAGATTACTTCCATGCTGGACTGGGAGAGATAGATTACTTCCATGCTGGACTGGGAGAGATAGATAACTTCCATGCTGGACTGGGAGAGATAGATTACTTCCATGCTGGACTGGGAGAGATAGAAAAACATAGAATTTTCCAGCTGCCCTTCCTCCCGGGCATGCTGTTGAAGTCAGCAAAAGGGACTCGAGGGTTACAGTGTATTGTAATTTAGACGATGGGCTGACAACCTGTCACTATAGCAATACATATTACAATCTAAAATTGCCCTCAATTTTTGTCAGACGTGGCGAAAGCGCCTTTTACGAGACGTTAAACGCTCTGTCTACCCCGTAAGGGATAAAGGCGTGATTTATGTATGTATGTATGTACACAAACGCCGCTTGAAAAGGCATATGCCTTGTTCTTATGTCAGTCGCTATTTGACAAATCAAACTTTATTTTACAAGCAGTAAGATCCATATTGAAGCTTTAGGTAAACTACTTTACGACTTTTTGCATATAGTTGAAGCGGTGCCTCGGTATAAGTTTGATTCTGTACAGGACCGACCATGGTTCTATAACGATATTTGATCTAAGCCTCTAAACCATTTAACAAATAATCGTTTATCATACAAAAGCTTGCATCGCTACATCATCAAAAACTACATCGTTAACTCTCCAAAACTTGTCATTCACAATAGCCAACAAAATAACCACGATATTATTTGAACGGTTGACAAAACAGGCGAGTATTATTTTAAACTGTCCAAAACACAGCTCGTGTTAATTCGTGCGATGTGATATGATGTTATTAGTTTCATTAATGTGATATAAATTCGTCCAGTTGGATCGGCGTTGATTTGACAATTACTTAGTTATTTTTAAGTATAAAGTTTTGTAATGTAGATTATATATGAAACTTCTAAGTTTTGAGACTTTCGCGTTTGTTCATTACAATAAGATTATTATTTTGCTCGTGCTTCCATGCTTAACTGGGAGCGAGAGAAAAATATACAATGTGTCAGCTGCATTTCCTCCCGGGCATGCTGTAAAAACCCAGCTAAGGGGTCCCTAGGTTACAGTATATTGCTATTTAAGCGATAGGCTGACAGCAATATACCTACAAATCTATCTTAAATAACCAAAACTTTGTCAGACGTGGTGGAACGACCTTCGTTTAGGTCGTTTACGCTCTGCATACCCCATTAGGGGAAAAGACGTGATTATATGCATGTATGTTTCTCTTCCTGAGTATAAAACCTGGCAGAACATCAGATTTAATTATGTTGCAATGCAATTGATATGGGCTGACCGTTGAAGTATTGATATTGCTTTCGTACATTATGTATCAATGGGGCTGACATTTCGCCAACTTCTGAATGACCCTAAACATTTTAAGGCAAAAAATACCATTGATTCTTTACCTGACCCACATAGGATAGATAACGTAATTTTACACGAAGAAACAACCCTGTTTAGGTACAAAACGCTTTCCTTGTAAAAGGCAAAAAGCCATACAATAAACATGCCTGTATTCACTTGCAAATTGTAAACCGGCTCTTCCTTTTGCAGTACAATTATCAAGTTGTTAGTGTACCCAGCCGAGAGATGGCTAGATAGTGCACACGAAAGCCTTACTGGTCGAACCATAGACCTAAATTGGGGTAGACTACGCATGCATAGCCGCGTGTGCATACCACTACAGCGAATAATCGCGGTTTGTGAGCAAGAAAGCAATTCATTTCTTAAAGCTCTTGAGACAGGTGGTACACTGCTCCGCTCTCCATCGCATAGGGCAGATGGTTTATTTATTTATTATTTATTTATTCAATCACAACATAAATTTAATTATTCGACATTGGGAGCATAGACAATCACGCTTACTCCGGCTGATTCTGCTCTAAGTGGCAGAACGTACAAGAAACGAATCAAGTGTTTTAACTTTTTCCCTCCCTTCTGTGAAAACAAATTTCTCTATTTCGTCGCTTAACTGTAAGATTGCGTTATCATAAACAGTTTAACCAGGTTTTAAACTGTTTTTGTTCTTTGCCCGACTCAAGTTGACTTGCGGAGTCTACTGAAATCTAGATCTGTGTAGTGTGGGCCTTACTTTACGTACTATCGTATGCTGCTCAGTCTACAACCTGTGTACAGTAGTCATATCAGACTTAGATATTGGATACAAGATTAGATAGGGACAAGAGATTTGATACCTGGTTTACACACGAGTAGAGAAAGATCTGATTCTTTCATTCTGGGTATGTATGCTTCCTGCTTGTACAATTTCTATACCCAAAGGTTGCCTGGTAGAAATTGCTGCTTTAGCAATAAGGCCGCCTATATTGTACTGTCACGTTTGTTCCTTTTTATTTCTGTTGAATGTGTTTCTTTGTGCAATAAAGAATTTTGTATTGTATTGTATTTATCTATTTATTTAACAATTCATTGTACACAAAAATATCATAAAAAACAGAACACAAAAATCAAAGCCACTACAGGCACTGCTAATTTCTTAAAATAAATTTCTTACAGCAGACCAACAGAAGTGAAAATATTTAATGATACGCGAATAAAACGCTGGCCTGGGAGCTAGAAAAAACATAGAATGTGCCAGCTGCATTTCCTCCCGGGCATGCTGTAAAAACCAGCTAAGGGATCCGACGGTTTCAGTATATTGTAATTTTTTGTCAGACATGGCGAATCGACCTTTATTTAGGTCGTTTACGCTCTGCCTACCCCATTAGGGATAAAGGCGTGACTTTATATATGTATGAATAAAACGCGTATTTATCTTTAGCAATAAGGCCGCCTATATTGTGCTGTTTTATTCCTTACATTTATTTTGTATGTATTTGTGTTTCTTTGTGCAATAAAGTATATTGTATTGTATTGTATTGTATTTGTTCAAGTCAGTAAAACCCACGTAAAACCTCTTACTACAACCAGAGAAAGCCATAGGATAGTGCTATTCTATACCGGCATCAAACAGTCAATAAAACACGCAAAATGAATTTCATAATACAAATATTTAAGATACAATAAAATAACATAGAATGTGCCAGCTGCTTTTCCTTCCGGGCATGCTATAAAACCAGGTAAGGGATCCGAGAGTTCCAGTATATTGCAATTTAGGCGATGAGCTGACAACCTGTCACTATAGCTATATACATAATCATTTGTAATAAAATAAGAATAACACTAAAAAATTTGCATATGTGATGGAACGACCTTTCTTTAGGTCGTTTTGCTCTGCCTACCCTATAAGGGATAAGTGTGTGATTTATGTTTGTATGTACAAGATTAGATAGGGACAAGAGATTCGATACCTATTCGATACACAGAATACTTACATTTAAAGATCTGATTCTTCAATTCTGGGTACATATTTATACATACATACATACATAAATCACGCCTTTATCCCTTACGGGGTAGGCAGAGCGTTTAACGCCTCGTAAAAGGCGCTTTCGCCACGTCTGACAAAAATTAAGGGGACTATTTTAGATTGTAATATGTATTGCTTTAGTGACAGGTTGTCAGCCCATCGCCTAAATTACAATACAATGTAACCCTCGAGTCCCTTTTGCTGACTTTAACAGCATGCCCGGGAGGAAGGGCAGCTGGAACATTCTATGTTTTTCTATCTCTCCCAGTCCAGCATGGAAGAATATATATAAGTCAGTAAAATCTCTTACTACAACCAGAGAAAGTCATTGGATAGTGCTATTCTATCCCGGCATATAATACGGAACTAATACAAACATTCTGAAATAGATTTTACATACATACATACATAAAATCACGCCTTTATCCCTTATGGGGTAGGCAGAGCGTTAAACGCCTCGTAAAAGGCGCTTTCGCCGCGTCTGACAAAAATTGAGGGCAATTTTAGATTGTAATGTGTATTGCTAATGTGTAGTGACAGGTTGTCAGCCCATCGCCTAAATTACAATACACTGTAACCCTCGAGTCCCTTTTGCTGTCTTCTACAGCATGCCCGGGAGGAAGGGCAGCTGGAACATTCTATGTTTTTCTATCTCTCCCAGTCCAGCATGGAAGAAAATAGATTTTAAAGTACAAAATATTTTTAACTAGCGACCCACCCCGGCTTCGCACGGAAATTATCAGTGTTTCTCTACTATATTATGCATGTATTATACATATAAACCTTCCTCTTGAATCATTTTATCCATTAAAAGAAACCGCATCAAAATCCGTTTCGAAGTTTTAAAGATTTATGCATACTTAGGGATATAGGGACAGAGAAAACGACTTTGTTTTATACTATGTAGTGATACACCAAAACACAGCTCGCTCTTTTGAGAATGACCCTTTAATTCAAAGAGTCTAAGGCTCGTATTTATAAAGCTATCTCAAGATTGAGAGTAATATTAAGTATGGATTTGACAGGTCTTTTCGTACTGAAACGACATTTCTAATATGGACTCAAACTACCTTTCAGTCTCAAGTGCTGTTTATAATTACGGACCTTAGGTACATTTTACTAGACAATTATAACTACACCAAAACACAGTTTGTTTTTGCTAAAATGACCCTCAAATTCTGTCAGACGTAGCGAAAATGCCCTTTTGTTGGATAATTGACGCTCTGCCTATCCCATAAGGGATACGTAAGGTAAGGGATACGATACAGATGTGACTATACGAGGTGTAAGGGACAGCCCAAACTGATAGGGGTGGCTCAGTCAACGAAACTGAACAACTATCAGCAGGTTTTTTTTAAGGAAGTGAAAAGAAATACAAACTGAATGATCGATCTAGGTGGCCATTATGTATGGGAAGGTAAAATTTTCTTTTCATTTCCTGAAAGATTTTTCTAGTTAAAGTTATTCAGTTTCGTTGACTGAGTAACCCCTATCAGTTTGCGGGACGCTGTCCCTTACACTATATGTAATATTTTTTTGTACGGGAACTGAACCATCAACCATTAGCACGGTCAGCACAGCTATTCCACTGAACTAAATGTTTGTTCGGAGCTCTCCATTTCACTGGGCAACCATCATGTTTTTATAAATGCTACAAACACGAAATCACAGAATATATAATAGTTCACAAAATAATAAACTAATTATCGCTTGTAGTTTGTTTCTACATACATACATATACATAAAATCACGCTTTTATCCCTTACGGGATAAGCAGAGCGTGAAACGCCTCGTAAGAGAGATGATTTGTATTGCTGTAGTGACAGGTTGTCAGCCCATCGCCTAAATTACAATACACTGTAACCCTCGAATCCCCTTTGCTGACTTCTACAGCATGCCCGGGAGGAAGGGCAGCTGGAAAATTCTTTGTTTGTCTATCTCTCCCAGTCCAGCATGGTAGTTTGTTTCTGATGACTACAAACACTGATTTGAGAAGTCAGTAGCGACCAGCTTTTACACTTCTGGGACTATAAATAAGGAAAGCATCTTCTTTTTTTTAAATAATCTTACTTCTGGCAAAATAATACCTCATCTCCGCGAGAAAAATCACTTACCCGCGGGTAAAACTACAAGGTCTTCCATGCTGGACTGGGAGCGATAGAAAAACTTAGAATGTACCAGCTGTTTCCCCCCCCCAGCTGTAGAAGTCAGCAAAGGAATTCGAGGGTTACGGTGTATGGCAATACATTTTTTTTTTTTTTTATATATATAGGCGAGCATTTGTCCGCCATCTCACCTGGTAGAAAGTGACGATGCGGACTATGTTGAAGCATACTCACCTATGTAGTGCCTATTCACTCTCGCCTTGAAAAGGCCCAGGTTATATTGTTCCGGAAACAGATCCTTACTTACTTACCCGGGGTAAAACTACAAGGTCTTCCATGTTGGACTGGGAGCGATAGAAAAACTTAGAATGTACCAGCTGTTTCCCCCCCCAGCTGTAGAAGTCAGCAAAGGAATTCGAGGGTTACAGTGTATTGCAATACAATGCACTGCAACCCATGCAACTTATCACTACAACAATATCTAAAATAACCCTTAAGACTTCTCAGACTTGGCGGATATTTATTTTGTTCCTTGACGCTCTGCCTGCCCCATTAGGGGATTCACACGTGACCCCGACCTTCGGTGCAAATACGGAGTTGACCCACAAACCATGGCCCACCTAATATAATGCTCTATATGCCCTACCACTTGCACGAGAGAGCAATTGATGCAAGCCACAGAAGATGCGGTGAGAGTTGCCGACTACTGGGCTAGAGACAATTCTTCTTCTTCTTCTTCTTCTTTCGAGTGGGTATCGAGTCTATCGACCCGATGAACCCTGGTGTCAGAGTTTTTAAACCGCCTAGTAGCACAACTATCAGGCCTCTGACGTGGTTTGAATAACGACCACTATCGACAGCGACCGGGACCGACGGCTTAACGTGCCCTCCGAAGCACGAAATCTATTTTTCTTTTCGGACAATCAGGTGATTCAGCCTGCAATGTCCTAACCAAACTGGGGAAAAACTCACGAAGTGATAAATTCTCAAATATCAACTTTGTGTTTCCCCCCTGGGAATCGAACCCAGGACCTCCGGATCGGGAGTCCATGGCACTAGCCACTAGACCACGGAGGCAGTTAGATACATTTGAGATTGGGTTTGACTTACCGTCGACTCGATAGAAGAAGAAAATTAGGGGTAAAGTATTGTATTTTCTTTTTGTGTGGGAATTGAATTCACCACCCTAAACTTACATGTTTGTTCCTAGCTCACAATTCCACAGGGCAACCATCATGTTTTTATTAGTGCTACAGCCCAATAGATGTTAGATAACACACACGAAAGTATAAACAGCAATATACTTACAAATCTATCTTAAATAACCCTCAAAACTTTGTCAGACGTGGCGGAACGACCTTTGTTTGGGTCGTTTACGCTCTGCCTACCCCATTAGGGATAAAGGCGTGATTATATGTATGTATGTATGTAAGTATAAACTAGTTGTCGCTCGGAGTTAGAAATAAAACACATGCTTTCGAAAGAGGCAATCCTGTCATTTCACTACATAGTATAAAACAAAGTCGCTTTCTCTGTCCCTATATCCCTATGTATGCATAAATCTTTAAAACTACGCAACGGATTTTGATGCGGTTTCTTTTAATGGATAGAGTGATTCAAGAGGAAGGTTTATATGTATAATACATGCATAATTTAGTAGAGAAACACTGATTATTTCCGTGCGAAGCCGGGGCGGGTCGCTAGTAATGACTAAATTGCTGAACGAATTTCGATAACATTTCATCATCATGAACTTAAGAGCGCTGCTCTTGTCGGTGGAGTATGAAATAAACGCCTGTTGTTTTTCATCTTAAATACATACATACATATAGTCACGCATTCATCCCTTACGTGGTAGGCGGGAGGTTCCCTTACACACCTTAATAAGAGGCTATTATTCTAGTTTTACCCTCACACTATACTCACTTAAACCAGATTAACCAGCAGCATGGCAATTTCATACATACATACATAAAATCACGCCTTTATCCCTTACGGGGTAGGCAGAGCGTTAAACGCCTCGTAAAAGGCGCTTCCGCCACGTCTGACAAAAATTGAGGGCAATTTTAGATTGTAATTTGTATTGCTATAGTGACAGGTTGTCAGCCCATCGCCTAAATTACAATACACTGTAATCCTTGAGTCCCTTTTGCTGACTTCTACAGCATGCCCGGGAGGAAGGGCAGCTGGAACATTCTATGTTTTTCTATTTCTCTCAGTCCAGCATGGAAGATATCTTCTTCATAATACTCCTTTTTAGGGGTTTTTTGTGTAAAGGTTTCCCGCTTGCCTTCCACACCGCAGTAAATGAAGCGAAGCTCGTCCGCGTCATATAGTCTGGACACGAGCCCTTCGGGAAATCATTTCTTCGGCCTCCAACTAGGGCAACACTGCAACAACGTACTGATGCCACCGCTGCCTGAGACCAGGGGAATGCTTATTCTTCTTCTTCTGTCGAGTGGGTATCGAGTCTGTCGACCCGATGAACCCTGGTGTCAGAGTTTTTAAACCGCCTAGTAGACCAACTATCAGGCCTCTGACATGGTTTGAGTAACGACCACTATCAAAGACAGCGACCGGGACCGACGGCTTAACGTGCCCTCCGAAGCACGAAATCTTTTTTCTTTTCGGACAATCAGGTGATTCAGCCAGCAATGTCCTAAGCAAACTGGGAAAAAATTCACAAAGTGATAAATTCTCAAATATCAACTTTGTTAAATGCTTATTTATTGCATTGACTCGCTACGTTACAAGACAGTTTCCGGACATTGTGGTATTTTTAAGGAAGCCAATCACACTGGACTCCCCACCACGTCCTGATGATCTTGCCGCTGTTTGGTCAGGGACTGCTTATTCGATATATTCGCAGCTAACCACCATATCTTGATGGCTGATCCATTATCCGCCGCCTGTGGACCCCGTTAGTAGACCACAGCTCAGCCCTTTATACATACATGTAATCACGCCTTTATCCCTAATGGGGTAGGCAGAGCATAAACGACCCAAACAAAGGTCGTTCCGCCACGTCTAACAAAGTTGAGGGTTATTGAAGATAGATTTGTAAGTATATTGCTGTAGTGACAGGTCGTCAGCCCATCGCCTAAATTACAATATACTGAAACCGTCGCCCTTTATCACTCTGAAAAACTTATTTATCACTAGCTTTCCGCCTGTAGTTTGAACCAAGAGTGAGTTTTTAACAGCCTGTCAAAAAACTATGTCCTAATCCAAGACTCAACCTACACAATGTGCTTTGTTTCATCCCGATCATTCCATTGATTAGAGTGTGATTAAGTTACAAATATCCAACTAACATTCCAGTTAAATTAGTCAGATATAATAATATATATCATATGAATTTATTGAGGTTCATTAATAAAACCACGAGGAGGCAACCAAATATAAATTAATCTAACAAATTCCACGAATATTTTGCTATATTGGCTAAACTGGAGACTAAGGCCCGTATTTATAAACAGCACTTGAGACTGACAGCTAGTTTGAGTTCGTATGAGAAATGTCATTTCAGTACCTACATTCTACTGTCACATCCATACTTAATATTGCTCTCAATATTGAGATGGCTGTATAAATACGCGCCTCAAATAAGCACGTTGTCAGGAAAAAACAATAAACTTTCATCTTATTAATAAAACCACGAGGAGATATATCACTACATAGTATAAAACAAAGTCGCTTCCTCTGTCCCTATATCCCTATGTATGCATAAATCTTAAAAACTACGCAACGGATTTTGATGCGGTTTCTTTTATTGGATAGAGTGATTCAAGAAAAAGGTTTATATGTATAATAAATGCATAATATATTAGAGAAACACTGATAGTTTCCGTGAGAAGCCGGGGCGGGTCGCTAGTTATAAATAAAATAAATTCCTCGAATATTCTGCTACATTGGCTAAAATGGAGGCTAAAATAAGCACGTTGTCAGGAGAAACAATAAACTTTCAACTCTACAATACAATACATCAAAATCAAATAACGCGCCGCCATTTTGATAAATATTTACCCTGCGTTTACCAACTTGACATTTACGGCAATATCGTCCTACACACAATGCGGTCTCCTACGTACAATAGCGCCTCCATCAGCAAAGAAAAACATTTGTCAATGGGCTCGATTCTAGATACCACCGGCTAAAACTAAAATTAAATCTATCTGTCACTTTCAAAATAATAAAATTGAGAAAGGACAGGCGTTTTATACTATGATTTTACACTTTGTCCGCTAGATTTTGATGCGCTTTTGCACGTTTCCCCAGTATTTCTGTCAATTTTATCCGCCATATCATATGACGGCGGATAAAAATGACAGATAACGCATAAAACCACCGACAATAAATCAAAAACCAAAGATAATAGATTTCCTGTCGTGTTCCAATGTTTTAGTGCCAGTTCCATATCCTCCCGGTCATACTGTGAAATCCAGGTAAGGGATCCGATGGTTTCAACATATTGTAATTTAGGCGATAGGCTGACAACTACAAATTTATCTTAAATAACCCTCATAACTTTGTCAGACGTGGGGAACGACCTTTGTTAACGTCGTTTACGCTCTGCCTACCCCATTAGGAATAAAGGCGTGATTATATGTACGTTTCTTCCGAGCTGGACTGGGAGAGATAGAAAAACATAGAATGTTCCAGCTGCCCTTCCTCCCAGGCATGCTGTAGAAGTCAGCAAAAGGGATTCGAGGGTTACAGTGTATTGTAATTTAGGCGATGGGCTGACAACCTGCACTACAGCAATACAAATCATTACAATCTAAAATTTGCCCTAAATTTTTGTCAGACGTAGCGAAAGCGCCTGTTACGAGGCGTTTTACGCTCTGCCTACACCGTAAGGAATAAAGGCGTGATTATATGTATGTATGTACCATGACGCTTATTACCATCAAGTAGGCACATAAGCCTACGGTCTACACAGGGTCTTTTGGTAAAGTGCTACTTATATGCGTCGTATATTTCTAACCCTCTCATGTTTTCTGGAAATACAAAAGAAATTTTAATGTATTTCAAGAATGCTTATGCCGTACAATTTCATTGCTCTTTGTTCGATTCGGGTTTGAATGAAAAATATGAAAAAATAGAGTGAATTTAAAAATTTTACTCCGGTGGAAGCAAAAAAGAAAATAGAAATAAAAGTGTGGGTATCGAATCTATCGACCCGATGAACCCTGGCGATAGGCTGACAACCTGTTACTACATCAATATACCTACAAATCTATCTAAAATAACCCTCAAAACTTTGTCAGACGTGGCGGAACGCCCTTTGTTCAGGTCGTTTACGCTCTGCCTACCCCATTAGGGATAAAGGCGTGATTATATGTATGTATCTTAACTATTTTCAAACTTAAGGATGGCTACAGCCAAATTCTGAACTTCTTCTTCTTAGCGAGTAGATTCTCAAGTTAAGCGACCCGATGAACCCTGGTGTCAGAGTTTTCAAACCGCCTAATAGCACAATTAACAGGCCTCTGACATGGTTTTTGTAACGTACACTTTCAAAGACAGCGATCGGGACCGATGGCCAAACGTGCCCTCAGAAGCACGGAATCGTTTTACTTTTCGAACAATCAGGTGATTTGACTTGCAATGTCCTAACCCAACCAGCGAAAACCTCACAAAATGATAAATTGACAAATATCAACTTTGACCCCACCCTGGATATCGAATACAGGTCCTCCGGATCGTAAGCCCGCGGCTCTGACCACTAGACCACGGAGGCATTTCGTTGAAAGAAAGTGAGTAAGTAATTTTATGAGCGTGAAAGGATGATATCACTACATCTAAACTTTTAGGAGTATCCATCTGATGATCGGAGTGCACGTTTAAAATCTGAATGCAGTAGCGTATTCTACCCACCAAATCAACAAATATCAATTGTCTGTCTACCTTCACTATATTTTATCATATTTCTGTATTTAACTACCCACATGAATTGGTAACGCCTCCGTGGTCTAGTGGCTAGTGCCATGGACTCCCGATCCGGAGGTTCTGGGTTCGATTCCCAGGGGGTAACACAAAGTTCATATTTGAGAATTTATCACTTTGTGAATTTTTCCCCAGTTTGGTTAGGACATTGCAGGCTGAATCACCTGATTGTCCGAAAAAGGAAAAGATTTCGTGCTTCGGAGGGCACGTTAAGCCGTCGGTCTCGGTCGCTGTCTTAGATAGTGGTCGTTACTCAAACCATGTCAGAGGCCTGATAGTTGTGCTAATTGGCGGTTTAAAAACTCTGACACCAGGGTTCATCGGGTCGATAGACTCGATACCCACTCGACAGAAGAGAAGAATTGGTTCAACAACCGATGGTTTCTCTTCACACACACTGCCACCAGAACACCTCGTTTCAGGACTGTTGTATCTTGATGTGGCGCCATCTATGTGCGCTTCAGTACTCCCCCTATTTGGAACTTACTGATTGTTCATTTTTTAGCTTTTATATTTTCCTTTTTACTTTAGTGAAATTAGACTCACAGTGCCATCTCACTAGACACATGTACATGTACATGTACTTCTCCCATGCTGGACTGGGAGCGAGAGAAAACATAGAATGTGCCAGCTGCATTTCCTGCCGGGCATGCTGTAAAAGCTAGCTATGCCTACATAGCTATCTTAAATAACCCTCAACACTGTGCCGGACGTGGCGGAACGACCATTGTTTAGGTAGTTTACGCTATGCCTACCCCATTAGGGATAAAGGCGTGATTATATGTATGTATTTAAATGTACATGTAGGTAGGGGATTGCTAAATTCTAGTTAAAGAAAAGCATTTTCTGTTTTTTTCGTATTATCTATTAAACAATAGAGAATACGAAAAAAACACAAGATAAAACTGTCTACAATGAAATAAATTACTTCCATGCTGGCCTGGGAGCGAGAGAAAAACATAGAATGTGTCAGCTGCTTTTCCTTCCACGCATGCTGTAAAAACCAGCTAATTTAGGCCATGGGTTGACAACCTGTCACTACAGCAATATGCTTACAAATTTAAATGTCCCTCAAAACTTTGTCAGATGTGGCGGAACGACTTTTGTTTAGGTCGTTTACGCTCTGCCTGCCCCATTAGGGATAAAGGCGTGATTATATGTATGTATGTATGTATGAAATAAATAAATATAAAAGACTCATTATATTCTGTGAACAAGAAGGCTTTTTTAGTTACCTTTTACGTAAGTTTGTTTATACTACCCACTCACTGTTCCAAAAATCTGCAAGATTTCTTCCCAGAAATATGTTTAGGACAGACGAAAATACACTTTAATTCTTTAACTTATGCGGCTTCACCTTCGTAAGTTTTTCCATAGAAATTAGATATTTTTTAGGGTAAACAAGAAAGTGTATGTGTGAAATGCTTCCATGCTGGCCTGGGAGCTAAAGAAAAGCATAGAATGTGCCAGCTGCTTTTCCTCCCTAGCATGCTGTAAAAACCAGCTAAGGGATCCGAGGGTTTCAGTATATTGTAATTTAGGCGATGGGCTGACAACCTGTCACTACAGCAATATACCTACAAATATATCTTAAATAACCCTCAAACTTTGTCAGACGTGGCGGAACGACCTTTGATTAGGTCGTTTACGCTCTGCCTACCCCATTAGGGATAAAGGCGTGATTATATGTATGTATGTATGTATGTAACAAGAAAGTACTTAGTAGCTTTGATAGGAGTTGCTCAGTCAACGAAACTAAACAATTTTCATTAACAAAAAAATATTTACGGCTTGAAAAAAACATTAGTATGAACACCTTGATCTGACAGTTTGTATGCAGAAGCCAAATATTTTGTTTCCTACAAGAATTTCTTTGTGGAAGTTGTTCAGTTTCGTTAGCAATACAAATGCTGATAGGGGTTTGCGGGAGGTTCCCTTACACACCTAAATAAGAGGCTATTATTCTAGTTTTACCCTCACACTATACTGCTTAAACCAGATTAACCAGCAGCATGGCAATTTCAACCAATCTCAAACCTCTAAATATATTATCTTATCTAGCCTATAAATGATCCCACTGCTAGAAAAAGGCCTCTCTCTCCTCTTTCCATTCTTCTATGTTTTAGGAACATCTAAATATACATACATACTTCCATGCTGGCCTGGGAGCGAGAGAAAAAGATAGAATGTGCCAGCTGCATTTCCTCCCGGGCATGCTGTAAGAACCAGCTAAGGGATCCGGGAGTTTCAGTATATAGTAATTTAGGCGGTGGGCTGACAACCTGTCACTACAGCAATATACCTACATATCTATCTTAAATAAAACCCTCGAAACTTTGTCAGACGTGGCAGAACGACACTTGTTTAGGTCGTTTACGCTCTGCCATTAGGGATAAAGGCCTGATTATATGTATGTATTTAAATATACATACGCAACATTTCGCACGGGTGGGATTCAAACCCACGACCTCCGACGTACCAATCAACCTAGATCTAAATTGATATTACCTACAAGCTTATGAAACTTTCTAATATACGAAATAAACAGAAAAATAGGATTTCTACTGCATCCATAACTGGTACCAGATGTTGACCCCAGTATAAACATTACAGGAACTCATGTCGCCCGACCATGTCTAGAACGGGACCCTGGGGTGCGTCTATGAAAACCTAATCAAGCCAAGCCTATATGAAAGAGTTTGTGTTTTGTTGAGTCACGCCGACAAATGATTTTTATAAACGTAGTTTTTCATTCTTCCATGCTGGCCTGGGAGGGAGAGAAAAACATAGAATGTGCCGGCTGCGTTTCCTCCCGGGCATGCTGTAGAAACCAGCTAACGGATCTTAGGGGTTTCAGTATTGTAATTTAGGCGATAGGCTGACAATCTAATAACCCTTAGAACTTTGTCAGACGTGGCGGTACGACCTTTGTTTTGGTCGTTTACGCCAGAGCGTTTATCCTTTATCCCATTAGGGATAAAGGCGTGACTATATGTATGTACGTTTGTAGTTTTTCATTTGCTCGATTCTAGTCTAGATCAGAGGTTATTCAACTGAGACAGAGTCAAAGATGGAGTGGGCTCATTCAGAATCCGATAAAAAAAAACATTTATAAGAAATAAAGTACTTTTCTCTACTAAAGTCAAAATTGGTATTCAAAATAGACTTTTTAAAGGAACTTTAATTACACCACCGGTGCCACCCTGTTCGCCTGGGAATCGAACCTATTGCACGCGAATTACTCGATCGATGATAATTTGTATGAAGGAATTCCTAAATAAGCTATGGGAATTAGTTTAGGTTAATGGTTTTAGCTGGTCGAGTAATACATACATATATATAATCACGCCGTCGAGTAATAATAGTAGATTTTACTACAAGTAACATAACTAGTCAGTCTTGGCCGTGAATTTTAGCTGATATGAAGTCGAGGTCAAAATTTTTTTTGTGCGCTAGTTATAAACTCTGCTTTTCACTTCGATTACAATAAAAATATTGTAATCTAAACAATTCATTTCAACCATCTAACTTTTTTAATCTTTCGACATGAAAAAATTAAAATTACAAAAAAAAAACTTTTGATAAAATAATAAAGTAGGTCAGCCTTGGACTAAACATACCTAACTAGATTTAGTTTAAAGATACTACATCTGTTACACACGCATAGCGTTGCCAGGCGTCCGGCTTTAGCCGGACATAGTCAGGCTTTTTGATTGCCTGTCCGGCCAAAATAAGCGTCGTCCGGCCTGTCCGGCTTTTGTTAGGCTTTTTAGATTTCAAAATTCGCGCGCATCGAGACCGAATTCGACTCGACTGATTAATAATAAAGTACTTTTAGACTAATTTGGCATTAGTTTTATTGTAAATTATCAAAAAAGCTTGGTTTTCATTAATTTTCTACATTAATACCAAAAAATCCCCTAAAATGCAAATTGTCCGGCTTTTTTACCAAAATGTTAAGCCAAAAAAAAAACCTTTTTTTACACGAATATTTAAAATTGTTGAAAATGCAGGATGTCCGGCTTTTTGACCCAAATGTTAGGCCAAACTCACAGCTCTGTCCGGCTTTTCGGTATGAGGACCTGGCAACGCTACACACGCAGAACTAAAGCGTAAAACTTAACGTAAAACAACCCTTCAAGTTTCGTATAACAACAAAGATAAATCGAGCCGTGCCTGGTGGAGGTTTTTTTTATTTTGTTTTTAGAAGAACAGATGCAAAACCCGGGCGTTGCTGTCGGCGGAAATCCTCAGGAGTTTTAAACGAAACTTCCAAATAGATTTTCTGGGGAACGGGACGTATATACTTAGGCAAATGTAGTTAAGCCTTTATCTCTTATGGGTTAGGCACAGCGTTGCTCAAATTATTTCAGAAGCAAATACGTACGTTGTATAACTATAGATAGCGGCATTCAGGTCAACATCACTACATAGTATAAAACAAAGTCGCTTTCTCTGTCCCTATATCCCTATGTATGCAAAAATCTGTAAAACTACGCAACGGATTTTGATGCGGTTTCTTTTAATGGATAGAATGATTCAAGAGGAAGGTTTATATGTATAATACATGCATAATATAGTAGAGAAACACTGATAATTTCCGTGTGAAGCCGGGGCGGGTCGCTAGTTTCACCTAAATTAGAATACATGGAAACCCTATAATAAATTCGTTTCTGACAGGACTCGTTACTCTCTTTACTAATTATTGCAACACATGGTAGAAGAAGCAGCTGGTGCATTCTATCTGAAGCGTTTTCAGCATTTTTAGATAACGCACCAGAAAATATCCCTAATATTCAACAGACTTTTACGAGGCCGTTAAAACTCTACCTACTCCCGAAGCAGTGATTTCCTGTAATAAAAGCTGCAATAATGTATTTGTTCGAGTAGTAAGCTCATTTAACTTTAACTACACAGTAGCTACAATACATACATACATACATAAAATCAAGCCTTTATCCCTTACGGGGTAGGCAGAGCGTCAACGACCTAAACGTCTGACAAAGTTGTGATGGTTATTTAAGTTAGATTTGTATATTGCTGTAGTGACAGGTTGTCAGCCCATTGCCTAAATTACAATATACTGAAACCCTCGGGTCCGTTAGCTGGTTTTTACAGCATGCGCAGGAGGAAATGCAGCTGGCACATTCTATGTTTTTCTCTCGCAGAATAGAAGTATGACCATAGGTACAAGAGGGGACAAATCCGAGAACTTACATACATACATAAAATCACGCCTTTATCCCTAATGGTGTAGGCAGAGCAAAAACGACCTAAACAAAGGTCGTTCCGCCACGTCTGACAAGTTTTGAGGGTTACATACAGTACTGTACTGTACTGTACTATATTGCTATAGTGACAGGTTGTCAGCCCATCGCCTAAAATTGCAATACACCCTCGAATCCCTTAGCTGGCTTATACGGCATGCCCGGGAGGAGATGCAGCTGGCACATTCTATGTTTTTCTATCACTCCCAGTCCAGAATGGAAGCAAAAAATCTGAGAAAAATGGCAAAAATGTTGCGGTCATCGTCCGACAAAGGAAAAATAAATTCCGGGTTGTTCGAGTTGATTAAATATTTATGATGAGCTTTTGTTGTTGGCTATTGAAAGGAGAGATTTGTATACTCTGCGGGGTGGGTAGCAGAAGCGGGGAAATAATATGACCCGTTTTCACTCTATTGAATCTGATTTTACGTTTTCAGGGTTAAGTTTATTTTCTAGTTTGATTAGTCATTTCCTTATTTCAGGAAAATTAGGAAAAAAAATAGAAGATTTAGTTTGATTTTTTAACGTTGCGTTCTTCTTCTTCTGTCGAGTGGGTATCGAGTCTATCGACCCGATGAACCCTGGTGTCAGAGTTTTTAAACCGCCTAGTAGCACAACAGGCCTCTGACATGGTTTGAGTAACGACCACTATCAAAGACAGCGACCGGGACCGACGGCTTAACGTGCCCTCCCAAGCACGAAATCTTTTTCTTTTTCGGACAATCAGGTGATTCAGTCCTAACCAAACTGGGGAAAAATTCACAAAGTTTTTTCCCTCCTGGGAATCGAACCCAGGACCTCCGGATCAGGAGTCCATGGCACTAGCCACTAGACCACGGAGGCAGTTAACGTTGCGTTATGCGTAGCTTTATACAACATAGGTTCTGAACCGCAGACTATAACCTTATTACAAACATATGTTTTGCGGTTTACTTTCTTTGAAGTTCTGAGGATAAAGCAGTTTATGGTCTGCATTACAAGTTGGTATCGACTTTCATGATGGACTGAGAGCGAGAGAAAAACATAGAATTTGCCTGCTGCATTTGCTCCCGGGCATGCTATAAAAACCAGCTATGGCATCCGAGGGTTTCAGTAAGTAAGTAAGTAAGTTAGTATATTAGTAGTAAGTATATTGTAATTTAGACGATGGGCTGACAATCTGTCACTACAGCAATATACCTACAAATCTATCTAGAATAACCCTCAAAACTTTGTCAGACGTGGCGGAACGACCTTAGTTTAGGTCGTTTACGTTCTGCCTACCCCATTAGGGATAAAGGCGTGATTATATGTATGTATGTAAACTGATCCCACAGGCTATTACAGTATGTCCAGGAAGAGAAGCAACTAGTTTAATCAATGTTTTTTTTTATCGCTGCCTGTCCGTCTAGCATGGAAGCCTTTTTGTTTCAGAGTGATATATGCTTGGAACAATAGGCAAATGAATTTTACCATTCTATTTGGAGCACGCCAGACGTAGTGCAGTATGTCAAGGCTTTGGATGCACGTGGCAAAATAATGAACTAACGCCGCTGCCATAGAAAACTATTTTCGTAATTTTTTTTTTCATATAGAAGTTGTACAACGCTATTATAAATATACTAGCGACCCGAACCGCACGGAAATAATCAGTGTTTCTCTACTGTATTATGCATGTATTATACCTATAAACCTTCCTCTTAAATCACTCTATCTATTAAAAGAAACCGCATCAAAATAAGTTACACAGTTTTAAAGATTTATGCATACATAGGGATATAGGGACAGAGAAAGCGACTTTGTTTTATACTATGTAGTGATTCTCCCAAACTTCGTAAAAGTTTAACGGGAGATCAGTTGCTCTGCACAATACAACTTACTTATATTAAAACATTAAAAACTAACTTAATTATGCTAATTTGAATTGAAAAATATATATGTTTAAAATAATAGTATTAACACACCTTACTTAATTCGCTAGGCAACTCATTGAAAATAGTTAGAATCATTTGCTCTGATGATCGCTTACCATACTCAATATTTACTCGCGGCACCTGGAGTAGGTGTTGTAACGCTAGTCTCGTGTTGTAACGCTAGTCTCGTGTTATAACGCTAGTCTCGTGTTGTAATGCTAGTCTCGTGTTGTAACGCTAGTCTCGTGCTGTAACGCTAGTCTCGTGTTGTAACGCTAATCTCGTATTGTAACGCTAGTCTCGTGTTGTAACGCTAGTCTCGTGTTGTAACGATAGTCTCGTGTTGTAACGCTAGTCTCGTGTTGTAACGCTAGTCTCGTGTTGTAACGCTAGTCTCGTGTTGTAACGCTAGTCTCGTGTTGTAACGCTAGTCTCGTGTTGTAACGCTAGTCTCGTGTTGTAACGCTAGTCTCGTGTTGTAACGCTAGTCTCGTGTTGTAACGCTAGTCTCGTGTTGTAACGCTAGTCTCGTGTTGTTTTTTATTTATCGTAGGGCATTATTTGCTGCGAGGTCCAGAGGACAGAACGGCAGCCGGTTTTGTTGCACCTTTAGCACCACCCGGGGTCACGTGTAGGGTTTTAAGGTAGTTCCTACGGACGTGGAGCAACATCGAACCACTATTAGAGATAGTGACAGGGACCGACGGCGTAACGTGCCCTACGAAGCGCGGAATCCATTTTCTTCCAGATTATCAGGTGGATTCAGCCTGCATTATCCTAACCAAACTGGGGAAAATATTATAAAATAATAAATTACTATTTTTGATGCCGCCCAAGTGCATTCATTTATTTAGTATGACAGTGGGCTCGATTCTAGATAACATCGATTAAAACTAAAATTTAAATCTATCTGTCACTTTCATAATGATAAAATTGAAAAAGGCCAGGCAATTTATACTCTGTGGTTTTAACTTCCATGCTGGCCTGGGAGCGAGAGAAAAACGTAGAATATGCCAGTTGCATTTCCTCCAGGGCATTCTGTAAAAACCAGCTAAGGGATCCTAGGGTTTCAGTATATTGCAATTTATGCGATAGGCTGACAACCTGTCACTACACATTCTGCTGGCACATTCTTTGACATGGTTTGAATAACGATCACTATGAAAGACAGCGACCGGGACCAACGGTTTAACGTGCCCTCCGAAGCACGGAATCCTTTTCCTTTCCGGACAATCAGGTGATTCAGCCTGCAATGTCCTAACCAAACTGGGGAAAACCTCACAAAGTGATAAATTGACAAATATCAACTTTATGTTCCCCCTGGGAATCGAACCCAGGACCTCCCGATCGTAAGCCCATGGCTCTGACCACTAGACCACGGAGGCAGTTTTTAGAATTCTAAACTGAGATCAATCAAACAAATTATTGGTCGAAATCACGAAAACAAGACCATAGAGTTAGTAACAGAATTTACCTATGTAAGTAGATGTCAAAAAAAGAAACTGTCACACGCTACATTTTTATCACTTTAAATGAAAAAAACACGAACAGTACTCCCACCGATTTTCAGTGATGTCAGCCAATCTTCCAGAAATCAGACAACTGCGCAGAACTAGTTTTTAGTGCCCAAGTGTTTGCGCTATACACAGGTGCACTCTCCATTCCTTCAATCTCTTATTCTGATGGGACAGATTGACTGACACGACCAGATAAATTAGGCGCAGGACTGACTATTTACATGCCAATGACAATCAGATGATCAGACTGCAATGTCCTAACCAAAATTGAAACAACAACACAAAGTCATAGCCCTCCGCCAGGAATCAAACCCAGGACCTCCGGGTCGTGAGTCCATGGCTCAGACCGCTTGACCACGGAGGCAGATTAATTAATTAATTAATTTACATATAAATACATACATACATACATATAATCACACCTTTATCCCTAACTTCCATGCTGGTCTGGGAGCGAAAGAAAAACATAGAATGTGCCAGCTGCATTTCCTCCCGGGCATGCTGTAAGATTCAGCTAATGGATCCGAGGGTTTCAGTATATTGTAATTTAGGCGATGGGCTGACAACCTGTCACTACAGCAATATACCTAGAATTCTATCTTAAATAACCCTCAAAACTTTGTCAGACGTGGCGGAACGACCTTTGTTTAGGTCGTTTACGCTCTGCCTACCCCATTAGGGATAAAGGCGTGATTATATGTATGTATACACGGAAACTCAATCGGATCCATTACGACTATCGCCTTAAGGGGGAAGTACTAAATAGAGATTCCGTCATTCGAGATTTAGGAGTGTATCATGACGCCAAATTACTTTTTGATTCCCACATTGATAGCATTATAGCAAAATCGAATAGAGCCTTGGGATTTGTAATGCGTACTTCAAAAGATTTCACACAAGTTAAAACATTAAAAATTCTATACTGCACATTTGTTCGAAGTAATTTGGAGTACGCATCGCAAATCTGGAACCCTCAATATCAGGTTTACATAAATCGGTTAGAAAACGTACAAAAGAAATTTCTTCGTCATCTATGTTTCCGAATACGTCACAGTTATAATTCAACTAACTATCTTGAGTTATGTAAAAAACACCATTTATTGCCCTTACAAAAAAGGCGTGAAATTGCAGACTTAATATTCTTACTTAAGATAGCATCTAGTAGGTTAGATTGTCCGGATTTACTAGCAAAAATTTCCATTAAACCACCTAGAAAGACCCTTCGTTCAAATTCACTTATCTCTGTTCCGTTTGCTTCCACTAACTATAGGAAAAATACGTACATTGTGCGAGCGTGCCATAACTTCAATATTTTATCCGATCAACATGACATAGATTTATTCAACACCAATTGCGAAACAGCTAGGCGTCTTCTTAGCCAGCCAGTGACCAAACCATTACATAGCGGATTTTAATTTTGATTTGTTATTTTATATGATAACTAACATTCTGAATTTGGTTAGTTTCTATGTTATTATAAATTTGATTTTCACAGTTTGAAATTTAACATAACATGCTTTTCTCCTGGTGCTTAATTAGTTAGTGTTTGTGTTTTTATTATTCTGTTTCTATTGGTGAAAACCTGTAATTGGCTTTCTGTCTTGTATTAATTTTAAGTATTCTTTTATTAATAGCTGTTGGTTTTCCTGGAAATACAAAATAAAATAAAAATAAAGTATGTATTTATCCTTAATGGGGTTACATATAAATAAAGATTTTAATAACAGGCACTCACTTTGAAATATAAGTCGCGTACTTCAAGACATAAAAACATTTATTAAAATCTTTATTTAGAATGTCTCACGTAATTTTAAATAGTTTAATTTACATATGTAAATAGTGGCCAAAACTGCCACACTTCTACATTTTTATCACTCCAAATAATAAAAAAACACTAACCCCATCTCCACTCCAACAAAAAACATTACCACAATTCGCACAACAATTTCCTTCCCAAACACCCCACGGTAACCTCTATACAGGATGTTTCTGGCTTGCACCCAACAATATTTGTGCGGCGCGCTATAATTAACACCTTGTATATGGAAAGCGGTTTGATCAAACGGCTGCTAACACGCAACGGTTAAAATAGAACAGGGTCTGATACAAGGAATGTTTCTTGTTTTTAGTTTTGGGAACATCTTGGTTATACTTACATACATACAATCACGCCTCCATCCCTAATGGGGTAGGCAGAGCGTAAACGACCTTAAAAAAGGTTGTTCCGCTACGTTTGACAAAGTCTTGAGGGTTATTTAATATAGATTTGTGGGTATATTGCTGTAGTGACAGGTTGTCAGCCCATCGCCTAAATTGCAGTATACTGAAACCCTCGGAATAATAAATATTGGTTCTAGCACAGAATTCATATCTAGTGGAAGGGTAGTGTAGATTTTTCTGTGCACGTTATAAGGGGTGTAAGAGACAGCGTCCCGCAAACTGATAGGAGTTGCTCAGTCCACGAAACTGAACAACTTCCACCAACATATTTTTTCAGAAAGTGAAAACAAAATGGTTTTCCATACAAACTGTGTGACCGAGGTGGTCATTTAGTATGGGAAGGTTTTTTTTTTTGTTACACCCTCTATTAGTATATAGGACGGTGTCCCTTACACCCGGTATACTTAAAGTTTTGCATCGAGGTAGATTATATAGAACGACCCTGATGAGCCGTGGCCTCGGAGTTTCTAACCAGCCTATGCTAAGCTCTGATATGGTTTGTGTAACGACCACTATCAAAGACAGCACCGGGATCGACGGCTTAACATGCACTCTGAAGCACGTTTTTTTTTAATTCACTAGTTTATTAATTTATTTTTTATTACAATTTTACAATCAGGGGACTGACCTGCATGACATCTGATGAAGTAACATCCCGTCCGTGGAAATCGAACTGCCGACCGAGCCTAAAGCACAGACCACTAGACCTACCCCACTATAAGAACTCTGACAACAAGGCTTTAGATCTGCATACCCTGATAGAAGAAGAAGAAAGGGCTACTGACATGCAACCAGGGAAGATATAGAATTCATGTGTCAACATAGATTCAGTTGAAGCCTCTCTGGTCTAGTAATCTGAGCCTGAGGCTTTCGATCCGGAGGTCAAAGGTTCAATTCTCAGGGGGGTAACAGAAGTTTCACGTTATGAGATTTCACAAATTAGGTTAAGCTGTTTAGATTGATGTAGATTAATTTACCAGATTGTTAGACAATTTTGAAAACTCCGCGCTTCGGAGGACACGTTAAGCCACCTATTCTTATCTTATCTATTCTGTTGTTAACTTCAGACCTGAAAACCTTTTTTGGGCAATTCAAAAACTGGGTTCATTTGACAAACAAAAAAGGGGTTATAGGATTTTACATACAAACATATAATATAATCATGCTTTTATCCCTAATAAGGTAGAAAAAGCATAAACAACCTAAACAAAGGTCGTTCCGCCACGTTTGATAAAGTTTTGAGGGTTATTAAAGATAGATTTGTTTGATGTAGTGACAGGTTGTCAGCTCATCGCCTAAATTGCAATATAGAGAAACCCTCAGATGGTTTCTACAGCATGCCCAGGAGGAAATGCAGCTGGCACATTCTATATTTTTCTCTCGCTCACAGTCCAGCATGGAAGAAAGGAGGAAAATATAACTTTAGTCTCGGCTAAATCCTAACGACCGAGATACTTACGTAGTTGCACTTTTCCAGAATAATTAAAAGAAAATAACGCAACAAAGAAATTAAGAATGAAATAAAAGAAAATCAGAATCGTTTCGTGCTTCTAGTTGAGGCAAATAAGATCCGCTCCTTTGTTATTTTTTTCTTAATTAGTACTCAGTTATGTTCAAAAGCATTTTTTTGCTAAGCTCTCTCAATTAATTTCAAGACAATTAAGCCTTTTTAATTAAATAATTCGGACAAACAAACAGAGGGATGTAAGCTATTGTTTTTATTGTTTACTAGCGACCCGCCCCGGCTTCGCACAGAAATCATCAGTGTTTCTCTACTATATTCTGCATGTATTATACATATACCTTCCTCTTAAACACTCTATACATTAAAAGAAACTGCATCAAAATCCGTTGCGTAGATTTAAAGATCTAAGCATACATAGGGATATAGGGACACAGAAAGCGACTTTGCTTTATACTATATAGTGAAATACACCCTTGTCTTGTCTAGCCGTTAATGTCCCACTGCTGGGCAAAGGCCTCTCTCCGGTCTCTCCACGACTCTCAATCCTGTGCTTCCTTTGGCCAAATACACCCTGTGTTTAAAAATATAATTATTTATTTATTTATGAGCCTGTGGTGTCCCACTGCAAACCAAAGGCCGCCTGCATTGTACTTTAATTTTTATTCAATTTGTTCTCAATTCCTGTTGTTTTTGTTTTATGTGCAATAAAGAATATATCTGAAGGCTTCTCTCCTTTCCAAAAAATAGAAAAACCTACTTAAAAAACATAAATCTTTACAAAAAAATCAGACCATGTTTGTCATTGTTTTCCATATTTTGATAGATTTGTGTACAAAACAACAGTATTTCTGGGAAGATACTGCTGGTAATTTTGATTGACTTCTTGTTTTCAGTCCTTAGTAGGTTCGGTCTCTAGTAGTACGCAAGAAAATTAGTTAAATAGTTTAAAAAAAAAAAAATATTTCTATGTCTGAAATAATAAAATATCGAAAAGCATTATATTATTGATTTATTTCATTTTACTATTGCAACTTAGACGATGGGGTGACAACCGGTCACTATAGCAATATACCTACAAATCTATCCCTACTAACCCTCAAAACTTTGTCAGACGTGGCGGAACGACCTTTTGTTTAGGTCGTTTACTCTCTGCCTACCCCATTAGGGTGAAGGCGTGACTATATGCATGTATGTATTATTATTCATTCAGGTCACGCAATTGTTACCTATGAGAAAAACAATAAATATTTAATGGGATCAATATGAATAACAAGCGAGTTAATTTTCTTCTTTATGTTTATTTGTAGTGTTTTTTGTTGTTTAATTTTGACTCTAGGTCAGGGTTGAGTGAGATATAGTCGACGATCAAGTGCAGCAACACACAGGAGTCACTGATAGCGCGCAAAGTTGCGCTCAACACGCTGTCAATGCTTTTTGCATTGCCTACAACACACATGCGTCACCTTACGATCTACGCGCGCGTAGCGATAAACTTTACGTTAGCGCATCCCTGCCAGTACGCGCGTATAGTGCGTAAGGTGTCGCATGTGTGTTGTAGGCAATGCAAAACGCATTGACAGCGTGTTGAGCGCAACCTTGCCCGCAGTAAAGGGACGTCTGTATGTTGCTGCACTAAGCGAGCTCAACCAGAATAAGCCTATTCATGATAAGAAATTTCTGAACTGGGAGCAATAAAATACATAGAAAGTTCCATCTGCTTCTTTCCTGGGCATACTTTAACTACAAAGTTTCTCTTTGTGCAATTTCTGTGAGCGATACGTGTTTACATACATATATACATACATAATATACATACATACATATAATCACGCCTTTATCCCTAATGGGGTAGGCAGAGCGTACACGACCTAAACAAAGGTCGTTCCGCTACGTCTGACAAAGTTTTGAGGGTTGTTTAAGATAGATTTGTAGGTATATTGCTGTAGTGACAGGTTGTCAGCCTATCGCCTAAATTGCAATATACAGAAACCCTCGGATCCCTTAGCTGGATTTTACAGCATGCCCGGGAGGAAATGCAGCTGGCACATTCTATGTTTTTCTCTCGCTCCCAGTCCAGCATGGAAGTAAATACGCGTTTAGTTCTGGAAATGTCCTCATAACTCGTAAGACTTGGCAAAACCGCCCTTTACGAAGTCTTTCATGCTTTATATTCCAAAACTAAATTAAGGGCCGTATTTATAATCAGCGTTCGACTGACAGCGAGTTTGAGTTCGTATCAGAAATGTGATTTCAGTACAAACTGATAGTTGTGCTACTAGGCGGTTTAAAAACTCTGACACCAGGGTTCATCGCGTCCATAGACTCGATACCCACTCGACAGAAGAAGAGAAGTACAAACTGGCCTGTCAAATCTATACTTAATATTGCTCTCAAGTTTCAGATCGCTTCATAAATACGAGCTTTAGATATTTATGCACGAAGGTCCTTTTAAATTTTATTTTATTTTATTTGGGGAGCTTACAGCAACATTTACAAATTATTCAAGTAAACATATTTAATATATGCCAATCACAAGCTTCCACATATAGAAAGAAAATTGCTTAATCTAACTTAAAAATAATGAATGGGTAAAGGACAACTAAAAATATAAAAACAGTTACACTAAACTAACAGTTTAAGATTCTGTGAAGTAATCCTTAAAGAAGGGTTACATACATACATACATATAATCACGCCTTTATCCCTAATGGGGTAGGCAGAGCGTAAACGACCAAAACAAAGGTCGTTCCGCCACGTCTGACAAAGTTTTGAGGGTTATTTAAGATATATTCGTAGGTATATTGCTGTAGTGACAGGTTGTCAGCCCATCGCCTAAATTGCAATACACTGAATCCCTCGGATCCCTTAGCTGGCTTTTACAGCATACCCGGGAGGAAATGCAGCTGGCACATTCTATGTTTTTCTCTCGCTCCCAAAGAAGGGTTGTCTTCAAAATTTACTGAAATATTCCTTCAGTCTGTACACAATTTTCATCGTAATCATGCAAAGAAGCGTTGTTTTCTATGCAAATTCGATATCCGTAGTTTGCTTTCGTTTTTCTTTTGAGATTTTTTCCGTATTTTCCTAGACAACTGCCTCTAGTGGTGGTCTGGACTGAGCATTGGGCTGTCAATTCTGAAGTCTAAGGTTCGATTACAACGAGGAACACACAGATATGCGATTAGTTGATTCAACATGTATAGTCCTAGTTAACCTGAGTATAAGCTAAAAAGTCCTGTGGAAATCGAACTCAAGATCTACAGATTGAGAACCCAAGGCTAGAACCACTAGACAATGGAAGCACTCTTCTTCTTCTTAGCGAGTGGGATTTCGAGTCGAACAACGAATCGATGAACCCTGGTGTAAGAGTTTTAAGACCGCCTCTGACATGGTAAGAGTAACGACCACTATCAACGACAGCGACCAGGACCGACGGCTTAACGTATCCTCCAAAGCACGGAATCCTTTTTCTTTTCGGATAATCAGGTGATTCAGCCTGTAATGTCCTAACCAAACTGTGGAAATCCTCACAAAGTGATAAACTGTCAAATATCAACTTTGTGTCCCCTGGGAATCAAACCCAGGACCTCCGGATCAGGAGTCCATGGCTCGGACCACTAAACAACGGAAGAAGTTATGATTATGAATCATACTGTAGTGACCTTCTCCAATGAAAGGTCCTAAGCTAACAAGCTAACAAAACTTAAAACGAGTAAAAAGCTACAGAAGTTTTTCCAATACTAAAACAAAAGACTGTATCAAATAAAAACTGACGTCTCTCTCAGCCCCCCAGGGAGAAAGGAATAAGATGTCCTCAACAAAATGATCATCGAAGCAGATAGTTCGAAAGGAAAAATACAAATGGTGTTTTTCAAGAGATGGGTTTAAGAATACGCTTTCAACAGACGCTGCTAATATAACGGGATTGCGTTTTTTACAACAGATACACGAGTACGTACTTCGTTTATTTAATACTAGCGACCCGCCCCGGATTCGCACGGAAATCATCAGTTTTTCTCTACTATATTATGCATGTATTATACATGTAAACCTTCCTCTTGAATCACTCTATCCAATAAAAGAAACTGTATTAAAATCCGTTGCTTAGTTTTAAAGATCTAATAATAAGCTAGGAACAAACATGTAAGTTCAGGGTGGTGAATTCAATTCCCACAGAAAAAAATACACACAGTCATGCCTTTGCCCCTTTCTAGTTTTACATTATCATCTCCCTAGCCTTATCCGGTATCTTTCAGGGTCGGCTACCTAATCTAGGGGATTGAACGACGGTACTGGTTTTTACACAGAGCGACTGCCATCTGACCTCTTCAAACCTTTCTAGTTATACATACATATAATCACGCCTTTATCCTTAATGGGGTAGGCAGAGCGTAAACGCCCTAAACAAAGGACGTTCCGCCACATCTGACAAAGTTTTGAGGGTTATTTAAGATAGATTGATAGGTTGTCAGCCCATCGCCTAAATTGCAATATACTGAAACCCTCGGTTCTCATAGTTTTAAGTGTTACTAATATTATGAGTCCTGGTTACTCGATTAAAATCTTTATTATATTATTCTCTCCTAATGGGGCAGGCAGAGCGTCAAGGAACAAAATAAATATCCGCCAAGACTGAGAAGTTTTAAGGGTTATTTTAGATATTGTTGTAGAGAAGATAATATTGTATGGGCTACAATGCATTACATTACAATACACTGTAACCCTTGAATTCCTTTGCTGACTTCACTTACAGCTTGGGGAGAAACAGCTGGTACATTCTTAGTTTTGCTATCGCTCTCAGTCTAGCATGGAAGACCTCGTCGTTTTACCCGCGGGTAAGGATTTTTCCCGCGGAGATGAGGTATTTTTGCCAGAAGTAAGACATATTTTTAAAAAAGAAGACGCTTATCTTATTTGTAGTTACAGAATAGTAAAACCTAGTCGCTACCGACTTATAAAATCAGTGTTTGTATGAATTAATGAATTTATTTATTTGCTTGCAAACACGGTATAAATAGGTGACATATAAACCACAGAACATGCAAATTTTTGTCCTATAATTTAAATTTGAGATAAAAACAGTTAAGAATAACTCATGCATTAAACAATAAAAATAATAGAATATAATTAACGTCACTTAAAATAATAGAATTATAATATCGTTACAAAAAATGACAAAGATAAAAATAAACATTTAAAATTTCAACAATATAACAATTAAAAATATGTAAAATGTTAATTCAAAGTATAAAAGTCATTTAATTTTAACCATAAATTTAACGAATTCGTCAATGGTATAAAAAGAGTTTTCAGTGCATATTTTAAATAAAGATTGTAGTGATACTATGTAGTGTTTGAGTTATCAATACCAACGTGTTTTGCGGCTAATAAAAAGCTTTTTCTTTGCAACTTAGCAGAGGTTCAAATTTCGGAACCGCAGACAAAAACCTTGTGACAAACATATGTTTTGCAGTTGATTCTTTTTAAAGTTATAAAGAAGTAGCAGTTTATGAGCTGTATAACAAGTTGGTATCGATAACTCATCGCCAAATAAATTAAGTATATACCATCACGCATGTCTCCCGAATGGGGTAGGCACAGCGTCAACGACCCAAACAAAGGTCGTTCCGCCACGTCTGACAAGTTTTGAGGGTTGTCTGTATATGGCTATAGTGACAGATAGTCAACCCATCACCCAAATAACAATATATTGAATCCCTCGGATCTCTTAGCTGGTTTTTACAGCATGCCTGGGAGGAAATGCAGCTGGCACATTCTATGTTTTTCTCTCGCTCCCAGACCAGCATGGAAGAAATAGATTATCAATTATCATTAATAAACATCCTATATGATTTTCAATACGTAAAGCTAGCCTTATTTCAATACCAAAACTATTTCTGTATCTGCAAACGGAATTTATTTTAAATGTAATATTAATGTTTATATTATTTTAATCGCTGATATAATTCATAATTTAATCATCGTTTTACAGCCAAAAAGACAATTTGGAGTTGTTTTTATGCTCCAAAAGTCTGTTTAAATTATCATTAAAATAGTGAAGAATTATTCAAAAAATCACTAGGTGGCAGATTAGCAGTATTGTAATAAATAAAATATGATTCGATTTGAATATTTAATGAATTCCTCAGGAATCCGCAAAATATATCGGTTTTTGATGAAGATACCGGTTTTTAGGGTTCCCTAGTCAAATATGTGAAACCTTTATCTTTTCGGAAATTTCTGTCCATTAGATTGCACAATGATGTCACAATGAAAATTAAAACGAAATGTGTACCATTTATGGCACACAAGGATTTTATAAGATAAAATTATTTTCGTGGCTATGGTATAAGCCCATAAGGTAATGAAAATCACTACATAGTATAAAACAAAGTCGCTTTCTCTGTCCCTATATCCCTATGTATGCATATATCTTTAAAACTACGCAACGGATTTTGATGCGGTTTCTTTTAGAAGATTTATATGTATAATACAAGCAGAATATAGTAGAGAAACACTGATAATTTCCGTGCGAAGCCGAGGCGGGTCGCTAGTATATCTATACATGGAAATTAAATAATAATTTATTCTCGCAATTGCGGCACTTGTTAAAACTCTATTATAATATAGATACGTATTTATTAAATATATCATTTCCGATACGCTCTTAGCAATTTTTTGTAAAGAATTTAGTGGCGCTCTGATTTCTTAACGACCGAATCTATTCAATAGTTATTAGGATAGAACAGATTAAAAAATAATACTTACATTAATATAACGTTATTTCGTATCATACAAAAGATAATATGCTTTTAGTATGGTGTTTTTTTTACAATATTTCTCAGTCTACAACTAATCTAACTGCCTCCTTGGTCTAGTGGCTAGTGCCATGGACTCCTGATCCGGAGGTCCTGGGTTCTATTCCCAGGGCGGAAACACAAAATTTATTTGAGAATTTATCACTTTGTGAGTTTTTCCCCATTTTGGTTAGGACATTGCAGGCTGAATCACCTGATTGTCCGAAAAAGAAAAAGATTTCGTGCTTCAGAGGCACGTTAAGCCGTCGGTCCCGGTCGCTGCCTTTGGTAGTGGTCGTTGCTCAAACCATGTCAGAGGCCTGATAGTGGTGCTACTAGGCGGTTTAAAAACTCTGACACCAGGGTTCATCGGGTCGATAGACTCGATACCCACTCGACAGAAGAAGAAGTCTACATCTTAGATAAGGTAGGTTGGTAAGGTAGGCTAGGTTGTTTTATTCCTACGAGGGACACACAATTGTGTATTATACTTGCTTTCATTCCTTAACAGTAGAACCAAACTTCGTACACATAACCAAATGCATTATATCTATGCTTCTAATTAGGCTTGGATTGAAAATATTAAGCGTAAACAAAATAAGACCGACCGACCGATGTGTTCAAATAGCCTATAATAAAATTGTGCTTTCTTATTTTGTATATTTGAGGCTAAGTAAAAAAACATTGTTCATACGTACATATAAACACGGCTATATCCGTAATAGGGTAGGCAGAGAGTAAACGACACAAACAAAGATTGTTCCACCACGTCTAACAAATTTATGAGTGTTATTTAAGATAAATTTTGTAGGTATATTGCTGTAGTGATAGGTTGTCAGCCCAACGCTTAAATTGCAATGTACAGAAACCCTCGGATCCCTTAGCTGATTATTACAGCATGCCCTAGAGGAAATGCAGCTGACACATTCTATGTGTTGCTATCGCTCCCAGTCCAACATGGAAGAAAAAATCAAGTCCATACTTAATTTTGCTCTCAATCTTGAGATCGCTTTATAAATACAAGCCTATGTCCATTATAAAACCCTACCCGTGATACAGATATCTTATATCGCGTCGCGGGGGGTAGGGTCGTAAAAGATGTCGAGAGAAGCACTTCATAAATACATAAAGTCGCGCCTTTAGGTATCCCTCATGGGGTAAGCAGAGCATAACTGACTAGTAAAAGGCGTTTCCGCCACGTCTGACACAAACTCAAAGCAATTTTATACTGAAACACAAATTAGGTATGTGGCTGAAACGTGTATCGCTGTAGTGACAGGTTGTCAGTCCATCCCCATTAAAAGTCACTGTAACTCCGAACGCCCTCGAATCATTGGTGTATTTTACAGCATGCTCGAAAGGAGATGCAGCTCTTCGTTTTTTTATCACTCCCAGTCCAGCATGGAAGTAAGTTATTTGTGTAAGTCCATTAAAAACCCTACCTGGGATACAGATATCTTATGTCACGCCGTGTTGTCATGGGTAGGAAGGGTCGTAAAAGATGTCGAGACAACCACTAATCCATACATAATGTCACGCCTTTATACTTTACAAGGTATGAAAGTCATATAGGCAAAAGGGTAATGAATTTGAATGTGGATGGATATGTTGGGAGAGGACGACCAAAGAAAAGATGGATGGACTGCGTGAAAGATGATGTCTAAAACAGGTGTGAGTGTTGAACTGACGGCTGACAGGGATGAATGGAAGAAGAAAACGTACTGCGCCGACCCCAAGTAAATGGGATAAGGGCAAGGGATGATGATGATCATGGTAAGCAGAGCGTATAACGCTTGGTAAAAGGCGTTGAAAGGCGTTATCGCTACATCACGTGTATTACCAAGTTTAGTAATAGGTTGTCAGTCTCATCATCTCCCTAGCCTTATCCCGTATCTCACGGGGTCGGCTACCTAATCTAGGGGATTGAACGAGGCTACTGGTTTTTACACAGAGCGACTGCCATCTGACCTTCGCAACCCAGAAGGGAAACCAGACCCAATCCTAGATTAGGTCAGAGTTTTCAAGCCGCCAATGCTTAGCATTGGCCTCTGTCATGGCTTAACGACTAATATCTATGGTATTAAACGATATTAACCGGGACCAACGGCTTAACGTGCCTTCCGAAGCACGGAAAAAGCGCCGAATAAACGAACATATGCAATTCGAAAACCGAAAAACACATTGGTACGTGGTGGGATTCGAACCACGACCTCCCGCTCAGGAGGCAGCGGCCCTATCCACTACACCATCGGGCTCTTTGATAGGTTGTCAGTCTATCACCTAAATATACAATACTATACAAAAATATTTATTACAAAGGCAATATACACCGCAACCATGAAATCAATTTGTTGATATTTACACTTAGATACCACACCCGCGAGGAGAATGAACTACTGCCACATTCTATCTTTTTAAGGCTCGTGTTTATAAAGCGATCTCAAGATTGAGAGCAATATTAAGTGCTACTTTGGCAGGCCATATTGTACTGAAATTACATTTCTGACACGAACTCCAACTAGCTGTCAGGCTCAAGTGTTGTTTATCAATACAGGTCCATTAAAAAGGTAGTGTCGTAAAAGATGTCGAGACAAGTACTAATCCTGTGATATTTTAATGGGTTTCTTGCTATCGGTTAAAGTAGTTATGGGGGTAACCCTATTAGAACTAACTACGAAATACCTCCAAATTATTACAACTTCATTCATAAGTAATTAATTATTATGGCGATAGGACGCTCAAAAAGCGTATTCCATACCTACTTAATACTTTACCTGTGGATATAAGACAAGAAGAAAATAGATATAAGTTTTCATCTAAGCTAAAGAAATACCTACTTAACAGTTTAATTAAATAACATAATTATGCATGTATTAAATATTATATACTAATAGTGTACCTATAAATGAGACTCATCGTTCCTTTAGACAAACTGCGTTAGCAGTTTTGTGGGACTTTTGTAATAGATATAAGTTTATTGTAAAAACATAATAAATAAATACAAAATAATAATAATTTGACAATTAAGTCGTATTCTTCTTCAACATAGCACAACTCTCAGGCCTCTGACTTGGTTTGAGTAACATCCACTATCAAAGACAGCGACCGGGACCGACGGCTTAACGTGCCCTCCGAAGCACGAAATCTTTGTCTTTTTCGGACAATCAGGTGATTAAGCCTGCAATGTCATAACCAAACTGTGGAAAAATTCACAAAGTGATAAATTCTCAAATATCAACTTTGTGTTTCCCCCTGGGAATCGATCCCAGGACCTCCGGATCGGGAGTCCATGGTACTAGCCACTAGAACACGGAAGCAGTTAGTCGTATTACTTACTACATAAATACTTCTTCTTCTTCTCGAGTCAGTGGCTTTAAATCCTTGACGCCCAGAACGTGCCCTCATCAACAGCCCTTTGGTTGGCGTCAAACAGATCCTCCTGCGTGCAGGTCGCAGGAGGATCTGCATACATACATATAATCACGCCTTTATCCCTAATGCGGTAGGCAGAGCGTAAACGACCTAAACAAAAGTCGTTCCGCCACGTCTGACAAAGTTTTGAGGGTTATTTTAAATAGGTTTATTGCTGTAGTGACAGGTTGTCAGCCCATCGCCTAATTTACAATAAACTGAAACCCTCGGATCCCTTACATACATACGCGTAAGTAATTACTTGAGGTTTGTTTGTATAAATTGTAAAAGTAAACTGTGCAAAATGCTATGGGGTAGGCAGAGGATCAACACCAAAAACGTAATTTAATTATATTTATAATTAAGAGCATTTTTGGTTCTTAAATATCATTATAGCTCTTAATTATATTTATAATTAAGCAATTAAATTCTTTTTTGGTGGTGTTGATCCGCTGCCTACCCCATAGCATTTTGTACGGTTTACTTTTACAATTTATACAAAAAAATCTCAGGTAAGCAATTTTTTCAATTTAAAAGTTCCTTATTCATGAGTTTGTCTGACATCCTTTATAAATTGATTCCAATCCAGCACTATTTGAACTTTACTTATTGCTTTGATATATTACATAAGTTTGTATGTATAAGATGCTTTGTAAGTTAAGATATGTAACTTTTCACAACTTAAATATTATGTAAAAAAACTAATTAAAAACTATTTTTCTTCCATGCTGGTCTGGGAGCGAGAGAAAAACATAGAATGTGCCAGATGTATTTCCTCCCGGGCATGCTGTAAAATCCAGCTAAGGGATCCGAGGGTTTCAGTATATTGTAATTTAGGCGATGGGCTGACAACCTGTCACTACAGCAATATACCTAGAATTCTATCTTAAATAACCCTCAAAACTTTGTCAGACGTGGCGGGACGACCTTTGTTTAGGTCGTTTACGCTCTGCCTACCCCATTAGGGATAAAGGCGTGATTATATGTATGTATGTATGTAAAAAAACTAAATACGTTTAATCAAATAATAGAGAAAGATGTATCTAAATTAGCAGACAGTAGGGCGCAACGCGAAAGAAAACATCATCTCCCTTGTCCCGTTTGTCACGGGGTTGGCTACCTAATCTAGGGAATTGAACGAGCATACTGGTTTTTTACACAGAGCGACTGTCATCTGACCTCCACTCCGCAAACCGAAAGGGAAACCAGACCCAATCCTAGATTAAGTCAGAGATTTCAAGCCGCCAATGCTTAGCACAGGCCTCTGACATGGCTTAACGATTAAAATCTACGGTATTAAACGATATTAGCCAGGACCAGACAAGGTTAAGCCGTAACGTGCCTCCCGAAGCACGGACATAGCACCAAATAAACGTACATATAAAATTCGAAAACCGAAAAACATATTGGTGCGTGGTGGGATTCGAACCACGACCTCTCGCTCAGGAGGCAGTGGCCCTATCCACTACACCATCGGGCTACGCGAAAAAAACGTGATGACAATTTATATCAGAAACTTCCAATAATTGGTAATTTTATAATATTTCAGTTATAATTCAAATATAAGAACTATGTTGCAATTCTAACTAGAAAACAGTAATTGAGATTTCACATTCCACTTTTCAGACGGAAAATTTAATATCTCATATAAATTTACGCTAGAATTATAACCAGAACGTACGAAAATAACAATATCATAAATTCATTCAAGGAATATTAAGCACAGGATTCGTTTCCTCTGAAATATACAAACAATTTCTAAAACAAAAATATATTATTTATTCTAGTTTAATTCAACAAGTTAAGACTTGTGACTTGCTAGACTTCATACATAGAGTCATGCCTTTATCCCTTAAGGGGTAAGCAGACCTTAAAATGCCTACTAAGAGGCGCATAGTAAAAGGCGTTTTTGCGGCGTCTGAAAAATATTAAAGGGATTTTTGGATTGAAACAAATGTATCGCTATGTATGTAAATGGTGACAGGTTGTCAACGTATTGCCTAAAGTCATCGTTTCTAGGTCCTTATTCTATGGTATAGTGCGACCACCATTTCTGTTCAGGTGGGGTGTTGTTACACTGACAGCGATTGAAGCCATGACAGCTTTAGTGGCGACTTGACAGTGGAACAAAAATCCCGGTCGATCTGTTAACCTCGAAACCCTTCTCTGGTTTTTACCGCGTGCCCGGGAGGAAAAGCGCCTGGCACCATTCTACGTTTTGCTATAGCTTCTAGTATCGCTTCTGGTAGACATAAAAAGGAATAAAATAATAATAACTACAGATATTGGGAACAGCCTCCTCAAAACTATTGCTGGTAGGGTGCCCTTCCTCCCGGGCATGCTGTTGAAGTCAGCAAAAGGGACTCGAGGGTTACAGTGTATTGTAATTTAGGCGATGGGCTGACAACCTGTTACTAAAGCAATACATATTACAATCTAAAATTGCCCTCAAGTTTTGTCAGATGTGGCGAAAGCGCCTTTTACGAGGCGTTAAACACTCTGCCTACCCCGTAAGGGATAAAGGCGTGATTAATGTATGTATGTATGTAAATACCCGTATCCCTTGAAGGTTTTTTGAGTAACAAACATTTTTCTTTGCATTTAGGTATAGTATTTATCGGATGATGACTTCTACCTTTGAACTAGTGAACTAGAATGTTACTTAATCCAAAAGTAACATATTGTGGTTTTTTTTTTCATGAGTAAAATCATTTTACCCTATATAAGATACTAGCTACCCACCCCGGCTTCGCACGGAAATCATCAGTGTTCCTCTACTATATTATGCATGTATTTTACATGTAAACCTTCCTCTTGAATCACTCTATCCATTAAAAGAAACCGCATCAAAATCCGTTGCGTAGTTTTAAAGATCTAAGCATACATAGGGATATAGGGACAGAGAAAGCGACTTTGTTTTATACTATGTAGTGATTATACTCATAATACTATTCCTAGAAGGTCTCTCTTTTAACATAAGCCTATGACGTAATTGGCTGTGATACATGAGCCTCTTCAAAGGGCTCGGTCTCATAAATGAAATATACTCACTAAGATACTTTATTCATAGAAATAATTACAAACTTAGGGTTTTGTCTGAATAAATCAGACTTCAGAAAACAGCAAGCACATTATACAATATAATACAATAAATTTATTTCAGATTTACATTCATAAAGAGTTAGTAGTACATAAACAATCCTACTTTCTTCCAAGAGAAAAACATAGAATGTGCCAACTGCATGCTGTAAAAATCAGCTAAGGGATCTGAGGGTTTCAGTATATTGCAATTTAGGCGATGGGCTGACAACCTGTCACTACAGCAATATACCTACAAATAAATTTTTAAATAACCCTCAAAACTTTGTCAGACGTGGCGAAACGACCTTTGTTTAGGTCGTTTACGCTCTGCCTACCCCATTAGGGATAAAGGCGTGATTATATGTATGTATGTAAAACGCGGCCTTAACGCGGGTTTTTTTGTTCAAAAAAAGGGTTCCTTAAGTATATTTTGAAATAACAGTATAATCCTTCAATTTAGGATAACAATATCCGGTAAATTTAAGCCGCTATATCCAATTAAGAACAATTAAAAGGAATAAAAGTGTTTCGGCGTGGGTGGTTCGCGCCTCAACCGAAAAACATAATAGATTTCACAACAATTTATGGATAAATAATTATTGAATCAATTAGACTTTCTATACAGGAAATCAAACATATTTCATAATTCTATCCACGTTATCACGCAGAACCAATGAAAAACAGACTGATTTCAGTTTTTGATTAGTACAAATATTTTTAGGTGGTTAGGTTAGGTGAACTACCGAACGCAATTTTACGGCCATTCTTTGTTTTATATTTAGAGGGTACATCGTTTGTCATTATGCGTAGGTATAATGTTAAGTTATCTTCCATGCTGGACTGGGAGTGAGAGAAAAACATGGAATATGCCAGCTGCATTTCCTCCCGAGCATGCTGTAAAAACCAGCTAAGGGATCTGAGGGTTTCAGTATATTGTAATTTAGGCGATGGGCTGACAACCTGTCACTACAGCAATATACGTACAAATCTTTCTTGAATGGCTCTCAAGACTTTGGCAGACGCGGCGGAACGGCCTTTGTTTAGGTCGTTTACGCTCTGCCTACCCCAGTAGGGATATAGGCGTGATTATATGTATGTATGTATAATGTTAAGTTAAGAGCTTAATAGGTGCCTAAAAATTTGACTTCAAGGTTTGCCGAAACTCCTTTATCAACTCTGCAAATTCGTGCTTCGGAGGGCACGTTAAGCCGTCGGTCCCGGTCGCTGCCATTGAAAGTGGTCGTTACGCAAACCATGTCAGAGGCCTGATAGTTGTGCTACTAGGCGGTTTAAAAACTCTGACACCTGGGTTCATCGGGTCGATAGACTCGATACCCATTAGACAGAAGAAGAATTCTACAAATAGAAGAAGAAAGTTATATTATTAGGCAGAAGGATTTTTTTCGTGGTAGAGCTACAATTATTATTTTAATGATATGCCATTTATTATTCGTCATAAGAAGACGCTAGCGACATCTGTTGTATAATATTAAAACTATACTAATAATAATAAAAAAATACTATATACTATTATTAATCTTCTTTGCAGAAGGAATTCTAGTCAATGAAAGATACCTCTACATACATACATACATATAATCACGCCTTTATCCCTAATGGGGTAGGCAGAGCGTAAACGACCTAAACAAAGGTCGTTCCGCCGCGTCTGACAGTTTTGAGGGTTATTTGAGATAGATTTGCAGGTATATTGCTGTAGTGACAGGATGTCAGCCCATCGCCTAAAATGCAATATACCAATACCCTCGGATCCCTTAGCTGGCTTTTACAGCATGCGCGGGAGGAAATGCAGCTGGCACATTTTATGTTTTTCACTCGCTCCCAGTCCAGCATGGAAGTAATATAATACCTCTACACTTTTTATAATTTTCGGGATCCCGTCAGCGGTCGAATTTTTGATTTTTTATTTCTAATATTATCAGAAATAAAATAGCACTGAGTGCAAAACACAATTAGAAAATAGTAATAATAATAATAATGTGAATAATACGTCCGTTATACAATTGCACTGCAAATCATTCCCGTCGGAATTATAAAATCACATAATCAAAATCTGCAATTTGAAATATTTTTACTATTTGTTATCTTTATTTGTGTAAAAATGCCTCCGTGGTCTAGTGGCTAGTGCCATGGACTCCCGATCCGGAGGTCCTGGGTTCGATTCCCAGGGGGGAAACACAAAAGTTGATATTTGACAATTTATCACTTTGTGTATTTTTCCCCAGTTTGGTTAGGACATTGCAGGCTGAATCACCTGATTGTCCGAAAAGAAAAAAAGATTTCGTGCTTCGGAGGGCACGTTAAGCCGTCGGTCCCGGTCGCTGTCTTTGATAGTGGTCGTTACTCAAACCATGTCAGAGGCCTGATAGTTGTGCTACTAGGCGGTTTAAAAACTCTGACACCAGGGTTCATCGGGTCGATAGACTCGATACCCACTCGAAAGAAGAAGAAGATTTGTGTAAAAATGTATTGCCGATTACTGGAATTTCCAATTTATTCGCGATAGCACTTAACAAATACAAAAAAATATATATTTATTAATCTCATTAATTTATATTGCGATAAAATAATAGCCATTAAAAGCTACCTATTAATTTAATCCCTATCAATAAACTTGTTTGTTTCAATGTAGTCAATCAATTTTCAAAACCTTAAACTGATTTACATTATCTAAAAATAACCTTGTCTGCTACTGGAGATAAATATCAGATTCCCGTGGGAAAATCCATTAAGATGGGCTAAACAACGGTAGGAAACTTCGGTAGTAATTAGTAAACGCTTAAAAAATTATTCAAACTTTTAAATTCGCTACGAAAATAAAGTAACTGAACCTAATTTCCAACAAAAGTAAAGGAAAATTTGAAAAAATGATAATTTCTTTCAGCGCAAAAGACATTTAAATTGTAAATTTTTATGTTTTAAGCTCTTAGAATCTCGCCGCGAGCTAAACTCCCCTTTTATCACCCCGTAAGTTTCTATTTAATGTAATGAATATTTAAAATCATCTCGGCTCTATCTAGACGGTAACTTTAAATATTTTAAAATTAATATAGCACCAAACTTTAAAAAGCTCATAAGTATCACTTACCGTTTTTTGCCGCAATGCTTACACTCTGCGCCAAAATTCACCACACAAACACTAACCAACACAAAAATTTGATATCCGTCAAAACTGCACTTACAACACTTATTCTTGCCACCGGTATAATCACTTGAACGCCTAATACTAGATTACACAGAAATCACTTCACCAAGCAGTTTCCCAAATCCGACAAATTCCTTTTTCAAATCCAATAATTCGAAACAAAACAATGTCAGTTCTAAATTCAAAGTTGTCACTTCACACGCGAAACGCCGTAAGCGGCAATTAGTTTGAAAATCAGTTTTTCACATCACTGTATCGTAAAAATCGTATTTCGAGGACCGAATGACGGAGCGGACGACACGGGCGCTCCCGTCCACAGAAATATCCCGAATGCTTTGCGCATGGTACGTCGTGCTCGGCTAAGGCTGTATGTTAAAGCGGCAAGAACCTTTTGAACCAATCCACTGCCTCTTTACTCCAAATTGACAAACTAGTTTTACAAAGGAACGCGGCAATGTAGGCTGCATTTAAGCTATCATCGAGTTATTATTACCGCCAAGACACAACAGCTTTAGGCAGCATTTAACTCAAAGTGGCGTATGTCGCATTGCGTTATTATGTACGAAAATCGCTCTTATTATCAATATAAGAATTGTGGCTCTTTTAAATGCTTTTTAAGGGAGGATTTTCAAGGAAAACGTCGTGTGTCTTTTGCAGTGTGATAAAAACGTAAGGATGTCGGAAATGCCTTTTAATGTCTCGAATTTAAATACCTTGATCAATAACTGGCGGTGTAGGAGAAATACGCGGTATTCTTGGTATTGATATTTTAAGACGTTTGAGACATCTGTCATTTAATAATATTCAAGTTTTGCGTTCAAATAAGGCTATAGGCGAAAATAAGGTTTATTAGGTATTTCTGGATAGAGGCTTTTAAATAGGTATTTTAACTGCATTTGTGGTATATGGACTGAATTTAGGACTCTCAATCCGGAGGTCGTGGGTTTTATCATTAATTTATAAGATTGTTCCCAGTTTAAGGAGACGATACTAGCTAAGTGGCGCCCCCATTAGTACAAAAATAATATTTCACTAAAATCCAACAGAATCAGGGCATAGTAATTAAAATAAATTTAGGACTTTACAAATTGGCTTACTTTGGCTTTACTTCCATGCTGGACTGGGAGAGATAGAAAAACATAGAATGTTCTAGCTGCCCTTCCTTCCGGGCATGCTGTTGAAGTCAGCAAAAGGGACTCGAGGGTTACAGTGTATTGTAATTTAGGCGATGGGCTGACAACCTGTCACTATAGCAATACATATTACAATCTAAAATTGCTCTCAATTTTTGTCAGACGTGGCGAAAGCGCCTTTTACGAGGCGTTAAACGCTCTGCCTACCCCGTAAGGGACAAAGGCGTGATTTATGTATGTATGTACAAATTGGTGACTCATAGTTCGTTGTAGTAACAGGAAGAAAAATTGCGAATAACGGCCACCAATGCAATTTTTCTTCGTGTTACTACAACGAAAAAAATAATTTCATAATGTTCTAAATTATCTTAATTACTATAATTTTATTATGTTGGACCAGTTTTTCGATTCACTGCGTTTTTAGTGAATTGTTTTTTTACCTGATTATGTAACAAGTAAAATGATTTCGTGCTTCGGAGAGCACGTTTAGCCGTTGATCTCAATCGCAGGTTTTCAATAGTACGTACTCGTTAAAATTGAAAAACCATGTCTGAGTTTACCCGGAAAGCCCGATGGTGTAGTGGATAGGGCTGCTGCCTCCTGAGCGGGAGGTCGTGGTTGGAATCCTACAACGTAACAATGTGTTTTTCTGTTTTCGAATTTCATATGTACGTTTATTCAGAGCTTTGTTCGTGCTTCAGAAGGCATGTTAAGCCTTTGATCCCAGTTAATATTGTTTAATACCTTAGATATTAGTCGTTAAGCCATATCAGAGGCCAGTCCTAAGCATTAGCGGCTTGAAAACTCAGACCTTAATCTAGGATTGGGTCTGGTTTCCCTTCTGGGTTGCGGAGGCCAGAAAACAGTTGCTCTGTGTAAAACCAGTACCCTCGTTCAATACCCTAGATTAGGTATACAACCCGTGAGATACGGGATAAGGCTAGGGAGATGATGATGTCAGAGTTCACACGGATCAATTCCAGTATTTTTACCTATAACCAAAATGAACTTCCATGCTGGCCTCGGAGCGAGAGAAAAACATAGAATATGCCAGCTGCATTTCCTCCCGGGTATGCTGTAAAAACCAGCTAAGGGATCCGAGGGATACAGTGTATTGCAATTTAGGCGATGGGCTGACAACCTGTCACTACAGCAATATACCTACGAATATATCTTAAATAACCCTCAAAACTTTGTCAGACGTGGCGGAACGACCTTTGTTTTGGTCGTTTACGCTCTGCCTACCCCAGTAGGGATAAAGGCGTGATTATATGTATGTATGTACCAAAATGATTATGTAATCTTCCCATACCCAGTCCTATTTATGGAAAGGCAGATAATTTTGCATTATCGGCATTAAGAGTCATATGTTATCATTATCTATAGTGAATTAGCATGTTTTGTTCTGATGGTTATACATCAAGCTGGTACTCCAAAGCTGTATATTTATTTATCTACTGTAATATCATGAATTTCTTCCATGCTGGACTGGGAGAGATAGAAAAGCATAGAATGTTCCAGCTGCCCTTCCTCCCGGGCTTGCTGTAGAAGTCAGCAAAAGGGACTCGAGGGTTAGTGTATTGTAATTTGGGCGATGGGCTGACAACCTGTCACTATAGCAATACACTTTTCAATCTAAAATTGCCCTCAATTTTTGTCAGACGTGGCGAAAGCTCCTTTTACGAGGCGTTTATCGCTCTGCCTACCCCGTAAGGGATAAAGGCGTGATTTTATGAATGTAATATCAGGAGAGCCCGCTGGTGTAGCGGATAGGGCCGCTGCCTCCTGAGCAGGGAGGTCGTGGTTCGAATCCTACCACGTACCAATGTGTTTTTCGGTTTTCGAATTTCATATGTACGTTTATTCGGCGCTTTTTCCGTGCTTCGGAAGGCACGTTAAGCCGTTGGTCCCGGTTAATATCGTTTAATACCGTAGATGTTAGTCGTTAAGCCATATCAGAGGCCAGTGCTAAGCATTGGCGGCTTGAAAACTCTGACCTAATCTAGGATTGGGTCTGGTTTTCCGTCTTGGTTGCGGAGGTCAGATGACAGTCTATTATGATTTCGTACTTCAGAAAGCACATAGAGTCTTCAATTCCAGTCGCTGTTTTTTTTATAGTATTCGTTTCAAAACCACGTTAGAGTTCATCCAAATCAGCAACTATATTTTACCTAAAACCAAATAATGATTTAATTTTCACATACCCAGTACTATACTGTCCTACATACATACATAAAATCACGCCTTTATCCCTTACGGGGTAGGCAGAGCGTTAAACGCCTCGTAAAAGGCGCTTTCGCCACGTCTAACAAAAATTGAGGGCAATTTTAGATTGAAATGTGTATTGCTAAAGTGACAGGTTGTCAGCCCATCGCCTAAATTACAATACACTGTAACCCTCGAGTCCCTTTTGCTGACTTCTACAGCATGCCCGGGAGGAAGGGCAGCTGGAACATGCTATGTTTTTATATCTCTCCCAGTCCAGCATGGAAGGTAAAGGCCTATTGATGGAAAGGTAGATAATTTTGCATTATCGGCATCAAGAGTGATATCTCATCATTATCTAAAAAATAAAATAGAAATGTTTATTTCCCTCTAAAACATTTAAATTTGACAAATATGCCGATGTCCCTCTTTAAGCTTAACACCTGTGTTGAGAGACACCGCTCTTCCTTACCACATCAATATGATGAATAAAATAACATACATACATACATATAGTCACGCCTGTATCCCTGATGGGGTAGGCAGAGCGCAAATAACCCAAACAAAGGTCGCTCCGCCACGTCTGACAAAGTTCGCTCCCAGTCCAGCATGGAAGAAAATAACAATTATCTATAGTGAATATGCATGTTTTGTTCTGATGGTTATACTTTAAGCTGGTACTCAAAAGCTGTGTATTTATACATATGTTGCAGGATTACGATGAAATCGTTTTTTAATCAAAAACCAAGGATTTTGATCAAAACACGGACTTTGACAAAATACTGGTCATAAACCAGTGAAAAGTCTAGGATTTTGTCAAAGTCAGAGTTTTGATTAAAATCCTAGAATTATTTATCAAAAAACCGATTTCATTATAATCCTGCGTCACACACATACATACACACATATAATCACGCCATTATCCCTTATGGGGTAGGCAGAGCGTAAAAGACCCAAACAAAGGTTGTTCCGCCACGTCTGACAAAGTTTTAAGGGTTATTAAAGATAAGTTTGTAGGTATATTGCTGTAGTGACAGCTTGTCAGCGCATCGCCTAAACTACAATATACTGAAACCCTCGGATCCCTTAGCTAGTTTTCACACCATGCTCGGGAGGAAATACAATTAGCACATTCTATGTTGTCTCTCGCTGCTCCCAGACCAGCATGTATTTATCTACTGTAGTAATATCGTAAAGAGAAGAACTTTATATGTATGTGCGTTTAGAAACTCAAAACCATACCCTTCACCATTGGCATAAATTGGTGTCTAATGATTACATACACACATATAATCACGCCTTTATCCCTAATGGGGTAGGCAGAGCGCAAACGACCAAAACAAAGGTTGTCACACCACGTCTGACAAAGTTTTGAGGGTTATTTAAGATAGAATTCTAGGTATATTGCTGTAGTGACAGGTTGTCAGTCCATCGCCTAAATTACAATATACTGAAACCCTCGGATCCCTTAGCTGGATTTTACAGCATGCCCGGGAGGAAATGCAGCTGGCACATTCTATGTTTTTCTCTCGCTCCCAGACCAGCATGGAAGTATTGTCTAATGATTACTGGTAATAAACCCCTTTTTAGGGAAATGTGTAAAAGAAAACCAAAAAATGTAGAATTGAAAAAGCCTGCATTATCTTAATAATGTACTTGTTTACATATTTAAGTTTCCATCATTGGTTTGAATTTTCTAAGTGCCCTATTGTAAGGTGTATGTGTATGTATTTATTTATTACTTCCATGCTGGACTGGGAGCGAGAGAAAAACATAGAATGTGCCAGCTGCATTTCCTCCCGGGCATGCTGTAAGATCTAGCTAAGGGATCCGAGGGTTTCAGTATATTGTAAATTAGGCGATGGGCTGACAACCTGTCACTACAGTAATATACCTAGAATCCTATCTTAAATAACCCTCAAAACTATGTCAGACGTGGCGGAACGACCTTTGTTTAGGTCGTTTACGCTCTGCCTACCCCATTAGGGATAAAGGCGTGATTATATGTATGTATGTATGTTGCCATACAATGAGGAAACGCGGCAAGTGTAATGGGGACTTTAGCGCCCGGTACAATTCGGGGAGGTACTTTTGACGAATGTTCAAGATAGCACTAATTGATTATGTATTTTTTAAATTTTAGTTTAAGTTTGTTTTGTTTGATGACAGAAAATAAATATTATTTTATTATAAACATACATTCATTATACTATATTAATTATATATATTTAAATATATTCTTCCATGCTGGACTGGGAGAGATAGAAAAACATAGAATGTTCCAGCTGCCCTTCCTCCCGGGCATGCTGTTGAAGTCAGCAAAAGGGACACGAGGGTTACAGTGTATTGTAATTTAGGCGATGGGCTGACAACCTGTCACTAAAGCAATACATGTAACAATCTAAAATTGCCCTCATTTTTTGTCAGACGTGGCGAAAGCGCCTTTTACGAGGCGTTAAACGCTCTGCCTACCCCGTAAAGGATAAAGGCGTGATTTATATATGTATGTATAGAAACACTGCATTAATTTATAGATATATATTGGTGTTTATTATGTTTTGATTTATACTATATGTATACATATGCGCTGTATGTTATAATTATATATATATACTCTAAATTACTTTTTTTTGTTTATTGTTTTGTTCTAACTTTGTTAGTTATTCGGATAAAATTTTGCACCTGCCTTGTCATATCCACATGCCCTAAGGTAGACTGGTAGATAATGCCTTTGGCATTAAGTCCGCCCATGTAACATTTTTGTGCATAAAGTTAAATAAATAAAATAAATGCTTAAACTGCTTTCCTTCTCAGACAGTCGGGCAGAAACTGCGTTGGTACATATATAGAAAATTTATATATCATCATATTTTTATATGTTTTCTAGTTATGTTATAGAGAGCCCGATGGTCTAGTGGATAGGGCCGCTGCCTCCTGAGCGGGAGGTCGAGGTTCGAATCCCACCACGCACCAATGTGTTTTTCGGTTTTCGAATTTCATATGTACGTTTATTCGGTGCTTTTTCCGTGCGGTTAATATCGTTTAGTACCGTAGATATTAGTCGTTAAGCCATATCAGAGGCCAGTGCTAAGCATTGGTGGCTTGAAAACTCTGACCTAATCTAGGATTGGGTCTGGTTTTCCTTCTGGGTTGCGGAGGTCAGATGGCAGTCGCTCTGTGTAAACACCAGTACTCTCGTTCAATCACCTAGATTAGGAAGCCAACCCCGTGAGATACGGGATAAGGCTAGGGAGATGATGATGAAATTGAAGGGAAGCGAGTTAGAGGTAGACCGAGACGTAGTTATATCGATCAAGTAAAGGAAAAAGTAAATGCCAAGTCGTAACAGGATATCAAAGAACTGGCCAATGATAGACAACAATGGAAGTTGCTCCACCGACAAGAGCCCAGCTTTTAAGTGAAACATACATACATACATATAATCACGCCTTTATCCCTAATGGGGTAGGCAGAGCGGAAACGACCTAAACAAAGGTCGTTCCGCCACGTCTGACAAGTTTTGAGAATTGTTTAAGATAGATTTGTAGGTATATTGCTGTAGTGACAGGTTATCAGCCCATCGCCTAAATTACAATATACTGAAACCCTTGGATCCCTTAGCTGGTTTATACAGCATGCCCGGGAGGAAATGCAGCTGGCACATTCTATGTTTTTCTCTCGCTCCCAGTCCAGCATGGAAGTAAAAGAAGAAGAAGTCTTAAGTGAAAGAAGAAGAATTATACATTATTTATTTATGACTATATGTTTTAATTTACTTAGTTATATGTATATTTATTGTATTTTATGACCCGAAGGTTTGAATCGTATTCAGTGTACTTACCTGCCTCACTGCACTCTCAATACTGTAGATCAGCTGGAAGAGTTTTGTTTTTAGAGATAAGCTGTACCTGTTGTGCAATTGTTTTTTTTATAGTATATTTGTGTCCTCTGTATCATCATGTGTGCAATAAACTGTTAAATAAATAAATAGAACTAAGACTAATTGAGTTTCGAATAAATGTGTAACTGACTTCATGTATGTGTCAAAACCCGGACTTTGACAATATACTGGTCATAAAGTCTAGGATTTTTCAAATTTCGAGTTTTGAAAATTTATAGTTATTTTAAATCTGCATTGATCTCTGGAACATTCTGTAAATGTTGGAATAAAAGCAATAAAAACAAAAGAATGTAACAGCTTTTCAACCCATAACTAAGTTACATATATATATATTTTTTTAATACAATAAATAATATATATATAATCACACCTTTATCCCTAATGTAGGCAGAAAGTAAACAACCTAAACAAAGGTCGTTCCGTCACGTCTGACAAAGTTATGACGGACATTTAAGATAGATTTGTAGGTACATTGCTGTAGTGACAGGTTGTCAGCCCATCGCCTAAATTGCAATATACTGAAACCCTCGGATCCCTTAGCTAGTTTTTACAGCATGCCCGGGAGGAAATGCAGCTGGTACATTCTATGTTTTTCGTTCGCTCCCAGTCCAGCATGGAAGAAAGTTTTGATCAATAATCAAATTAGTAGACTAAAAGCTACAATATTTAGTAGAAAACCAATTTTGCCTCTATTATTTTATTAAAATAGAAACCGATATTGACTTATCATAAAAATAAAAATGAATTATCAAATCCCGAACTTTTACAAAATTCTAGACCTTTTTCAGGATTATGACCAGTTTTTATCAAAGTCCGGGTTTTGATCAAAATCCTAGTTTTTTTAATCAAAAAACCGATTTAATGATATTGCTAACATATGTTCCTAGTAGTTACGACACAAATTATAGATCAGGAAACTAGTTTATACCAGGTAGACTAGAGAATAAAGTCTGCAAGTGAAGTAAAACTACCCTAGCTAGAGTTTACACTACCCCCAGGCTAGAACTAACTACCCGCAACAAAATTAAGGCTCCGATAGGAAGACTGCAACTAGGATGTCTAACTACACACATTCATAGGATCGAGACTCTGATCTCACGGAGTAGGCAGGGCTTCAACGGTTATTCTAGTCAGTCAGAATGAACTTCTGTTTGGTCATTCTGCGTTTTAGCTACAACTTACAAAAATAATGCGTTATTTAACATGGAATTGTGTATCGCTATAGTGACAGGTTGTCAGTGCATTTGCCTAGGTTACATTAATCTGAAAATCTCGTCACACTCTGTTGACTTGAAAGATACTGGTCGTTGAACAAACCAAGGCCTATTAGCTGTTCAATTAGGAGGTTTAAAAACTTTGACTTCAGGGTTCATCAGATTAGTCAACTCGAAACCCACACGACAAAAAGATTCCAAGGGTTTCAGTATATTGCAATTAAGGCTGACAACCTGTCACTACAGCAAAATACCTACAAATCTACCTTAAATAACTTTGTCAGACGGCGCGGAACGACCTTTGTTTTGATCTTTTACGCTCTGCCTACCCCATTAGGGATAAAAGCGTGATTATATGTATGTATGTAAATAAAAGAAAGAAAAAATCCAGTAGCTTCTTTTCCTTTATTAAATAAGACAGTAGTAATGTCTGATAAGATTATATCTTTGTATGAACAAAGTGTCTGTTTGTATGCAAATAGTCAGAGATAGTTACAAATAAACACCACTTGGTTATACATTGTTATTTACTTAGACAGGATAATGCAAGTAGAATGCAAGTATTCTTCTTCTTCTTAACGAGTGAATTCTCGAGTCGAACGACCCGATGAAGCCTGGTGTCAGAGTTTTGAAACTGCCTAGTAGCACAGCTATTAGGCCTCTGACATGGTTTGAGTAATGACCGCTATCTAAGACAGCGAACGGGACGGTTTAACGTGCCATCCGAACCACGGAAACCTTTTTCTTTTCGGACAATCAGGTGATTCAGCCTGCAATGTCGTAATAAAACTGGGGAAAACCTCACAAAGTGATAAATTGACAAATATCAACTTTGTGTTCCCCTCCCTGGGAACCGAACCCAGGACCTCCGAACCGTAATCCCATGGCTCTGACCACTAGACCACGAAGGCAGGCAGGCGGCAGCAGAAGTATTTATTTTTGTTCTACGAAACTGCATTAAGGATTTAACCCAACTACGGCGAAGCAAAAAGTAGGGTTATTATTTTCACGATGGCTAACCATAGATATATCTAAACCGACTGATCATGCGAACCAATTAGCGAAGTAACCCAAAAATAAGCGGACACCCTTCAGACATCTCGTCTCGTCAGGTCATCCGTCAATCTGTCAGCCAGTCAGTCAGGAATCGTACAGTAGAGGACATTTACTACTGGTCAGACTTAGGTGTCCCAGTCCCTGTTTTTTTTTTTTCTTTTTTTTTTATAGTGGTCGATACAATATTTTAGTTAAAGGTATGTACTAGCTGAGCAAATGGATGGTTTAAAAACTCTGACACCAGGGTGATGACCCAGTCTTTAGAAATGAGTAGTGAAGTAACCCAAAAATAAGCGGACGGACACCCTCAGACATCTCATACATACATACATCACGCCTTTATCCCTTACGGGGTAGGCAGAGCGTTTAACGCCTCGTAAAAGGCGCTTTCGCCACGTCTGACAAAAATTGAGGGAAATTTTAGATTGTAATATGTATTGCTTTAGTGACAGGTTGTCAGCCCATCGCCTAAATTACAATACAAGGTTACCCTCGAGTCCCTTTTGCTGACTTCAACAGCATGCCCGGGAGGAAGTGCAGCTGGAACATTCTATGTTTTTCTATCTCTCCCAGTCCAGCATGGAAGAAACATCTCATCATCAAAGATATGTGCAAATAGGTGGTTTACAAACTCTGACACCATAGGTTCATCGGGGCGATGTCTATAGAAATGAGTAGCAAAGTGACTTGAAAATAAGCGGGCACTCTTCAGACATCTCGTCTCGTCAGGTCATCCGTCAATCTGTTAGCCAGTCAGTCAGGAAACGTACAGTAGAGGACACTAAGGCCTGTATTTATAATCAGCACTTGAGAATGACAGCAAGTTTGAGTTCGAATCAGAAATATCATTTCAGTACAAAATTACCTGTCAAGTCCATACTTAATATTGCTCTCAATCTTGGAGAGCTTTATAAATACGGCCCTTACTACTGGTCAGACATGGAAATTGCTTCTTTACTGGACTGCGAGAGATAGAGACGTTTTCGTGCTTCGGAAGGCACTTAGGTGTCCCAATGCCTAACATGAATAGTGGTCGATACATTATTTCAGTCAAAGGTATATTTTAGCTGTGAAATAGGTGGAATAATAATATACCTAAAAATCTATCTAAAATAACCCTCAAATCTTTGGCGGAACGACCTTTTGTTGAGGTCGTTTACACTCTGCCTACCCCATTAGGGATACATACAAACATACATACAATCACGCCTTTATCCCTAATGGGGTAGGCAGAGCGTAAACGACCCAAACAAAGGTCGTTCCGCCACGTCTGACAAAGTTTTGAGGATTATTAATGATAGATTTGTAAGTATATTGCTGTAGTGACAGGTTGTCAGCCCATCGCCTAAATTGCAATATACTGAAACCCTCTGATCCCTGAGCTGGTATTTACAGCATGCCCGGGAGGAAATGCAGCTAGCACATTCTATGTTTTTCTTTCGCTCCCAGTCTAGCATGGAAGAAAAAAAGGGATAAAGGCGTGATTATATGTATGTATATCAAAGACCTATAGCTGTGCGGTTTTAAAACTCTAACAACAGGGTCCATCGCGTCGATCGGTTCGCTAACCACAAAAGAAGAACCTGCTGCTTTCTACACTTTATCTACCCCAGTCCAGTGTAGATTTTTAGGTATTTTGCTGTAGTGACAGGTTGTTTTCTCTTGCTCCCAGTCCAGCATGGAAGTGTCTCTGGCATGGTGTTCGTTACGTTTTTTTTAAGATTAGGTCAGAGGTGTCAAGCCGCCAATGCTTAGCACTACCCTTTGACATACATACATACATACATATAATCACGCCTTTATCCCTAATGGGGTAGGCAGAGCGTAAACGACCTAAACAAAGGTCGTTGCGCCACGTCTGACAAAGTTTTGAGGGTGATTTAAGACAGATTTGTAGGTATATTGCTATAGTGATAGGTTGTCAGCCCATCGCCTAAATTACAACATACTGAAACCCTCAGATCCCTTAGCTGGTTTTTACAGCATGCCCGTGAGGAAATGCAGCTGGCACATTCTATGTTTTCCTTTTGCTCCCAGGCCAGCATGGAAGAAACCTTTGACATGGCTTAACAACTAATATCTACGGTATTAAACGACATTAACCGGGACCAACGGGATAACCTGCCTTCCGAAGCACGGAAAAAGCGCCGAATAAACGTATATTATGAATTTCGAATACCGAAAAACACATTGGTACGTGGTGGGATTAAACCACGACCTCCCGCTCAGAAGGCAGCGGCCCTATCCACTACACCATCGGGCTCTCTAAACTGCTACCGCCTACATTATAGATGTGAATTTAATATGTCAAAATTATATTTTGCTTTTGCCTTGCTATTTTTTGATTTTAGCAAAATATAAATATCAAAAGTGGTCATACTCCAAAGTAAACAACTTATAAATAACTTGATTATACCATTTCCATTAACACAAATGTTTTAACAACAGATTACTGTAAAGTAAATCTCTGAGACAAAGAAAGAAAATAATTGGATTAAAGCTTAAAACCTACTGAAGATTTAAGACTCCATTTTGGAATCTCACGGGTATATAAATTTTTAGTACCTTCCATGCTGGACTGGGAGAGATATAAAAACATAGCATGTTCCAGCTGCCCTTCCTCCCGGGCATGCTGTAGATGTCAGCAAAAGGGACTCGAGGGTTACTACTACTACTAGTGTATTGTAATTTAGGGGATGGGCTGACAACCTGTCACTATAGCAATACACTTTTCAATCTAAAATTGCCCTCAATTTTTGTCAGACGTGGCGAAAGCGCCTTTTACGAATCGTTTAACGCTCTGCTTACCCCGTAAGGGATAAAGGCGTGATTTTATGTATGTATGTATAATTAGTGCATGAAACGAAATTATTAATTATAGTATTTGCAAATCAGATTTAGAAAAAAGGTAAACAAAGTTTCATGTCATTAATGGAAGATATTGTTTCTAAAACAAGTTTTAGCTATTATATTATGATAACATAATGAACACTGATGTATGGGAAATAAGTTGGGTATGGCAGAAGAAGCATGAAAACAGAATAAATGCAGTAGAAATGAGAGCATTAAGAAGTATGATTGGAGTCAAATTGAGTGACAGGATACGCAATAGTGTGATTAGGGAACGTTGTGGTGTGAAAGAAGATATAGTGACAGGTATTGACAAGGAAATGCTTAAATGGTTTGGACATGTTGAGAGAATGAGTGAAAGCAGGTTGACCAAACAGATATATGTTGCGAGTGTGGATGAAAATTTTGGAAGGGGAAATCCTCGACGCACGTACTTGGATCAAATCGGGGACGTCCTAAAGAAAGGTCAGGTCAAGAGTACCCTAAACCGACGAGCATTTATGAAAAGATTAATGAATGTGGATGAAGCTAAAGAAGTATGTAACGATCGTACCAAGTGGAAAGATGTGGTTTATGCCTACCCCTCCAGGAAAGAGGCGTGATTATAAGATAAGAATATACTTTATTGCACAGAAAAGCCACAAGAGAAAATAAAATTAAATGAAACAAGCAGCAATTACTTCCAGTTAATTAAATTATATGTATGTATGTAACATAATGAAATAGTAGTTTTAGTCATCTAACTAATTCGCCAACACGTGTCATTTACCAGGCCACTCAGAAAGTATTGCGATAAATAGTTTTTATATATGGCAGACTGGCCGGTTAGAATCTTTTTTGAAAATATGATTACTTGTAAGTAAAAATATGTGTGTTCCATTTTCAAAATTTCCCTCCACATTTTTTGCGAGCCAATTCAAAGTATCGTGTCTTACTGAAAAATGGATCTGCGCCGGGAACATTTTAGAGCTATGTTTTTTTACGATTTCAAGTGTCGCCTGAAACCGGATGAATCGTTCGATAGACTTCAAATGGCATTTATGGATGAAAGCCCCTCCAAGGCAACCGTGTATCGTTGGTATAACGAATTTAGGCGCGGTCGACCAACCTTGGGGGATGAAGAAAGAAGCGGTCGCCCTTTGACGGCTATTACGGAAGAAAACGTGCTAGCAGTGAAAAATTTAATCCAAGATAATAGGCGAATTACATATCAGGAGATTCGGCACATATTAAAGATTGGATCGGGAAGCGTTCACGAGATTCTACAAGGGCATCTTCGCGTGAGGAGGATAGTATCGCGCTGGGTGCCGCACTACCTCATCGACGCTCAGAAGCAGGCCCGGGTGGAATGGTGCCGTGATATGCTGAACAAATTTGAAGCAGGCTCGTCTCGGCGTGTTTACGACATCGTAACAGGTGATGAGTCCTGGATTTATCAATACGATCCAGAAACCAAGCGCCAGTCGACAGTTTGGGTGTTTCAAAATGAACCAACGCCTACCAAAGTGAAGCGATCTCGAAGCGGGGGGAAGATTTTGATCGCCAGCTTTTTTAATTTGACTGGCCACTTGGCCTCAATTCCCTTAAAGAAGCATTAACGCCGAATGGTATACTACCAAATGTTTACCAGAAGTTTTTTTCTGTTGTGAGCAACAAGCGACCAAACACAGGGCTCCGCGGACTACTGCTCCACCACGACAATGCGCCTGCACACACCGCGCTCAAAACGAGGGACTTCCTGGACAGCACACCAGTCAAACTCCTGGGACACCCTCCTTACAGCCCTGATCTAGCACCGTGTGACTTCTTTTTATTTCCAAAAATAAAAAATCAGCTCAAGGGGATACAATTTTCGTCGCCGGAAGATGCGCTGGCTGCGTTCGAGCAGGCTGTAAACGAGGTGTCTACGGCGGACTGGACAAAGTGTTTTGAAAACTGGTTCAGACGCATGAATCTTTGTATAGAGGCTGGTGGAGAGTACTTTAAAAAGATTTAATAAAAATATATGTACCTGTAGAACAATTTTTTTTAGTGTCGCAAATCTTTCTGAGTGTCCCACGTATATTTGAATAAAAATACATGAAACTTTGTTTACCTTTATTCTAAATCTGATTTGGATATAGTATAGGTACTAGATTTTCGCCCTGTGGCGCTTTTCTTCACTTTTCCAGCGGTCTAATGAGTTTTCAAGAAAATAGATATTTATTCGCAGCAAAGGTTTGTTGTCCGTCCAAGACAGCCTTGGAAGCTAAAGATCTTCCAAATTTTGTTAGAATCTGATCATCTCTTTAGGTGTGAAAGGTCATAAAGAAGAATTTAAGCTGCCGAAGAAACAATTATCCTTTTTTATTATTATTATTAGTAATGGGTTTGCTCTTGACTCTAGACACTAGGTCAGGGATGGCCGTGACAGAGTCGACGATGGAACGAGATCACTCAGAAGAAGCATGTTATGGCACTGGCAATCTCACGCACCGACGGAACACAGAAAGCTGTTTGGCGCCGGACTCCAGTGGTCGGGTGGTTGCGAGCCAGGCGGCCCCTTGCAGAGCCTACCACCTCTTTGTAGGCATTGTTCAGCCAGACTTAATTACAGGCAAACCTGTATTGAATTACAATATAAAATTACAAACTAAGTATTATTGTATTATACACTCCTTGGTAAAGTATAGATTCAAAATTAAGCTCAAGAGCGTTTCGAGGGTCGATTTCCAGGAAGTAACATAAAGTTGATATTTGTAAATATATCACTTTGTGAGTTTTTTCTCAGTTTAATTAGGACATTGCAGACTGAATCACTTGATTGTCCGAAAAGAAAAAGGATTCCGTGCTTCGGAGGGCACGTTAAGCCGTTGATCCCGGTCACTGTCTTTGATAGTGGTCGTTACTCAAACTACGTCAGAGGCGTAATAGCTGTGCTACTAGGTGGTTTGAAAACTCTGACACCAGGGTTCATCGGGTCGTTCGACTCGAGTATCCACTCGCTGAGAAGAAGAAGAAGAGTGTTTTAAAAATGGTACACCAAGCAGATAGTGCTTTCGAAAACAAAACTAATTAGGACGAGGCTTTTCGGGTTATTTTTTAATTTTAATTAGCCTTACTTCATTACGCCTTTAATGACAAAATTAAATTAAAAACATTTAAGTGGTTGCCATTAGTTTTATTAATGTCTATTCTAGCTGACACTTTCTAGATTAATTTAGGCTTTAAATGTAAAATAGAAAATGGATAAACTGGCTGTAAGGGACAGCGTCCCGCAAACTGATAGGAGTTGCTCAGTCAACGACACTGAACAACTTTCACCTAGAAATTCATTCGGGAGATGAAAATAAAAATTGACTCTCCCATACAAAATGACCACCTCGATCAGACAATTTGTATGGAAAACCAAATTATCTGAAAAAGAATATTGCCGATAGTTGTTCAGTGTCGTTGACTGAGCAACCCCTATCAGTTCGCGGGACGCTGTCCCTTACATCCCGTATATCAATGGCTGAGAGCTAACTGCCTCCGTGGTCTAGTGGCTAGTGCCATGGACTCCTGATCTGGAGGTCCTGGGTTCGATTCCCAGGGGGGAAACACAAAGTTGATATTTGAGAATTTATCACTTTGTGAATTTTTCCCCAGTTTGGTTAGGACATTGCAGGCTGAATCATCTGATTGTCCGAAAAAGAAAAAGATTTCGTGCTTCTGAGGGCACGTTAAGCCGTCGGTCCCGGTCGCTGTCTTTGATAGTGCTCGTTACTTAAACCATGTCAGAGGCCTGATAGTTGTGCTACTAGGCGGTTTAAAAACTCTGACAACAGAAGAAGAAGAAGACGAATGGCTGAGAGCTTAGATTAAGTCAAAGCCGATGCTGTTTTAAAAAAACTGAGATGACACGCTAATTTCATCTGACTTCTCGCTCCATAGTCGACTATTGTCATTATTACCACTAGTATAAATAAAAGTACAGAGGAAACCTATCACAAATAAAAAAATATATTTAAATAGGCTGGCCTGGCAGCGAGAGAAAACATACCATACAGCTGCTTTTCCTCCCGGGCATGCTGTAAAAACCAGCTAAGGTATCTGAGGGTTTCAGTATATTGTAATTTAGGCGATGGGCTGACAACTTGTCACTATACCTACTTGTGAATATACCTACAAATCTATCTTAAATAACCCTCAAAACATTGTCAAGCGTGGCGGAACGGCCTATGTTTAGATCGATTACGCTCTGCCTACCCAATTAAGGACCTACCTACTTTTGTCCGCCATTGTACCATAAAAAGCACACATTTTCGTAATGAGAATGAAAAGAGTAAGTAAACCATTTCAGTTTCATTTTAGCTTCATATATACTAGACTAGCGCCCCGCCCCGGCTTCGCACGGAGATCATCACGGTTTCTCAACTATATTATGCATGTATTATACATATAAACCTTCCTCTTGAATCACTCTATTCAGTAAAAGAAACTGCATCAAAATCGGTTGCGTAGTTTTAAAGATCTAAGCATACGTAGGGATATATGGACAGAGAAAGCGACTTAGTTTTATACTATGTAGTGATATTACTAGATTTTAGATACTAGATCCATTCCCCAAAACTCAGTGAAAAGAAGGTAGGACAATTAAACATTGGGCTCGATTCTAGATACCACCGGCTAAAACTAAAAAATATCTATCACTATCCATATAATAAAATTGAAAAAGGGCTGACAATTTATACCCCTTAGTTTTAAACTTTATCCGCTAGATTTTGACGCGCTTTTGCACGTTTCCTCAGTATTTCTGTCAATTTTATCCACCATATCATATGACGGCGGATAAAAATATAAAAATGACAGATAACGCATAAAACCACCGACTGTAAATCAAAAACCGGAGAGAATAGTTCTCCTGTTCTTTTCCAATTATTTTTTAGTCGGAAAGTGACAAATAGATTTTAATTTCAGTTTAATCCGGCAAATCTAGAATCAAAAGAAAACAAAAACAAAAATTTCGACTCAATTATGATTGATTTTCAGTGCTTATTCAACCTTGTAATTTTTTTGACCTCTCGTTCTTTGAAATAAGATAAGTGACTTAATAGAGTAAGTGACGCCTGTGTGTAGATGCACTAAGGCTCGTATTTATAATCCGCTCTTTAGACTGACAGCAAGTTTAAGTTTGTATCAGAAATGTCACGTCATTACAAAGGAAACTGTCAAATCCACACATAAGATTGCTCTCTCAATCTTGACATTGCTTGATAAATACGACTCTAAGGCTCGTAATTATGAAGCGATATGAATGAAACTTGAGAGCAATATCAAGTATGGATTTGACAGGCCAGTTTGTACTGAAATTACATTTCAAATCCCTAATAAACAAATCTCTAAGAACCCAGAATATTGTTTGTCTACACGATATCAATATCATTGTTTTAGTTCGCAAACTAAAAACATTCTTCTTTCGAATAAAACTTTTCAACGTTTCAGTGCTAGAACTTGAAGCGCAACCATGAGATTTCCTCATTTCTCTATTTTCCTTTAAATATTAAAACCTCTTATATTTTTATAACACTTTCATATGTGGGTAAGCTTGAAATTAAAATCCTATAGACTAAGTTGCTACAAAGAGATTTTATTCATTCATGAGAATTATCATGCGAATAAAATTTGAACCCCTACTATTTGTTTTGCAAACTCACTTGCTGCTCAAACTCACTTCGAAATCACCACCACTGTAAATAATATTCCAATGGGTTTGCTCTTTATATACCATGCTGGACTGGGAGTGAGAGAAAAACATGGAATGTACCAGCTGCATTTCCTCCCGAGCATGCTGTAAAAACCAGCTGAGGGATCCGAGGGTTTCAGTATATTGCAATTTAGGCGATGGGCTGACAACCTGTCACTATAGCAACATACCTACAAATCTATCTTAAATAACCGTCAAAACTTTGTCAGACGTGCGACCTTTGTTTGGGTCGTTTGCGCGCTGCGTACCCCATTAGGGATAAAGACCTGATTATATGTATGTATAATTATTCAAAAAATTAATGCTTTTGCGCTTCCACAGCGAGATCTTTTGCTGCGATGGGACCAAGCGTAATGTGACGAAGCGTAATGTGACTAAGCGTAATGTGACCAAGCGTAATGTGGCCAAGTGTGATGTGACCAAGCATGATGTGACCAAGTGTGATGTGACCTAGCATGATGTGACCAAGTGTGATGTGACCAAGCATGATGTGACCAAGTGTGATGTGACCTAGCATGATGTGACCAAGTGTGATGTGACCAAGCATGATGTGACCAAGTGTGATGTGACCAAGCGTGATGTGACCAAGTGTGATGTGACCAAGCATGATGTGACCAAGTGTGATGTGACCAAGCATGATGTGACCAAGTGTGATGTGACCAAGCATGATGTGACCAAGTGTGATGTGACCAAGCATGATGTGACCAAGTGTGATGTGACCAAGCATGATGTGACCAAGTGTGATGTGACCAAGCATGATGTGACCAAGTGTGATGTGACCAAGCGTAATGTGACCAAGCGTGTTGGAACGGATTTTCTACTGCTGTGAGTGTGCTATAACTAGGCCATCAACACGAAAATAAGATGTGAGTTTCCATGGTAGTGGTATAAGAGTTGTATTTCCATACAAACGGCCACCGGACGAAGGAAATCCGAAATAAATTTTTCGGAAAGTTCGCGCGCTCTGCATTGTCCGCGAAAGAGTGCTTATTGTTTAATTTTTGCGAATTCGGGGAAATGATATTCGTACAAATAAAACATTTCGTATGAATTTTAAAATAGAACAATATTGTACAGTACGACTACGACAAAGGTTTAAATGAATATATAACTGCCTCCGTGGTCTATTGGTCAGAGCCATGGGCTTACGATCTGGAGGTCCTGGGTTCAATTCCCAGAAGGGGAATATAAAGTTGATATTTGACAGTTCATCCCTTTGTGAGGTTTGCCCCAGTTTGGTTAGGATATTGCAGGCTGAATCACCTGATTGTCCAAGGAGTAAAAAAGGATACCGTGAAGGCACTTTGATGTGGGTCTTTACTCAAACCATGTCAGATACCTAATAGATGTGCTACTAGGCGGTTTGAAAACTCTGACACCAGGGATCTTCGGGTCGTTGTTTGACTCGAGAATCCACTCGCTAAGAAGAAGAAGAAGAACTTACTTACTTACTTGCACTTAGTTTATGTATTATATGTCATGTTATGTATTTAGGATACATATTTGACTAGGTTTGCACTATCCCGCTTACCGCTACACATTTTTCTTTCACCCAAAGGTTGCCTGGAAGAAATTGCTACCTTAGAAGTAAGGCCGCCTATGTTGTACTTGTCTTTTGTTGTTATCTGTTGTGTTTATGTTATGTTAAGAATGAATATGGAGGCCAATGTTCATTTTTCCGACAAAATCATTTAAATCCTTGTCATACTATATTGTGAGAATAACAATTAGTTATTTAGAGAATAATAATTAGTTATTTATTCTACCTCCCATTAACATAATATGTATTAGTTTATTATAAATACATGTATTAGTTTATTTTAGTTATGTATTTATTTAGTAGTATTTATATTGTTTAAGTATTAAGATGAACTTAGTATGCACTATCCCGCTATCTGCTATGTACTATCCTAATACCCAAAGGTTGCCTTGTAGAAATTGCTGCTTTAGCAATAGGGCCGCCTATATTGTACTGTTTTGTTCCTTACTTTTCTGTTGTATGTATTTGTGTTTCTTTGTGCAAAAAAGTATCTTGTATTGCATTGTATAGTGGAATACATTATTTTTGCTTACGTGAATTGACTTCTTGGATCCATTGGTTGCATATTCATATATATTTTTATTTATTGCTAGTTTTCCACCCCGCGGTTTTCCCGTGGAAAAAGGGTATATAAACCCCGTAGTAAAAAGTAGGCTATATAAAGATACTAGCAATATACCTACAAATCTATCATAGATAACCCTCAAAACTTTCTCAAACGGAACGAACTACCTTTGTTTAGGTCGTTTCTGCCTACCCCATTAGGGATAAAGGCGTGATTATATGTATGTATGTATGTATAACGATACTAGCGAGCCGCCCCGGCTTCGCACAGAAATCATCAGTGTTTCTCTACTTTATTATGCATGTATTATACATATAAACCTTCCTCTTGAATCACTCTATCCATTAAAAGAAACCGCATCAAAATCCGTTGCGTAGTTTTAAAGATTTATGCATACATAGGGATATAGGAACAGAGAAAGCGACTTTGTTTTATACTATGTAGTAATACATTAGAGCTATAAAATATTGAATTTACCAGCCGCTTCTAAGGCGATAGTAATTATAGTACAAACTATCATAAGACCTAAATTTCATAATCTTCTACTGAGCCATTAAAATTAAACTTACCCTGTAAGGGACAGGGGCGTGATTTTATGGAATTGCGCAATACGAAAACATGAACCAAAATAGCTCAGACCCGCATTTTGATAAATCAGATCATTCGTATGCAATGCTGATAGTTTCAGCAGAAAAACCGAAAAACCCGATATTTTTATATGAATATCTATTATTATGAAAACCATTCTGACAAGGCCATCGTATAATACATCCAGGGTTTAATCCGGGGCACTCGATTCGAAGGTCTTGGGTTTGATTTCCGCCGTAAGTTAAACAAATATAAATGGCATTTACATGCATAAATATAATCACGCCTTTATCCCTAATGGGGTAGGTTGTGCGTGAACGACCTAAACAAAGGTCGTTCCGCCACGTCTGACAAAGTTTTGAGGGTTATTTCAGATAGCTTTTTACGTATATTGCTGTAGTGACAGGCTGTCAGCCCATCGCCTAAATTGTAATATACTGAAACCCTCGGATCCCTTAGCTGGTTTTTACAGCATGCCCGGGTGGAAATGCAGCTGGCACATTCCAGGACTGCCAACCCTGTAAGGAAACAATCGTAGTTTTATTAAAGTACCTAAGTCTGAGTTACTTAAAATATTTCCAAAGATATTTTCTCCACGAATTAAATATTTGGAATTTACTTCCAGACCGTAACACAGAAATCTTTTCATTTAGAAACAGTTCCGACACAGAAATGCGGAGACAACCAAACTTGTCTGCCAACACCACAGAGCTAAATTGTAGTAGATACAGCAAGTACATCTGTCTTGTGTCTGCAAAAAAATCCAGTTATGGGAGTTTTTAGTCCGGCTAAAGCCAATCCCGATGCTCAGAATACTTAAGTAGCAATTTGAACTAAATCCAGAAGCTGGGCAGTGCGGGCAGTGGTGAATATAATTTCACTGCTCACGCCATTCCATCTGCCAAATTAATACATACATATAATCACGCCTTTATCCCTATTCAGAAGGCAGAGCGTAAACGACCTAAACAAAGCTCGTTCCGCCACATCTGACAAAGTTTTGAGGGATATTTAAATTTGTAGGCATATTGCTGTAGTGACAGGTTGTCAGCCCATCGCCTAAATTGCAATATACTGAAACCCTCGGATCTCTTAGCTGGCTTTTACAGCATGCCCGGGAGGAAAAGCAGCTGGCACATTCTATGTTTTTCTCTCGCTCTTGCTCTCGCTGTCTTACGCTCTGTCTAACCCGCAAGGGATAACGGCGTGATTATATATATGTATAAATGGTTGATTTGTTCAATGTTGAGTAGCATCACAGCAACAAAAACAAAATGCAAATTTGCAAAAAAAAAAAGAGGATATTACTTTTCCCAAAAAAATATGATACCTGCTTGCTTTCATACTATATACAATCAAAACTGTTATAATGCACTTTGTAAAAAGAAATAAATGATTTATGATTAATACAGTTCGAAGTTAAGTTGCGATGCGGAAGTTGCGTTGTCTACATATTTCGATCTATGTCTGCGGCCAAAACCGTCATTTGGCAAGAGCCCCGAATCAAGTAGGACTAATTCAAATTTTATTAAAAAAAGGACCAGCAAATGGCCAACTTTTCCAATCTGGGCTAGCGACATACGGATTTGGGTGGTAGTGATGTGTGGTTATCGATAAAATCATACAATGATATCGATAACATAAAGTATTTCTATACCCAAAGGTTGCCTGGTCGAAATTGCTGCTTTAGCAATAAGGCCGCCTATATTGTACTGTCACGTTTGTCCCTTTTTATTTCTGTTGTATGTGTTTCTTTGTGCAATAAAGAATTTTGTATTGTATTGTAAAGTAGGTGTTCGTACCGAAACAGATTCATAGAAGCCACATAACTAGAAGTCACCGTTTTTTCGTTCGACACACTTCAAATTCAGATACCAGAAGCGACACCATGCTGGCCTTGAAGCTAGAGAAAAACATAGAATGTGCCAGCTGCATTTCCTCCCGGGCATACTGTAAAAACCAGCTAAGGGATCCGAGAGTTTCAGTATATTGCAATTTAGGGGATGGGCTGACAACCTGTCATTACAGCAATATACCTAAAAATCTATCTTAAATAACCCTGAAAACTGTCAGACTTGTCGGAACGACCTTTGCTTAAGTCGTTTCGCTCTGCCTACCCTATTTTTACAAGATAAAAAATTACCTCTAATAAGTTAATTATGACCTCAGATATTGGAAGTATTTTATTTTATATCGACAAAATATCGCTATCGAAACAACCCTAATGAAGGGTTCCTTAGAAACAAAGCCGCCCTAAGGGTTCACATTTATTATAGTGATAAATTTTAAATTGGTTTTCATTCGCCTGATTGTAATTGGTTTAAATTATGACCCTTATGACCCTGTACAATGTCATTAAGCTTCATTATATTGAACGATTTTGTATGTCGGGACTGGGGATGCAATATTACGTAATTTTACCGAATACACCGATAAAATGCAGGGACTTTACGGTCATATTAAATTAATTAATAGATAAATAAATTAAAAAGGAAATAATAAATTAATTCCTTCCATGCTGGACTGGGAGAGATAGAAAAACATAGCATGTTCCAGCTGCCCTTCCTCCCGGGCATGCTGTAGAAGACAGCAAAAGGGACTCGAGGGTTACAGTGTATTGTAATTTAGGCGATGGGCTGACAACCTGTCACTATAGCAATACACTTTTCAATCCAAAATTGCCCTCAATTTTTGTCAGACGTGGCGAAAGCGCCTTTTACGACTATGGGATAAAGGCGTGATTTTATGTATCATGTATGTATGTTAAATGAATTAAATTAGATTCCGGTAAAATTACCGTCGACTTATGACGTTTTAAGAGAAACATTTATGAAGTGAAAACTAGATTATCAACAGAAAAAAAACAGTGTTTAGAAAAGTTGTCCAGTTTGCGATAAGTTGTTCAGACTAACGTAGTCACTATGTATCATACCCAGGGTATGTCTATAAAAGATGGAATTCTGTGTTGGGCATGGACTTACCTACCTCATACATAATATCATTAGCATCAACAATTCACTATTGGATATGGAATTGCCTCCGTTATTTACCGCTTTTATTTATTGTTGGCATCACGGAATATTCTTCCATGCTGGACTGAGAGCGAAGGAAAAACATAAAATGTGCCAGCTGCATTTCCTCCCGAGCATGCTGTAAAAACCAGCTAAGGAAGCCGAGGGTTTCAGCATATTGTAATTTAGGCGATGGGCTGACAACCTGTCACTACTGCAATATACCTACAAATATATCTTAAATAACCCTCAAAACTTTGTCAGACGTGACGGAACGGATAACATACATACATACATATAATCACGCCTTTATCCCTAATGGGGTAGGCAGAGCATAAACGACCTAAACAAAGGTCTTTCCGCCACGTCTAACAAAGTTGAGAGTGTTATTTAAGATAGATTTGTAGGTATATTGCTGTAGTGACAGGTTGTGAGCCCATCGTCCAAATTACAATATGCTAAAACCCTCGGCTCCCTTAGCTGTTTTTTACAGCATGCCCGGGGGGAAATGCATATGGCACATTCTATGTTTTTCTCTCGCTCCAGGCCAGCATGGAAGCATTAGGGCTAAAGGCGTGATTATATGTATCACGGAATATTTTTTGTGATGCTACTCTAACCCAGATGAAATTTAATACATACTCATAAACACTTTATTTTCACAAAACATAGCTACATTATTATTTCTTCCATGCTGGACTGGGAGTGAAAGAAAAACATAGAATGTGCCAGCTGCATCACCTCCAGGGCATGCTGTAAAAACCAGCTAATGGATTCGAGGGTTATAGTATATTACAATTTTAGGCGATGGACTGACAACCTGTCACTATAGCAATATACGTCGTGATCATCTGTAATAACCCTCAAAACTTGTCAGACGTGGCGGAACGACCTTTGCTTAGGTCGTTTACGCTCTGCCTACCCCATTATAGATAAAGGCGTGATTATATGTATGTACATTATTATAATTAGAAGTGGGGTAAGGTGGCCATAAACGTTTCTTTTTTCAGGCTTTGAAACTCTAAGGCCCTTATTTATAAAAGGCACTTGAGAGTGACAGCGAGTTTGAGTTCGTATCAGAAATGTCATTTCAGTACAAAATACTGTGCAAACTACTGTACTGAAATGACATTTCTGATACGAACTCAACTCGCTGTCACACTCAAGTGTACATACATACATATGATCTCGCCTTTATCCCCAATGGGGTAGGCAGAGCGTGAACGACCTAAACATAAGTCATTCTGCCATGTATGACAATGTTTTGAGAGTTATTTAAGATAGATTTGTTATGTTTCTGTGTACAATAAACTATTAAATAAATAAATATATTGCTGTAGTGACAGGTTGTAAACCCATCGCCTAAATTGCAATATACAGAAACTCTCGGGTCCCTTAGCTGGTTTTTTCAGCATGCCCGGGAGGAAATGCAGCTGGCACATTCAATATTTTTGTCTCGCTCCCAGTCCAGCATGGAAGTTATTAAGTTAACTCTCAAGTGTCGTTTATAAATACGGGCCCAAATATAAGCAAGATACAAAACCATAGGTTTTTTTTCTAACAGTAAACGAGTGACGCCGAAATAATCAGCTAGTCAAACTAGATGTTATATATTTTATACGGCTTACGTCTTAATGCAATTGATACTGTGTCCTGTAACAGCCCTATAAAGTTTTATAACACCCCCAATACAATCTCATCGGCTATACAGGGTGACATCATTTGAATTAGATATTGTGTTGGTGTTAAGGATTTTTGAGTCGGCCAGACATTGCTTTATTTTTATTATTGGGAATGGGTTTGCTCTTCACATAACATAAAAATACTTTATTGCACGTAAAAATACAACACAACAGATAACAACAAAAAAACAAGTACAACATAGGCGGCCTTATTGCCAAGGTAGCAATTTCTTCCAGGCAACCTTTGGGTGAATGAAAAATGTGTAGCAGTAAGCGTAGTGCAAACCTAGTTAAATATGTATCCTAAATACATTACATTACATATACTCGTAATACATAAAATAAGTACAAGCTACTACATAGATATTTCTAAAATAAACTAATACATCCTTGCCTAGCCTTGGAAGGACAGCATGTAAAACCCTTCCAAATTTTGACAGATTCTGATCATCTCTTTAGGTGTGAAGGTCACAAAGAAGAATTCTGAATAGTTTAAAACACATTTAGCAACCGGAGAAACTATTACAAATATATTATTTTTTATTAGAAATGCGTTCGCTCTTGACACTAGACACTAGGTCAGGGATGACCGTGACAAGAGTCGACTATGAAGCGAGCTTACCCAGTAGATGCCTGTTATGGCACTGGCAATCTCAAGCACCGACGGAACACAGCATGCTGTCTGGCGCCGGACTCCGGTGGTCGGGAGCCAGGCGGCCCGTTGCGGAGCCTACCACCGCTTTGTAGGGATCGTTCAGCCGGACTTATTCACAGGCAAGCCTGTGTTGCCGTTGCCCGGGGTGAACCACTAGGAGGTAGATCCCATCCCATCCCAAAATTCCAGTTAGCGTGCGGCCTGTGGGTCTCTTTTCTCTTGTAGTGACAAACTTTTCCTAGGTAAAATAATCGTTTATTTAAAAAAAACTTATGATATGAACATGACCTTACCACAGAGATATTAATCTATGACTTTACAGTTTATTTAAAATCATTTTTACCTACTCTACCTATTAAGTATTTAAGTTCTATCAAATTTTGACTGAGCTAAGAATTCTTATATCTCTGTAGCAATCAGTCAGACTGATAGTCTTAAATGTTGTAAATTTGAAATATAAATATTTTTTGATTTGCAATAATCTCGATTTTCGAAAAGATCACTGGCCTTTTCTAAATTAAATCTGAAGATCAAAGTGCAAAATGTTACTTGAAAGTTAAATAAGACAAGATTGAATCACTAATTTCTTAATTACGCGCGTCAATCCGTTTAGAAAATTAGAATCCGTTAATCTTGGTAATGTTTTATTATTTAGTTTATTTTGTTGTTAAGGTTTGTTGATTTATGTGATTTACCTGTTTAGTTTTGTTTATTTTATGGCTTGGATGCTATGGGCTGAATAAGATTTTCTTTTATAAATAACTAGCGACCCGCCCCGGCTTCGCATGGAAATCATCAGTGTTTCTCTACTATATTATGCATGTATTATACATATAAACCTTTCTCTTGAATCACTCTATTCATTAAAAGAAACCGCATCAAAATCCGTTGCGTAGTTTTAAAGATCTAAGCTTACATAGGGATATAGGGACAGAGAGTCGACTTTGTTTTATACTATTCTTACAAAGTGAAATTTGTAGCAAGCACTTTCAAATTGATATAACACAAACTAACTACAATTTATCCAATATTGGGCTCGATTCTAGATACCAGCGGCTAAACCTAAAATTAAAATCTATTCCTTACTTTCCAATTAATACAATTGAAAAAGGACAGATTATTTATACTCTATGGTTTTTATTTTGACGCGCTTTTGCACGTTTCTCCAGTATTACTGTCAATTTTATCCGCCATATCATAAGACGGCGGATAAAAATGACAGATAACGCATAAAACCACCGACTGTAAATCAAAAACTGGAAAGAACAGATCTCCTGTCTTTCCCAATGTTTTAGTCTAACTGCCTCCGTGGTCTAGTGGCTAGTGCCATGGACTCCTGATCCGGAGGTCCTGGGTTCGATTCCCAGGGTGGAAACACAAAGTTGATATTTGTGTATTTATTTATCACTTTGTGAATTTCCCCAGTTTGGTTAGGACAATGCAGGTTAAATCACCTGATTGTCCGAAAAAGAAAAAGATTTCGTGCTTCGGAGGGCACGTTAAGCCGTCGGTCCCGGTCGCTGTCTTTGATAGTGGTCGTTACTCAAACCATGCCAGAGGCCTGATAGGCGGTTTAAAAACTCTGACACCAGGGTTCATCGGGTCGATAGACTCGATACCCACTCGACAGAAGAAGAAGAAGTCTGAAAGTGACTAATAAATTTTAATTTTAGTTTTAGCCGGCAAATCTAGAATCGAGCTCATTGGCACTCATAGAATAATTAAAGCAATTTTTTACAATTTCAAAATTAAATTACGACCATGGCCAACAAGATCTCCAGATTTATGAAAAACGAATCAAAGAGATTTCAAAATGTCAATTTGTAAAAAAAAACACACACACATACACACAATCACGCCTTCATCCCCAATGGGGTAGGCAGAGCGTAAACGACCTAAACAAAGGTCGTTTTGCCACGCCTGACAACGCTCTGAGGGCTATTTTAAGATAGATTTGTAGGTATATTGCTGCAGTGTCAGGTTGTCAGCCTATCGCCTAAATTACAATATACTGAAACCCTAGGATAACCTTCCTGGCTTTTACAGCATGCCCGGGAAGATATGCAGCTGGCCCATTCTATGATATTCCCTCGCCCCCAGGCCAGAATGGAAGAATATAAAAAAAAAACTATTAAAAAAACAGCCTTTTATTCCTTCCATGCTGGACTGGGAGTGATAGAAAAACATAGAATGGGCTGACAACCTGTCACTACAGCAATATACTTACAAATCTATCTTAGATAACCCTCAAAACTTTGTCAGGCGTGGTGGAACGACCTTTGTTTGGGTCTTTTACGCTCTGCCTACCCCATTAGGGATAAAGGCGTGATTATATGTATGTATGTATGTAAAAAAACAGCTCAAGAAGTGAAGCCACCCTGTATATCAGACAGGACTCGGCGTCCGTAAAATGGACGGTAATGAAATTGGATCGGTCACTTTTTATGCGCCGATGATCGCCCGCCGACCAACTAGATGGAGTGTGGTCTAAGTTATGAAATTATACATTAATTATTAATCTTCCATGCTGGACTGGGAGTGAGAGAAAAACATAGAATGTGTCAGTTGCATTTCCTCCCGAGCATGCTGTAAAAACCAGCTAAGGGATCTGAGGGTTTCAGTATATTGTAATCTAGGCGATGGGCTGACAACCTGTCACTACAGCAATATACGTACAAATCTTTCTTGAAAGGCTCTCAAGACTTTGTCAGACGCGGCGGAACGGCCTTTGTTTAGGTCGTTTACGCTCTGCCTACCCCATTAGGGATATAGGCGTGATTATATGTATGTATGTATGTATGTAATTATTATATTGTTTAAAACTTTTTGTAACCTACCTAAATTTTGCTTTTAATATGTTAAACTTTTTTTGTAATGTAATTTAAGAATATGTGCTGTGAAGTTTACAATAAAAATAAATTAAATTAAATTAAATATAGGAAATAAGCTAGAATGTAATCCCACTGTGACCCCTCTGTGACCCCACTGTAACGCTACGGTGACTACACTGTTATTCCGCTGTGACCCTAACTGTAAATTCTACTGTTTCCCCATTGTGATCCCATTGTAAAAACCACGTGTGACCCTACTGTGACCTTACTGTGTCCCCATTATGACTCCACTGTGACCCTACGGTGACTCCACTGTTATTCCACTGCCATCCCACTATGCTATATTTCTTCCATGCTGGCCTGGGAGCAAGAAAAAAACATAGAATGTGCCAGCTACATTTCCTCCCGGGCATGCTGTAAAAACCAGCTAAGGGATCCGAGGGATTAACTATATTGTAATTTAACCGATGGGCTGACAACCTGTCACTACAGCAATATACCTACAAATCGATCTTGAATATCCCTCAAAACTTTGTCAGATGTGGCGGAACGACTTTTGTTTAGGTCGCTTACGCTCTGCCTACCCCATTAGGGATAAAAGCGTGATTATATGTATGTATCCCACTATGACCCTAATTCTCAATTATCTGTGATCCAACTGTGATCCTACTGTGTCCCCATTGTAGCCCCACATGTGACTACTGTGACTCTACTGTGACCCCACTGGGAGCCCATTGTGACTACTCAATGACCCCAATGTGCCACACTATGATCCAACCCTCGGACATATACTTCAAGAAGTTAGGACTCCCTGCATAAGATGCAGGACTCGGCGTCCGTAAAATGGACGGTAATGAAATTAGATCGGTGACTTTTTATGCGCCGATCATGATCGCCTGCCGACCAACTAGATGAAGGGTGGTCTAAGTTATGAGTTTATAGAGTGACTCATTCAGACCGAAAGAAGTGACGACACTGTGCCCCCTACTTTGAACCCAAGGTGGCTTCACTTTGATCCCACTGTGTCCCCACTTTGAACCCTCTGTGAGACTATTGTGACCTCCATACTGCGCCCCGCAGTGAACCCATTGTGACCCCACAATCACTCCAATGTACCCCACTGTGACCCCACTATGGTCCAATCTGACCCTACTTTGACCTAGTAACATAGATAAAAAAAGTGAGGACACCATGTATAAGAGGCAGGATTTGCAAATTAATAATAAGCAAAGTAACCCAAATAGCGTCCTTGAATATTCGTAATTTCAAGAGTCTTACGTCGAATGTGCAGAGAGGTTCGCTTAGGATTTTTCGCCTAACAGAATAAATCTAACCGAATATTTAACATAAATATTTATTTGCGTTTCATAAGCTATTATATATGAGTTACTCAGTTTTTTTGCTCTTAACTAGCACCACGCCTCAAATTCTCCTCAGCAAACGCCGCCCCCGTTAAATCTAACCGAGTATTTAACATAAATATTTACATTGAGATGCGTTTTATAAGATTTTACAGGTAAATCCAAACTATGAGTAAGTAAAACTACAAGACAATTATCCAGTTTAGTTCTGAGTTTCCTTATTTTTTCGCTCTTAACTTGCACCGCTCCCCAAATACACCTCAGCAAACGCGGCCCCAGTTAAATCTAACCGAATATTTAACATAAATATTTACATTGAGATGCGTTTTATAAGATTTTACAGGTAAATCCAAACCATGACTAAGTAAAACTACAGGACGAAAATCCAGTTTAGTTCTGAGTTACTTAATTTTTTCGCTCTTAACTTGCACCACTCCCCAAATGCACCTCAGCAAACGCCGCCCCCGTTAAATCTAACCGAATATTTAACATAAATATTTACATTTAGATGCGTTTTACGGTTCCAAGCCCATTTGACTGTGGAGTTGCTAATGATTATGAATCTCGTACAAAATGTACTGAGTTGTATGAGGAAGTAGATTTTTTGTTGACTTTGTAAGAATTGTAACAGTTTTTTTTACTTTTGGTATGGATGCATTAATTTCGAGAGATCATTGGCCTTCACATACATACATACATATAATCACGCCTTTATCCCTAATGGGGTGGGCAGAGCATAAACGACCTAAACAAAGGTTGTTCCGCCACGTCTGACAAAGTTTTGAGGGTTATTTAAGATAGATTTGTAGGTATATTGCTGTAGTGACAGGTTGTCAGCCCATCGCCTTAATTTGTTTTAAAGAGTTTATTCAAGAAACTTTTAGGTATAGTGTTCATACATAAAAAAGACGCTTATATCTAAAACCTAAGTAAGGTTAATGCTAAAACCGAATGAGATCGTGCTCGCCACATTGTACATTGATTTATGAATAAATAAATAAATAAGAGGCAAAAAATTTAACTTACATCAAGATAGTTTTTTTTTAGTTCTTCTTCTGTCGAGTGGCTATCGAGTCTATGGACCCGATGAACCCTGGTGTCAGAGTTTTTAAACCGCCTAGTAGCACAACTATCAGGCCTCTGACTTGGTTTGAGTAACGACCGCTATCAAAGACAGCGACCGGGACCGACGGCTTAACGTGCCCTCCGAAGCACGAAATCTTTTTCTTTTTCGGACAATCAGGTGATTCAGCCTGTAATGTCCTAACCAAACTTTAGCTGGTGTGCTGCTGGGATTCTTTAGCTGGTGTTTACGGCAGGCCAAGAAAATGCAGTTGGCACATTCTATGTTTTTCTCTCGCTTCCAGGCCAGTATGGATGTAATTATGATTGTCCTTTCTTCTTCCATGCTGGACTGGGAGAGATAGAAAAACATAGAATGTTCCAGCTGCCCTTCCTCCCGGGCATGCTGTTGAAGTCAGCAAAAGGGACTCGAGGGTTACAGTGTATTGTAATTTAGGCGATGGGCTGACAACCTGTCACTATAGCAATACATATTGCAATCTAAAATTGCCCTAAATTTTTGTCAGACGTGGCGAAAGCGCCTTTTATGAGGCGTTAAACGCTCTGCCTACCCCGTAAGGGACAAAGGCGTGGTTTATGTATGTATGTATGATTGTCCTTCAGTTTAGATGATTTCGTATAGGTAGGAGATTTTCTTCTACGCTGGATCGATAAAAAAGCATGGAATGCTGTTTCTCTTTCCAATTTATTCTCTTCCGGAGTGTACTGTACTTAGAAGTCATATAGTCATTTCCCTAGCCTTATCACGTATCTCACGTGGTCGGTTACCTCATCTAGGTTATTGAACGAGGGTACTGCTTTTTACTCAGAGAGACTGCCATCTGACCTCCGCAACCCAGAAGGGAAATCCTAAGATTAGGTCAAAGTTTTCAAGCCACAAAATTTAGCACTGGCCTCTGCAAATTGGTGGTAAAATTGGTGTTTCGGTGTTTGTCACTATAGGTAAAATTCTGTTGGTTAGTGGGATAGAATAAACAACACATAGTTCGTTTGCTAAATAAACCCTCAAAATTTGAAAGCGATCAAAAATCACACTATTATGATATCGTTGATACTCTGCCTACCCTGTGACGGGTACAGGCGTGAATACCGGGTGTAAGGGACAGCGTCGCGCAGACTGATAGAGGTTGCTCAATCAACGAAACTGAACATTTATCATCAGGATTTTCGGGAAAATTAATAAAAAGAAATGCCGTTCTATATAAATTGTCTGATTGAGGTTGTAATTTTGTATGGAAAAGACGATTATTTTTTCATCTCCTGAAAGAGTTTCCCGGTGAAAGTTATTCAGTTTCGTTGATTGAGCAACCCCTATCAGTTTGCGGGACGCTGTCCCTTACACCCCGTATTTTCTAACCGGTAAAGCTACACCCACTTTTAAATTCAAAAGCTCGTCACGTTTCCTCTATATTTTCCTCTTGTATTTTAAACAAAAGAGAGTTTAACCTTAATTTCTTTGAACAAAATCACAGTTTTTATCAAACTCGGATTGTTCACGTGTAGTTTTGAAAAGTCATAAAAAATAAGTTCGCGAAAGTGCAACCAACGGAAAATCGCTCGGTGTGGACCCGCCTTAACTACTATCATAGTGATGTGCGAATATTTCGTATAATTCATCTTGTATCAGATTGGCTGGCCTGTATAAAGGTGCCTTTACACTAGACTTACGCCACGTACATCACCCGGAGGCGTCCGCGGACGTGGGTGACGTTCGTTGACGCGTCATCTTACGTGACATACATCGCGTGATCGCTTGTGTTGTTCGCTGTTCAATAATACTTTCTGTCTAGCTCACTGACTATCCATCTCATCTCGTGCGCGCGGAGTCAAATGCTTTCTCGCTCGCACACTGACTATCTATCTCGCGCGGATGAAGTCGCCCACATCGGCTGATGCAATATTGCATCAGTGATGCAAGATTACGCAACCTACATCAAACACGCACTGGGATTTGGTTGCTTCAGCGACGTCACGTAAGGTAATTGTCAAGCCGTCAACATTTAAAAAAACCTGCACTAGGAGTGGCAATTTAAAAGATTTTATTTGCACAACATAAAATATTTCTAAAATCTTATCGTATTCATCAACAGTTTAATACAATTTTGATATAAAAAATTCTGATATAAAATTATACTGTTTATTTTTCATCGTATTTTTTACCACCGAATATATCTTGACCATCCCATCACTATAATATGGTTAGAAAACTAAAGTTGGAACAGTTATCAGCCAATTAACTGTGGGTTAAGTTCAAACTGCCTCACTTAGTTAGTAGAGTGACCCCAAGTTGGGGTCAGCTGGGACAACTTGGGTGCTAATGACTTAAGTTATCTTGTGAAGATTTTAAAATTTTGTAGAGTATTTTTCCGGTTTCGTTACTAAAGAAAGCGTCATGCATAGCTAAAGGAGATGGTTCAAAATGTACAGATTACAGCATAGTCAAAGTTGCGAGCGATCAGGTTGTTCTAAACTGTAATGCAAAAGCTGTAATTTTCGAGCTAAGGACGACTATCTGAAAGCGATTATACCTTTAAATGAACAAGAACATCAATTTTGTATGAACAACAATATAGTATGAGAACAACCCTCATTTTTGCAAATACAAATACAAGACACTTATTTTCCACCAGCTGTATATCTGTCTGTAGCTATTTTTGTCTAGTCCGTCCCTTATCTACGATGCTCAATGGAACTTAGGCGTGCAATTTAAGTCGTCTTCGTCTCAGCCGATAGAAGTCCACTGCAGGACTTCGGCCTCCCCCAAAGACCTCCACGATGACCGGTCTAGCGCACTCTGCATCCAGCAGCTTCCCGCAACCTTTACTAGATCGTCGGTCTACCTTGTGGAAGGCCTGCCTATGCTGCGTCTACCGTGCCTAGATAGCCATTCTAGAACTTTTCTGCCACAGCCACTTAATTTGTGCAACTCTTCGAGCTATGTCGGTGACCTTGGTTCTTCTGCGTATATCCTCGTTTCGGATTCGATCGCGGATTCCCTCCGAGGGAAACTCCTAGCATAGCCCTTTCCATTGCCCTTTGAGTGACCGTGAGCCTTCTTATAAGGGCCATTGTGAGTGGCCACGTTTCGGTTCCGTAGATGAGAAGATGTTACTACTAGTATAGTATTATATTATCTGTGATGTTACGTAGCATCCCGAACGCAGCCCAGCCGAGTTGGATACGATCCACTGAAACAATCAATTGTTTCAATCGGACATGTAGAGGACGATCCTATAGTGTATCATAATGATATTTAAACGTGGTCCCCCTACAGTAACAAGTTTGTCTCAGCCCGGTCAACTCATCTGGAGTTTGGACAACCGAGGACACTAATTATACACTCCAAGCTTTACTTCACTGAGGATGTTTAAATAGCTGCTCCGTATTTATAACATAACATAACATAACATAAAAATACTTTATTGCACGTAAGAACACAAATGATACAACACAACAGATAACAACAAAAAACAAGTACAACATAGGCGGCCTTATTGCTAAGGTAGCAATTTCTTCCAGGCAACCTTTGGGTCAAAGAAAAAAAATGCGTAGCGGTAAGCGGGATATTGCAAATCTAGTAAAATATGTATCCTAAATACATTACATATAATACATAAACTAGTTACAAGCTACTACATAGACATTGTAAAGTAAACTAATACATAATATACAATAAACTAATACATAAACTAATGGAAGATAGGATAATGCAAACTACAACCAGATCTAGACGAAGGAAATGACAGCAACAGCACAGGATAAAAGAGAAGGATAAATAATGATCAGATAGTAATTTCTTCCAAGTAATGTTTTTTAAGTCGGCTCTTAAAGGTTTCAAGAGACGGTGCACGTCGAATGTCTTCGGGCAATTCATTCCACAGCTTGATCGCTCGCACTGTGAAAGACTTTGCGTAGAAGTCAGTTTTGTGAGACGGCAGGTTAAGCGTCAATTTAGAACTGAATTTATAACATAATCTATCTTTAAGTATCATCCATACATACGAGTACATACAAAGGCAGAGCGTAAACGACCTAAACAAAGGTCATTCCGCCACGTCTGACAATGTCTTGAGGGTTATTTAAGATAGATTTGTAGGTATATTGCTGTAGTGATAGCTTGTCAGCCTATCGCCTAAATTGCAATATGCTTAAACCCTCGGATTCTTTAGCTGGTATTACAGCATTCCTGGGAGGAAATGTAGCTGGCACATTCAATGTTTTTCTCTCGCTCCCAGGCCAGCATGAAAGTTGTGTATTATAATGATATTTGAACGTGGTCCCCCTACAGTAACAAGTTTGTCGCAACCCGGTCAACTCATCCGGAGTTTGGACAACCGAGGACACTAATTATACACTCCATGTTTTACTTCACCGAGGATGTTTAAATAGGTGATCCGTATTTAAAACATACATACATAAAATCACGCCTTTATCCTTAATGGGGTAAGCAGAGCGTAAATAACCTAAACAAAGGTTGTTCCGCCAAATCTGACAGTCTTGAGGATTATTTAAGATAAATTTGTAGATATAATAGTCCTCCCACCGGATTTTCGGTGATGTCGGCCAATCTCCCAGAGATAAGCCAACTGCGCAGGACTAGTTTTTAGTGCCCAAGTGTTTGCGCTACACACAGGTGCACTCTCTATTCCTTCAATCTCGTTTTTTGATGGGACAGATTGACTGACACGACCATAGTGAAATCAGGCGCAGGACCGACTATTTACATGCCCATCCGACAGCATGGATCATCTTACTTTTCGGACAATCAGGCGATCAGCCTGCAATGTCCGAACCAAATTAGAAACAACAACATAAAGTCATTGTCGCCCGCCGGGAATCGAACCCGGGTCCTCCGGGTCGTGACCACGGAAGCAGTTGTGGCTACTCTTTTACTAGACTTCAACTATAGAATTTAATCTGTTTTCTATATATTTTTACACAAACCTGAAATGAACAAAAAGCAATGAAATTGTACGGCATAAGCATTCTTGAAATACATTAAATTTTCTTTTGTATTTCCAGAAAACATGAGAGGGTTAGAAATATACGACGCATATAAGTAGCACTTTACCAAAAGACCCTGTATAGACCGTAGGCTTATGTGGCTACCTGATGGTCACAAACGTCATGGTACATACATACATATAATCACGCCTTTATCTCTAATGGGGTAGGCAGAGCGTTAACGACCTAAACAAAGGTCATTCCGCCACGTCTGACAATGTCTTGAGGGTTATTTAAGATAGATTTGTTGGTATATTGCTGTAGTGATAGCTTGTCAGCCTATCGCCTAAATTGCAATATGCTTAAACCCTCGGATTCTTTAGCTGGTATTACAGCATTCCTGGGAGGAAATGCAGCTGGCACATTCAATATATTTGATTGATTTTTTGCTCCCAGGCCAGCATGGAAGTAGTGTATTATAATGATATTTGAACGTGGTCCCCCTACAGTAACAAGTTTGTCGCAGCCCGGTGAACTCATCCGGAGTTTGGACAACCGAAGACACTAATTATACACTCCATGTTTTACTTCACCGAGGATGTTTAAATAGGTGATCCGTATTTAAAACATACATACATATAATCAGGCCTTTATCCTTAATGGGGTAAGCAGAGCGTAAATAACCTAAACAAAGGTTGTTCCGCCACATCTGACAGTCCTGACGTTTATTTAAGATAAATTTGTAGGTATAATAGTTCTCCCATCGATTTTCGGTGATGGCGGCCAATTTCCCTGAGATAGGCCAACTGCGCAGGACTAGTTTTTAGTGCCCAAGTGTTTGCGCTACAAACAGGTGCACTCTCTATTCCTTCAATCTCTTATTCTGATGGGACAGATTGACTGACACGACCAGAGAGAAATCAGGCGCAGGACCGACTTTACACGCCCAACCGATAGCATGGATCATCTAACTTTTTGGACAATCAGGTGATCAGCCTGCAATGTCCTAACCAAACTAGAAACAACAACACAAAGTCATTGTCCCCCGCCGGGAATCGAACCCGGGACCTCCGGGTCGAGAGCCCATGACTCAGACCACCAGACCACGGTTAGGTATATTTTTGTAGTAACAGGTTGTCAGCCTACCTCCTAAATTGCAATACACAAAATATAACAGAAAGGGTATATGCACCCGAAAGGATATGAACCAGCCCATGATACTGAACAACTTTCCCAAAGGAACATAGATCGAAATACGAAAATAAAATTTTGACCTTCCATACAAAATGCATCAGCTGATAGCGCGTGTAGTATGAAAAGTCAACTTTTTTTAAATTTTGATCTATGTTCCTTTGGAAAAGTTGTTCAGTATCATAGGCTAGTTCATATACTTTCAGGTGCATTACCCTTTCTTTTATACGTTGTATAGAATCCCCCGAATCTGGGAGCAAGAGGAAAACATAGATTTTTTCTCCCAGTTCACCATAGAAGCACTGTATCATAATGATATTTGAACGTGGTCCCCCTACAGCACAGCTCGGACACTCCTAACTACAATGTCATTTTGGTCACACATCGACAGATGGCATGTTGCACTTGGCATGCGTTTCTGTGCGTGTTACAAGGGTTGACAAATTTTGTTAAACCGGTCATAATCATCACTTGATTCTTCTTCTTCTGTCGAGTGGGTATCGAGTCTATCGACCCGATGAACCCTGGTGTCTAGAGTTTTAAAACCGCCTAGTAGCACAACTATCAGGCCTCCTTGATTCACTAGATTAATCACTTGATTAATCTGGTTCTTGATTAAACCAACGTTTTAAAGTAGTTCACTGTAACTGAATAGTTAGAATAGATTAGGTTGCATATTTTGTATGAAGTTACTTACCGTCTCTCATCACTGTGGAATCTAAAAACGTTTCTATTGGAGTCATATCATCACAAAACTTTATTATTTCCCACTTGGAAAAATGCGCGCGCCATGCCCGCTAAGCGTACGCACAATGTGACCCACAATCCGGTGCGGAGTGTGACGTACATCGGACTGGAGAGGGTAGGTGAGTATCCATTCTGTACGTAGTACTGTTATATATTCTGTGCCCACAGTAACAAGTTTGTCTCAGTCTGGTCAACTCATCCGGAGTTTGGACAACCGAGAACACTAATTATACACTCCATGCTTTACTTCACCGAGGATGTTTAAATAGCTGGTCCGTATTTATACTATACATACATATAATCACGTCTTTATCCCTAATTGGGTAGACAGAGCGTAAACGACCTAAACAAAGGTCGTTCCGCCACATCTGACAAAGTTTTGAGAATTATTTAAGACTAGCTGTGCCCGCGACTTCGTACGCCCGGTTTGTATGGAAAACACGCAGTGTCGATCTTACTGAAAACGCTTCTCCGCGCGTAGGAGCGGGATCTGCTAGCTCGCGCGCGGAATCGGGTTTTGCATACCAATGCGAAACACGCTTCCGCCGTTTTCCATACAACTGGGGTACTTACTCAATATTAGAATGGTTTGCGTGATTATTTCTAACCTAGGCTAGACAACAGGTAATTAAAAAAAATCAGTAAAAAAAAAGTCCCTTTAAGATCGGTTAAAAAGGATCAGAGTCCAATTTCCTTGCTACCCCCAAAGTCAGGTGGCGTGATTATTTGTATCGTAAGTTTGAGTTGAAGTAATGCTCAGTCAAACAAAAAAAGTTCCATTAAAATCGGTTATAAGGACCGAAATTCAATGTCCTACCTACCTTCTAAGTCATGAGGTATGATTATTTGTATCGTAACTTTGATTTTAACTAATGCTCAGTTGTATTAAAAAAGTTCCATAAAAATCGGTTAAGAAACAGCCAAGTTTCATTTTCCTGCCAACCCCCTAAGTCAGGTTTAGGTATCCTAAGTTGCAACCCGGGTAACACACAGTTGAATATAAAAAGTCTCATCGAAATCGGTTCAGTAGTTTTGGCGTGATGTGGTAACAGACAGACAGACAAAATTCAAAGAAAAATCGTTTTGATCTTTATATCGTTAATAATGCCTGCTGTAATTATTTTTTTGTAAAAATATTCAATGTACAGACACGACCCTTCTAGAGATTTATTATATGTATAGAAAAATTGGTAGGAATACTGCTGTAGTGAGAGGTTGTTAGCCCATCGCCTAAATTGCGATATACTGAAACCCTCGAATCTTTTAGCTGGATTTTACAGCATGACCGGGAGCAAATGCAGCTGGCACATTCTATGTTTTTCTCTCGCTCCCAGGCCAGCATGGAAGAAGTATCATCCATCCTGGCAAAAATATAGAACGTACCCGCGGAACCAAGGGTGCCGGGGGTTTTAGTCATGGTTGTAATTATATGTATGTACCTATGTATGTAATTTGGGCGATTTTCTGCCAATCTGTATTTATATCAATTTCACGGTCCTCTCGGACCCCCCTGTGAGTGACACGGTTTAACCAAGCTCTTGAAAATATATTTTCCTATTTCCACCTCGAAAAGAGTTCATTTCGCGCCTAAATTCCATGGGTAAAAGCCCATTTTATTCTTAAGAGAGGCAAAGTAGCTTTTTAATTTTTTTGAATAAGGCAAAGGTACGGCTCAGTTTCAGCCTACAATTCAAATTTTGGAGGGATTTTTTTGTTACGTTTTACTTTCTGTTATATTGTTTATATTATTTTTCAAATAAATTATGATGACGTCTGTAATATTTATTTTTAAAAGCTAAAAATAAATAACATTTATTGCTAATTTTAGAACAATAACTATATATATTTGATTATTTACTAAGTGTTGTTGCAATTTCCAAACGCAACGTTCTAAATAAAAAAAAAATATGGCGGGAATGTCTCTATACAAACATATAGATTGCTTGTAATTCAGTCCAGATTTTTAGAAACAATATCCAAAAAATAAATTTAATTGATATAGTCATATTAAGTTTATCTTATGTTTCAATCTCACAACTCAACATTTTCTCACTGGAAGAGGGAAAAGTTGTATGTATCACACGAGAGCAAATTCATTTACATCTCGAGCTTTGAATCCCTTGGTTAGCTCAGGATACTATTATCGCTCGTGATTCAATTTTAGTATCCTTCGCTACCTCAGGATTCAAAATCAGCACTCGCAGTAAAAATCGACTTTGCACTCTAGTTGAACAAATAACTATTTTCTGTCAATACTTGACTACGGAGTGCAGTTTCTTCCATGCTGGACTGGGAGAGATAGAAAAACATAGAATGTTCCAGCTGCACTTCCTCCCGGGCATGCTGTTAAAGTCAGCAAAAGGGACTCGAGGGTTACATTGTATTGTAGTTTAGGCGATGGGCTGACAACCTGTCACTAAAGCAATACATATTACAATCTAAAACTGCCCTCAATTTTTGTCAGACGTGGCGAAAGCGCCTTTTACAAGGCGTTAAACGCTCTGCCTACCCCGTAAGGGATAAAGGCGTGATTTATGTATGTATGTATGTAGGAGTGCAGTTGTAGACAGTAATAATTCCATGACTAATTCACACAGACACAAGTCACTTTTTTTTCGTAAATAATAGCCTTTTAAATTTATTATTTACTATCAAGATCTTTAATGCTGACTTCTATGAAAAACTGACACGTAATCTCTCTTCAAAAATTTAAATCAGTTTCTCAATTATTGAACTTATTGAACTAATCTACATATATACATACATACATATAATCACGCCTTTATCCCTAATGGGGTAGGCAGAGCGTAAACGACCTAAACAAAGGTCGTTCCGCCACGTCTGACAAAGTTTTGAGGGTTATTGAAGATAGATTTGTAGGTATATTGCTGTAGTGACAGGTTGTCAGCCCATCGCCTAAATTACAATATACTGAAACCCTCGGATCCCTTAGCTGGTTCTTACAGCATGCCCGGGAGGATATGCAGCTGGCACATTCTATGTTTTTCTCTCGCTCCCAGACCAGCATGGAAGTAATCTTGAGCATCAATATTTTTTTTACAGTCGTCTTAACAAAATATTCCGAAAGGGTCTTAGTTATAAAGGGTCTTAGTTATAAAGGGTCTTAGTTATAAAGGGTCTTAGTTATAAAGGGTCTTAGTTATAAAGGGTCTTAGTTATAAAGGGTCTTAGTTATAAAGGGTCTTAGTTATAAAGGGTCTTAGTTATAAAGGGTCTTAGTTATAAAGGGTCTTAGTTATAAAGGGTCTTAGTTATAAAGGGTCTTAGTTATAAAGGGTCTTAGTTATAAAGGGTCTTAGTTATAAAGGGTCTTAGTTATAAAGGGTCTTAGTTATAAAGGGTCTTAGTTATAAAGGGTCTTAGTTATAATCCGATTTCAAAAATCATAAACTCTGACGCTTTTAGTGTTATTACTAATACAGACAATATAATACTACTACTACAGTCGAGTGGGTATCGAGTCTATCGACCCGATGAACCCTGGTGTCAGATTTTTTAAACCGCCTAATAGCACGACTATCAGGCCTCTGACTGGGTTTTAAGTAACGACTACTATCAAAGACAGCGACCGGGACCGACGGCTTAACGTGCCCTCCAAAGCACGAAATCTTTTACTTTTCGGACAATCAGGTGATTCAGCCTGCAATGTCCTAACCAAACTGGGGAAAATTCACAAAGTGATAAATTCTTAAATATCAACTTTGTGTTTCCCCCCTGGGAATCGAACCCAGGACCTCCGGATCGGGAGTCCATGGCACTAGCCACTAGACCACGGAGGCAGTTAAGAGGCAGACAATAATATCTGCTCAGTTTTTTATAAATTTGTAGCCTCTTCAAGCTCAGGTGAGCTTTCAAGCTTTCCGTGTGTTTAATGTTTTTATCTAAAAGTAGCGACCCGCCCCGGCTTCGCACGGAAATTATCAGTGATTCTCTACTATATTATGCATGTATTATACATATAAACCTTCCTCTTGAATCACTCTATCCATTAAAAGAAACCGCATCAAAATCCGTTGCGTAGTTTTAAACATTTATGCATACATAGGGATATAGGGACAGAGAAAGTGACTTTGTTTTATACTATGTAGTGATGATTGTATTATACCTTTATATCAGATACCATCAGAAAGCTTTCTACGCGAATTTAAGATTGTAAACAAAGAGAGTACTACCTTTGAATTGCATGCTTTAAATCCTCTTTACTTACTACCCAAAAATTTTGAAATACCAAAATATTCATACTACGCAAGATGCAGACAATCGTACCTTGTTTAATTTCTTTGTCCGTAAGTGTGAATAATAAAAATATTGACTAAAAAGATAATAAGCGATAATGAAGTAAATAATTTAGTTATAAGTCTGTAATAATCCTTCGCTACAGCTACAGCAATATACGTCATGATCGTCTGTAATAACCCTCAAAACTTGTCAGACGTGGCGGAACGACCTTTGCTTAGGTCGTTTACGCTCTGCCTACCCCATTAGGGATATAGGCGTGATTATATGTATGTAATAATCCTTCGTAAACAAAATCTCGTTGTTTTGACTAGATCTTACAATAATATGTATATGTTTTTTACATACATGCATATAATCACGCCTTTATCCCTAATGGGGTAGGCAGAGCGTAAAGAAACAAAGAAAAGATCTTCTTGCCATGTCTGAGTCTGACAAATGTTGAGGGCTATTTTAGACTGAAATGTGTATCGCCATAGTGACATGTTGTCAGCCCATCGCCTAAATTGCAATACACTGAAACCCTCGATTCCCTTAGCTGGTTTTTACAGAATGCCCGGGAGGAAATGCAGCTGGCAAATTCTATGTTTTTCTATCACTCCTATTCCGGCATGAAAGTAAGTAAGTAAGTTTTTAGTTAGATGCAAAAATATAGAATAATACACCCTCCTTTAAGAAACCTACAGACTGTACGGAATTTCAGATTTCAACTCAAAAAGTATTGTTTAGATCTACAACAACAAGATATTACTACCCATTTAATTTAATTAAGTAATCTAGCAAATCCTCTACGTGCTGCTTGTCAATGTTTTTTTGCTTTTGTTTTATTTTTAATATATTCTTATGTTTAATATAAGTGTAGATATAGTCTTTTAGTCATAGTATATAAGTAGCGTTAGGTTAGCGAGAGTAAGTACTAAATTTAAGTCGTTAAGTTATTAGTTATATGTAAGAGTTTTGAGTAAGAGCACTTGTATATGTTGGGTAAAAAAATGTAGTGGGCCCAATGATATTATATATAGGTAGATAAATTCGTGCCGTCAAATGGTCCTAATTGTGACCATTTTAGGCAGTCGAGCTGCGAGCTGCGAAGTGAGAAAAAAAGTTAAATTATATTCAAGGCTGCACTGATTACAAATAGCTACGAGTATCTGTTTCACTCTTACGCTTTGCCTATTTTGTGTCGCACTCAGCGTTTGTTTAGATATGCAATATTATAAATATGTATGTATATGTGTCGCGGAACAATTAAAATGTGCGTGCAGTATGAACGTAACGTATCTTATTGAGTGGGCCCAGCTGAAAACCAGCGCTGCAGCTGTAAACTACAGCATACGTTGAGTTGGGTACCCTTTTCAGTGTTCATGTTTTGTATTTTATTGTATTTTTTATATGTGTTGTTATATCGGGTACTGAATAAATGTATTTTCTTCTTTTTTTGTCTATTTTTATACCATAATATTTCTAAGTCCGTCAAATTCTTTGTTGCTTTTTTTTCTACCCACTTCCGCCTACAAATTACTTAGCTGTGGGCGACAGTAGGATTATTGTTTTTAAAACATTCGCAGAAAATCTTGATGTGTATTTTTTTGGAAAATGCTTACGTAAATGAATATAGAAATGTGATGTTTCATTATAATCTTCCATGCTGGACTGGGAGTGAGAGAAAAACATAGAATGTGCCAGCTGCATTTCCTCCCGAGCATGCTGTAAAAACGAGCTAAGGGATCCGAGGGTTTCAGTATATTGTAATTTAGGCGATGGGCTGACAACCTGTCACTACAGCAATATACCTACAAATCTTTCTTGAATGGCCTTCAAGACTTTGTCAGACGCGGCGGAACGGCCTTTGTTTAGGTCGTTTATGCTCTGCCTACCCCACTAGGGATAAAGGCGTGATTATATGTATGTATGTATGATGTTTCTTAATATAATGACTTCTTCTTTCTGTTGTGTGGGTTGACGGCAAACGAATGATCCGAAGAACCATGATCAGATTTTTTTAACCATTTCTAGATATGCAATTATCACCCGTAACACCTTAGAATATCGTTCAAATCAGTGCGCGCTTGACGTGGCGGTTACGTCCGTGGCCGCGTCAAAAATGTGCGACAAACTCACAAAAAAGCTAATTCCAGAAACCATGTCAGAGGCCTAATAGCTGTGCTACGAGGCGGTTTTAAGACTCTGATACTACGATTCATCGGATCGTCGTTCGACTCGAAATCCCACTCGCTAAAAGAAGTCCGCAAAAAATTAATCAGTTGCTACCTACAATCATGTTTTTATACAAAAAGTCCTTCTTACAGCTACAAAATCGTTTCATAATAAAAAGACGATAATCAATAACATTTTAATCATAATCATTACCACTTCCCACAAAATAGGATATCGAAAATTTCAATTTGGTTCGCCCGCTTATACAAAATGAATGCTTGACGTCGCCTATGGTTCTCAAACTGGGATAGAACTTGGGGGTCGTCTTATAAAACTTAAACTTACAAGCACTTACAGTTCGATTTTACATAGACCGTTAAGGTCAAGCCACACTAGGATGTAGTGTTACCTCACCTCGTCTCCCCCGCGACAACTGGTACGCGAGCCTGTACGGGTAGGCGGGCACACACAAAAACCCACTTCAAACCTGTACGAACACGTTATTGCGCATGTAGGAGTGCACGCCCTGTTTATTTATTTAAAGTGCTATGAAGTTTCATAAACTAACTAAATTAGCGGGGTATACATATAAATTGATACATAAAAACTCTGACACCAGGGTTCTTCGGGTCGATAGACTCGATACCCACTCGACAGAAGAAGAAGATACATATTTTTTAACTTAACCATAAACTTTCGCACATATTGCCTCATATTGACTACAGATGTAGTATTTTTTTTTAGGCGACTGCCAAGAAGGAGTTATGTTTTTCGCGCGATCTTGTATGTATGTATACATATTTTGATATTTCTTTTATTACCTCCTATCTCCGAAACGGCTGGATCGAGTTCGACAATTAGGGTATCGTTCAATTGGTCTCAAGCACCCAAGTGTTTCTAGATAGGCATAATTTCTCAAAATTCAAAATGGCGAATTTTGGAGGCTAATTTGTAAACTTAAAATAAAAATACTGAACCTATCGAGATGTTAAAGCTCAAATTATAAAACAATTAATACATAAATGTATCATTTTTATAATCAAACAGTCGGTTGTTTGTTTTTTTTTTATTAAATACTTGTTAAATCAGTACTCAATCTCATTCGGATTTAAATAACGTGGGGTTATCGCCACTATAAGTTTGAGAACCCTTGCCTCATATTATCAGCTAAAGAAGAAAATTACCTACTCACCAAAATTGTAGGGTTCTCAAATTGCTCTTAACCAAGGATCATTGAGTAAAACCAAGTTAAGAGTTTATGATGAATAGATGAATTCCTGTAAAGATTGAGGTGCGAAAAAGGTTCCTTAAATTAATTTTAAGAGCGAAATTTTGGCTAATTATCTGTTGTAAAAAAGAAAGTGTATTCAGATTAATGATAATAGTCCTTTTAACCGATTTTCGGTAATGGTGAACAAATTTGAAATCAACCATCTGTGTAGAACTTGTTTTTAGTGCCTACACAAGACCAACTCTGATGAGTGACTAACACGACCAGAGAGATATCAGGAGAAGGGCTTTGGCAATGACAAGGTTTTTTTCCCTATAGGGAATACTAAACTTGACATGAAATATACCTATTTATTGTGAATGTAAATTATCATTATGTAATATTGTCTTATTCTAATTGTGATAATCTTCTAAAAAGTGACCATATTCTAATTCATATATCTGATAATTGTTTTATAAGTTTGACATAATCGATTTAAAAATATCTGACTGTTAATATTGACTGTAAAATTTAAAGTATGTACTTAGGTAATTTATTTTAGTGTTAAGCATAGTTAATTAGGTGCAAACCTGTTATGACTGTGTACTTGAATGTGTAATTTATAAATAAATTAAATGAAATTAATCTAACCCATGATTTCCAGATAGACATCCCAACACTCAGATCACTAGGCAGTTAAAAATAAAATCAGTGAAATTGAAGAGCTAAAACTTCTTATGACTGTCAAAACAGACGCCTGTCAATACCTCAGGTATTTAAGGAGATATCTTCATCATAGCGGATTATCGGATTTCAATTTTTAAAAGTTGAGAGCGAGTGACATCATATTATTGAAATATTTAATTAACTGACCGAAATAAAAGTAAACGCCTTACATTTTAGACGAGGGATGAATATAAATTATAAATAATTGTGCTTTTTTTTGTTTGCGAGATCCAAGATTTTAGGGTTCCGTCGTCATTTAAAATATAACAGTGTTCCCTTTTCTGGAAATCTCCTTAGGCTCAATTCACACTGGAATGGCAGCGGCGCGGCGCGGCCGGCAGAGTAGCGGCCGGTAGCGGCGCGACGAAGCCGAAAGAGCCCGCCGCGGCAGGCTCGCATCGCCGTCGGCGGCCGCGCGCGGCCTCCCGATTGTATCTATAGCCTAGTCCTCTTGATAATATGCGTGCGGTCACGTGATAACTCGCGTCGCCACGGCTCTTTTTCGAACATTTCAAACGATACAAGTCTTTACAAGTATATAGACCAAGTTTTATATATTTACTTCCATGCTGGCCTGGGAGCGAGAGAAAAACATAGAATGTGCCAGCTGCATTTCCTCCCGGGTACACTGTAAAAACCAGCTAAGGAATCCGAGGGATTCAGTATATTGCAATTTAGGCGATGGGCTGACAACCTGTCACTACAGCAATATATCTACAAATATATCTTAAATAACCCTCAAAACTTTGTCAGATGTGGCGGAACAACCTTTGTTTTGGTCGTTTACGCTCTGCCTACCCCATTAGGGATAAAGGCGTGATTATATGTATGTATGTATGTATTATTTAACACTGAAAGTGCTCGTCGTGCCGCTGCCGGCCACTGCCATTCCGGTTTGAATCGGCCATTGAGCATACATACATACATAAAATCACGCCTTTATCCCTTACGGGGTAGGCAGAGCGTAAAACGCGCTCCTAAAAGGCGCTTTCGCCACGTCTGACATAAATTGAGGGCAATTTTAGATTGTAATGTGTATTGCTGTAGTGATAGGTTGTCAGCCCATCGCCTAAATTACAATACACTGTAACCCTCCAGTCCCTTTTGCTGACTTCAACAGCATGCCCGGGAGGAAGGGCAGCTGGAACATTCTATGTTTTTCTATCTCTCCCAGACCAGCATGGAAGTAAGAATCGGCCATTGAGGTCCCGATATAATATAGCCTAAGTGGCGCCCCCATCAGTAAAAAAATCATAACTCACTAAACACACAATTAATCGACAATCTGGTCGAACAGACTTAAGTAATAGTTAAAAAGATAATTTTGAACCTTATAAATTAGCGGTTCTTAGTTCGTTGTAGTAAAAGATAGATATATAAAAATTGCCATTGGTGGCCGTTTCACGCCAATTAGGCTATTTTCAGTATTACGATACCCTGTGTTTACAGTGATTTTATTTGTTACATAAGCTGTTTCTACTAGGTTTTTGCATGCCAGATGGTAGAGTGTTGTTATATTGTGTGTAAGTAGAGCGCAAAGTTTTTGGTTCGTCAACCTCGGCTCTCTCTATAACACGCAAAACATCGGGTTCGGAGTCATCGAAGTTCGGACACAGATCTCGAGGGCTTCGAACCTAAAGCGAAACGCCATTTGGCGTGCTGCTTGCAAACCTTTCACATTTCTACATACGTACATACATAAATCACGCCTTTATCCCTTACGGGGTAGGCAGAGCGTTTAACGCCTCTTAAAAGGCGCTTTCGCCACGTCTGACAAAAAAATTGAGGGCATATTTAGATTGTAATATGTATTGCTTTAGTGACAGGTTGTCAGCCCATCGCCTAAATTACAATACACTGTAACCCTCGAGTACCTTTTGCTGACTTCAACAGCATGCCCGGGAGGAAGGGCAGCTGGAACATTCTATGTTTTTCTATCTCTCCCAGTCCAGCATGGAAGAAACACATTTTACATTTCTCCTCTCAGTTTAGCAGTGAACCTACAAAGAGAATCCTTCCTTCGATCTCGCTTGTATCTGGTAATTTTAAACCGAGTGACATTTATTGACATTATTGTAATATAATAATTCGACATGTTTAGTTGCTTTTAGTGATTATTGATTTTTATTTAAACTTCTACTAATATTATTTTTTAACAATAATATTAGTAGAAGTTTAGTTTGCTAATTAATATTGATATAATATGCTAAATAGCCTCCTCTCACAGACTTTGGTATGCCCTAACAGGGTGCATGTACCAGATATATTTTAATATAAGACCTTTTGAATTTACATGTATTGCAATGAATATGAATGAATTGTGTTTGTCCAAGTAGTGGTAGCTACAGAACCCACTTTTTACAAAAACCTATCTCCAATACACGCGGTAATTTCAAACCGAGGTTTTTTTTATTTCAAACAGTGGGTACTGGGTAATCCGCGCCTCCGTTACAAACAATTAAAGCTATACGCTTGAGCCAGACAACTTGGTGTAACGACAGCAGAAAAATCATTGAAAAGAAATACTCGTAAACGTAAAGTTAGCTCTCGACTCTTGAATTCGAATCACGTCTGTATCAACGATGGGGTAGGCGAAGCTTCAAGAAAATACATAAATATTAAATTCAGATTGATAAGATGTTTCTTCCATGCTGGACTGCGAGCGAGAGAAAAACATAGAATGTGCCTGCTGCATTTCCTCCCGGGCATGCTGTAAAAAACCAGCTAAGGGATCTTAGGGTTTCTGTACATTGCAATTTAGGCGATAGGCTAACAATCTGTCTCTACAGCAATATACCTACAAATCTATCTTAAATAAATAACCCTCAAAACTTTGTTAGACGTGGCGGAACGACCTTTATTTAGGTCGTTTACGCTTTGCCTATCCCATTAAAGGGAAAAGCGTGCTTATATGTATGTATGAGTATCAACTGGGGGCATAGAAAAAAAACAAGTACGTCTCTTGCAGTTTCCGTGACCAGTCCGTAATGCTCAAGTCCGTTCACTCGTTTTACGCACAAACTTTCTTATAAATAGGATCACACTAAATCAAACCCGCCATAATTTTTGTGAACGCTCTAGTCTAGCGCAATGTGACATGTTTATAGCACTTGGCGCGACTCGCAGGAGTCTACCGGATTAAAACTTGACTTATCGGAAGCTTTCGATACTGAAGAGCACGGTTTTTCTCATTTTAGTGAATTGTTTGGTGATAAATGTTGCAGTACCTATACAAAAATTACCTCATTATCTACTTACAAAAGATAGGAAATTATTTAAATTATACGTATTGATTATTCTAAACTCTAATTCAAAAATGGATTAAATACATCAAGGTCAATCTTTGTGTAGGTACCTCAAGGCTAAATATTGTGCCCTTTGTGTATCAACATTCTTTGATATAGTCTAGGCAAGGTGGTTTTTTAACTTAACCAAATGTATTGTATGGTGTGGGATGGGATCTACTTCCTAGTGGTTCACACAGGCTCTCCTGTGAATAAGTCCGGCTGAACCATCCCAACAAAGCGGTGGTAGGCTCTGCAAGGAGCTCACCAGAGTCCGGCGCCAAACAGCATGCTGTGTTCCGTCGGTGCGTGAGATTGCCAGTACCGTAACAGGCATCTTCTGGGTGGGCTCGCTCCATTGTCGACTCTGTCACGGTCATCCCTGACCTAGTTTCTAGAGTCAAGAGCAAACCCATTTCTAATAAAATATATTATATTTTTTTTAATTTCTTTTTACGAAATACATTCATACATGCAATCACGCCTTTATCCCTAATAGGGTAGGCAGAGCATAAACGAACTAAACGAAGGTCGTTCCGCCACGTCTAACCAGATTTTGGGGGTTATTTCAGAAAGATTTGTAGGTATATTGCTGTAGTGACAGGTTGTCAGCCCATCGCCTAAATTGCAATATACAGATCCCTTAGCTGGTTTTTACAGCATGCCCGGGAGGAAATGCAGCTGGCACATCCTATGTTTTTCTCTCGCTCCCAGTCCAGCATGGAAGAAGAAACGTCCTTACCTATTTCAGCACCTGTTTTCCCAACGCTACCCAGTAGGAATTAATTTCGTATGTAAAAAGCCGGGGCTCTCAAGCGCATTAAGTAAGCGTCAGAAATCCCCGCAAACGTGCCAGCGCCATCTATCGTCTTTGTGCTTAATCTGATAAATTAAATTAAAATGGGCCTAAAACGAAAAATAAAACAAACCTACGTTATTAACGCCTGTTTGTGTTCTCTATAGTCCTCACTTGACCTCAATTGATCTCAACTAAATTGGTTTAGTGTATTTTTAATTATTATTTTTTAATAATACTTACATAGTTTTAATTTTTTAAGTTTAGTTTACTGTTGTAGTAGTGAACGATGTGTACACCTCTAATTGTTGTCACTCAAATTATAATTGAATTATTATTTTGTTAGTACCCATAAATGTAAAATTTGACTGATCTAGTTGCTACTTCATTATTGTCAGGCACTTGATTTATTTCATACATACATACATATAATCACGCCATTATCCCTAATGGGGTAGGCAGAGCGTACCTAAACAAAGGTCGATCCGCCACGTCTGACAAAGTTTTGAAGGTTATTTAAGATAGATTTGTAGGTATATTGCTGTAGTGTCAGGTTGTCAGCCTATCGCCTAAATTATAATATACGAATAGGAATAAGTCGTAGACTGAAACCCTCGGATCCCTTGGCTGGTTTTTACAGCATGCCCGGTAGGAAATGCAGCTGGCACATCCTATGTTTTTTTTCTCGCTCCCAGGCCAGCATGGAATTTAGATATATCAATTGTTTCTCTCTTGACTTTTGGCAATTATGACAGGATTATGAAGCAAGTGAAATTTTATTGACATAATGGACTTACTTGATCAGATTCTTGGTAACCATATCCGAATCCAATAACAAAAATTAAAAATCTTCGATTTAGAACATTATCTATTTCCCAAAGTTTAAGGAAGTTAAAAAAATCTACAGCATCGGGGCAGTACATCACAGGATAAGCGGTACTGTCTTGTTCAGTTTGGGATTCGATTCCATTAATGCATTTATTTCTATTTTATTCAACTTAAAATTGTAGTGAAGATTTAATTTTTACAATACAATATACTTTATTGCACAAAAACACAGAAATTACAAATTGCTAAAAAGAAAAGTAGTACAATGGCGGCCTTATTGCTAATGTAGCAATATCTTCCAGGCAACCAGGCAATAGGAAACAGAGGAGTAAAATAAATTGACGCGGGTCAGTGCAACAAATATGTTAATAAATTAAATATATATATATACTCAAGTATACAATAAGTATACAAATACAAACATAATATATACAGAAGCATAAACAATTTATAGTATAGAATACAATTTTATTTTATTTTTATTTATCGTATGGCATTTATTTGCTGCGAGGTCCAAAGGACAGTGCAGCAGCCGGTATTGTTTTTTTTTTTTTTAATATATATAGGCGAGCATTTGTCCGCCATCTCACCTGGTGGAAAGTGACGATGCGGACTATGTTGAAGCATACTCACCTATGTAGTGCCTATACACTCTCGCCTTGAAAAGGCCCAGGTTATATTGTTCCGGAAACAGATCCGCCAGATTGTTGCACTCTTAGCACCGCCCGGGGTCACGTGTAGGGTTTTTAAGGTAGTTCCTACGGACGTAGAGCTACATCGACCTGTAACGACCACTATTAGAAACAGTGACCGGGACCGACGGCTTAACGTGGCCTCCGAAGCACGGCATCCGTTTTCTTCCAGACAATCAGGTAGATTCAGCCTACATGGTCCTACCCAAACTGGGGAAAACCTCACAAAGTGATAAATTTATAAATATAAACATTGTGATCCCCCCTGGGAATCGAACCCAACGCCTCCGGATCGTCAGCCGTTGGCTCTAACCACTAGACCACGGAGGCAGTAGTGAAGATAAAGACGACAATGTCGTCATGATCATATCATGATCTGTTAAAATATCGGTCGGTAGGTTTTATTAGTCACTACATAGTATAAAACAAAGTAGCTTTCTCTGTCCCTATATCCCTATGTATGCTTAGATCTTTAAAACTACGCAACGGATTTTGATGCGGTTGCTTTAAATGGATAGAGTGATTCAAGAGGAAGGTTTATATGTATAATACATGCATCCTATAGTAGAGAAACACTGATGATTTCCGTGCGAAGCCGGGGCGGGTCGCTAGTAGGTAATAAAATGTAAAATTTAGAAAGATAAATCGTTAATTTGGTAAGTACTACAGATTCACAATTTTGGAAAAAAATAAACACAAACTTGTATGACATTCAAAATTATAATAGTAACATTTGAGTGAGTATCAGAATTTTACTTGGTTTGATATTATCATATATCCATTTCATAATCTATTTAAGGTTTTGAAATGGAATACTGCTGATTTTACTATGTAGGAAACTACATTATTCCATTCTGGACTGGGAGCAAAAGAAAAACATAGAATGTGCCAGCTGCATTTCCTCCCGAGCATGCTGTAAAAACCAGCTAAGGGATCCGAGGGTTTCAGTATATTGCAATTTAGGCGATGGGCTGACTACCTGTCACTACAGTAATATACCTTCAAATATATCTTAAATAACCCTCAAAACTTTGTCAGACGTGGCGGAACGACCTTTGTTTAGGTCGTTTACGCTCTGCCTACCCGATTAGGGATATAGGCGTGATTATATGTATGTATGTATGTAGGAAACTAGAAATGTTTCTAAGGGTTTTAAAAATTAAGTCAAAATAAATGGTCTACTTTGCACTTAGTAGAATAAGCACTGTAAAGGTCCTCGCAAATCCTGTTGAAGAATTTATTAGAGGACCCTAGGATCACCGAAGTTCGGACAAACAAAACAAAAGGGAAAGGGACTAGGTAAGTAAAATGTTTAAGTGGACATTCTATAGATACAACATACATACATCACGCCTTTATCCCTACTGGGGTACGCAGAGCGTCAACGACTCATACAACGGTCGCTCCGCCACGTCTGACAAGCTTTGAGGACCGCCTAAATCATCACTACATAGTATTAAACAAAGTCGCTTTGTCTGTCCCTATATCCCTATGTATGCTTAGATCTTTAAAACTACGCAATGTATTTTGATGCGGTTTAATTTAATGGATAGAGTGATTCAAGAGGAAGGTTTATATGTATAATACATGCATAATATAGTAGAGAAACACTGATTTATTTAACAATTTATTGCACACACATAAACATACAGAGGACACAAACATAAAAAACAATAGCACAACAGGTACAGCTTATCTCTAAAAAGAAATCTCTTCCAGCTGACCTACGGCAGTGAGAGTGCATAAGTGAGGCAGATATGATACTGATGATTTCCGTACGAAGCCGGGGCGGGTCGCTAGTAATAATATAATGTAAACCTCTCTTAGTTGGTTTATGCCCACGTTTTTACAGCATGCATGTAGGAAATGCTGCTGACACACCCTATGTTTTCCAGTCCAGCATGGAAGTCAATATAGTAGACAAAAGAAAATTATGGGGTAGGCAGAGTCGCCTAGGTCACCAAAATTCGGTCAAACAAAACAAAAGGGAAATGAACTAGGTAAGTTATAAACAAACAAGTGGGCATTCTATCTTTATATGTCTTTCTTTATCACTTCCAGGGCAGACAGAGCGTCAAAAGCCATATAAAGGATGCTTCTTTCTACGGCTTACAAAGGAAGGTATTGCTCTACAGTGACAGGTTATCAGCTTATCGGCTATTTTCAATAGCATTGAAACCCTCCACTACATGAGATATATGAACTGCCTCCGTGGTCTAGTGGCTAGTAACATGGACTCCTGATCCGGAGGTCCTGGGTTCGATTCCCAGGGGAGAAACACGAAGTTGATATTTGAGAATTTATCACTTTGTGAATTTTTCCCCAGTTTGGTTAGGACATTGCAGGCTGAATCACCTGATTGTCCGAAAAAGAAAAAGATTTCGTGCATCGGAGGGCACGTTAAGCCGTCGGTCCCGGTCGCTGTCTTTGATAGTGGTCGTTACTCAAACCATGTCAGAGGCCTGATAGTTGTGCTACTAGGCGGTTTAAAAACTCTGACACCAGGGTTCATCGGGTCGATAGACTCGATACCCACTCGACAGACGAAGTTATGAGATGAGGAGCAGCGGGATCACTTCTTTAAAAAAAAAAGCATTATCACACTCATAGCCCCCACTAGGTTTTTTTTTTTTTTTTAATATATATAGGCGAGCATTTGTCCGCCATCTCACCTGGTGGAAAGTGACGATGCGGACTATGTTGAAGCATACTCACCTATGTAGTGCCTATTCACTCTCGCCTTGAAAAGGCCCAGGTTATATTGTTCCGGAAACAGATCCGCCGGCAGGGAGTTCCACTCCTTAGCCGTTCGCATTAAGAATGTGGAAGCGAACCGCTTCGTGCGAATTTGTGGTATATCCACGACATAAGGGTGGAACCCCTGTCCACGCCTCGTGCTCCGGAGATGGAACGGGGAGGGGGGTATAAGGTCATGAAGTGCTAACGCGCACTCCCCGAAATGTATCCTGTAAAATACCGACATGCACGCCACTCTGCGACGGTGCTCAAGGTTCTGTAGTTTTGCCTCAACCAGTGCTGAGTCTCCAATGAGCTTCTTAGCACGTTTCTCGATTGAGTCTAAGGCAGCCAGCTGGTATTTAGCTGAACCGTCCCAAAGGTGGCAGCAGTACTCCATACACGATCGGACTTGAGCTGTGTACAACTGCAATAGCTGTCCCGGTGTGAAGTATCCCCTCACCTTCGAGAGGATACCAAGTTTTTTGGCAGCTGTTGTGGCCAGAGACTCAATGTAACGTAGAGTGTGCCAGCTGCATTTCCTCCCGCGTATGCTGTAAAAACCAGCTAAGGACTCCGAGGGTTTCAGTATATTGTAATTTAGACGATGGGCTGACAACCTGTCACTACAGCAATATACCTACAAATCTGTCTTAAATAACCCTCAAAACTGTCAGATGTCCAGGAATGACCTTTGTTTAGGCCGTTTACGCTCTGCCTACCCCATTATATATGTATGTAAGTTTTTACTGGTGACAGATGATACATAAAAGTTCAGCATAATTTTTGGGCATTAGTTGTGCAACCTTCGGCAAAACTATTTTTACTGAACCTTAAAATCTCCTCTAAATACAAGCATCATGTGGTCTAGTTTTACCATACGAAACTAAAAACAAAAATAGACGTAAAACAAAAAAAAATCATACCAGCCAGCATCATGTGGCGTCACATTAATATCGTTGCTCCATTCCATTGCAACCGATGTCGGACTCATCATATGGGCACGCGCAATCAAAACTGGTTTTGCTGCCTACTCGCGCTCCCCGCGTGCAGCCCCCGCGGTAGCCCTACGCCGGCCGGCCGCAGCAGTCTTCGCACGCACTCTTGCTAGTCGGACGTTAGGCTATTGTCAATTCTTTGAATCGCTCAGCGCGCGCGATCTTTATTTTGTATCCGTTCGTTACAGCCTAAGCAAATCTGAATGTTTTGTAATTTCATTTTATTAAATCATCTCAAAAGTTAAATCCATCGAGTTTCTACTGATCAGCCTGAAAACACATATCCTGTTACACATCCACTGACATTGCTATCAAGTAAACTTCAACACTGGTGACCCGAAAAAGGACACGAAATCAAGATGCCTAATCCTCAAGATGAAGATTTTCGCGATGCAGCGGAAGAAGTCTTCCGAGTGGGTATGAAGGTACCCCCGTTTTGGATTGAAGACCCGGATTTATGGTTTTCGCAGCTTGAAGGTCAGTTCACTCTTGCTGGTATATCTAAAGACGAAACTAAATTCTATCATGCTATTGCAAAGCTTGAATATAATATTGCCAATGAAGTGAGAGATATAATTCGCAATCCGCCTGCTAATGACAAATATATAAAGCTTAAAGAGGAGCTTACTAGCCGCTTATCGTTTTCTAAAGAACGCAAGCTTAGACAAATGCTTAGTCATGAAGAACTGGGCGATCGAAAACCCTCTCAGTTTTTACGCCATTTAGAAGATTTAGCTGGTAAAAGCGCATGCAGAGATTTTATTAAAACTATATGGTGTGACAGATTACCACCTCACATCCAAACTGCAGTTATTTCACAGCTGGATAAGTCGTTGCAAGAGCTAGCTGTTATCGCGGACCGGATTCACGAGTACGGCCCACAAGGTTTGTTTCCACAGCACGTCGCCGCTGTTGGGCCGACATCGTCACGAGGTTTGGCACCGGTATTCGGTACTATGTTACCTAGTAGTTATGCATCATCATTACCCAGCACCAGCACTAGCGCATTGGAAGCACAAGTAGCTGAACTGACCAGACAAGTAGCTGCATTAGCATCAGGATTCCGTAATGGACAAAGGAGCCGTAGCAGATTTCGCGGTAACTATCGTGGCAACAGTCGTTCTCAATCTCGATCTCGGTCTCGTCCTATAAACCCGCACTACTGCTGGTACCATAACAAGTTTGGTGACAGGGCATTAAAATGCTCCCCTGGCTGCGCTCACAAGAAGGAAAACCCAAACGGCAGTCGTTAATGGCGGTAGTCGACTGTCCTCCAATTACTGGCCGCCTCTTCATCACCGATCGCAACTTAAGGATACAATTTCTGGTCGACACGGGCTCAGACTTGTGCGTTTTTCCAAGATCGGCCGTCAGAGGGCGAACAAAGAAGACTAAATACGAGCTTTACGCCGCCAACGGATCAGTAATTTCTACCTATGGTACTATACAGCTGGAGCTCAATCTGGGGTTACGAAGAGCATTCGTCTGGAATTTTACAATAGCTGATGTAAGCAAACCTATAATAGGTGTCGATTTCCTCGGCTACTATAATCTCCTTGTTGACTGCCGCAACCAGCGCCTCATTGATAATCTGACTAACCTTACTGTCCAGGTGCCACGCCAAAAGTCAGCTGACTCCATTTCTTCTGTGAAAGCAGTCGCTGGAGACAGCCCTTTCCACAACATCTTGAAGGACTTCCCTGAGGTAACTCGTCCTGCAGGTAAATCTGATCAACCTCGTCATAACACTGTCCACTTCATCCGCACCACGCCTGGCCCTCCAGTAACTTCTCGTCCTCGTCGACTCGCTCCGGATCGTCTGGAAGCCAAGAAAGAATTTGACACTATGCTGCAAAATGGAACAGCACGCCGTTCTGAAAGCCCATGGTCTTCTCCCTTACATCTAGTTCCCAAGAAGAATGACAGCTGGAGGCCATGCGGCGACTACCGTGCCCTGAATGCACGCACCATCCCGGATCGATACCCCATCAGGCATATCCAAGACTTTGCCTACAGGTTAGCTGGTTCCACTATCTACTCTAAAATTGATTTGGTCAAGGCATATAATCAGATACCAGTCAATCCAGCAGACATACCGAAGACTGCCATCACGACACCCTTTGGAATGTTTGAGTTCCCCTTCATGAATTTTGGGCTCAGGAACGCAGCTCAGACATTCCAGAGGTTCATCGACGAGGTGCTCAAAGGACTCGATTTTTGCTATGGATATCTGGACGATATACTTGTATTTTCGACCACTGAAGGCCAACACTTGGAAAATTTACAGCAACTCTTCTCTCGACTTCGTGAGTACGGCATTTTGGTCAACTCTTCAAAATGTGTATTTGGTCAAAAAGAAGTCACTTTTCTGGGACACAACGTTTCCTCTACTGGAATCAAGCCACTTCCTGAAAAAGTGCAATCAATTTCGGAGTACCCAGTTCCAAAAACCGTGAAAGAACTGAGACGGTTCCTGGGCATGATAAATTTTTATCGTCGGTTTGTTCCCTCTGCTGCAATTTTGCAAGCGCCATTAAATGAGCTTCTCACTGGACCTGGCATGAAAGGATCAAAAGCGGTCACGTTTTCACCGGAACAGCTGGAAGCCTTCATAGCGTGCAAGGTCAGTCTCTCAAAAGCAACCCTACTTGCTCACCCGGACATGAACGCACATTTGGCTATCAACACCGACGCTTCGGATACTGGAATAGGCGCAGTTCTTCAACAAAAAAAGAATGGAACTTGGCAACCTCTTGCATTTTTCTCGCGTAAGCTCAGTACATCGCAAATGAAATATAGCCCGTATGACAGAGAACTACTTGCAATCTACGAGGCCATCAAGCACTTCCGGTATATGGTTGAAGCAAGACATTTTACAATATATACAGATCACAAGCCGATCACATATGCTTTTAATTATCAGCGAGAGAATTGTACACCACGTCAGTACCGTTATTTTGATTTTATAGCCCAATTCACCACAGATTTACAATACATTCCAGGCAAGGAAAATACAGTGGCGGATTCTTTGTCCCGCGTTGAGGAAGTTTTTGCACCGATCGATTACCAGCGCCTTGCAACAGCCCAGGTTAACGACACCGAACTTATGGATCTGCTACAGAATGGTACAACCCTGACACTAGAAAAGGTCAGGCTACCGGATAGTAGTGACAGGCTTTATTGTGATTTATCTACTAACAGGCCGCGACCATTTGTGACCAAGGATTTTCGCAGACAGATATTTGACACGCTGCACGGCCTCAGTCATCCTGGAGCATCAGCATCAGTCAGGTTGGTCACTGAACGATTTGTTTGGCCTGGAGTACGTAAGGACTGTCGTCAGTGGGCTCGCGAATGCCTGCAATGTCAAGGAAGTAAGGTCGGGAGACACACATCAGCTCCATTATCTGCATTCGAGACACCTTCAGCTCGCTTTCAACACGTACACCTGGATCTAGTCGGTCCCCTACCACACTCGCACGGCTACAGGTACTGCCTTACCGCAATCGACCGCTTTACAAGATGGCCTGAGGCGTACCCGCTAATGGATATCACCGCTGAATCCTGTGCAATGGCATTTATTTCCGGCTGGGTCGCAAGGTTTGGTTGTCCAAGTCGCATTACTACAGATAGAGGCCGGCAATTTGAAGCAAACTTGTTCAAGGCTATGGCTTGTCTCCTGGGCACTGCACATCACACCACCACTGCATATCATCCAGCTGCAAATGGGATGGTTGAGAGGCTGCACAGACAGTTGAAGGCCGCTATAATGTGTCATAATAATCCCAGTTGGTCAGAAGTTTTACCACTCGTACTTCTAGGCATACGTACCGCTTGGAAGCAAGACATTCAGTCAACAGCAGCAGAACTTGTATATGGAGAGTCGCTGACGCTTCCAGGAGAATTCTTATGTCCTAAGAATAATTTTTCAAATGCTGATATAATAGACTTTGCACAAAGACTATGAAGCTATGTCATCAAGTTGTCACCACAACCCACTAGATGGCACCATCATCATAACAAAACCTTTTATGTTCCCAGGGCCCTCAGCACAGCTTCCCACGTTTTCATCCGTCAAGGGCAGGTGCTCAAGGCTCTTGAACCACCTTATCAAGGTCCATTCAAGGTCATCCGTCGTGGTGAGAAAACTTTCGATGTGGACGTCAAAGGCAAAATAGTAACCATTTCTGTAGATCGCTTGAAACCCATGTTTGCTGCAAAAGATGACGAGACAGAAGATCACATAGACGACCACGCTGACGACCACAAGTACGACCAAACAAACGACCAAAGGGACACTCCACTACAACCTAAAACTGTGCCAGTTGCTGAACCCAGAACAACACGCAGTGGGCGTCGAGTGAGATTCCCGGATTACTACCGCCCGTAGAAACGGTCTCAGCAGGGGGGTGGTGTGGCGTCACATTAATATCGTTGCTCCATTCCATTGCAACCGATGTCGGACTCATCATATGGGCACGCGCAATCAAAACTGGTTTTGCTGCCTACTCGCGCTCCCCGCGTGCAGCCCCCGCGGTAGCCCTACGCCGGCCGGCCGCAGCAGTCTTCGCACGCACTCTTGCTAGTCGGACGTTAGGCTATTGTCAATTCTTTGAATCGCTCAGCGCGCGCGATCTTTATTTTGTATCCGTTCGTTACAGCCTAAGCAAATCTGAATGTTTTGTAATTTCATTTTATTAAATCATCTCAAAAGTTAAATCCATCGAGTTTCTACTGATCAGCCTGAAAACACATATCCTGTTACACATCCACTGACATTGCTATCAAGTAAACTTCAACAATCATTTCAAAAGCCTCTAAACATAAAAACTAAACGAATAAAAAAACGAACGTCGCCTAATTTATACAATTCACTCAGCAAAATTGAAAAGCTTCGGGAGGAAAGCAAAAAATACTAGAAAAATATACGTGCAGCAAATCTAAAAATCTTTTCACTACATTTCAATCAATTCGTTACATATAGTGTGTCCTGAAAAATAGTCGAGCGAATGAAACAAACAAACTACCATGCCAGTTGAGGTGTTATATAAAAAAAAACCGGCCAAGGGTGTGTTGGACTTGGTCACGAAGAGTTCCGTTCTGTACAATAATTTTTTTTTTTTTTTTTTTTAATATATAGGCGAGCATTTGTCCGCCATCTCACCTGGTGGAAAGTGACGATGCGGACTATGTTGAAACATACTCACCTATGTAGTGCCTATTCACTCTCGCCTTGAAAAGGCCCAGGTTATATTGTTCTGGAAACAGATCCGCCGGCAGGGAGTTCCACTCCTTAGCCGTTCGCATTAAGAATGTGGAAGCGAACCGCTTCGTGCGAATTTGTGGTATATCCACGACATAAGGGTGGAACCCCTGTCCACGCCTCGTGCTCCGGAGATGGAAAGGGGACGGGGTATAAGGTCATGAAGTGCTAACGCGCACTCCCCGAAATGTATCCTGTAAAATACCGACATGCACGCCACTCTGCGACGGTGCTCAAGGTTCTGTAGTTTTGCCTCAACCAGTGCTGAGTCTCCAATGAGCTTCTTAGCGCGTTTCTCGATTGAGTCTAAGGCAGCCAGCTGGTATTTAGCTGAACCGTCCCAAAGGTGGCAGCAGTACTCCATACACGATCGGACTTGAGCTGTGTACAACTGCAATAGCTGTCCCGGTGTGAAGTATCGCCTCACCTTCGAGAGGATACCAAGTTTTTTGGCAGCTGTTGTGGCCAGAGACTCAATGTAACGTCCAAAGTTCAAGTCGGACGTAAGGCTCATACCAAGAAGCTCAAGATGGTCAGAAATCGGTACGGATACATCCCGGAAAGTAGGAGCCAGGTTAAAAGGACTCCGTTTTGTCGAGAATAGACACGCCTGGGTTTTGGATGCGTTGAACTTGACGAGATTGGCATCGCCCCACTCGGATATCACCCTTAGCGATGAGTTCAGACGATCCACCATGGACTCCCGACAAGACTGGATTGTTTCACTGTTGGCCCTTGCACTGGACAGATATCTGTCAACAACCGTGCTGTCATCAGCGTACCCAAAGGTATCGGGTGTAAACATGTCGTTGATATGCAGCAGGAATAAGGTTGCAGACAGGACAGAACCCTGAGGAACTCCGGCATCAATAGCCTGTTGTCCGGAGGAGCAGCCTTCTAAGACCACTTGTATGGATCGTTCGCTCAAGAAGTCCGAAATCCAGTTGCAAAGGCCAGCAGGTAACCCGTAGGCGGGAAGCTTGCCAGTAAGGCTAGCGTGCCAGACCCTGTCAAAGGCCTTGGAGATATCCAGAGACACGGCAAGTGCTTCACCATGTCTCTCGATAGCCTCGCTCCATAAGTGAGTGGCATGCACAAGGAGGTCCCCCGTCGATCGCCCTCGGCGGAAGCCGTATTGGTGATCGTTAAGGAGATCATTATCCTCAAGGTATGCCAGGAGCCGATTATTCAGTACACGCTCCATAATCTTGCAGAGTATAGAGGTTACCGATATGGGTCTATAGTTGACAGGGTCTGCTCGACTACCTTTTTTGGGTACAGGTTGCACATTTGCAAGCTTCCACGATTTGGGAACAACACCAGTCTCAAGTGAGAGGCGGTACAGGCGTGTCAACACCGGAGACAACTCAGGCGCACAGTTACGCAGGACGATTGCAGGGATACCGTCAGGGCCACTTGCTTTATTCACGTCTAGATTTCGCATGGTTTTAAGGACCTCTTTTTGCCGGATGCGTACGACTGCCATAGAGCAGTCGACACGAGGTAACGGGGGTGGTATTTTACCTGCGGCATCAAGACGCGAACTTTCCGCAAAATAGGAGGCAAAAAGATTGGCTTTCTCCTCCGCAGTATGAGCAAGCGACCCATCAGGTCTCTGCAGAGGCGGTAAAGATGGCTGGCAGAAATTTGTTTCCACTGCTTTCGTAAGCGACCAGAATGCTTTACTGCCAGCCGGATAGGAAGCAAGCTTAGCGCCTACTCGGCCTATGTGGGCGAATCGAGCCCTGCGTAATTCCTTTTTGCTTAACTTGGTGGCTTTGTTATAGTTTTTCTTCAGATCGCGAGTATTCGGAGCTTTGCGTGCACGAGCATCAGCCCAAGCAAGGAATGCCGACTGTTTCTGCGATTCCGCGCAGTTACAGTCAGCATTAAACCACGGGCGAGCTTTGCTACCGGTAGGAACATCAGAGAACGGTATGAAAAACTCCATACCCTGACGTATGACTTCTGTAATAGCATCCGCGCAGCTCGACGATTCGCCTGAAGAAAAACAGTCCTGCCAAGGATACGAAGCAAAGAAGTGGCGCATCTCATCCCATTCTGCTGACCTGTATCGCCACACCCGTCTTTTACCACAAGGGCCCTGATCGGGTGGTGAATACACTGATACAGATTTCACCAGACAGTGATCTGAGGTGCCCAATGGGGCAGAAACAGACACAGAGTATCGGTCTGGATCGGTAGTCAGCAGAAGGTCTAAGCAGTTGGCTGTATGAGACTCAATATCCGGGACCCTTGTTGCACAGCTGACAAGCTGGGAGAGATTTAGCGACAATGCAAATTTGCGCGCCTCTCGCCCAGCATGATCGGTCACTAGGTATGGGAACAACCACTCTTTATGATGAGCGTTGAAATCCCCCAGGATGACTAGCTGCGCTGCCGGGTATCTCTGGAGAGCTTCATCAGCACCTTCACTGAGGTGTTCAAACAGTTTGGTTGTCTCCGTGTCTCCACTATGCGAGCGATAGACGCAAGCATACACATTTTGAGCTACACCAGTATCGACCAGTACCCACAATACGGAAAAACTTGGTGCCTCAAGGTTCTTGAGACGCTTGATGCAAATGTCATCGCGAGCGTACACACAGACTCCGGCACGAGGTAGAAACCTGTGTTCTAGTGTGTAGCCGGGATAGCTGAGGTACGCCGCGTCAGCCGGACAATTGATCTGCGTCTCAGTGAGGAACAGCAGATGCGGTTTTTCAGTCTCAAGATGGTGATGGACGGGGTTGAGATTTGAGTGCAAGCCTCGAATATTTGAGAGGTGCACTTTAAGTGGGAGGACGTGCATCCGCTGTTTAACCATTTTCCGTTTTTTGAGTGTTTTCATAATTGGTGATGTGGGGAAAAAGTGAATAGGCAGGAGGAAGGCAGTACAATACAATACAAGATACTTTATTGCACAAAGAAACACAAATACATACAGCAGAAAAGTAAGGAACAAAACAGTACCATATAGGCGGCTTTATTGCTAAAGCAGCAATTTCTACCAGGCAACCTTTGGGTATTAGGATAGTACGTAGCAGATAACGGGATAGTGCATACTAAGTTCATCTTAATACTTAAACAATATAAATACTACTAAATAAATACATAAACAAAATAAATTTATATATATTTATTATAAACTAATACATATTATGCTAATGGAAGATAGGATAAATAACTAATTATTATTCTCTAAGAAGAACTTTCTTGTTCGCTCTTTAAATGTCTCAATAGACGGTGCTCGTCGAACGTTCCGTACCCATTATCTATACAATATTAGACACAAAATGTTAACTTTTTGACACCAGTTACCGCTATGTTAATATCAAGCTATCACTGGTAACAAATGGTTATAATTTTGTGTCTATTACATACATACATATAATCACTCCTTTTCTCCCTGATGGGGTAGGCAGAGCGTAAACGACCTAAACAAAGGTCGTTCCGCCACGTCTAATAAAGTTTTGATTGTTTTTTAAAATAGATTTGTGGGTATATTGCTGTAGTGACAGGTTGTCAGCCTATCGCCTAAATGGCAATATACAGAAACCCTTGGTCCCATAGCTGGTTTTTACAGCATGCCCGGGAGGAAATGCAGCTGGCACATTCTATGTTTTTCTCTCGCTCCCAGTCCAGCATGGTGTCTATTATTGTGTAGATAATAGTACGGGAACTTTCGTAAACGAGTCCGACTCGCACTTGGCCGTTTTTTCTTTAATTTGTTGTCATAGCGGCAACTAGCTTTCTAGCTATCACGGTTCATGAAATACAGCCTGACGACAGAAGGACAGACGGACGGACAGTAAAGTCTCAGTAATAGGGTCCCGGTTTTACCCTTTGGGTACGGAACTCTAAAAATTTACAGGAAACAGGAAATATCTACATCGGAATAAAATGCCTGGTAGGCTGTTTCGACCGGAAATAAAAATATAAAACGAAACTGATTTATACTACCTGAACGTATTCCCAATCCATACAATACGACCCTACTACTCGTAATTACGTTATCACTACATAGTATTAAACAAAGTCGCTTTCTCTGTCCCTATATCCCTATGTATGCATAAATCTTTAAAACTACGCAACGGATTTTGATGCAGTTTCTTTTAGTGGATAGAATGATTCAAGAGGAAGGTTTATAGGTATGTATAATACATGTATAATATACTAGAAAAACACTGATAATTTCCGTGCGAAGCTGGGGCGGGTCCCTAGTAATGATTAAAGGTTAGATCGCACTATGGCGTAGCTGCAGCGGACCGGGGCGTGGCGCGACACTGCGTGACAAATGATTCTTTGTATGAAAATGTATGAGAGGTACCGCACTGAAGCAGCACTGGAGCTGCAGCGGAGCGGCGCGGCGCTTCAAGACGCTTCATAGTGAGGCAATGTTGGTTCATACATCATCATCATCTCCCTAGCCTTATCCCGTATCTCACGGGGTCGGCTTCCTAATCTAGGGGATTGAACAAGGGTACTGGTTTTTATACAGAGTGACTGCCATCTGACCTCCGCAACCCAGAAAGGAAACCAGACCCAATCCTAGATTAGGTCAGAGTTTTCAAGCCGCCAATGCTTAGCACTGGCCTCTGATATGGCTTAACGACTAATAATAACTAACCGGGATCAACGGCTTAACGTGCCTTCCAAAGCACGGAAAAAGCACCGAATATGAAACGTACATATGAAATTCGAAAACCATATAATCACGCCTTTATCCCTAATGGGGTAGGCAGAGCGTAAACGACCTAAACAGAGGTCGTTCCGCCACGTCTGACAAAGTTTTGAGGGTTATTTAAGATAGAATTCTAGGTATATTGCTGTGACAGGTTGTCAGCCCATCGCCTAAATTACAATATACTGAAACCCTCGGATCCCTTAGCTGGATCTTACAGCCCTTGCATGCCCGGGAGGAAATGCAGCTGGCACATTCTATGTTTTTCGTTCGCTCCCAGACCAGCATGGAAGTAATTATTTAAGTGTTATTCGAATCCCACCACGTACCAATGTTTTTTTTTTCGGTTTTCGAATTTGAAAAAACACATTGGTACGTGGTGGGATTCGAATAACAATCCCACTCAGGAGGCAGCGGCCCTATCCACAACACCATAGGGCGCTCTGGGTCGCGTTCTCGAATGTTGGTTCATACATTTTGACAGAATTGGTCGCGCTGCTGCAGTGCCGCTCCGCTCCTATTAACATTTTTAATTCAATTAAAAATGTTAATTGATGTTTAACTTTTATAATTTTTAGTGTATGTGAATCTTTATGTGTCAAACTGACTCAATGAACGTTACCCACGTTATTCATAGTGCATAAATGTGAAAAAACTGTGCAACAATAAACCGACGCTTGAGTTTTTTTACCAAGTTTATTTACACACAAATTGAAACATTTTACAGTCATAAACTAGTGTACAGTTGTGTATAAGTGTTTTTTAACAAGGTCTTGCCAGTTCTGTATACTTCTTTGAAGGATTTCCCAAAGATATACAAGGAGAAAAAGATATCATCAAGTTAAAAAAAATGTTAAGAGAATACCTTATTGACAAAAGTTTCTACACATTGCAAGAGTTTTTTGATGAAAAATAAACTTAAATGGAATCTAGCGAAGCTTTATATGTGACTTTTTAATGGATTCTGCATGCTATTTTAATTATAATAATTTGTAATCTAATATAATTTAAATTTAATCCTTGATGTATTGAACTTTTTATTTTATTGTTAATTTATTTTTTCTACTAATTTATTTTTTATGAATCTATTTTAACTATGAATTTATTTTTTCTATGAAGTTATTTTACATTCTGAATTAATTTATTTGCTACCATTTTAATTTATCTTTTACATACATTTATTGTAATATTGTTGCTGTGCCCTGCCGGGTCCATATGTGTTTTTTCTGCAGGTCGCCAGGTGAGGTATTGGTAGCAATTCGGAGTTGCAAAAACCACGACTTATAAGTCTATCAATTCAATTGCCTGACTTCTACCTACCCCCTAAATATGATGGCGTAATTATATATAACCTATGTCCGTCTCCAAATTACCATCTATCACCATACCAAATTTTATCACAATACGTTGAGCCGTTTAGGCGTGAAAGAGCAACAAACAAACAGACAGACAGACAGAGTCACTTTCGCATATATAATATTAGGTATGAATACTTGACATTTTCTATCATGAGAGAACTGAAAGGGACGGTAATAATTGTGGTCGAAATTAAGCTAAGTCGTACCCTAGGTGATTGAACGAGGATACTGGTTTTTACACAGAACGACTGACATCTGACCTTCATCAACTAAATCCACAGGTACATCAGGCTCGTTCTTCGTATTTTGGGCAAAAATTTCATTACCATTATTTTTTACTAAGTTAACATTTGGAATATTTGAAGTATAAATCTAAATTCAGGTTCGCTTAAATATTATGAACCTGTGAAAGGCACTTATTTATGACAATTCGTTCAACTTTTATAAGTTATACGGTGATGAGCCAATTATGGCAATGAGAATACGCATCATGGTTCAACTCAATCTTCTATTGAGAATCGAACGTGCAACCACCGGATCAAACCACTACCATTGGCATTGAAAAGCTACGAAGTGGAAAAGACTTAACTTCTTCAAATAGCATCAAATAGCATCTTCTTCTTCTTAGCGAGTGGATTCTCAAGTCTTTTTTTTTTAAAGAAGTGATCCCGCTGCTCCTCATCTCATAACTTCGTCTGTCGAGTGGGTATCGAGTCTATCGACCCGATGAACCCTGGTGTCAGAGTTTTTCAAACCGTCTAGTAGCACAGCTATTAGGCCTCCAATATGGTTTGAGTAACAACCACTATCATAGACAGCGACCGGGACCGACAGCTTAACGTGCCGAAACACGGAATTCTTTTTTCTTTTCGGACAATCAGGTGATTCAGCCTGCAATGTCCTAACCAAACTGGAGAAAACCTCACAGTGATAAATTGAGTAATATCAACTTTGTGTTCCCCCTGGGAATCGAAGCCAGATCCTCCGGATCGTAAGCCCATGGCTCTGACCACTAGACCACGGAGGCAGTCAAATAGCGTTGCCTACTAAAATAGACGTATGAAATACAGTACGTCAAGGATTTAAATGAAAGTGGGCAGGGCGCTGCATGTTGCGAGATCAGCCTAGAAAGGTATTGGCGGCCATGTTGGCGGAGTTAGTTCCCTTGTTGGCCACGTTCATTTAAAGCGTTGACGTATCAAATACATTCGACGAAACTCAACATGAAACTCGGGTACGATATACTAGTAATTTTAACTATGTTTCATTTTGCAATTTAGGCGATATGCAGACAACCTGTCACTACAGCAATACACCTACAAATCTATCTTAAATAAACCTTAAAACTTTGTCGGACGTGGCGGAACGATCTTTGTTTAGGTCGTTTACGCTCTGCCTACCCCATTAGGGATAAATTCGTGATTATATGTATGTATGTATCAAATACAGTACATCAAGTATGTAAATGAAAGTGGTCAGGGACGCTGCATATTGAGAGATCGGCCTGAAAAGGTATTGGCGGAGTTAGTCCCCTTTTTGGCCACGTTCATTTAAAGCGTTGACGTATCAAATACATTCGACGAAACTCAACATAAAATTCAGGTACGATGTACTAGGAATTCAAACTATGTTTGCGTTTGCAACTAACGGAAAATATAGTTTTAACGTCAGACAGAATTGAACTGAACTGTTTTCACAGTATCAGCAAACTGCCTCCATGGTCTGAGCCATTAGTTCCCAATCCAGAGGCCAAGGTTCGATTCCCACAGGATACACATAAAGTTAAAGTTCTTTTTTAATAGATAGATATATTCTTTATTGCACATAAAACAAAAACAATAAGAATTGAGATCAAATTAAATAAACATTAAAGTACAATGAAGGCGGCCTTATTGCTATGGTAGCAATTTCTACCAGGCAACCTTGGGTAGAGGAAATCAAATGTAGATAATGCGGGATAGTGCATCTTATTTAAAACTAATTAATATAAATAGCTGTGCTGCTAGGCGGTCTGACAACCGTGTCAGGGTTCATTGGGTCGTTCGACTCGAGTATCCACTCGCTAAGAAGAAGTTCTTTTCGCTGTGTGAGATTGATCCCAGTTAAGAAAGGGCTGCACGCTGAATCTCCTGATTGTCTGACCAAGATGATTCTATGCCGCGGATGACCTCGGACCAATATAAGAAACAGACTGATTTCAACAGAATTTAATTATTCAAATATAATTATATGGCCACATACAGATTCCCTGCCAACTAGACTATGCTATGTAAGTGAACAAAAAAATACAACATTGCAAAAAAGGGGTAATTCGTCAACTGAACTTGCAATAAACTCATCACGTAGGATGAGTTGATGAATCGTAATATAATAAAATATTTTATATTCTTTAACTGAACTCACTTTTAAATTTGCATAGTAAGAGCAATCTCATCAAAATATATGCAATCTTAAAAAAGGGTTCAGTTGACGAAAACAAAATATTATACATACATACTCTCACGCCTGTATCCCTAATGTGGTAGGATCATTTCTTTATGCTGGACTGGGAGCGAGAGAAAAACCTCCCGGGCATGTTGTTAAAACCAGCTAAGGGATTCGAGGGTTTCAGTATATTGTAATTTAGGCGATGGACTGACCACCTGTCACTACAGCAATATACAGATCTATCTTAAATAACCCTCAAAACTTTGTCAGACGTGGCAGGACGACCTTTGTTTGGGTCGTTTGCGCTCTGCCTACCCGATTAGGGATAAAGGCGTGATTATATGTATGTACCCTTTCTATAATATTCAATGCTCATCCCATGAGTGATATTCAAACTATTTCCAACTGGCAGTGCACTGCTAAAAATACAGGCTGCTCTGCTATACACTGCATTTCGCATGCAGGTGGACTGTGGGAAGAGTCAGCTGACGCGCCCTGTATATTATTTATGAGATTCACCCTGTATAGCGGGTGTTAAAGTACTGGGAGCGAGAGAAAACCATAGAAGGTGCCAGCTGCCTCCTTCCCGGGCATGCTGTAAAAACCAGCTAAGGGAGGGTTTTAGTACATCGCAATTTAGGCGATGTGTTGACAACCTGTCACTACAGATATATACAGCTACAAATATTGTCGAACGTGGCGAAACGACCTTCGTTTACGCTCTTCCTACCCCATTAGGGATAAAGGCGTGGTTACATGTATGTATATTTCTTCGATGCTAGCCTGGGAGCGAGAGAAAAACATAGAATGTGCCAGCTGCCTTTCCTTCCGGGAATGCTGTAAAAACCAGCTAAGGGATCCGAGGGTTTCAATATATTGTAATTTAGGCGATGGGCTGACAACCTGTCACTACAGCAATATACTTCCAAATCTATATTAAATAACCCTCAAAACTTTGTCATACGTGGCGAAACTACCTTTGTTTGGGTCGTTTACGCTCTGCCTACCCCATTAGGGATAAAGGCGTGATTATATGGATGGATGGATAGTTTATACAGTAATAAAATTGGTCATACAGAAAAAAATACCGAATGTTCTAAACACCCGGTATAGATGGGGCTGGATCAATAGAGCTGCAACGGATTTGGGGTTTCAGAATGTCGATAGATCGTTAAAAGTTTGTCGGCTACGGTTATGTTGTGGGGATGTTAGAAAGTCTGCCGTAGGTATAACTACTAAACTTGAGTTAGATATCTATGGCTCGTGATTTTGAAACGATCTGAAACTTGAAAGCAATATTAAGTAAGGATTTGACAGCTGATTACAAATACGGCCCGACTTGAGTTAGTAATCTTTGGATAGGAATATTTAGGTACACAGTTGTAAAAAATCAGGTAAACCTATTTTTCTGCATACATACATATTATCACGCCTATATCCCTCATAGGGTAGGCAGAGCGTAAAGGACCTAAACAAAGGTCGTTCCGCCAGGTCTGACAAAGTTTTGAGGGCTATTTAAGACAGATTTGTAGGTATATTGCCGTAGTGACAGGGTGTCAGCCCATCGCCTAAATTGCAATGTACAGAAACCCTCAGCACCGGAACCCTTTAGCTGGTTTTTACAGCATGCTCGGGAGGAAATACAACTGACACATTCTATGTTTTTGTCTCAATTTCAGTCCAGCATGAAAGTATGTTATTAAACATGTTATTTTCTTACTACAAAATAGGGTGACGGAAAGAACGGGTTAGAAGAACAAAGCGTAGTTTTGGAAATGGTCCATTTGATTCATAAAACGCGCTCGCTTCCCTTTCGATTCGTCTGCAGTCCTGTCTTAAATACTAGCAACGCTTTGTACGTATTAAAATTTAATTTCATTCAACTTGTTTTTCATCGATACCTGCCCAGCTCTATTATCGACATGAACCCAATAAGACAATGGTGAGAGTCGGGCATTCGATACCCCGCTAAGTGCACCTCCAAACCCGAGAGCCCTCAAAACACCTTTAGACGATGAATGCTTACATTATCCTGAGAAGGGATATTAAAAATCATGGATAGAAAAATGGCCGAAATTTTTAAGGATGAAAATATATTTTTTTTGCTGACAATTATGTTAGCTTTCTTCAAGCAACATTACTTTAAATGACAGTAATAGCTCTATATGACCCAATGATGTGGCCCAATTACTTATATGCCCAATTTGACCCAATGAACCATATGACCCAATTACCTATAGAACCACCAGAGCGAAGACGCTAAACGGCACCTCCAAACCCGAGAGCCCTCAAAAGACCTTTTGACGATGAATGCCTACATTATCCTGAGAAGAGATATTAAAAATCATGAATAGAAAAATGGCCGAAATTTTTTGGGTAAAAATATATTTTTTTTCGCTGGTAGGAACCTACCAATAAACTTTCTCCAAGCAACATAGCTGGAAATGAAAGTAAAAGTTCAATATGAGCAAATAGCTTATGTGGCCCAATAACTTATATGCCCAATTTGACCCAATGAACCATATGACCTAATGACTCATATACCAATTTGACCCAATGAACCATATGACCTAATGACTCATATGCCCAATTTGACCCAATGAACCATATGACCTAATGACTCATATGCCCAATTTGACCCAATGAACCATATGACCTAATGACTCATATGCCCAATTTGACCCAATGAACCATATGACCCAATCAGCCATATGACCTAATCAGCCATAGAACCCAATGTCCCACATGACAAGACCCAATGACATTTATGACCCATATCACCCTCAGAGCGAAGACGCTAAACGGCATCTCCAAACCCGAGAGCCCTCAAAACACCTTTAGACGATGAATGCTTACATTATCCTGAGAAGGGATATTAAAAATCATGGATAGAAAAATGGCCGAAATTATTAGGATGAAAATATATTTTTTTTGCTGACAATTATGTTAGCTTTCGTCAAGCAACTGGAAATGAAAGTAGCCGCTATAGAGTATATATATGATCCATACATATATACATATAATCACGCCTTTATCCCTAATGGGGTAGGCAAAGCGTAAACGACCTAAACAAAGGCCGTTCTGCCGCGTCTGACAGAGTCTTGAGGGCCATTCAAGAAAGATTTGTACGTATATTGCTGTAGTGACAAGTTGTCAGCCCATCGCCTAAATTACAATATACTGAAACCCTCAGATCCCTTCTAAGGAAACCCAGCTAAGGGATCCGAGGGTTTCAGTATATTGTAATTTAGGCGATGGGCTGACAACCTGTCACTACAGCAATATACCTACAATTCTATCTTAAATAAACCCTCAAAACTTTGTCAAACGTGGCGGGACGACTATTGTTTAGGTCGTTTACGCTCTGCCTACCCCATTAGGGATAAAGGCGTGATTATATGTATGTATGTCAGATCCCTTAGCTGGTTTTAACAGCATGCTCGGGAGGAAATGCAGCTGGCACATTCTATGTTGTATGTATTCATGTTTTTCTCTCACTCCCAGTCCAGCATGGAAGATCACCCAATGCCTATAACCCACCGAGCACCCATGGTCATGGCATAACGGACCGAAACACGAGAGACGCGCAAAGACGCGACGCATGTATATACAAACATATACATGTTAATAGGCATTAGGGTAATAGTGAGGCCACTATTGTCCAGCAATGCGTCACTACCCACCGTTGTGGTATACGGCACAAAGAAAAATGACTTCGACGCCCAGCTAGCTGTTGAACTTATGCCTTCTACATGCTCAAACCTCTTTTCGCTTAGCGTGCCACTTGTGCGCAATGGTCTCAAGCAACTGAAAGTTCTTCGGGCAGCTAACTAGGTCGCCGTAGTACACGGGTCCAACACTTCGTTGTTTCAGCGACTTCAACATATCCCTTTGCTCCTTATCATACAGCGGACACTCCCAAAGAATGTGATCCCGCGTTTTTTTAGGTTCGCCACAGTCACAATCAGCTGTTGGAACCCAATGGTCTATGTGATCCAATGACCCACATGCTTAATTTGATCCAATGAACCATATGACCCAATCACACATAGAACCCAATGTTCCACATGACCCAAAGACATTTATAACCCATATCACCCTCAGAGCGAAGACGCACGTAAGAGCACCTCCAAATAAGAGATCTGAAAACACCTTTTGACGATAAATGCTTACATAGGTAGCAAATCGTAGTTGCAAAAATCACGACTTAACTAATATAAGTCTATCCCTGTCATTTTCTATCATGAGAGAACAGAAGGGGACGGCAACAATTTTAGTCAAGATTTAGTTGTGTGCTTAAGGAATCGGTACCACTATCCTGGAGATAATTATTCATAACAGCTTCTTCTTCTTTCACTTAAGAGCTGGGCTCTTGTCGGTGGAGCAACTTCCATTTTTGTCGATCATTGGCCAGTTCTTTGATACCGGTATTTTCAATAATCTTTGAAAATGCCAAGCATGCTAAGTCGATTTATTTCCTAAACAAAAATCATATTATTATAAATTTATAATCTATTATCTACCATGCTGGACTGGGAGTGAGAGAAAAACATAGAATGTGCCAGCTGCATTTCCTCCCGGGCATGCTGTAAAAACCAGCTAAGGGATCCGAGGGTCTCAGTATATTGCTATTTAGGCGATGGGCTGACAACCTATCACTAAAGCAGTATATCTACAAATCTATCTTAAGTAACCCTCAAAACTTTGTCAGTCGTGGCGGAACGACCTTTGTTTAGGTCGTTTACGCTCTGCCTACCCTATTAGGGATAAAGGCGTGACTATATGTATGTATGTATGTATAAATTTATAATTAATAATGATGGATTGAAAAATAGCTTAGATTTTAAGGTTAAAAATAAAACGGTCTAAGCATACAAAAATAGACAGCCTAGCCTAGTCTAGTGGTCCTTAAGTTCATGAGGGTCAGTCGGAGGAGACTGACAAAAATGCACTAAAATAACGTACATACATAAATATAATCACGCCCTTATCTCTAATGGGGTAGGCAGAATGTAAACGACCTACACAAAAGGTCGTTCCGCCACGTCAGTCAAAGTTTTTGGGCGTTAGATTTGTAGGTTAACGTTACAGCGCATAAGGTTGCATTTGTATTTTTATCAGGCGCTACCGTGATCTTGAAAGTATTTAGGCTTAAAAACGATTTTTACTGACTATTGACACTCTCCCTACACCGCAAGAACTATGAGTGTGATTTTACGTATGTAACTACACGTTGCTTCCGTGCTGGGCTGGGAGAGATAGAAAAACATAGAATGTGCCAGCTGCGTTTCCTCCCGGGCATGCTGTAAAAACCAGCTAAGGGATCCGTGGGTTTCAGTATATTGTAATTTAGGCGATGGGCTGACAACCTGTCACTACAGCAATATACCTACAAATTTATCTTAAATAACCCTCTAAACTTTGCCAGACGTGGCGGAACGACCTATGTTTAGGTCGTTTACGCTCTGCCTACCCCATTAGGGATAAAGGCGTGTTTATATGTATGTATGTATGTAACTACACGTGGGCGTGGCCCCCCATTGTCTAGCCGGAATGAAATGCAATAAAAGGCCGAAGTTGCGAAGATTCCGGACTCAAGTACACTCACGTGCAAAAGCTGTTAGTTGAAGAGCACTGTCTCCGTGGCCTAGTGGTCTGAGCCATGGATTCCCTATCCAAAGGTCGTGGGTTCGATTCCCAAGGGAGGAACATACAAACATACATATAATCACGCCTTTATCCCTAAGGGGGAGGGCAAAGCGTAAACGACCGAAACAAATGTAGTTCCGCCACGTCTGACAACGTTGTGTGACGACCACGATCAAAAACACAATCTAGATTGACGAATAAACGTACCCTCCCAAGCTGAAAATCAGAGGCATATTAGAAGAATAATATTTTTCAAAACAAAGATATTTGGCCTCTGACATGGTTTGAGTAACGACCACTATCAAAGACAGCGACCGGGACCGACGGTTTAACGACGGTGCCCTCCGAGACACGGAATCCTTTTTCTTTTCGAACAATCAGGTGATTCAGCCTGCAATGTCCAAACCAAACTGGGCAAAATCTCACAAAATGATAAATTGACTAATATATCAGAGGCCAGTGCTAAGCATAGGTGGCTTGAAAACTATGGCCTAATCTAGGATTGGATCTGGTCCTGTGTAAAAATCAGTACCCTCGTTCAATCACCTAGATTTGGAAGCCGACCCCATGACCCCACGGGATAAGGCTTGGGAGTTGATGATGATTTGTGTGGGAATAGAACCCAGGACCTCCAGATCGTAAGTCCATGCCTCAGACCACTAGACCACGGAGGCAGTTGCATACTCAAATGCCCTGAGGCGCGTACGTTAGGCAAGAATTTCTCCTTTGATTTTGTGCAAAACGGAGAGGAGAGAGTGAAGCGTAGTTATTTGAATATTTTGAATATGGAACTCATTCAACACGTTCGTACGTTCACAAGAGCATTCTTCGCGCCATCGGCTTCCGTTGAAGAGCGTTTGTACCGAGCGGTGGCTCCCTCTCTCGTTAAAAACTCATAGCTCGCAAATAATACGAGGTGTAAGGGGCAGCGTCCCACGACCAGAAGTCGTGTGATTCTTAAATACGGCTTCTGATAGGGGTTGCTCAGTCAACGAAACAGAACAACTATCACTAAGAATTTATTTCAGGAATTGAAAAAAATATGCTTTTCCATACAAACTGTCTGATCCTGGTAGTAATTTTGTATAGGAACGTCTTTTTTTTCAAATCCTGAAAGAATATCCTGGTGAAAGTTGTCCAGTTTCGTTGTCCGAACAAACCCTATCAGTTGGCGGGAGGCTGTCCTTTACACCCAATAGAATATTTTAAAACTGTGGGTTACTACCGAAATTTCCGCCAAAAACGGCTGTGATACAGGGTTTTTTGGTTACAATTTGTATGGAAAATGGGATGTATTTTTCTTTCTTATTTCGTAAAAATTGTTGAATTTCGTTTTCTGAGCAACCCCTACCAGTTTTCGTACTGACTAAAAATACCCGGTATACTCGGCATACTTCACTTCTTTCTGTTGCACCCTGTATGTGTCGCAGGAAAGTGACGAAAGCAGGGATTCCGCGAAATCACGAAAGAAGGCGTAATAGACTTGTCATTACGTCTTGTTACTGAAAATGTTTAGGCAGTCGTTTAAATCGTTTATTTCAACTTAACATTGTACATAATTAATACCAAAGGCTGAAACCTCTTTTTAAGTATAGGAATACCTGTGCCAGGCGGTTTCGCTCTTCCATAGCCAATTCAATGTTCACATAGAGTTAAATCAATCAACAGTTAAATCAGTCAATTCACTTGTTTAGTGTAGTGAAATGAGGACATTGGTTTTTATAAACACAGAATGAGGTCATTTGTTTTTATACACATACATATTATAATCACGCCTTTATCCCTAATGGGGTGGTTTGAGCGTAAACAAAGGTCATTCCTCCACATCTAACAGTTTTGAGGGTTATTTAAGACAGATTTTTAGCTATATTGCTGTAGAGACAGGTTGTCAGCCTATCGCCTAAATTACAATATACTAAACCCTCAGATCCCTTAGCTGGTTTTTACAGCATGCCCGGGAGGGATTGCAGCTGGTTCATTCTATGCCTTTCTTTCGCTCCCAGTCCAGCATGAAAGAAATAATAGACTATGTTGCAGATTATCCTTGCGAGTGTCCCCCCTGACGGCGGCGTCACGCTGTCGCGTATGTATTGAACGAAATATCTGCCAACTACGAAGGCTTCGTACAGACGAACTGCATGTCATTATCATCACCCTAGCTTTATCCGGTAATTGAACGAAGGTACTGGTTTTTATACAGAGCGACTGCCATCTGACCTCCGCAACCAAAAAGGGAAATCAGACCCAACCCTAGACTAGTAACCAACCCAGCTGTCAAAGTTTTCAAGCCGCCAATGCTAAGCAATTGCCTCTCACATGGCTTAACGGCTAATATCTACAGTATTAAAGTATATTAACCGAGACCGACGGCTTACCGTGCCTTCTGAAGCATGGAAAAAACACCAAATAAACGTACATTATGAAATTCAAGAACCGAAAAACATATTGGTTCGTGGCCTAAAATATTTTTAAATTTAATTTAGCCCGTCTACGACTTAGTGAAGACAATTCTGTAAGAACACGACTTAACCTTAATCTCAACTATGATTATTGCCATCCCTTTTTTATGATAGAAAATGACAGGTATGGTTTGGACTTCTAATAGTTAAGTCGGGTGATTTGCCACGTCAAATTAGTGGCGTGGTATTCACTGATAGATAGATAGATAAAACCTTTATTTTATTTCCAACACGATATACCATACTTCCATGCTGGACTGGGAGAGATAGAAAAACATAGAATGTTCCAGCTGCCCTTCCTCCCGGGCATGCTGTTGAAGTCAGCAAAAGGGACTCGAGGGTTACAGTGTATTGTAATTTAGGCGATGGGCTGACAACCTGTCACTAAAGCAATACATATTACAATCTAAAATTGCCCTCAATTTTTGTCAGACGTGGCGAAAGCGCCTTTTACAAGGCGTTAAACGCTCTGCCTACCCCGTAAGGGATAAAGGCGTGATTTATGTATGTATGTATGTACATACCATAACAAAAAAAGAAAATGTATACAGTTAATTGACAAAAATAAAAAAGAACATACGATAAATTTACATCAAACTATAGACTAGAGCTTAACACTGCAAGTATTAACGGTTTGCAGTCGGTGTGCTGTTAATTATTAATCTACAGTTCGAGTTAAGAGTTATAGCTAATCTAGAACACAGTGCGATGCTATGCGCTAGGCAAGGGCATTCACTACAAGTATTAGTGATTTGCAGTCGGTGTGCAGTTGAACAGTAGTTCGTCTGAGTATACCTAGTCAGTCTAAAACACAGTGCAATGCTATGCGCCAGGCCATTCACTGCAAGGATTAGTGACTTGGCTGTATATGGCGCATAACGTTTGCGTTTTCTCATTTAGGACAAAAAAAGAAAATACTTATTAGAAAAGTTTTACATATATACTATCACACCTGTATCACTATTGTGGTAGGCAGAGCGTCAACGATCCAAACAAAAACAGTTTTGAAGTATAGATCTATATTATTGCTGTAGTGACAGGTTGTCAGCCATCGCCTAATTAATTAAAAGTTAAAGCTGGTTTACGCCGAGTTGTGGTCAATACCGAATAGTTCAGTTCCAGTAACGACAAATATTTAAGCTACTAAAGGTCCCAGTCCTCCGTCATCGCCTATTTGTTTGCCCGCGAGCGTGTGAATCGCTACTACTAGCGACATCTAGCAACCATAGTACGAACTATTTCCACCAGATTTAACTAAACCAAACCACCCATGCGCAATTTATTTCTAAACCATAGACAAATGCAGCTGTCAAGCTAAGATTTTCTTCTTCATGTTGGCAACATTGCTTTTCAATTTCAAACGGTTTTCGAGTGTGTAGTGTTTTGTAGCGTTGGATTAATTTATAAAACTATTGTGAAAGTGGTGTTTTCTTAGTGATAATAATGTCAATTTTCAATGAATTACTTCCAAAGCTCTTTGAAATATCAAATAATTCCGCTAAAAACTTCAAAGACGAGCTTGAGGTAACGATAATGCATCGATGTTTCAGTAGCCATTTTGCTCGAATTTTGGTTGTTTTATTAGCTTTTTATTTAAAATTCGTTATATTTCTAATCTTGCCTCCACTGTTTTTGGAATATTTATCATGTGAAGTGTGTATTTAGTGTAACAAGTGGTAATTTACAGGCGGCTTTAGACTGCTTGGATAAATTTGAAGAGGAGTATCAAAATGGACGAGGAACCGCCAAAGAAAGGGCTCAGAGGGAGAAAGCCCGTATAACAACATTGCAAAGCATCCATGAAGACGACGGTAAGACATTTACATCTTTATCTTACTTAGAAACTTCGAAAACATACAGTATGTTATAACTCAGTTTTTGGGGTTAGCAATAAGATTTTACCCGCCTTTTTGTGTATTTATAAGTCTATTTATAGCCCAAATGTGTTGAATATTTGATCTATACACTTACATTTTCCTGTTAGTTTGTGTTATATTATAAGTAACCTGTTTTTACCATGGGAAATCTATCATGGAATCTCAAATAAAATTGTTTGTTAGCAAGCTTCATTGTTACTATAACTGAAATATTATTGGTCTCTTAAAGATGTAGTTTTCCGCTGTAGAAAAAAGCTTAACTCACTTATGGTGTTCTTGCACTGCTCACTATTTGGTTTGTATCTGTAAATATCTGTCTGTTTGATGTACAAGCTGTCATACATTTACTAGGAAGGCCAAATTGGATACAAACCAATTACGGAGCAGTGCAAGTAACAGTTAGTTTTGAGTCTTAAGGAGTTTCTAGCGCAGATGCTTCTCCACTGCTATAACACGCTGTGAAGCAGTAGTAACTATTGCATTATGTCAAAAGTATTCTATGAATCAATGTTGAAGAATAAATTATTCATTATTTTAGATCTTTCACTAGGTGCTCTGCATCATTTGATAATTCGAATCCTCTCGAAAATCCTAGAGATTTTGCGAAAACGTGGATAATTAGACAATGTTAAAAACATTCAAATCTTACTGGAAATAGTCAGGATTTTTGTGTAAAAACTTATTGTTCCACAGGCTTTATAAGTGGTTAAACAGTGACAGACAATAAGTGTAGTGAAGTGACTAAAACTAACTTGAACTGATACACATGCATACATACATATAATCACGTCTTTATCCCTAATGGGGTAGGCAGAGCGTAAACGGCCTAAACAAAGGGTGTTTCGCCACGTCTGACAAAGTTTTGAGGGTTATTTGAGATAGATTTATAGGTATATTGCTATAGTGACAGGTTGTCAGCCCATCGCCTAAATTGCAATATACTGAAACTCTCGAAGCCCTTAGCTGGTTTATATAGCATGCCCGGGAGGAAATGCAGCTGGCACATTCCTTGTTTTTCTCTCGCTCCCAGTCAGTAATTTATTATTTTTGTAGATGAGACCACCACCCCTGACGCAGCGAAGCCGACGACCAAACCTGATGACAAGCTACCAGAGACCAAGAGACGTGTGTCCAAGAAACGCAGCAAGGATGAGGTTGAGGGCATGTCCAGTCCGGAACAGGACAAGCGGGCTAAGAGAAATGCCTCAGTTAAAGCGCAGAGTATTATTAGCAAACAGGTATGTGTAAAATAGGATTGTACAGATTATAAAATTATTAAATTCACATGCTACATTACATAACTTACCGCTACACATTTTTCTTTGACCCAAAGGTTGCCTGGAAGAAATTGCTACCTTAGCAATAAGGCCGCCTATGTTGTTATATGTTGTGTTGTGTGATTTGTATTCTTACGTGCAATAAAGTATTTTTATGGTTTGTTATGTTATGTTATAAATCAAATTCGAGTGATATTATTAATCATTATGTATGAAAATATTACACTTGGCTAGCATTGTCACCTTAATCTGAATTCCAACTGCAAAGCATACTGGCGGACACAACCTGCTTCTTTTCTTCCTTGTAAAAATTGGTAATGGGAGAAAAACGTTTCAGTCTATAGCAATTTGTAATCTTATCCAAAATTCCCATCACACTACTGACTATGACACAGCTAAAATGCACTTTTAGAGGTTGTAGAAGATAAGACTGTAATTTTTATACTATGTAAGTAAATGCCAAAAATAATCCATAGAAAATATGTATTCTTTTTCTCTCTATAGGATGAAAGAGAAATATTGAAGGAATTAAATGAAGAGGGAATCGCTTTAGTGTCTACTACAAAAGTGGTAAAATAACAACTATACTTGCACATGTAGAAACTGTAATTTTAATGTAGAATTTTGCACACATATCCCCTTGCTTATTTCTGCACCGCAATCAGCCTTAGGTCTCATGATGATGTCCTAAAATACGGGGTGTAAGGGACAGCATCCCAAAACTGATAGGGGTTGCTCAGTCAACAAAACTGGACAACTATCAGCAGGATTTTTTTTCTCAGAATGTGTTTCCATGCAAATTGTCTGATCAAGTTGTCATTTTGTATTTGGTCAAATTTTATGCTCATCTCCTGAAAGAATTTTGTTCAGTTACGTTGACTGAGCAACCCCTAAAACAGTTTTACTCAAGCAGCTTTGTTTTCATGTAAGTTGTTTAGTTTCATAGGTAGGTTTACATTCGAAAGTCAAGTCAGCAATTTTTATTTAATCAGTATTTTCATTTAGATCACACAGTAATTTTGCACCTGCGATGCAAATGTCTTCCATGCTGGCCTGGAAGCGAGAGATAAACATAGAATGTGGCAGCTGCATTACCTCCCGGGCATGCTGTAAAATCCAGCTAAGGGATCCGAGGGTTTCTGTATATTGTAATTTAGGCAATGGGCTAACAACCTATCACTACAGCAATATACCTACAAATCTAACTTAAATAACTCTCAAAAAATTTACAGATGTGGCGGAACGACTTTTGTTTAGGTCGTTTACGCTCTGCCTACCCCATTAAGGATAAATGCGTGAATGTATGTATGTATGATGCAAATGTGGGGTACACCCACAGACCATGTCCATTTGATTGCTTGCTCCACATGCCTCACCACTTGCTCCCGAGAGCAGTTAATGCAGGCATAACTGCCTCCGTAATGTATGGCTTTCATATATTGATATATCTGAATTAGTTAATCTGCGCATAGAGGGTTTGTCATCTGCTCAACACAATTATGATAGTTCTAATTTACGATTGCTTTCTGTGCAGCAGTTACAAAACTTATATTCCGGCTATCACAAACTTTATACTGATGGTTCCAAAAGCGCTCAGGGTGTTGGTGCTGCTCTTTTTGACCCTTTGAACGATATCTCTGTTAAAATTAAGCTTAGAGGAGATTTCTCGATTATGAGAGCAGAGTTGTATGCCATATTCGAAGCTCTGCAATTTATTCAAATCAAGAAATTTGACAGGGTTGTTATTTTAACGGATTCGAGGAGTGCTCTCCAACATCTTGTGCGTTGTGTTTCTGGGGCGCGTTGTACGCCGATTGCTTATCAGATACTTGATCTAATTATAAAATTACAGTCATTTGTTACACTTAGATTTCAATGGGTGCCCTCACATGTTGGTTTGAGAGGTAACGAAATAGCAGATCAACTGGCAAATGAAGCAGTTTGTGATGGTAGGGATGTACAATGTGAACCTTATTATACTGAAGTGTTTAGTAGTGTCAAAGGTTATTGTAAAGAAAGATGGAAGGAAGTTTTTAACGAGGTTTCAGTCACTAAAGGTATTTGGTACAGGACCCTTTTGGATGAACCACATTTTTTACCGTGGTTTGACTCTGCGAGCCTTACAAGAAAAGAACTTGTTTCCACACTGAGGCTGCGTTCTGGGCACATTCCAGGAAACAAATTTTATCACATGATGGGTGTGAAACAGTCTCCTCTTTGTTTGACATGTAACAAGATTGATGATCTAAATCATATAATGCTGGAGTGTTCCCGGAATGCAGATCTGAGGGCTAGATTTATAGGTTCAGAAAATGGTAATAATGGTCAGCTAAATTGTTGGTTGGCAGACCCGCTATCCAGCAGAGCGGTTGCGTTGTACCGTTTTCTGACTATATATGGTTAAATACATGTATTTTAATTATGTGAAAGATACCATGAGGCTGGCATAGTCACCAGATGACTGAAGCCTCGTTAAAAATTTTGAGAAAAAAAAAAAAACTGCCTCCGTGGTCTAGTGGCTAGTGCCATGGACTCCTGATCCGGAGGTCCTGGGTTCGATTCCCAGGGGGGAAACACCAAGTTGATATATGAGAATAAATCACTTTGTGAGTTTTTCCCCAGTTTGGTTAGGACATTGCAGGCTGGATCACTCGATTGTCCGAAAATAAAAAGATTTCGTGCTTCGGAGGGCACGTTAAGCTCTGACACCAGGGTTCATCGGGTCCATCGACTCGATAACCACTTGACAGACGAAGACCGACAACGCAGTCCTATTTGCACTGCTACAGCACACATTGTCTTAAGTTTACATGTACATGTTGTCTTTTGTTTATTTTTGTTGTAATTTAATTTCAGAATCTTTTTTTTTTGTAATATTTGTATGACTGTAGTGTACCATATAAACGTTTATTAATTTATCTATCAGTCAGGGCTGCTGGGATAGGGAAATTAAAAAAAAAAAGGCAAGGTGTTATCTTGTAATCGACAGAAGATAGAAGAAAAAGACAGGCATGTCTTTTAGATTTGCATGCATACATATAATCACGCCTTTATCCCTAATGGGGTAGGAAGAGCGTAAACGACTTAAACAAAGGTCGTTCCGCCATATCTGACAAAGTTTTGAGGGATATTTAAATTTGTAGGCATATTGCTGTAGTGACAGGTTGTCAGCCCATCGCCTAAATTGCAATATACTGAAACCCTCGGATCCCTTAGCTGGTTTTTACAGCATGCCCGGGAGGAAAAGCAGCTGGCACATTCTATGTTTTTCTGTCGCTCCCAGGCCAGAATGGAAGTATTATTGCAGGTTTATTATTAGATTTGCAAATCTAAATTGGGCTCTCAAACAAACGGTGCCGTGCCAGCTGCTTGAGTAATTTTGTTTTAGGGGTTGCTCAGTCAACATAACTGAACAAAATTCTTTCAGGAGATGAACATAAAATTTGACCTTCCCATACAAAATGACAACTTTCATCAGACAATTTGCATGGAAACAAAATCCTGCTGATAGTTGTCCAGTTTTGTTGACTGATCAACCCCTATCAGTTTGCAAATCTAATAATAAACCTGCACAATGGCGGCAATTCTGAACGTACTATTCCTTAACTAATTCTTAGCTAGCGCTGCCACTTTCTTAACTTTGACATAAGAACAGGATAGCAAATGAACACATGACTTTGACATTCCTTATCTGACGTAAGACGCTTTAAATAAGAAATTAGCATAGAGCGTGCTTCCTTATTTTTCGTCTATTCTCACTTGGACTTTTGTTTTTATACAATAATATTTTATGCAAATATTTACGTGTCATTGGTATTTTACGTCAAATATGCAGTCTTATGTCAGATTAACACCCACACACTATATTGCACACTATATTTGTAAATTACATTTCTTTTGTGTTTATGCAATAAAGTATATATATATAAGAATGTCAAAGTCACGTGTTTATTTGCTATCCTGATCTAATGTCAAAGTCAAGAAAGTGACAGCGCTACCTAAGAATTAGAATTAGGATTATGTCGCGAGAATCGACGCTAATAAGAACTCTTATCATTATTTTCAGGTGAACGTGAACTTAACCCAGAAAATGCGTCGCGACGACTCGATGCAAGCTGAGAAGAAGTCGCGTCGACGCAAGGAAGACGATAAGGAAAATGATCCAGTAGCTACTATACAGAGTAAGTTATTCTTACTTATATACTTTAATCTAAAGCCCGATGGTGTAGTGGATAGGGCCGCTGCCTCCTGAGCGGGAAGGTCGTGGTTCGAATCCCACCACGTACCAATGTGTTTTTCAGTTTTCGAATTTCATATGTACGTTTATTCGGCGCTTTTTCCGTGCTTCGGAAGGCACGTTAAGCCGTTGGTCCCGGTTAATATCGTTTAATACCGTAGAACTTCCATGCTGGTCTGGGAGCGAAAGAAAAACATAGAATGTGCCAGCTGCATTTCCTCCCGGGCATGCTGTAAGATCCAGCTAAGGGATCCGAGGGTTTCAGTATCTTGTAATTTAGGCGATGGGCTGACAACCTGTCACTACAGCAATATACCTAGAATTCTATCTTAAATAACCCTCAAAACTTTGTCAGACGTGACGGAACGACCTTTGTTTAGGTTGTTTACGCTCTGCCTACCCCATTAGGGATAAAGGCGTGATTATATGTATTATTATATGTATGTATATGTATGGGACCAGCGTCCAGTCAACGACACTGAACAACGGTTTTTTTTTTCAGAAAGTGAAAATTAATGACTTTTCCATACAAAATATTCATCTCGATCAGACAATGAATAATCATAACATAACATAAAAATACTTTATTGCACGTAATAATACAACACAACAGATAACAAAAAAAAGTACAACATAGGCGGCCTTATTGCTAAAGTAGTAATCCTACTGAAATTTATTCAGTGTCGTTGACTGAGCATATTATAATACCCTATCAGTTTGCGAGGGTTTCAGTATATTGTAATTTAGGCGATGGGCTGACAACCTGTCACTACAGCAATATAGTTACAAATCTATCTTAAATAACCCTCAAAACTTTGTCCGACGTGGCGGAACGACCTTTGTTTGGGTCGTTTACGCTCTGCCTACCCCATTAGGGATAAAGGCGTGATTATATGTATGTATGTATCATTTTGCGGGACGCTGTCCCTTACACCTGGTATGTATGTTTTCTTTATATATTTGTTTTCTCCACAGTCAAGCAAGAGAAGATATCGCTGCCTCCAGAGCCAATGGACACGGATACTTTGCCGCTGGATGTGGCTGCAGATGTTATAGTGAAGAGAGAAGCCAGTAAGGATGGTGTTGCCATGCCGCCGCCTGCAGCGCCCGTGCCTAGTGAGTAAAATTAAAAAATGTTTAGTTTAATCATCATCATTCGTGAGCAGGATAAAAAAAAATATATATTTTGAAATAAAAAAACTTATAAATCGCGATTTATTTAATAAATCACAATTAATCTCAATTTAGTATTTGGTCCAAGATTTCGCAATAAAAAAGCTAAAACTAGTTCGAATATTAAGCACAAAATCAAAGGTAATCCGCCCAGTCACTTTTTACAGAAATATATATTTTGTGAAGAGGAACACTGTGAATTTAAATATGGCGATAGTTTTTTCAATTGGGAAAAGAATATAGAAAATATGTTATGTAAATTTTATTTGAAATTAATTTGTATTTCCAGTATATACGTAGATATTTTTTTATGCTATTCATAGTGCTCCAAAGCCAATCCAATCCAACACTCCGCCCTGAACTTGACTCTCTGACCCGGATTTTTTTGATTTATTGATTAAAACTTCTGTCCTTCCATTTTGTACTGGGAGCGAAAGAAAGACATAGAATGCGCATTGCTGCATTTTCGCCCAGGCATTCTGTAAAAACCAGCTCAGGGATCCGAGGGATTCAGTATATTGCAATTTAGGCGATGGGCTGACAACCTGTCACTACAGCAATACATACATACATACATAAAATCACGCCTTTATCCCTAATGGGGTAGGCAGAGCGTAAACGAACCAAACAAATGTCGTTCCGCCACGTCTGACAAAGTTTTGAGGGTTATTTAAGATAGATCTGTAAGTATATTGCTGTAGTGACAGGTTGTCAGCCCATCGCCTAAATTACAATATACTGAAACCGTCGGATCCCTTAGCTGGTTTTTACAGCATACCCGGGAGGAAATGCAGCTGGCACATTCTATGCTTTTCTCTCGCTCCCAGGCCAGCATGGAAGGAATACAGCAATATACGTACAAATCTATCAAATCATTTATTTAAACCTCAAAACTTTGTCAGACGTGGCGGAACAACCTTTGTTTAGGTCGTTTACGCTCTGCCTACCCCATTACTGATAAAGGTGTGATTATATGTATGTATGTATTAATTTCTTTTCTTTCCATGCTGGACTGGGAGAGATAGAAAAACATAGAATGTTCCAGCTGCCCTTCCTCCCGGGCATGCTGTAAAAGTCAGCAAAAGGGACTCGAGGGTTACAGTGTATTGTAATTTAGGCGATGGGCTGACATCCAGTCACTATAGCAATACACATTTTAATCTAATATTGCCCTAAATTTTTGTCAGACGTGGCGAAAGCGCCTTCTACGAGGCGTTTAACGCTCTGCCTACCCCGTAAGGGATAAAGTCGTGATTTTATGTATGTATGTATTAATTAAAACTTTTATTGACTAACACAAAACAGTTTTGGACTGACTGCATCCAACTGCCCCCGCAATATTTTGACTACTCCTCAATAGAATGTTTCTGAATAGCCTCCTAAGCAGTAAGTTTAAAGGGTTACTGTGTCTATGTATCGTGCCAGATTTTACCATGATTAAGTATCTGCTTCTGTGTTCTTATTTGAAGTAAACTTTTAAACAATCTCTTTTTATTTACCCAGAGCCCCGCAAAGCCCTCCAGAAGGAAAAAAAGAAGGACAAAGAAGATGAAAGCGTGGCGAGTGATAGTGAAGAATCTGGCAGAAGTAGAAGAACCACCAAGACTCGTAAAGAAACAGAAAGTATGCCGCCACCGCCCGCGCCCGCGCCTGGTAAGTTCATACATGTATAAAGTCATGCGTTTATCCCTAATGGGGTAGGCAGAGCGTCAACGACACTTAACAAATTTTAAGGGCAATTTTAGATAGTAATATGTATACAGCATGGAAGCAGAAGGTAGCCGGAACATTCTATGTTTCTCTAAATCTCCTAGTCTATCATGGAAGAAAAATGAAAGTTGAATCTGTAAGTTCAGTAACTAATATTTTGGTTAGGACAATGCTGGCTGAATCACCTGATTGAAAGGAAGGAAAAAGATTTCGTGCTTCGGAGGGTATGGTAAGCTTTCGGTCCCGGTAGTGGTCGTTACAAAAACCATGTTAAGAGGCCTATATAGCTGTGTCAGTTTGTAAACCCATAATAGGCGGGTTTAATCGGAGGGTTTAAAAACTGACACCAGGGTTCATCGGGTCGATTGACTCGATACCCACACGACTAAAGAATAATATTTAAAGATGACAGTGTGGCGAGTGATAACGAAGAATCTGTCAGAAGTAGAATAACCACCAAGACTCGTAAACAAACAGAAAGTATGCCGCCACCGCCCGCGCCCGCGCCTGCGCCTGGTAATATTATACTTCTTTTTACACTTCGGGCCGTATTTTTAAACATTACTTGAGACTTCTTCTTTCACTTCTTTCTTCCACGCTGGACTGGGAGAGATGGAAAAACATAGAATGTTCCAGCTGCACTATAACAATACACCTACAAATCTATCTTAAATAACCCTCAAAACTTCGTCAGATGTGGCGTAACGACCTTTGTTTAGGTCGTTTACGCTCTGCCTACCCCATTAGGGATAAAGGCGTAATTATATGTATGTATCTTCCATACTGTACTGGGAGAGAAAGAAAAACATAGAATGTTCCAGTTGCCCTTCCTCCCGGGCATGCTGTAGAAGTCAACTAAAGGAATTCGAGGGTTACAGTGTATTGTAATTTAGGCGATGGGCTGACAACCTGTCACTACAGCAATACACATTACAATCTAAAATTGCCCTCAATTTATGTCAAACGTGGCGAAAGCGCCTTTTAGGAGGTGTTTTACGCTCTGCCTAAACAAACGCCACGTCTGACAAAGAGGGTTATTCAAGATGGATTTGTATTTTGTACGTATATTGCTGTAGTGACAGGTTGTCAGCCCATCGCCTAAATTGCAATATACTGAAACCCTCAGATCCCTTAGCTGGTTTTTACAGCATGCCCGGGAGGAAATGCAGCTGGCACATTCTATGTTTTTCTCTCGCTCCCAGTCCAGCATGGAGGAAAAACTATTGTAGTTTTATAGAAAGCAACTACCTGTGGCTTTATTATAGTAGATTTTACGACAAGTGCAAAAAAAATGGTTTTGTGCACGAGTTATAAACTCTGCTTTTCACTTCGATTGCGAGGAAAATTCAGAAAATTTTAGAAAAATATTGTAAATAAACTAAACAATTCATTCCCGCCATTGCACTTTTTAAATCATTCGACAGGAAACGTTAGGCTTGGAGTGGACACCTATACTGCCTACTATTTAATTAATTTTGTAATACTAATTAAAAACAGAATTTTACTGGAATTTGAATATCCTTTTATGTCATAAAAATCACAAATGTAAATATTATAAAATAACTTCCATGCTGGACTGGGAGCGAGAGAAAAGTATAGAATGTGCCAGCTGCATTTCATCCCGGGCATGCTGTAAAAACCAGCTAAGGGATCCGAGGGTTTTGTATATTGTAATTTAGGCGATGGGCTGACAACCTGTCACTGCAGCAATATACCTACAAATCAATCTTAAATAACCCTCAAAATTTTGTCATACGTGGCGGAACGAGCTCTGTGTAGGTCATTTACGCTCTGCCTAACCCATTAGGGATAAAGGCGTGATTATATGTATGTATGTATGAAATAACAAGTTCTATCTATAACTTTCTTTCTTCCATGCTGGCCTGGGAGCGAGAGAAAAACATAGAATGTGCCAGCTACAAATCCTCCCGGCCATTGTGTAAAAACCAGCTGAGGGATCCGAGGGTTTCTGTATATTGTAATTTAGGCAATGGGCTGACAACCTGTCACTACAGCAATATACCTACAATCTGTCTTAAATAACCCTCGAAACCTTGTCAGACGTGGCAAAACGACCTTTGTTAGTCCGTTTACGCTCTGCCTACTCCATTAGGGATAATGGTGTGATTATATGTATGTATGTATCTATAACTAATATTCTTTGTCTTAGAAGAGCAGAATTTATGGGTAGATACGTTTATGCCTTTCTGCACTACACCCCGCACAAAATGGCGCTTTCTGAGCATCTTATCTTATTTAGCCCACATCATCCCACTGCTGGGCAAAGGCCTCCCTCTTCTCCTTCCATTCATCCCTATTTTGAACCTCCAGGCGCCAGTCCTTCGAAAATGTGTCCAGAGCATAAGAAGTGAACAAGAGGTTTAGAATTAAAGTCACCACAGATTTATCAGCAACGATTCTACAAAATTTCTTCCATGCTGGACTGGGGCAGATAGAAAAACATAGAATGTTCCTGCTGCCCTTCCTCCCGGGCATGCTGTAGAAGTCAGCAAAAGCGACTTGAGGGTTACAGTGTATTGTAATTTAGGCGATGATGGGCTGACAACCTGTCACTATAGCAATACACATTACAATCTTGAAAATTGTCCTCAGTTTTTTTCGCCTCGCCTTTTTCGAGGCGTTTGACGCTCTGCCTACCCCGTAAGGGATAAAGACGTGGATATATGTATGTATGTATTCTACAAAGGAGATGTTAATTTCCAGTGGCCAGCGCCCGCGCCACCCGCGCGTCTTCGCGCGCCAGCACGCGAGCCACCAAGCAAGCGGACACAGAAGAAGCAGCCATGCCACCGCCTGAACCCAGGCCTAAGAGGACCAGAGCTAAGAAGGTAAAAGAAAAGAAAATTAATACTCAATACTCAAATGTTTATTGCATTCATATTGTACAAAAGATTTTAACAATACATAGTAAGGCGTCAATATGAACCCTGTTAGGGCACAGCAAACCTTATTTCTAGAAACTTAACCTAAAATCACAATAAATTATTTGTGAACACACATACTATTGAAATGTTTACATTTACTAGTATTTCAATATTATAATATTTATTATTATCACATACATTCTACTAAAATAATCATTTCAATTATAAATTGTTTAAATTAAATAAAATCATTAAGAAACTCTTGCAGGCAGTAGTAACTTTTTCCTATCAAGAATGTTTTTAGTACTGATTCTAATACTTGATCACTTTTTTTCTGTATAAATTTTGTAAAATTATTGTACACTTTGATTGACATGACATATGGCCCAGAATGAAACATTTCTAACGTTGAAAAGAGTACATGATAATGAAAGTAATAAAATTTAAATGATTATTAATGTGATATACTTAAGTGCTTATAATGTTTGACTTGCTGGACTGGGAGAGATAGAAAAACATAGCATGTTCCAGCTGCCCTTCCTCCCGGGCATGCTGTAGAAGTCAGCAAAAGGGACTCGAGGGTTACAGTGTATTGTAATTTAGGCGATGGGCTGACAACCTGTCACTATAGCAATACACTTTTCAATCTAAAATTGCCCCCAATTTTTGTCAGACGTGGCGAAAGCGCCTTTTACGAGGCGTTTATCGCTCTGCCTACCCCGTAAGGGATAAAGGCGTGATTTTATGTATGTATGTATGTAATTTACAATTATTAATAAATGTATCTCTATCTCTCTCTCTAGTTTGTTTTGTGGTCTTAGATTCTGAGGTAGGGAATACAATTTGAAAAGGTGCATGTTTTTTTTTTTTACTAGTAAACTAGGTTCTAGGATGTAAATAGATGTTAAGATCGATATCTCATTTTCTACAAAATACGGTTTACAACTTTCTAAATTATTTATATTAATAATAGCCAAAGGGAGTCACTGATCAGTGGATACTTGGAAATGGCTATCGTCGGCCTTTGCCCAGCAGTGGGGTCAAATAGGCTAGATATAAAGAAATTATTTTTCTTGTAACAAAAAGGGTATATGTTTGATTTTTTGTATGTATTCTAGAAATCTTTAAGTTCTTTTAATTTTAATTTAATAAGAGAATAATTGTTTAATTCACTATTTAACTCTATGTGAACACTGAATTGGCTATGGAAGAGCGAGACCTCCTGGCACAGGTATTCCTATAATTAAAAGGAGGTTTCAGCGTTTGGTATTAATTGTGTACAATGTTAAGTTGAAATAAACGATTTATTATTTTTATTATACGTACCCGAAAGAATATGAACCAGTCCATGAAACAATTTTCCCAAAGGAACATTGGTCGAAATACGAAAAAAGAAATTTGAGCTTCCATACAAAATGCATCAGCTGATAGCTCGTGTAGTATGGGAAGTAACTTTTATTCCTATTCCGACGTATGTTCCTTTGGAAAAGTTGTTCAGTTTCATGGGCAGGTTCACATCCTTTCGGGTGCATATAAACCTTTCTGTTACACGTTGTATAATTTCTAAGCATCAAAAACATTCTCCTGCTTGTCATAACTATTAATTATCTTGTCCGTTTTTGCAGAAAGTATCTGAAAGCTCAACCGAAAGTGAAAAGAACTTTACTCAAACCTCTGTAGAGAATGGACCAGGTAAGTTTTAAACATTTTATCGAGCAAAATTTTTAATATTACCTAGTAAAAAAAAATCTATAACTAAACTTAACTTTACATCATGTTTTAGCTTCCCCAGCTGAGAAACCAAGACCGAAAAGGACGAGAAGAGGAAAAAATGCGTAAGTTATATTAACATTTTGTTTATACATAGTTAGAAATCTTATTTGTAACCCGTTAAAAATGATGTTTTCTCAAATGTTTTTGTGAGAAACATTTATTTATTTATTTACAGGACCTTAACCCAATTTTTTACATATATATATATATTACTTACATTAGTTATTAAATATTATTCAATTGAAAAACAATTCAGTGCCGTTTCTGTGAACTTCCGCAAAGAGCAATTGAAAAGATCAATGTCTCTCTCCAGCTTGTTTTCATCGCATCTTCAATATCAGTTTACGAATAAATTTTAAACACACACACACATAATCACGCCTTTATCCCGAATGGGGTAGGCAGAGCGTAAACGATCAAAGAAAAGATCGTTCCGCCACGTCTGACAAGTTTTGAGGGCTATTTTAGACTGAAATGTGTATCGCTATAGTGACAGGTTGTCAGCCCATCGCCTAAATTACAATATACTGAAACCCTCGGATCCCTTAGCTGATTTTTACAGCATGCCCGGGAGGAGATGCAGCTGGCACATTATGTTTTTCTATCACTCCCATTCCAGCATTGAAGCTTAAAACTAAAATAAATAATAAACAAAATTTAAGTTTATTATTTATTTATTGTTTAATAAGTCATATACAGTCATTATTACATAAAATCATAAAACAAGGAGATCATCCAGCGCGTCTCCACGAGACATGGTCCCCAGCATACTGGCAGCATTTCAAAGTCAAAGTCTAAAAGTCAAAGTCAAATAATTTATTTCCAAATAGATTCCTAAGAACACTTTTAGAAAGTCACAAGCGAGTCTATTACATAGAAAATTAAATTATATCTATGTCACAAAAAATAAAATAAAACTATATCACAATGAAGAAGAAGCATTAGAAACTCGCACTTTGCGCCTCTCTCTTCGTTTTATCTTATTCTTACTTTTGTCCTTTTTTTGTTCAAAATAGGGTTTGTGACCGCTTTTCTCTTTTGACCGATTTCCTCTTTGAATGGCCGAGCTGATTCGCTGGGCGAGGTAAGCGCCAGATCTGCGAGCGCCAGTGGTCTTGTTGAGATGCGCCGAAAGATCTGCAATTTTATTTATTTATAGGTAACCAACATTTTGAAAACTTATTTGTAACATTTTGTTGATATGTATTTAGAAAACTTATTCGTAAACTGATGTTTCTCACGAAAACATCATTTTATTATTATTATTTTGAGGACAGGCAGCATATATATGCTGATTGGTCCTATCAGTGTTTGGAGTTATGTTGTTCGGTTATCACTATTCACTATTATTATAAAGTCTATTGTTCATTTAATATGGTTCATAATTGTTTATAAATTAACAGCCTTTTGGACAACCATTATCAAATTAGAACAAAAAAAAAAATTACAGCGATAAAGAAAACGATCTCCAAAAGTCAGAAGAACCACAGACTACTAAACACAAGGAGACTCCGCTACAAATATCGCCCAAAGAAGAACGCGTCTCCGCAACACCACCACAGCCGCAAGCAAACTCGCCCGTCATACAGAAACCTAAGAAGGACAGGAATGACAAGAAAACTGGGAAAGCTAAGGGGAAGAAGCGACAGGATTCAGATGATAGTGTGCAAATTGTAAGTATATCCTTCCTGCCCTGCAGTGGGACACCTCAGGCTGTTAATAATAATATCTCAATAACAATAACCTGACATTACTCTCTTCTACAAAGACAATAACACAGCATACATAATTCTTCTTCTGTCGAGTGGGTATCGAGTCTATGGACCCGATGAACCCTGGTGTCAGAGTTTTTAAACCGCCTAGTAGCACTATTAGGCCTCTGACATGGTTTTGTGTAACGACCACTATCAAAGACAGCGACCGGGACCGACGGCTTAACGTGCCCTCCGAAGCACGAAATCTTTTTTTTCTTTTCGGACAATCAGGTGATTCAGCCTGCAATGTCCTACCCAAACTGGGGAAAAATTCACAAAGTTATAAATTCTCAAATATCAACTTTGTGTTTTACCCCCTGGGAATCGAACCCAGGACCTCCGGATCGGGAGTCCATGGCAGGCAGTTACATACATAATTGATATCGCAGTACCCAACACTCACAACATCCAATTAACTATTACAGAGAAACTCACAAAATACAGTAGCTATAGAAATCAGAGCCCAATGGAGAGCCCAAACAGTGCATATTGTACCAATTGTACTGCCGTCGATTGGAGTTATCCACAAAACACTCAAAAACAGTTTAAATACATTGAAAATCCATTATCAAGTGTCTCATATCATACCAAAGCAGCAACACTGAACACATGCCGCAAAGTCCGTAAATTTTTAACGACTTCTAACACATCTAACTCATATAACGACCCCTCCTCACTCGGCCGCGGCCCGTGAGACAGGAAATTCACCTCCGAAAGGAGAGATTATCAAAAGACAAAAAGAAAAATAATAATAAAAATCCTTCCTGAAAGGGGGGATCCTTTATGAAAAAGTGTATTTCTCTTTTTCAGTAAACTAGCGCTTGTTTCATTGTTAATTTATTTGTCAATATAAGCTAACAGTATTACACCAAAATGCTTATGTGATAAACATAAAATAATTAATTACATAAATTATTAAATAGGGAAAATTAAAAGTACAGTCAATTATTACATTATATAAAATTAATTAAAATTACATTACAATATTAGTCTGAATTTTTATAAAAACATTTAGAAATAAATAGGCAAAGTCACGAAATAATGATGATAAGTAAATGATGTTTAAACCCACCCCGCGAAATGTATAGTTTCTAATACAATATTTATTAACTGCCTCCGTGGTCTAGTGGCTAGTGCTATGGACTCCCGATCCGGAGGTCCTGGGTTCGATTCCCAGGGAGGAAAACACAAAGTTGATATTTGAGAATTTATCACTTTGTGAATTTTTCCCAGTTTGGGGTAGGACATTGCAGGCTGAATCACCTGATTGTCCGAAAAGAAAAAGATTTCGTGCTTTGGAGGGCACGTTAAGCCGTCGGTCCCGGTCGCTGTCTTTGATAGTGATCGTTACACAAAACCATTTCAGAGGCCTGATAGCTGTGCTACTAAAAACAACTGTTTAAAAACTCTGACACCAGGGTTCATCGGGTCCATAGACTCGATACCCACTCGACAGAAGAAGAATACAACAATAATGCAGCATCAATTTTAAGTTGATTTTGATAAATCAACGACTTCTTACTTGTTTGTTTAACGGAGGTGTTAGACCTCAACGTTTCGACTCTGATTGATTGATCAGTATGTATAACACTTGTTCGTCATTTATTGATAAGTTGATTATATTTAAAGTGTACAAAAGCTAAAAGAGACCAAACATTTAGCCAGGTTGTTTCAACCCAAGATAGCTAGTTAGAGCACTTTTACATATCGGCCATAAGGCATATGCCGCAATAAGGCCGCAGATTTAGATTCAAATCCCAGTCTCTAAGAAGTTTCTGGTTTCTATAATTTAGTGTGTAATTTCTTTGTTTTTTATTTCTATTTGAATTTGGTTTGACTAAATCTTCTACCGGGTGTAAGGGACAGCGTCCCCCATCCCCATCTCCCATCTGAACAACTTTGACCAAGAAATTCTTTCGCTAGTGTAAATAAAAATTGGATTTGCCATACAAAATGTCGACCTCGATCAGACAATTTCTATGGAAAATATATATTTTTTTTACTTCCCGAAAGAATTTCCTGGTGGAAGTTGTTTAGTGTCTTTGACTGAGCAACCCTTATCAGCTTGTGGGATGCTGTCCCTTACACGCCGTATAACAATCTCTTTTTTTATTTATTTTTTCAGCAAAACCTGACATCGCAATCCGAAGTGGACTCAACAAAAACACTCGACGAGACCAAAATAATACAAACAAACGTACAAATACAAAACATGAATGTTACGGTGACCATAAACAATGACATGGATAAGACTTTGGTGTTACCCAATGGGGTATATAGCCATGCGCCTCTAACACCTAAGAGTATGGTAAGTTAGCCTTCTGTTTGTTTTTATGCTTCGGATTGTTTTTATGCTACTTCCATGCTGGCTTGGGAGCGAGAGAAAAAATACTTCCATGCTGGCTTGGGAGCGAGAGAAAAAATACTTCCATGCTGGCTTGGAAGCGAGAGAAAAAATACTTCCATGCTGGCTTGGGAGCGAGAGAAAAAATACTTCCATGCTGGCTTGGGAGTGAGAGAAAAAATACTTCCATGCTGGCTTGGGAGCGAGAGAAAAAATACTTCCATGTTGGCTTGGGAGCGAGAGAAAAAATACTTCCATGCTGGCTTGGGAGCGAGAGAAAAAATACTTCCATGTTGGCTTGGAGCGAGAGAAAAACGTATAATGTGCCAGCTGCATTTCCTCCCGGGCATGCTGTAAAAACCAGCTAAGGGATCCGAGGGTTTTAGTATATTGTAATTTAGGCGATGGGCTGACAATCAGTCACTACGGCATTGTACCTACAAATCTATCTTAAATAACCCTCAAAACTATGTTAGACGCGGCGCAATGACCTTTGTATAGGTTGTTTACGCTCTGCATACTCCATTAGCGATAAAGGCGTGATTATATGTATGTATGGAAAGCATAGCCGTAATTTTTTCTGACATTCCGGTCAGTTTAGGAATTTTAATGCCATGTGATTATTTGCTATCTCGTTCTTATATCAAAATTGCGACAGTGACAGCGCTTATCAAACTGAATTTATGTTACTTGTTTTTCAACATATATTTTTCTTCTTCCGCAGCAAGTAAACGAAACTATGGTGATAGAAACAAACTGTCGAGAAACCATGGTTTTGGACAAACAGAACATCAACGACGCCACTGTGGTTATAGATAAGGATCCGAAACAGATCAATATCACTGATGATAATGATTCCTTGCTGACTGACGATGGGAGTGAGCCTGAGGTAAGCTTTTTGATGACATTTGACCCAATGACCCATATCACTCAATGACCCGTTTGACCAAATGACCCATTTTACTCTGTGTCCTATATGACCCAAAGAGCTATATCTCCCATTTGACCCGATGATCCATATAACCCATGTGGCCTATTTGACCCAACGACCTACAAAGATCCATTTGACCCCATGTCCCAATGCTCCATTTGACCCAATGACCCATATCAATCAATGACCCGTTTGACCCAATGACCCATTTTACCCAATGCCCTATTTGACCTAATGATCCATATGACCCATGTGACGTATTTGACCCAACTACTTAAATAGGCTAAGTTTGTACATACATACATACATATAATCACGCCTTTATCCCTAATGAGCAGAGGTCGGAAATTCGGGTGCAAAAAAAGTAAAAACCCACTGTTGGAGCTACTAAGAGTTGCTACAACCACCTTTTTCAAGATTTTTAGGGCCCCAGTTTATTTTTCTTTATTAAATTGTTTTAGTAATGCCAATGTGTTCTTTGCGTCAATATAAGTCGAAACTGTTTGCAATTTTTTTTGATATTTGTTTTAATTTGAAAGATAAAAGTAGAAATGAGTTTTCAATGTACTGAAAAATATTAAAAATATCGTTTGATTGTTTGATATTTTTATTGAATACCCTTTATAAATGATTTCTACAATGCTTTTATTATTATTACACAAAAATTAGAATGGGGCCCTCGGGGGCCCAAAAGCGTTTTATTTCTTTAAAAAAAATTGCGGAGAAAATTAAAATTAAAATTCGTATTTGGCAAGGTTAAGACAAGAAAAACGCTTTTTACTCTTGTATTTTTTTCTATACGGTTGATAGTTTCAGGATAAATTGATGTTGAAGTTAGCAGGACACAATCGTTCAAAACCAAGCAAAGTAGTGGTTTTTATGGTGAAATCGTCTAGGTTAAGAAGAGATAGGCAAGAAGTGCCTTGCCTATCTCTTCTTAATCTCTCTTGTTATTTTTTCTCTACGGTTGACAGTTTCACAGTGAATTGATGTTAAAGTTATTAGGACATTTTTTGGGCCTCTCTCTTTGAGTATGTGCGACAAGGTCAGCATATTGACTGTATCTGTCTAAGTGCGTTTAGGATGTATTGTCTTAATTTTTGGTGTGTAAAATATGGCAAGTACACAAAATCAAAAGTGTATTACATGTAACCTAGTATCAAGTATTTTCTCTGATATACTTATTGGAAACCGGCTAACCCAGGGTTTCAGTATTGTATTTTAAACGATGGGCTGACAACCTGTCACTATAGCAATATACAGATCCACCTGGAATGACCCTCAAAATTTGTCAGACGTGGCGGAACGACCTTTATTTAGGTCGTTTACGCTCTGCCTACCCCATTAGAGATAAAGGCGTGATTATATGTATGTATGTACTTATTTGTAATATATAAAATAAAGACGAATCCGGTAAAATTCTTTTTATATATATATGCGAGTGCTTGACTGGTCTTATTTTAAGGATTTAGGTGCTTACAATGAACCTTAATACTTTCACAACGAAAGAAAAAAGTATAGTAATGTTTAAGCAGTAAAACGCTTTGGGGCCTTCAGGCCCAAAAATTGTGTCCAGGGAATTTTAACATCAATTCACTGTGAAACTGTCAACCGTAGAGAAAAAATTCTTTCTTGAAAGAGAAGTGCCTATCTCTTCTTAACCTAGCTGATTTCACCATAAAAACAACTACTTGGCTTGGTCTTGAACAATTGTGTCCTACTAACTTCAGCATCAATTTACCCTGAAACTATCAATCGTAGAGAAAAAATTACAAGAGTAAAAAGCGTTTATCTTGTCTTAACCTTGCCAATTGCGAATTTTAATTTTAATTTACTCCGCATTTTTTTTTAAAGAAATAAAACGCTTTTGGGCCCCCGAGGGCCCCATTCAAATTTTTGTGTAAAAATAATAAAAGCATCGTAGACATCATTTCTAAATGGTATTCAATAAAAATATCAAACAATCAAATGATATTTTTATATTTTTAATATTTTTCAGTACATTGAAAACAGATTTCTACTTATATCTTTCAAATTAAAACAAATATAAAAAAAATGCAAACACTTTCGACTTATATTGACGCAAAGAACACATTGGCATTACTAAAACAATTTAATAAAGAAAAATAAACTGAGGCCCTAAACATCTTGAAAAAGGTGGTTGTAGCAACTCTTAGTAGCTCCAACAGTGGGTTTTTACTTTTTTTGCACCCGAATTTCCGACCTCTGCTAATGAGGTAGGCAGAGCGTATACGACTTAAACAAAGGATTTTTAGGTATATTGCTGTGGTGACAGGTTGCCAACCCATCGCCTAAATTGCAATATACTGAAACCCTCGGATCCCTTAGCTGATTTTTACATCATGCCCGGGAGGAAATGCAGCTGGCACATTCTATGTTTTTCTCTCGCTCCCAGTCCAGCATGGAAGTATTGCTAAGTTTGTAACTTTTAATATGTATCTTTACACTAAAATAAACAATTTACTTACTTACATTTATCCTGATTACACCACACAAACCATATCACCCAATGACCCATTACTCGGACCTCTAGCCCACGGATGCAGAAACCATGCTATTAGGCAAACAGAACATCAATGATGCCACTATGGTTATAGATAAGGATCCGAAATATCACTGATGATAATGATTCCTTGCTGACTGAAGATAGGAGTGAGCCTGAGCTAAGATACACTTCTTTTTCTGACCCAAATGGCATGTTTAACCCCAACGACCCATTTGACCAATTACCAAATGGCCTAATGACCCTTTTTGCCCCATTGGGACATTACCCATGAAGATAGGAGTGAGTCTGAGGTAAGATACACTTCTTTTTCTGACCCAAATGGCATGTTTAACCCCAACGACCCATTTGACCAATTACCAAATGGCCTAATGACCCTTTTTGCCCCATTGGGACATTACCCATGAAGATAGGAGTGAGTCTGAGGTAAGATACACTTCTTTTTCTGACCCAAATGGCATATTTAACCCCAACGACCCATTTGACCAATTACCAAATGGCCTAATGACCCTTTTTGCCCCATTGGGACATTACCCATGAAGATAGGAGTGAGTCTGAGGTGAGATACACTTCTTTTTCTGACCCAAATGGCATATTTAACCCCAATGATCCATTTGACCAATTACCAAATGGCCTAATGACCCTTTTTGCCCCATTGGGACATTACCCATGAAGATAGGAGTGAGTCTGAGGTAAGATACACTTCTTTTTCTGACCCAAATGGCATATTTAACCCCAATGACCCATTTGACCAATTACCAAATGGCCTAATGACCCTTTTTGCCCCATTGGGACATTACCCATGAAGATAGGAGTGAGTCTGAGGTAAGATACACTTCTTTTTCTGACCCAAATGGCATATTTAACCCCAATGACCCATTTGACCAATTACCAAATGGCCTAATGACCCTTTTTGCCCCATTGGGACATTACCCATGAAGATAGGAGTGAGTCTGAGGTAAGATACACTTCTTTTTCTGACCCAAATGGCATATTTAACCCCAATGACCCATTTGACCAATTACCAAATGGCCTAATGACCCTTTTTGCCCCATTGGGACATTACCCATGAAGATAGGAGTGAGTCTGAGGTAAGATACACTTCTTTTTCTGACCCAAATGGCATATTTAACCCCAATGACCCATTTGACCAATTACCAAATGGCCTAATGACCCTTTTTGCCCCATTCGGACATTACCCATGAAGATAGGAGTGAGTCTGAGGTAAGATACACTTCTTTTTCTGACCCAAATGGCATATTTAACCCCAATGACCCATTTGACCAATTACCAAATGGCCTAATGACCCTTTTTGCCCCATTGGGACATTACCCATGAAGATAGGAGTGAGTCTGAGGTAAGATACACTTCTTTTTCTGACCCATACATACATACATACATATAATCACGCCTTTATCCCTAATGGGGTAGGCAGAGCGTACACAACCTATACAAAGGTAGTTCCGCCACGTGTGACATAGTTTTGAGGGATGTTTAAGATAGATTCGTAGGTATATTGCTGTAGTGACAGGTTGTCAGCCTGTCGCCTATATTGCAATATACTGGAACCCTCGGATCCCTTAGCTGGTTTTTACAGCATGCCCGGGAGGAAATGCAGCTGGCACATTCTATGTTTTTCTCTCGCTCCCAGACCAGCATGGAAGTACCCAAATGGCATATTTAACCCCAATGACCCATTTTACCAATGACCAAATGACCCTTATCACCCCATTGGGACATTACACATTTGATCCATACGAATTCATCACTCATATGGACCAATGGCCCAATGACGGTGGCGCCACTATTTTAATTCTAATATTTTATTTATATGTTCGTTTTTATTTAGATGCACTTTTTGCTGTTTGATGTTTTTGTTTATTTTTGATGTTTCTTTCATGCTGGACTGGTAGCGAGAGAAAAACATAGAATGTGCCAGCTGCATTTCCTCCCGAGCATGCTGTAAAAACCAGCTAAGGGATCTGAGGGTTTCAGTATATTACAATTTAGGCGATAGACTGATAACCCGTCACTACTGCAATATACTTACAAATCTATCTTAAATAACCCTCAAAACTTTGTCAGACGTGGCGAAACGACCTCTCTTTAGGTCGTTTACGCTCTGCCTACCCCGTTAGGGATAAAGGCGTGATTATATGATTATATGTAGAGATGCCCACATCCCCCCTCGCACCCGCCCCCCGCGCAGCCCATATCTTCTGCCCAAAGTACATCACCATATGACCGATTTGACCTATACATACATACATACTATCACGCCTGTATCCCTAATGGGTTAGGCAGAGCGTGAACAACCCAAACATAGGTCGTTCCGCCACGTCTGACAAGTTTTGAGGGTTGTTTAAGATAGAACTGGATATTGCTGTAGTGACAGGTTGTCAGCCCATCGCCTAAATTACAATATACCCTCGAATCCTTTAGCTGGTTTTTACAGCATGCCCAGGAGGAGATGCAGCTGGCACATTCTACGTTCTTCTGTCGCTCCCAGTCCAGCATGGAAGCTCATTTGACACAATGACCCATATAAGTCAATGGCGCATTTGACCCAAAATGTCATTTCACCAATAGCTCAATGGCTTATATCATCTAATAAATCATTTGACTCATCATCATCTCCCTAGCCTTATCCCGTATTCACAGGGTCGGCTACCTAATCTAGGTGATTGAACGAGGGAACTGGTTTTTACACATAGCGACCGCCATCTGACCTCCGCAACCCAGAAGGGAAACCAGACTCAATCCTAGATTAGGTCAGAGTTTTGAAGCCGCCAATGCTTAGCAATGGCCTCTGACATGACTTAACAACTAATATCTACGGTATTAAGCGATATTAACCGGGACCAACGGCTTAACGGATAAATCATTTGACCCTATATGTTATAGCTTCCATGCTGGACTGGGAGCGATAGAATAACGTAGAATGTGCCAGCTGCATCTCCTCCCAGGCATGCTGTAAAGACCAGCTAAGGGATTCGAGGGTATATTGTAATTTAGGTAAGCGATGGGCTGACAACCTGTCACTACAGCAATATACAGTTCTTTCTAAACAGCCCTCAGAATTTGACAGACGTGGTGGAACGACCTTTGTTTAGGTAGTTTACGGTCTGCCTACCCCATTAGGGATAAATGCGTGATTATATGTATGTATATATTGTTTCTTCCATGCTGGACTGAGAGAGATAGAAAAACATAGAATGTTCCAGCTGCCCTTCCTCCCGGACAGTTTCACAGTGAATTGATGTTAAAGTTATTAGGACATTTTTTGGGCCTCTCTCTTTGAGTATGTGCGACAAGGTCAGCATATTGACTGTATCTGTCTAAGTGCGTTTAGGATGTATTGTCTTAATTTTTGGTGTGTAAAATATGGCAAGTACACAAAATCAAAAGTGTATTACATGTAACCTAGTATCAAGTATTTTCTCTGATATACTTATTGGAAACCGGCTAACCCAGGGTTTCAGTATTGTATTTTAAACGATGGGCTGACAACCTGTCACTATAGCAATATACAGATCCACCTGGAATGACCCTCAAAATTTGTCAGACGTGGCGGAACGACCTTTATTTAGGTCGTTTACGCTCTGCCTACCCCATTAGAGATAAAGGCGTGATTATATGTATGTATGTACTTATTTGTAATATATAAAATAAAGACGAATCCGGTAAAATTCTTTTTATATATATATGCGAGTGCTTGACTGGTCTTATTTTAAGGATTTAGGTGCTTACAATGAACCTTAATACTTTCACAACGAAAGAAAAAAGTATAGTAATGTTTAAGCAGTAAAACGCTTTGGGGCCTTCAGGCCCAAAAATTGTGTCCAGGGAATTTTAACATCAATTCACTGTGAAACTGTCAACCGTAGAGAAAAAATTCTTTCTTGAAAGAGAAGTGCCTATCTCTTCTTAACCTAGCTGATTTCACCATAAAAACAACTACTTGGCTTGGTCTTGAACAATTGTGTCCTACTAACTTCAGCATCAATTTACCCTGAAACTATCAATCGTAGAGAAAAAATTACAAGAGTAAAAAGCGTTTATCTTGTCTTAACCTTGCCAATTGCGAATTTTAATTTTAATTTACTCCGCATTTTTTTTTAAAGAAATAAAACGCTTTTGGGCCCCCGAGGGCCCCATTCAAATTTTTGTGTAAAAATAATAAAAGCATCGTAGACATCATTTCTAAATGGTATTCAATAAAAATATCAAACAATCAAATGATATTTTTATATTTTTAATATTTTTCAGTACATTGAAAACAGATTTCTACTTATATCTTTCAAATTAAAACAAATATAAAAAAAATGCAAACACTTTCGACTTATATTGACGCAAAGAACACATTGGCATTACTAAAACAATTTAATAAAGAAAAATAAACTGAGGCCCTAAACATCTTCAAAAAGGTGGTTGTAGCAACTCTTAGTAGCTCCAACAGTGGGTTTTTACTTTTTTTGCACCCGAATTTCCGACCTCTGCTAATGAGGTAGGCAGAGCGTATACGACTTAAACAAAGGATTTTTAGGTATATTGCTGTGGTGACAGGTTGCCAACCCATCGCCTAAATTGCAATATACTGAAACCCTCGGATCCCTTAGCTGATTTTTACATCATGCCCGGGAGGAAATGCAGCTGGCACATTCTATGTTTTTCTCTCGCTCCCAGTCCAGCATGGAAGTATTGCTAAGTTTGTAACTTTTAATATGTATCTTTACACTAAAATAAACAATTTACTTACTTACATTTATCCTGATTACACCACACAAACCATATCACCCAATGACCCATTACTCGGACCTCTAGCCCACGGATGCAGAAACCATGCTATTAGGCAAACAGAACATCAATGATGCCACTATGGTTATAGATAAGGATCCGAAATATCACTGATGATAATGATTCCTTGCTGACTGAAGATAGGAGTGAGCCTGAGCTAAGATACACTTCTTTTTCTGACCCAAATGGCATGTTTAACCCCAACGACCCATTTGACCAATTACCAAATGGCCTAATGACCCTTTTTGCCCCATTGGGACATTACCCATGAAGATAGGAGTGAGTCTGAGGTAAGATACACTTCTTTTTCTGACCCAAATGGCATGTTTAACCCCAACGACCCATTTGACCAATTACCAAATGGCCTAATGACCCTTTTTGCCCCATTGGGACATTACCCATGAAGATAGGAGTGAGTCTGAGGTAAGATACACTTCTTTTTCTGACCCAAATGGCATATTTAACCCCAACGACCCATTTGACCAATTACCAAATGGCCTAATGACCCTTTTTGCCCCATTGGGACATTACCCATGAAGATAGGAGTGAGTCTGAGGTGAGATACACTTCTTTTTCTGACCCAAATGGCATATTTAACCCCAATGATCCATTTGACCAATTACCAAATGGCCTAATGACCCTTTTTGCCCCATTGGGACATTACCCATGAAGATAGGAGTGAGTCTGAGGTAAGATACACTTCTTTTTCTGACCCAAATGGCATATTTAACCCCAATGACCCATTTGACCAATTACCAAATGGCCTAATGACCCTTTTTGCCCCATTGGGACATTACCCATGAAGATAGGAGTGAGTCTGAGGTAAGATACACTTCTTTTTCTGACCCAAATGGCATATTTAACCCCAATGACCCATTTGACCAATTACCAAATGGCCTAATGACCCTTTTTGCCCCATTGGGACATTACCCATGAAGATAGGAGTGAGTCTGAGGTAAGATACACTTCTTTTTCTGACCCAAATGGCATATTTAACCCCAATGACCCATTTGACCAATTACCAAATGGCCTAATGACCCTTTTTGCCCCATTGGGACATTACCCATGAAGATAGGAGTGAGTCTGAGGTAAGATACACTTCTTTTTCTGACCCAAATGGCATATTTAACCCCAATGACCCATTTGACCAATTACCAAATGGCCTAATGACCCTTTTTGCCCCATTCGGACATTACCCATGAAGATAGGAGTGAGTCTGAGGTAAGATACACTTCTTTTTCTGACCCAAATGGCATATTTAACCCCAATGACCCATTTGACCAATTACCAAATGGCCTAATGACCCTTTTTGCCCCATTGGGACATTACCCATGAAGATAGGAGTGAGTCTGAGGTAAGATACACTTCTTTTTCTGACCCATACATACATACATACATACATATAATCACGCCTTTATCCCTAATGGGGTAGGCAGAGCGTACACAACCTATACAAAGGTAGTTCCGCCACGTGTGACATAGTTTTGAGGGATGTTTAAGATAGATTCGTAGGTATATTGCTGTAGTGACAGGTTGTCAGCCTGTCGCCTATATTGCAATATACTGGAACCCTCGGATCCCTTAGCTGGTTTTTACAGCATGCCCGGGAGGAAATGCAGCTGGCACATTCTATGTTTTTCTCTCGCTCCCAGACCAGCATGGAAGTACCCAAATGGCATATTTAACCCCAATGACCCATTTTACCAATGACCAAATGACCCTTATCACCCCATTGGGACATTACACATTTGATCCATACGAATTCATCACTCATATGGACCAATGGCCCAATGACGGTGGCGCCACTAGACTACGTTTTTTTATTTATATGTTCGTTTTTATTTAGATGCACTTTTTGCTGTTTGATGTTTTTGTTTATTTTTGATGTTTCTTTCATGCTGGACTGGTAGCGAGAGAAAAACATAGAATGTGCCAGCTGCATTTCCTCCCGAGCATGCTGTAAAAACCAGCTAAGGGATCTGAGGGTTTCAGTATATTACAATTTAGGCGATAGACTGATAACCCGTCACTACTGCAATATACTTACAAATCTATCTTAAATAACCCTCAAAACTTTGTCAGACGTGGCGAAACGACCTCTCTTTAGGTCGTTTACGCTCTGCCTACCCCGTTAGGGATAAAGGCGTGATTATATGATTATATGTAGAGATGCCCACATCCCCCCTCGCACCCGCCCCCCGCGCAGCCCATATCTTCTGCCCAAAGTACATCACCATATGACCGATTTGACCTATACATACATACATACTATCACGCCTGTATCCCTAATGGGTTAGGCAGAGCGTGAACAACCCAAACATAGGTCGTTCCGCCACGTCTGACAAGTTTTGAGGGTTGTTTAAGATAGAACTGGATATTGCTGTAGTGACAGGTTGTCAGCCCATCGCCTAAATTACAATATACCCTCGAATCCTTTAGCTGGTTTTTACAGCATGCCCAGGAGGAGATGCAGCTGGCACATTCTACGTTCTTCTGTCGCTCCCAGTCCAGCATGGAAGCTCATTTGACACAATGACCCATATAAGTCAATGGCGCATTTGACCCAAAATGTCATTTCACCAATAGCTCAATGGCTTATATCATCTAATAAATCATTTGACTCATCATCATCTCCCTAGCCTTATCCCGTATTCACAGGGTCGGCTACCTAATCTAGGTGATTGAACGAGGGAACTGGTTTTTACACATAGCGACCGCCATCTGACCTCCGCAACCCAGAAGGGAAACCAGACTCAATCCTAGATTAGGTCAGAGTTTTGAAGCCGCCAATGCTTAGCAATGGCCTCTGACATGACTTAACAACTAATATCTACGGTATTAAGCGATATTAACCGGGACCAACGGCTTAACGGATAAATCATTTGACCCTATATGTTATAGCTTCCATGCTGGACTGGGAGCGATAGAATAACGTAGAATGTGCCAGCTGCATCTCCTCCCAGGCATGCTGTAAAGACCAGCTAAGGGATTCGAGGGTATATTGTAATTTAGGTAAGCGATGGGCTGACAACCTGTCACTACAGCAATATACAGTTCTTTCTAAACAGCCCTCAGAATTTGACAGACGTGGTGGAACGACCTTTGTTTAGGTAGTTTACGGTCTGCCTACCCCATTAGGGATAAATGCGTGATTATATGTATGTATATATTGTTTCTTCCATGCTGGACTGAGAGAGATAGAAAAACATAGAATGTTCCAGCTGCCCTTCCTCCCGGGCATGCTGTAAAAGTCAGCAAAAGGGACTTGAGGGTTACAGTGTATTGTAATTTAGGCGATGGACTGACAACCTGTCACTATAGCAATACAAAATAAAATTTAAAAGAGCCCTAAATTTTTGTCAGACGTGGCGGAAGCGCATTTTACGAGGCGTTTCATGCTCTGCCTACCCCGTAAGGGATGAAGGCGTGACTATATGTATGTATGTATTGACTCAATATCAATGCTGATAATTAATAATATAACGAATCGCAAAGAAGTACGTTTTTCCTTGCATCCTGTATACTATAATAATAATGACATCGGTCTTCAATAAAAAGTTTTAATTTAGAAATAATAATCCATCACTATATTTATGGAGTTTTAAAATAAACTCCTTACAAAAATTTTTACAATATTATCAATATATAACGAAGACCCGTAGTTTATGAATTTGTCCTCATATTAGTCAAATACGAAAAACACAACGCTACCGCGTTTCAGAATACATACAGCGCCATCTAGTGACATTTTGAAATATTTATCTGACACATGAACTGCTATGAATATTTTGTATGAACTCTGCTATCTCCTATCATAATACGAAAAGGCTGTCCGGTAAAAATGGCTGCTTCAGCAATAAGGCCGTCTATATTGTACTGCTTTGTTACTTACTTTTCTTTTAAGAGTGAAATTAAGAAACTCTGGGGCTTAGGGTTAAAAAAATCGGACAATACGTAGGATATTTATTTATAATTTATGTTTCGGATATATATGTATATATATATATTTTTCTTCCATGCTGACCTGGGAGCGAGATTCTTCCATGCTGACCTGGGAGCGAGAGAAAAACATAGAATGTGCCAGCTGCATTTCCTCCCGGGCATGCTGTAAAAAACAGCTAAGGGATCTGAGGGTTTCAGTATATTGTAATTTAGGCGATGGGCTGACAACCTGTCACTACAGCAATATACCTACAAATCGATCTTAAAATAACCCTCAAAACTTTGTCAGACGTGGCGGAACGACCTTTGTTTAGGTCGTTTACGCTCTGCCTACCCCATTAGGGATAAAGGCGTGATAATATGTATGTATGTACATAATATATATATGTTTAGGTATCTATTATAAATATAATATATAATAGATACCTAAACATATATATAATATATATATATATATATGTTTAGGTATATATTATATATATATATTTATTATATATAATATTTAGCATTAAATTGTATATATTTATATATTACTAGATATTTATGATATTTATTATATTTTCTAGGTATTTATGCGTTTAAATTTGAGTTGTTAAGTATATTATTTTGTCTATGTCACGTTATATTATAATCGTTTCAAGTACCTATCTTAGTTTACCTGCAAGCATAATTGTCTCCTCTGGGTTTATCAAAGGTTGACTGGAAAAGATCCCTTAACGGGATAAGTCCGCTTTTGTGCCGCTATTGTCTTAATCTTCTTGTATTTAAGTTTTAAGATTTTTAAGGTACAATAAAGAGCTTACATACTTTTCTGTTGATGATACAATGTTGATGTTTGTCAATTTATTACTTTGTGAGGTTTTTCCCAGTTTAATTAGGACATTGCTGGTTAAATCACTTGATTGTCCGAAACGATAAAAGGATTCCGTCCTTTGTTTGGGTCGTTGACGCTCTGTCTACCCCATTAGGGATACAGGCGTGATAGTATGTATGTATGTATGTACATACATACTTTCTTCCGTGCTGGACTGAGAGAGATAGAAAAACATAGAGCCGCCCTTCCTCCCGGGCATGCTGTAGAAGTCAGCAAAAGTTACAGTGTATTGTAATTTAGGCGATGGGCTGACAACCTGTCACTAAAGCAATACAAATTACAATCTAAAATTGCCCTCAATTTTTGTCGGACGTGGCGGAAGCGCCTATTACGAGGCGTTTCACGCTCTGCCTACTCCGTAAGGGATGAAGGCGTGACTATATGTATGTATGTACCTTATATGATATTTTTTTATAATACTTACATAGTTTTAAGTTTAGTTTACTGTTGTTGTAGTGAACGATGTGTTCACCTTTAATTGTCACTCAAATTAGAAATTAGAATTACATGCTGGCCTGGAAGCGACAGAAAAACATAGAATGTGCCAGCTGCTTTTCCTCCCGGGCATGCTGTAAAAACCAGCTAAGGGATCCGAGGGTTTCAGTATACTGTAATTTAGGCGATGGGCTGACAACCTGTCACTGTAGCAATATACATAGAAATCTATCTTAAATAACCCTCAAAACTTTGTCAGACGTGGCGGAACGACCTTTGGGTCGTTTACGCTCTGCCTACCCCATTAGGGATAAAGGCGTGATTGTATGTATGTATGTATGTATGTATGCAAATTAGAAATGTATTATTATTTTGTTTGTACCCATGAATGCAAAATTTGACTGATGTTGGTGTTCCTATCTATCTATCTATATATATATATAAAAATGAATCCCTATTTCCCTTGGTCACGGCATCACGCCTGAACGGCTGGACCGATTTCGCTAAGTCTTTTTTTGTTCTGTTCGTTATTATCAGGAGAAGGTTCTTATGAAAGAAAAAAATAAGGGAATTGCGCGGAAAATTAGAAAATTTAAAATTACTTAACCACCATATAAAATTATTAAACTTTTTTAATGTAACCTTAAGCCATTTGACATAGAATTGACTGAATGCGTGCTGGTGACTTTAATGTAGATTTCCTGTTCAACAAAAACAAAAATAACAAAGACATAAACAATAAAAAGACATTAAAAAACCTTATGTTCACATACAACTTTCACCAACTTGTTAAAGAAATTACTAGAAAAGCAACATCAAAATGTATTGATTTATTTTTCTTAAATTTCAATTTAAGAGACTCTCACACAGATGTCCAGGAATTAGGGTTTTCAGGTCACAAAGGTGTGTTTCTTACAACTCCGCTAAGGACACAAACTTTAAAACATTTTAAATTTAAAAAACGAACATTTAGTGACAAAAATATAGAAGCATTTAAAAACGAACTACAAAAAATAGAATGGGCTACTATTATTAAGACTGATAAAAGTATAAATGTAAATTATAATAACTTTACACAAATATTGCAAAATCTTTTAAATAAACACATGCCAATAAAAACTATGACTCCAAAAAAATTATACCTTACAAAGGGGGTCAAAATATCTTGTCGTAATAAACGATTACTAAAAATGTTCGCCGATTATTCAAGCAGCAAAATATTAAAAAAATACTATAAAAAATATAGTAAAATATCGAAAAAAACAATACAAACATCAAAAAGGATTAGTAATATTAAAAAGTATAATAATTGTGATAGTAAAATACGAACCATGTGGACTATAATAAAAACAGAAACGAATAAATCTACTACAAAAATAAAACAAAACTTACAAATAAAATTAGAAGATAAAACTATTTTAAGAGAACCTAAGTCTATAGCAAACTTTTTAAACAACCATTTTGCTTCTATAGGAAATTCTAGTAAAGCACCCAAGACCTCGCTACAAAGAAATCTTACAAATACTTTGAAAAACTCATTTTTCTTAAAACCAGTTGAACCGAACGAAATCTACAATATAATAATAAATTTAAAAAATAAACCTAGCTTTGGCATAGATGACATACCTCCTAAATTGATTAAGAAATGTGCAGCAGAACTAACGATACCATATACAAATTTAATCAACCAATTTAAAGAAATCTTTAGTTAAGCCTATTCATAAGAAAGGAAATAAGTCAGATCCAAACAACTATCGCCCTATTGCCCTTTTGCCGACGTCATCAAAGATTTTTGAAACAGCCATGGTAAATAGACTAGACAACTACTGTGAAAAATATGAAATCTTTGATGATAGTCAAAATGGTTTTAGGAAAAATAGATCTACAATCTTAGCTACATATAAATATGTCCAAAATATCCTAAATACAATTAATACAAAACAGTGTGCCGTCGGCTTGCTCCTCGACATGAGCAAAGCATACGATAGGGTAAATTATAAAATCCTCTTAGACAAATTATATAGCATAGGGATTCGTGGAGTTGCTCACAATTGGTTTAAATCCTATTTACAAAATCGTTGCCAAATAGTTGAAATACAAAATACAAATTACAATACAGGAGAAGTTCAGAAATATAGGTCAGAAGCAATATCAGTTACAGGATCTATTCCCCAAGGAAGTGTCCTGGGTTGTATTCTATTTCTGATTTATATCAACTCCCTTCCAAAACAAATAGATCAACAGTGTGTTATCTTTGCGGATGATGTATCTGTTCTGCTACCATGCAAAAACTTAACAGAGATACACACTAAACTAAAAGAATCTCTTGATCAAATTGAAAACTGGCTAATGAACCACAACTTAGAATTAAACCTTAAGAAAACTAAAATAATAGAATTTAGACCTTACCAAAAAACTCCGCTAGAGATAGATTATAAGCACAATAATTACAAAATTGAAAATGAAAGTTCCGCTACTTTATTAGGTATAGTCATAGATGCAAATCTTAATTGGAAGTCCCACATAGATAAATTGGCAGCCAAATTATCTTCGTTTATTTATGCTCTCCGACAGCTAAAAAAGGCAACGGATTTGCCAACAACTCTATCTGCCTATTATGCATATGCACATTCGCGACTAAATTACGGAATTATCATTTGGGGAAATTGTTCTGAAGTAGAGAAAATCTTTATCTTACAGAAAAAATGCATACGGATCCTGACTAATATTGGAAATATGGATTCTTGTAAGCCACATTTCAAAAAGCTTGGAATTCTCACATTAACCTCCCTCTACATCTATGAAGCCTGTAAGTTTGTCCGAAAACACCCAAATCTTTATATACATTTAAACACAATCCGACGAAACAACCGCACACAAAACCAACTTGAAATACCATTCTCTAAACTAGAATTATATACATCAAGCCCGCACTCTATGGTAATTAAAATTTACAATAAGATACCAAACAGCATTAAGAATATATCAAACACCAAAGTCTTTATGGACAATATAAAAAAGTTCCTATTAAATAAAAGTTACTAACATAAGTGAATTTCTAAACGATAAAATTAAAAAAAATAGATTTAAGTTAAAAATACATATGAAAAGTTAATTTTATTGTCGTTCAAGGTATATGTCATTGAAATGTTTTATATAAATTTTATTAAGTTGTAAGGATTATTATTATAAATGATTACTATCACTTATTATATTGCCTTGCCCCACCGGGGCGTCACATAATGCCTAACATTGTACTAGTTTGTAAGATATTTATGTGATATGCAATAAAGACTAATTGAATTGCAAATATAGTCAAAGAGGATGAAAAAAAAAGTCAAAGAAATCAAAAATCTGCTCATTTATGGCGTCTAAGGCGGAACAAAGTTCGCCGGGTCAGCTAGTTTGTCTTCTTCTTCTGCTTAGCGTTTTCCCATTCCCGTTTGTAATAAAATAAAATATATGTTCCCTGTGAACAGTTGCAGGAGATGCACACCCCCCCCGCGCAGCCCCCCGCGCAGCCCTCGTCCGCTGTGAAGGAGAAGGTCCAGCAGTTCGAGGAGCTGGCTGCCAGGACCACTCGGACCAAAACCAGGGCCATGGCTAAGATGGTAACTATACGATACATACATATAATCACGCCTTTATCCCTTATTTTATTTTATTTTATTAGGAAGATTTACAGACAAATGTGTATAATATAGAAATAAGATAGATATTCTAATGCTATTAACAAATCTCCACAAATAGAATGTTACATAAGAACAAAACATACACAGAAGTGGAAGTAAGTTTAAAACTTTAAGTAAATAAAACAGTGAATACAATATTAGGTAGGTACGTACATAATATCTCAATGGGTTGAAATAACTTTGCGTCATTAGTCGCTTTATCGTGGTAATGCTGGGTATATGGGGTAGGCAGAGCGTAAACGACCGAAACAAAGGTCGTTCCGCCACGTCTGACAAAGTTTTGAGGGTTATTTATGATGGATTTGTAGGTATATTGCCGTAGTGACAGGTTGTCAGCCTATCGCCTAAATTGCAATATACTGAAACCCGCGTACCCTTAGCTGGTTTACAGCATGCCCGGGAGGAAATGCAGCTGGCACATTGTATGTTTTTCTCTCGCTCCCAGTCCAACATGGAAGTAGAAAGTTAATATAAACAAAGAGAAAAAGATTGGCTCGAAGGACTTGAATCCAGAGCCGTAAAAATCTATTAAAAATATATTTCTTCCATGCTGGACTGGGAGCGAAAGAAAATCATAGAATGTGCCAGCTGCATTGCCTCCTGGGCATGCGATAAAATTCAGCTAAGGGATCCGAGGGTTTCAGTATATTGTAATTTAGGCGATGGGCTGATATCCTGTCAATACAGCAATATACCTAAAAATCTAATCTTAAATAACCCTCAAAAATTTGTCACACGTGGCGAAACGACCTTTGTTTAGGTCGTTTACGCTCTGCCTACCCCATTAGGGATAAAGGCGTGATTATATGTATGTATCACTATATAGTATAAAACAAAGTCGCTTTCTCTGTCTTTATCCCTTTGTATGCATAAATCTTTAAAACTACGCAACGTATCTTAATGCGGTTTCTTTTAATGGATAGAGTGATTCAAGAGGAAGGTTTATATGTATAATACATGCATAATATAGTAGAGAAACACTGATAATTTCCCAGCGAAGCCGGGGCGGGTCGCTAGTTTATTTATAAATTACACATTGAAGTTCACAGTCTTAACAGGTTTGCACCCAATTATCTATGCTTAACACTAAAATAAATTACCTAAGTACATACTTTTAATTTTACAGTCAATATTAACAAAGAGACTAGCTCATCCATACATCGATACATCATACATATCTCTAGAAGGGTGTTTTGAAATTTTTCCAAAAAAATAATTGCAGCAGGCATTATTAACGAAATGAAATGAAATCTTTATTCGTTCTAGAGTACGATATAAAGATCAAAACGATGTTTTTCGATTTTTTTTATCTGACTGTCTGTCTGTCTGTCTGTATGTATGTTACCACATCACGCCAAAACTACTGAACCGATTTCGATGAGACTTTTTATATATGTGTTATCCGGGTTTGCAACTTGGGATGCCTAAAATCACGCTACCTGACTTAGAGGGTAGGCAGGAAATTGAAATTTGGCTGTTTCTTAACCGCTTTATATGGAACTTTTTTTTATTCGATTCTTCTTCTTCTTATCGTGTCGATGGAACACGCAACTATCACAATGTGGCGGCCCAGAACGTTGCCACTTGAATTGCGGATCGGCTGGCGTTCATTAGATCCGCTTGCGTGCAGGTATTAGGGCACGCAGGGCACGATGTCAGATGTGCCATTGTTTGAATTGCACCGCAAACACAGTCGACCTCAGAGTTTCCCGAGAATCCCCACCTGACCATGTTATCTTTGCTTCTGCCGACCTGAGACCGAAGTCTATTTAAAGACTTCCAGATCGGCCACGGCAGTTCATGCCCAGGAGGCAGATTCTCGGAAAGCGGAACAAATTGGGCAGGTAGAGAAACTTTTATTCGATTGAGCATTATTTAAAATCAAAGTAACGATACAAATAATCACGCCTCGTGACTTAGGAGGTAGGAAATTGAATTTCGGTCGTTTTGTGTTACCACTTTGATGTAACTTTTTTTGTTTGACTGAGCATTATTTAAACTCAAAGTTACGATACAAATAATCACGCCACCTGGGGGAGGCAGGAAATTGAAGTCTGATCGTTTTTAACCGATCTTAAAGGGATTTTTTTATTTGACTGAGATTTTTTAATTACCTGGTGTCCAGCCTAGGTTAGAAATAATCACGCAAACTATTCTAATATTGAGTAAGTACCACAAAAAACACTCAGTATCGAACATACTGAAAACGCTCTCCGCGCGTAGGAGCGGGATCTGAAAACCCGCGCGTGGAAGCGTGTTTCCCTTTGTCTGTTCTTTGTTTTTCTAAGGAAGACACATTCTGCACGCGAGCTGGCAGATCCCGCTCCTACGCGCGGAGAAGCGTTTTCAGTATGTTCGACACTGCGCGTTCTCCATACAAACCGGGCGTACGAAGTCGCGAGCACAGCTAGTAAGGAATAGAATCCAGAGCCGTAAAAATCTAATAAAAATATATTTTCTTTTCGTCTTATACAAAAAAAAATACAATGACTAAATTTTAAGGTATGAATTTACACATGAAACTGAGACATATACGTACGTAGAAACAGAAAAAATACCCTAAAGCCGAGTATCCAGCGAAAAAAAACACGACACATACCCCGGGGGTAGAGAGGGGAAGGGTTTGTCAGACATTTCCCGTCCCCTCTGCCCCGCGGGGGTATGTGCCGTGTTTTGTTCGCGCGCTGGAGTCACGGCTTAAGAAACAGGCTGAAATATGAAAAGAAAATTGTTTCTCCATACAAATTATGTCAGCGGCACGTGTCATTTTGTATGGAAATGCTTTCTTTTTCCATTTTTCGAACTTCTTCGTTGGGGAAACGTCTTTCGTTGTTCAGTGTCATGGCACAGCTCGGACACTCGTAACTACAATGTCATTTTGGTCACACATCGACAGACGGCATGTTGCACTTGGTATGTGTTTGTGTGCGTGTTATAAGGGTTCACAAATTTTGTTATACCGGTCATAATCATCACTTGATTAATCTGGTTCTTGATTACAATACAATACAAATATTCTTTATTGCACATAAACAACACACTGTACAGGAACAAACATTACAAAACAAACAGAGTACAATTAGGCGGCCTTATTGCTAGGGTAGCAATTTCTGCCAGGCAACCTTTGGGTAAAGGAGTAGTTTTTACTTGGTGTTTACCCCCCTGGGAATCGAACCCAGGACCTCCGGATCGGGAGTCCATGGCACTAGCCACTAGACCACGGAGGCAGTCTCCTCTTACTGAATAGTTTTATCGAGTTACGACACATTTAATTCAAAATTGCCGCCATAACATTTGCATTGAGGCCAATTTTAGATCGACTCTATTTATAAACACGGAAATACAAATATCAGCTGAGTTTGACAACGCATCAGAACATGTAAACAAATGTCAAAATGCATCTGCACGATTCAGATTTGATTTCGAAGAATATTTACCTTTGCACTATTAATTGCTTCAAAATGTCGCATTCTGTAGCGTTTCTCACAATGTGCTTTGGTTTCGGAGGACGACACGAGAAGAATTTCAAAGTAAAGTGGCACGTATTATATTCATCCGATTCTCATTGATTGTAATGAAAAATTCTTACATGCTGGACTGGAATTAAAGGAAAAACATAGAATGTGCCAGCTGCATTTCCTCCCGAGCATGCTGTAAAAACCAGCTATGGGATCTGAGGGTTTCAGTATATTGTAATTTAGGCGATGGGCTGACAACCTGTCACTACAGCAATATACGTACAAGTATATCTTAAATGACCTTCGAAACTTTGTCAGACGTGGCGGAACGACCTTTGTTTGAGTCGTTGACGCTCTGCCTACCCCATTAGGGATAAAGGCGTGATTATATGTATGTATATATGAATCCTGTATAAATTATCGTGTCACTGTGATATGCAATGCAGAATAGCCTTTTTATGCCTTCAATCTTAATGCACGCAGCAAAAGCAGAACTTAACTACCTTATTGTTCTGCCGTGTGGGTATCGAGTCTATCGACCCGATGAACCCTGGTGTCAGAGTTTAGTTACTACCTGTGTCTGTTTTTCCGAATGCAATCCTCAAAATTTGTCAGACGTGGCGGGACAACCTTTGTTTAGATCGTTTGCGCTCTGCCTACTCCAGAGATGAAGGTGTGATTATATGTATGTCTCTTAGACCTCGTATAGGACTTAAAAAAGTTTGTATCTCACATATAAGTGGTTTTTCCCATATTAACATATATCTACCAATGCACCTACCGGGGGTAAACCATTATAGTAAATCTTTTATTGATCCTCACGATACAGGCTTGCCTAGTATGAAGATCACCGAATACTGAATACTAGTGTTGTCGGAAATTACACTGAGCAAAATTCATATTTCTATTATAGTTAATAAGAAAGTGTAAACTAATTTTAGTATTTGCTGTAATAAAGTTTTTTTATATATATATATATATATTTATTTGATCTCAATATTATTTTCAATTTATTACTTACGCTAAATTTTGTTTTCCTTATAGCAAGAAGAGGACACGCATACTCCACCGGACAAGATAATGAAGCCCGTACTGTCGGTGGAAACTCTCAACAAGATGAACAGCATGATCTTCAATGGGAAACCACCACAGGTACGTAGGCATGAAATGAGATTTCTTCCATGCTGGCCTGGGAGCGAGAGCAAAACATAGAACGTGCCAGCTGCATTACCTCCCCGGGCATGCCGTAAAAATCAGCTTAGGGATCTGAGGGTTTCATATTGTAATTTAGCCGATGGTCTGACAACCTGTCACTAAAGCAATATACTTACAAATCTATCTTAAGTATCCCTCAAAACTTTGCCAGACGTGGCGGAACGACCTTTTGTTTAGGTCGCTTACGCTCTGCCTACCCCGTTAGGGATAAAGGCGTAATTATATGTATGTATGAAATGAGATAGTAACATCATCATCTAGTAACATCATCATCTACCTAGCTTTATCTCGTATCTCACGGGGTCGGCTACCTAATCTAGGTGATTCAACGAGGGTACTGGTTTTTACACAGAGCGACTGCCATCTGACCTCCGCAAGCCAGAAGGGAAACCAGACCCAATCTCAGATTAGGTCAGAGTTTTTAAGCCGCCAATGCTTAGCACTGGCCTCTGACATGGCTTAACGACTAATATCTACGGTGTTTAGCGATATTAACCGGGATCAACGGCTTAACGGATAAATCATTTGACCCAATGACCCTATATGTTATTGCTTCCATGCTGGACTGGGAGCGATAGGATAACGTAGAATGTGCCAGCTGCATCTCCTCCCGGGATTCAGCTTAGTGAAACCACACAAAGTTTTCAAGCCGCCAAAAGGCCTTTGACATGACGACTTATATCACTACATAGTATAAAACAAAGTCGTTTTCTCTGTCCCTATATCCCTATGTATACATAAATCTTTAAAACTACGCAACAGATTTTGATGCGGTTTCTTTTCATGGATAAAGTGATTCAAGAGGAAGGTTTATATGTATAATACATGCACAAAATAGAAGAGAAACACTGATAATTTCCGTGTGAAGCCGGGGCGGGTCGCTAGTCTGCGATAAACGAAAACGAACAAAAAGTAAGAGTAAGATAAAACGAAGGGAGGGGCGCAAAGTGCGAGTTTCTAATGGTTCTTCTTCATTGTGATATAGTTTTATTTTATTTTGTGACACAGATATAATTTAATTTTATTTGTAATAGACCTGCTTGTGACTTTCTAAAAGTGTTCTTAGGAATCTATTTGGACATAAATGATTTGACTTTGAACGAGACCAACGGCTTAACGTGCCTTCCGAAGCAACCATGCTCTTAAACCAATCTTGTACCTCCCAGATATCTTCAGCATCAGCTTCCAAGCCCCGCGCGATCCCCGGACCCTCCAAGCCGTGCCAACCAGCCTCTACCTCCAAACTGTCCGCCATTAACAAGCACAAAGAGGCATACGAGAGGGAAAAAGAAGACGCCAGGAAGAAGAAGGAAGCCATGTTGGAAGCTAAACGGGAGCAACAGAAGAAGTAAGTTAGCAATGATATTATTTTAGTAGGCTGCACAGAGTTACTTCCATGCTGGTCTGGGAGCGAGAGAAAAACATAGAATGTGCCAGCTGTATTTCCTCCCGGGCATGCTGTAAAAACCAGCTAAGGGATCCGAGGGTTTCAGTATATTGTAATTTAGGCGATGGGCTGACAACCTGTCACTACAGCAAGATACCTAGAATTCAAAACTTTGTCAGACGTGGCGGGACGACCTTTGTTTAGGTCGTTTGCGCTCTGCCTACTCCACTAGGGATAAGGGCGTGATTATATATATATATACAGAGAGTACAGACGCAATACATAAATGAAAGAACGAAATTAATGTAGAAAACACGAGGGAAGCGAGCGTGAAACATCACGCTATTAAACCAGGTACATACATACATATAATCACTCCTTTATCCCTAATGGGGTAGGCAGAGCGTAAACGACCCAAACAAAGGTCGTTCCGCCACGTCTGACAAAGTTTTAAGTATATTGCTGTAGTGACAGGTTGTCAGCCCATCGCCTAAATTACAATATACTGAAACCCTCGGATCCCTTAGCTAGTTTTTACAGCATGCCCGGGTGGAAATGCAGCTGGCACATTCTATGTTTTTCTCTCGCTCCCAGTCCAACATGGAAGGTTAAACCAGGTATAAGAGCTTATAACGCGAGCAAAGTTAGCGCGACACGAACGAGGGAAAGAACAGAGGTATTATAAGCTGAGCGAAGCGAGTGCTAGATGTCACGTTATTGACACACGTAACATAATTTATATGACGAGTGTTATGAGAATTATTGATTAAGGTATACCATTTTGTTATATACTTACAAATCTATCTTAAATAACCGTCAAAACTTTGTCAGACGTGGCGAAACGACCTTTGTTTAGGTCGTTTTCGTTCTGCCTACCCCATTAGGGATAAAGGTGTGATTATATGTATGTATGTATGTATTTTGTTATATAGCGAGCGTAGAAAGCGTGAGATTTAACTTTTGATTTTATCCTCTGTTCATTGCTCTTTCTTCAGCAAAGATGCCAAAGATGTAGCTGAGAGGGAAAAAGAAGATGCTAGGAGAAAGAAGGAAGCTATGTTGGAGGCTAAAAGAGAATTACATAAGAAGTCAGTATAGAAACCTCCAATAAGGTGTGGGGTGGGGGTCGGTATTGTGAATGAAAGAATGTGGAATGTGCTTTGGTCACAAGATACCAGGTGTAAGGGACAGCGTCGCGCAAACTGATAGGGGTTGCTCAGTCAACGATACTGAACAACATTCACCAGGAAATTCTTTCAGGAGATGAAAAAAATAATTCCTTTTCCATACAAAATTACTACCTCGATCAGATAGTTTCTATGGAAAGGCATTTTTTTTTATTTTCCTGAAAGAATTTCCTGCCAATTTGCTTCCATGCTGGACTGAGAGAGATAGAAAAACATAGAATGTTTCAGATGCCCTTCCTCCCAGGCATGCTGTTGAAGTCAGCAAAAGGGACTCGAGGGTTAGTGTATTGTAATTTAGGCGATGGGCTGACAACCTGTCACTATAGCAATACATATAAAATATACACATATATATTTATTAAATTTTGTGCACGTTTTATCCGCGTATCTTTAAAATTATCACTTCTGTAGGTCTGCTGTAAGAAATTTCTTTTTAGAAATAAGCAGTGCCTGTTGTGTCTTTGTTTTTTATGTCCTGTGTTTATGATGTTTTTTGTGTACAATAAATTGTTAAATAAATACATATTACAATCTAAAAATGCCCTCAATTTTTTTGTCAGACGTGGCGAAAGCGCCTTTTACGAGGCGTTAAACGAAACATTTCCTGGTGATAGTTGTTCAGTTTCTTTGACTAAGTAACCCCCATCAGTTTGCGGGACGCTGTCCATTACACCCGGTATACAAACGAGATATGTGTGTGTTGCTATAATGGGTTGTTTGTGGTTTTTGAAATTTGCTTTGAATATCTTTTTGCATGTTCAAGATGCTCTTGTGAAGGCTTTCAAGGCCTTTTATGGCCTTTCTAGTCAATGTGTGCCATGCCAAATTGTACAAACATTGAAGCAATTGGAGCCTTCTATTACAATTGAAATGACAATCTGTCACTATAGCGATACACAATCTTAAATTGCCCTCAAAATTTGTCAGACGTAAAAGCTTACGTTACGTTATAAAGGCGTGAATTTATATATGTATTGTATTACAGTCAAATAAAACGGTAACTTTGCAAAATGTTCCTTTCGCAAAATGTCTCATAAGCCTTTTCAGTAGCTGCCCAGTACAGGAACTAAATCTATCAAAAAGGGGTCATCATTATGCGAAAGAGACGTCTTATAATAAAAGTATATGAACTAAATCTATCAAAAACGGTCATTATTATGCGAAAGACACGTTTTATAATAAAACTATTGCTGAAAAGCAGTGTTGTTCTTTATGAGCAATCATACACTGAGCTCCGACCCTCTGTATCGCTTCAGCACACATGCAACTAAATGTAGGCAATAAATATTTATATTCTTTATTTTATATTGTTGTGTTGTTTTTTATGTTTCTTTCATGCTGGCCTGGGAGCGAGAGACAAACAAAGAATGTGCCAGCTGCATTTCCTCCCGGACATGCTGTACAAACCAAAGGGTTTTAGTATATTGTAATTTAGGCTGACGACCTGTCACTACAGCATTATATTTACAAATCTGTCCTAAATAACCGCAAAACGTCAGACGTGGCGGAACGACCTTTGTTTAAGACGTTTACGCTCTGCCTACCTCATTAGGGATAAAGGCGTGATTATATGTATGTATGTATAATCCATACACAAATAAAATTTGTTCCTACAGAAAAATGTTCCGAATGTCCTAAAAACCCGGTATAGATGGGGCTGGATCAATAGAGCTGCGACGGATTTGGGGTTTCAGAATTTCGATAGATCGTTAAAAGTTTTTTATGCAATAAACGTTTATCTATCTGCTTCCAGGAAACGTGAAGAGAAAATGGCGAACGCAGCGGCCGCCAGAGAGGCCGCGGAGAAAGAGAGGAAGATAGCGATGGAGGCTGCGCAGAAGGAGAGGATGGAGAAACAACTGCACGCGGACCAGGGGAAGCTGGAGCGACTCAAGGAGGTGGAGAGGGTAAGATTGCACAAGCCAATGAAAATGGCGAACGTAGAGAAAGAGAGGAAGATAGCGATGGAGGTTGCGCAGGAGAGGATGGAGAAACAACTGCACGCGGACCAGGGGAAGCTGGAGCGACTCAAGGAGATGGAGAGGGTAAGATTGCACAAGCCAATGAAAATGGCGAACAGAGAGAAAGAGAGGAAAATAGCGATGGAGGCTGCGCAGAAGGAGAGAAATGGAGAAACAACTGCACGCGGACCAGGGGAAGCTGGAGCGACTCAAGGAGGTAGAGAGGGTAAGATTGCACAAGCCAATGAAAATGGCGAACGTAGAGAAAGAGAGGAAGATAGCGGTGGAGGTTGCGCAGGAGAGGATGGAGAAACAACTGCACGCGGACCAGGGGAAGCTGGAGCGACTCAAGGAGGTAGAGAGGGTAAGATTGCACAAGCCAATGAAAATGGCAAACAGAGAGGCCGCGGAGAAAGAGAGGAAGATAGCGATGGAGGTTGCGCAGGAGAGGATGGAGAAACAACTGCACGCGGACCAGGGAAAGCAGGAGCGGCTCAAGGAGGTAGAGAGGGTAAGATTGCACAAGCCAATGAAAATGGCAAACAGAGAGGCCGCGGAGAAAGAGAGGAAGATAGCGATGGAGGCTGCGCAGAAGGAGAGGATGGAGAAACAACTGCACGCGGACCAGGGGAAGCTGGAGCGACTCAAGGAGGTAGAGAGGGTAAGATTGCACAAGCTAATGAAAATGGCAAACAGAGAGGCCGCGGAGAAAGAGAGGAAGATAGCGATGGAGGCTGCGCAGAAGGAGAGAAATGGAGAAACAACTGCACGCGGACCAGGGGAAGCTGGAGCGACTCAAAGAGGTGGAGAGGGTAAGATTGCAGAAGACAAGGCCATAAGCGACAAGGAAATCAAAGTGTCTGAGGTCCTGAACAAGTATTATACGTTTGAATATTTGGATGGTAGCTTCGCAAATAGTGGGACACTATCGGCTAAATAAGATAAGATAAACTTCGAAAAATGTACCTTTCGCTAAATGTATCTTTAGCAAAATGTTCCTTTCGCAAAATGTCCCTTTGAAAAGTCTTTTCAGTAGCTGCCCACTATTTCAACTAAAACCATCAAAAAAGGGTAATTTTATGAAAAGGGACACTATGCGAAAGAAACGTTTTGCGAAAGGACATAGAGAAAGGAACATTTTACGAAGTAAAGATTTTTACATGTACCTCGCTTTTTACGAAAGTCGAGGTTTGAAACGTTTAATATCGAAATTCATTTCACATGGCAATCTCTTGGAGACAGAAAGATGAATATACCCAAAATCATGATGAAAGATGTTTACTTTTGATGCACCTTCAGAATGTACTCCTAAAATTTCAGAAAAAGCTCGAACTGGCGCGCAAAGTGGCGGAAACGGAAGAACGAAGGAAAGCCGAGGAAACTGCCAGAATGCATCGCCTCGCCATCGAACAGAAGAAAGCAGAGCAAGCCAGGAAGAAACAACTAGAGGAAGCGGAAGCGTGAGTCTTCTTACATACATATAATCACGCCTTTATCCACAATGGGGTAGGCAGAGCGTAAACTATCTAAACAACTCCCGCGTCGTCCCGCTACGTCTGACAAAGTTTTGAGGGTTGTTCAAGATAGATTTGTAGGTATATTGCTGTAGTGACAGGTTGTCAGCCTATCGCCTAAATTACAATATACAGAAACCCTTGGACCCCTTAGCTGGTTTTTACAGCATGCCCGGGATTAAATGCAGCTGGCACATTCTATGTTTTTCATTCGTAACATTACAGTCCAGGTCCAAAGCGTTACAAATAATTGACTTATAAATATAAACTTTACTGAGTAAAGCAGTCTAAAAAAATATGAGTTAAATAAAATTATAAGTAGGTATAACATTATCATCATTATGTCAAAATAAATAGATTTAGTTACAATTTGTAAATTATTCCCATTATGTCAATAGATTTAATTAATTAAAATTTAGGGGTACATTTTATTTAATTAATAGTAAACGACCCGATGAACCCTCATATCATGTCTCATACGGGGTGTAAGCGACAGCGTCCCGCAAACTGATAGGGGTTGCTCAGTCAACGAAACAGAACGACTATCACCAGGAATTTTTTCAGGAAATCAATCGTTCCATACAAACTGCCTGATAGAGGTTGTCATTTTGTATGCAAAAGTCGTTTTTTTTTATCTCCTGTAAGAGTTTCCTGATGAAAGTGGTTCAGTTTCGTTGACTGTGTCAGTTTGTGGGACGCTGTCCCTTCCTTCCTTCTTCTGTCGAATGGGTATCGAGTCTATGGACCCGATGAACCCTGGTGTCAGTCTTTAAACCGCCTAGTAGTACAACTATCAGGCCTCTGACATGCTTTTGTGTAACGACCACTATCAAAGACAACGACCGGGACCGACGGCTTAACGTGCCCTCCGAAGCACGAAATATTTTTCTTTTCGGACAATCAGGTGATTCAGCCTGCAATGTCCTACCCAAACTGGGAAAAAATCACAAAGTGATAAATTCTCAAATATCAACTTTGTGTTTTCCCCCTTGGGAATCGAACCTAAGACCTCCGGATCGGGAGTCCATGGCACAAGCCACTAGACCACGGAGGCAGTTCCGCTGTCCCTTACACCCGGTATACTCCCCACCGTGTCTACCCAGTGAAATGACTTCTGCAGCTCCTTTTACATGTAATAAATTGTTCCAAACCCAGCCATCGTTGCGCTCTTGCATAAAGCTAAAATAATGTGATGAAATTGATGAGCATTGTCTTTCCGACTTTTCTAAAGCATTCGATTTCATAGATAATCAAACCCCACTGGATAAACTGGGCTAAATCATTATTAAATTCATTAAAAGTACCCTCGATTTCGTATGCTACTAAATTCAAATTGGAAAGAGATATAAAAGGAACATTAAGGCGTCACTAGGATCCTGTCCTAAATAGGAGTACCTCAAGGGTCAATGTTAGGACCTATTTTATAATTCGTTTTACTTTTTATTTTTACGGAATTAGCATTTGAATTGATTGAAAGTATTTAACTTGGTAAATTATTTTACAGAATGAAGAAAGAATCAGCGCTAATGGCCAAAGAAATAGAGAAGAAACAGAAGGAATACTTGGAGAAACAGAAGTTGAAGCACAGGCTAGAAGAAAAATGTAAGTATTAGTTCGAGCAATTGAACCAATATCTCCCGCACAGGACGCTGCGGTTGGACCATTACCTCCCGCACAGGAGGCTGCGGTTGAACCATTAGCTCCTCGCATAGGAGGCTGCGGTAGGACCATTAACTCCCGCACAGGACTCTGTGGTTGGACCATTACCTCCCGCACAGGACGCTGCGGTTAGACCATTACCTCCCGCACAGAAGGCAGCGGTTGGACCATTACCTCCCGCACAGGAGGCAGCGGTTGAACCATTACCTCCCGCACAGGAGGCTGCGGTTGAACTATTAGCTCCTCGCATAGGAGGCTGCGGTAGGACCATTAACTCCCGCACAGGACTCTGTGGTTGGACCATTACCTCCCGCACAGGACGCTGCGGTTGGACCATTACCTCCCGCACAGAAGGCAGCGGTTAGACCATTACCTCCCGCACAGGAGGCAGCGGTTGAACCATTACCTCCCGCACAGGAGGCAGCGGTTGAACCATTACCTCCCGCACAGGAGGCAGCGGTTGAACCATTTCCTCCCGCGGCCCTGTTCATTATACCATCAAGCTTTTAATATTTCTTTTTTTTCTTTTTCTCTCTGATATATGCAATCAGTCCTGTTGAGTTTCTTAATATTTCTGATGTAATTTTGTTCCGCAGCGCACACTCCTCTGAAGACCCCTGGCACACCAGGCTACCACCCCCTGGAACCGGTCTACATGATGGATGGCTTCCAGTATCTCAACTCTGATGAGGAAGACGAGCCCCCGAACAGGCCGGTACCCGCCTGGAGCACCAGCAAGGTGAGGAACCATGACATCATGGAAGAGATCCCTTAACGGGATAAGTCCGCCTTTGTGCCACTATTGTTTTAATCTTCTTGTATTTTAGTTTTAAGATTTTTAAGGTAGCTTACATACATACATACATCAATGAAAACCCTTTGTTAAGAATCTGCATAAACATGGTCCTCCATTGGACTGGGAGCGACATACATACATCAATGAAACCCTTTGTTAAGAATCTGCATAAACATGGTCCTCCATTGGACTGGGAGCGACATACATACATCAATGAAACCCTTTGTTAAGAATCTGCATAAACATGGTCCTCCATTGGACTGGGAGCGACATACATACATCAATGAAAACCCTTTGTTAAGAATCTGCATAAACATGGTCCTCCATTGGACTGGGAGCGACATACATACATCAATGAAAACCCTTTGTTAAGAATCTGCATAAACATGGTCCTCCATTGGACTGGGAGCGACATACATACATCAATGAAACCCTTTGTTAAGAATCTGCATAAACATGGTCCTCCATTGGACTGGGAGCGACATACATACATCAATGAAACCCTTTGTTAAGAATCTGCATAAACATGGTCCTCCATTGGACTGGGAGCGACATACATACATCAATGAAACCCTTTGTTAAGAATCTGCATAAACATGGTCCTCCATTGGACTGGGAGCGACATACATACATCAATGAAACCCTTTGTTAAGAATCTGCATAAACATGGTCCTCCATTGGACTGGGAGCGACATACATACATCAATGAAACCCTTTGTTAAGAATCTGCATAAACATGGTCCTCCATTGGACTGGGAGCGACATACATACATCAATGAAACCCTTTGTTAAGAATCTGCATAAACATGGTCCTCCATTGGACTGGGAGCGACATACATACATCAATGAAACCCTTTGTTAAGAATCTGCATAAACATGGTCCTCCATTGGACTGGGAGCGACATACATACATCAATGAAACCCTTTGTTAAGAATCTGCATAAACATGGTCCTCCATTGGACTGGGAGCGACATACATACATCAATGAAACCCTTTGTTAAGAATCTGCATAAACATGGTCCTCCATTGGACTGGGAGCGAAAGAAAAACATAGAATGTGCCAGCTGCATTTCCTTCTGGGCATGCTGTATAAACCAGCTAAGTGTATATACATATAATCACGCCTTTATCTCTAATAGTCCAGCATGGAAGTCTAGGTCGGCTCATATTATTTTGAAGTTACATATGACAAGGGTACTATAAATTAATATCCTAACTAGATATTATTTATTGCAATAGTTACGATAAAGTTTATATATCTTTTTTGATAATCTTTTCAGTGTTTACTGAAAGAAAGGGAAAATAATTCATTGATAGCCCTGGAATTTGATTCAGTTGAACACAATTGTTACCTAAGAAAGAGCCTTCAACTCTTCATCTATATGAAAGGCAGCAGCGCATTTCCCCTCGTTGTTGCAGAAGTCCATGGGAAGCAGTGATTGCTGTCAATCAGAAAGACAACGCGTCAGCCCCTTAAAAAAGCAACTAAAACTTGAATTTGAACGAATAATGTACTTTTCACTATTGTCCCGTGAAATACTCTATACAATATTGAGTTCCATTATAACTCTAAAAAGTAGGCAGAGCGTGAACTCCCCAAAAGACAGAAAAACATAGAATGTGCCAGCTGCATTTCCTCCCAGGCATGCTGTAAAAACCAGCTAAGGGATCCGAGGGTTTCAGTATATTGGAATTTAGGCGATCCTACTTCTACTTCTTGGTGGGACGGCTGCGATGCACGCAGACGGGTGATCAGCTCCTGATGTTGGAACTATTTCACCCAATTCCCAGTGGTGGAGCACTGGGTTCACTGGTGCTCCGTCAGCGTCACCTCCCTGAATCTACCGGTGGCCCTGCAGAAGTGCAGAATGTCTAATAAGGAAATGTTTTCTAAGTCCTTTGTCTCTAGTTTGTCAGTTCCTAAGTATTCCCATCTTGGCAGTGAGTAGCTAGGACATTCGGCTAAGAAGTGGAGACTACTTTCCTCCTGTCCGCACTCAGGGCAATTTGGGTTATCTATTAATCTCATAGTGTGTAGGTGTTTGTTCAGTCCGCAATGTCCTGTCACTAACCCTACCAAGAGTCTGATATGTTTTTTACTAAGTTGTAGTAATCTACGCGTTTTTCTAAAATCTAAGCATTTTATGAAAAACTTAGATTGTCGACAGGACTGTAAGTTATTCCATCTACTGTTACTATCGTTTTTAATTTTTATGTTAATAACGCCTTTTGTTATTTGGCCTGGAATTGGTAGACATGGTTCAGGGCCCATAAAGGTTTCATCTGCCCCGGTCCTGGCCAATTTGTCTGCTATTTCGTTTCCTTCATTGTCTTGGTGCCCTGGCACCCAGGCAATTGTGATACTAGTATTGGTACATAATCTGTTTAGAGTCAATTTGCATTCCTTAACCAATGCAGAGGTTGTACAGGTTTTGTTGAGCGCTTTTAATGCTGCCTGACTGTCGCTATAGATTATGACTTCTGGTGTCAGTTCTGTATTTTCTAACTCGCCGGCGCACTCCAGGATGGCCTGCACCTCAGCCTGGAAAACGCTGGCGAATTTTCCTAAAGGTATTGTTCTATACAGACGTGGCGAGCTTTCTATGTAAATGCCCGCCCCCGATAATTTGGTGCTTTCTTTCCTAGATCCGTCAGTGTAACAGATCGTTGTCGGGTTGTCTGTGTGAATTTTCCACTCATCTCTTGAGCCTATGTGTATTCTGTACTTTTTATCAAAAATCTCTTGTTTCTCTATCAAATCGTTGTTTGCAAGAATCATCGAGATATTTTGTCCTATCACCGAGTCTATCCTAACATGCCCTTTGTCCAGATGGTTACCCCTCCAAGACTTAAAGGACTTCATTCTAAACCATTGTTCTAAGGCTACCTTCTTCACCTGTAGGTCAATAGGATAGAGACCCAGGATCATATTTAAGGCTGCTGTGGGAGTTGTTCTCATTGCCCCAGTGATCATCAGTGCAGCTAAGCGTTGGACCTGGTCCAGCGCTGTTTTATTTTTGATGATAGAGGTTCTATGCCACCATACTATTGCTCCGTAACTTATTCTGGGGAGAATTATAGCTTTATAGATCCATAGGACTATATGTGGCTTTATTCCCCATGTCTTGCCGACGGCTCTTCTGCATTGCACTAAGGCCATCTTTGCTTTTTTGCTTGAGTTTTCTATGTGTGTGTTAAAGAGCAGTTTACTGTCTATATCCACACCTAGGTATCTTATCTCCTCTACTACTTCCAGTTCAACTCCATCGATTCGGACTGGTAGTTCTAAATGTTTATTTCTTTTCCTTGTGAAGATGATTAGTTTGGTTTTATTCGGGTTGAGGTTTAAACCTCTATCCCTGCACCATTGAAGGACCAGCTTCAGTGTCCTGTTCATGATGTTACTAATCATGTTCAATTCTCTTCCAGTAGCTAGTATAACTCCGTCATCGGAGTATGCTTGCATATATACCATGGTTCTGTTTATAGTCTTTATTAGGTCATCCAGGAGAAGACACCACATAAGTGGTGAGAGACATCCTCCCTGTGGGAAACCTCTTTTGGCTCGAATAGTGTGCGATGTACCTCCTAGCTCTGCCGTAATGGCACGATGTTTCAGAGCGTTCATCACCCATCTGGCTAGATTTTGTGCTATTCCTTCTCTCTCTAGGGAGTTTGCTATGGCATATGAGGTCGCCTTGTCAAAGGCACCCTCAATGTCAAAGAAACATCCCATAGCGTATTCTTTATTATGTATAGATCTTTCAGCTTTGACTATCAGGTTATGAAGAGCAGTGTCCGTGGATTTTCCTTGCATATATGCATGCTGATTTGCATGCAGCAGGTTGCCACTTCTGCTTATCTTCGATCTGATGAATCTGTCTATAATCTTTTCTAGTGCTTTCATGATGTATGACGATAGGCTGATGCATCTGAAAGATTTGGCTTCTTGATAATTCTTTTTCCCCGGTTTAGGAATAAAGGTAGCTTTGACCTTCCTCCATGTTTTGGGGATATAGCCTGTATTTAGACTTTCTTTGTATAGGTGAATCAAATCGTCTATAATGTGGACTAGTGCTATCTGTAACATTTTAGGAAAAATGCCATCTGGTCCCGGCGCTTTATATGGTGCGAACGATAGTATGCTCCATGTTACAGCTTCTTTATTTATCACTTCATCAACTTCTTCCCACTTGGTATTGGGGTTGATGTTGAGTTGCTCTTCTTGATGTTCTATACACTCTGGAAAATGGGTTTTCATCATTATGTCCAAAATTAATTTTGGTTCGGTAATGATATTCCCATCTATCCTCAGGCTTCCTAGTCTGCAAGTGGTGTCTTTTGCTAGGGTTCTCATGAATTTGGCGGCTTGTGGTGTGTTGTGAATTTCTTCACAGAAATGACGCCATCCTTTTTTACTTTCTCTGCGACTGGTGTTTCGCATGTTATTTCTAGCTTTCCTGTACTCATCCCAGCTCGCCGGGTCATCCCTTTTTAGGGCTGTTCTTAGTTTACGGCGAGCTAGTTTTCTCTTCTTTTTTAAGTCTTTGTTCCACCATTTGTGCCCCTTTCCTGTTCTCAATTCTTGGAGGGGGCATGATTCATGGAACGCCTTGTTTAGGGTCTTATTTAGTCTTAATGAATCTACCTCTAACTTGTCTATGACGTTAGAGGTCTTTTTGTCTTTAGGGGTCCCTACTTTGAGAATTTCAACGAAGGTGTCCCAGTTAGTCTTCCTAGCGTTTCTAATCATTGTCTTTTCTATCCTACATTCGAGTTGAAAGGTGATCCTTCTGTGGTCAGAGAAACTTTCCTCAGTGTCCACTCTCCAACTCATAATGTAGTTGCTAAAGTATGAGGTCGCTAGTGTAATGTCTAGTACTTCTCGTCTTGTCTTAGTCACAAAGGTTGCGGTATCGCCAATGTTAACTATGTCTAAGTCATTAATTTAGGCGATGGGCTGACAACCTGTCACTACAGCAGTATACCTTTAATTATATCTTAAATTACCCTCAAAACTTTGTCAGACGTGGCGAAACGACATTTGTTAACGTTGTTTACGCTCTGCCTACTCCATTAGGGATACAGGCGTGATTATATTTATATGTAACATCGTATCATGGAGAGTCACGATTCTAACCAATCTTTCCTTAATTCCAGGCGCGACAACAGGTCCTCGTGCACCAGTCGCAGATCGGCCAAGCGCACATCGACCGGCTGTTCTCGGTGCGCGTGCACAGCCCCGACCTGCGCGCCATCTTCCCCAACATCGAGCGCGCGCGGCTCAAGCGCACCTCCTCCGCCGTGTGGCGCAGCCCGCCGCGCGCGCCGCACTGTCGCGACTGAGCACGGTCAGCGCCACACACACACACACACACACACACACACACACACACACACACAGGCCACAGCAAGCGGCTGTTCTCAGTGCGCATGCACACGGTCAGCGCCCCACACACACACACACACACAGGCCACAGCGAGCGGCTGTTCTCAGTGCGCATGCACACGGTCAGCGCCCCACACACACACACACACACACACACACAGGCCACAGCGAGCGGCTGTTCTCAGTGCGCATGCACACGGTCAGCGCCTCACACACACACACAGGCCACAGCGAGCGGCTTTTCTCAGTGCGCGTGCACACCGTCAGCGCCTCACACACACACACACACACACACACAGGCCACAGCGAGCGGCTGTTCTCAGTGCGCGTGCACACCGTCAGCGCCTCACACACACACACACACACAGGCCACAGCGAGCGGCTGTTCTCAGTACGCATGCACACCGTCAGCGCCACACACACACAGGCCACAGCGAGCGGCTGTTCTCAGTGCGCATGCACACGGTCAGCGCCCCACACACACACACACACACACACACACACAGGCCACAGCGAGCGGCTGTTCTCAGTGCGCATGCACACCGTCAGCGCCTCACACACACACACACAGGCCACAGCGAGCGGCTGTTCTCAGTGCGCATGCACACGGTCAGCGCCTCAGACACACATACACAGAGGCCACAGCGAGCGGCTGTTCCCAGTGCGCATGCACACGGTCAGCGCCTCACACACACATACACACAGGCCACAGCGAGCGGCTGTTCTCAGTGCGCATGCACACGGTCAGCGCCTCACACACACACACACAGGCCACAGCGAGCGGCTGTTCTCAGTGCGCATGCACACGGTCAGCGCCTCACACACACATACACACAGGCCACAGCGAGCGGCTGTTCCCAGTGCGCATGCACACGGTCAGCGCCTCACACACACATACACACAGGCCACAGCGAGCGGCTGTTCCCAGTGCGCATGCACACGGTCAGCGCCTCACACACACATACACACAGGCCACAGCGAGCGGCTGTTCTCAGTACGCATGCACACGGTCAGCGCCTCACACACACACACAGGCCACAGCGAGCGGCTGTTCCCAGTGCGCATGCACACGGTCAGCGCCTCACACACACACACAGGCCACAGCGAGCGGCTGTTCTCAGTACGCATGCACACGGTCAGCGCCTCACACACACATACACACAGGCCACAGCGAGCGGCTGTTCCCAGTGCGCATGCACACGGTCAGCGCCTCACACACACATACACACAGGCCACAGCGAGCGGCTGTTCTCAGTGCGCATGCACACGGTCAGCGCCTCACACACACATACACACAGGCCACAGCGAGCGGCTGTTCTCAGTGCGCATGCACACGGTCAGCGCCTCACACACACATACACACAGGCCAAAGCGAGCGGCTGTTCTCAGTGCGCATGCACACGGTCAGCGCCTCACACACACACACACAGGCCACATCGAACGGCTGTTCTCAGTGCGCGTATACATACAGGATTCATATTTCTGAACCGCTCGTATGAAAACTGAAAACGCATACGAAAATTATTCGTGTACGAAATCAAATTCTATCACACGATTTTACGCATTTTTAAAACAGTAGAAATCTGTGCCAATAAAGTCTAATTCCATAAATTGTTTTCGTTCTACGCAGAAATACACCTACTATACCACCACTGCCACTAACAAAAATAGTTGATTTGAAAAACCGGAAATGAATTGCAGAGAAACGGACCGTAAATTCAAGTAAATTAAAACGTTGAAGTGTCACTTGTCAAATGATTTTCTGTGTCACTGTCATGATCATAGACTACTTAGGTTTCGAGTAGTAGAAAAGTAAACGAGTGATTTGGACCACTCGTTGCAGAGTCGCATACGTTTGATTATTCAAAATAATGATTTTGGGATTTCGTATACAAATGTTGCTTTTTCGTACGCTAAGGATACGAGCTGTTCAAAAATACGACTCCTTTCCCTTACACAGACAATGCGCCAGCGCCACCTCTCATACAATACAATAATTCTTTATTGCACAAAAAAACGTACAACAGATATAAAAAGGAACAAACGTGACAGTGTAATATAAATAAAAAATAAAATTCTTTATTTCAGGGTACAAGCCCCGTACATTACATTACATGACATTTATTTTACAGTTTACATTTTTTATAATTAATATAGGCGGCCTTATTGCTAAAGCAGCAATTTCTAACAGGCAACCTTTGGGTATAGAAATTGTACAAGCAGAAAGCGGGATATTGCATATTAATACATATGATACTTAGACAATATTTGTACACTATTAAATAAATATTTCAATAAAATATAATGATATATATCTTATGATAAACATACATGCAATCACGCCTTTATCCCTAATGGGGTAGGTAGAGCGTAAACGACCTAAACATAGTCGCTCTGCCACGTATGACAAAGTTTCGATGGTTATTTAAAATAGATTTGTAGGTATATTGCTGTAGTGACAGGTTGTCAGCCAATCGCCTAAATTACAATATACAGAAACCCTCAGATCCCTTAGCTGGATTTTACAGCATGCTCAGGAGGAAATGCAGCTGGCTCATTCTATGTTTTTCTCTCACTCCCAGTCCAGCCAGCATGTAAGAACACATTTGTGATTAAATAAATTTAAATTGATCAAGGTACATTATACCAGGTGTAAGGGATAGCGTCCCGCAAACTGATAGGGGTTGCTCTAAAAGATAAAAGGCTTTTCCATACAAATTGTCTTGACCTTTGTTTAGGTCGTTTACGCTCTGCCTACCCCATTAGGGATAAAGGCGTGATTATATGTATGTATGTATGTATATAATAAATAGCCTATGTTACTCAGGATGAACGTAGCTTTCTAATGGTAAAAGGATTTTTTTTTAAATCGGTCCAGTAGCTTTTGATTCTTGACTTATTTGTCACAAATTTACATCACACACACTAACACTTTTTATCATATTATTTTAAATATGGCTAACATAGCGAGCATGAGATTTCACGTTATTTAGTCTTTTCAGCAGCTGCCCTCTATTTGAACTAAATAAATCTAAATATGTTTTGGTACATTTTGCGAAAAGAGACCTAATTCGAAAGGGACATTTTGCTACCATGAGACATTTTGCGGAAGGGACAATCTGCGAAGTAACGTATCACGTTATTTATCGAAGTAAACTAATGGCAAGCAAATCGAGCACGAGATATCACGTTATTGGTCGAAGTATACTAATAACGAGCGAAGCGAGCACGAGATATTATGTTATTGATCGAAGTATAGTAATTACGAGCGAAGCGAGCACGAGATATCACGTTATTTATCGAAGTATACCAATGACGAGCGAACCGAACACAAAATAACACGTTTTCTATCGAAGTATACAAATGGCGAGCGATATCACGTTATTGACATAAAAAACATAATATTTGTCTTGTTTCAGAAATTGCAAACATCTGGATTGGCTACATCGAGAGGTCGCTGGCGGCGCTTTGTAAATATTATTATTTTATTAATTATTATTACAAATGTAATGTGATCATGAACAATTACATGTAATGAAGTAGCTCATTATTATTTAGCTACACGCGTTCATAGCTAGATTTTAATATTATTTTAGATGATTTTTGTAAGATCATGTTATTTTTAAATACTGACGTTAGAACACTACACGCCTAGGTTAATTAGAAAATTAAGATTCAGAGATTGATAGTTGAAAGCCATATGTGGGTAATTTTGTAGTTCCTTTTATAAATTGGCAGAATGATAGACAAAAGATAATTTTTACATCGGGGAAAATATATAGTTCCCACGGGAATAATAGATTTCCTTTTCACTAAGCCTTCATACGATTTGTTATGAAATTACCGACATATGGGGATCGATCTATTGATATCTATCGTTTGAAATTCTGGACGCACTATTCCTTTACTAATTCTTAGCTAGCGCTGTCACTTTCTTACCTTTGACATAAGAACAGGATAGCAAAATGATGACGACATTCATAATTTTACGTTAGACGCTTATAAAAACTGAGCATAGAGCATGCTTCCTTATTTTATAACCCTGCCAAGAATTCTGTCATAGAGATAGAATAATGCACTTCCTATAAGCCCTTCTCTATGGTATATCTATGACAGGTTTTTTTTTTCCTGGCTGGGCTATACGTCAAATAAGCAGTCTTATGTCAGATTAGGACTGTCAAAGTCATGTGTTTATCTGCTATCCTGTTCTTTTGTCAAAGTCAAGAAAGTGACAGCGCTAGCTAAGAATTAGAATAAGGATTGTCGCGAGAATCGACGCCATTATATGACATTAAAAAAAACTTTATATCAGGCATTTCACCCTAGTTTAAATAAATGTTAGACGTTACATAGAAGTTGATTAATATATTTTATGAACTTGATGTTTTATATGACCGGAGTTACATTTTGGTCGTTATAAAAGGCAAAGGGCAAATTTTACTACAGTACAGTATTGCTCAATACAAAAATAGTTAAAGTATTGTATAGTCATTGAAATTCAACCACTCTATATAATAACCACAGAAAAATAACTTGGGATGAAAATTTTCCTGTGGGATCTTCTATAAATTGGGATTTGAGCCGGTAACTTCGCAGAATATCCTTTTGAAAATTTTCAGTAGCTGCTATGCCCATTAATTGAACTAAATCCATCAATGCGAAACGGACATTTTGCGAAAAGGGACATTATGAGAAAGGGTCTATTTGCGAAAGAGACATACTGCGAAGTAACGTTTTGTCAGAAGGCGATTTGGCGGGTTGAGTTGCATCCTAACTTAACTGCCTCCGTGGTCTAGTGGGTAGTGCCACGAACTAGTGATCCGGAGGTCTTGGGTTCGATTACCAGGGGGGAAACACAAAGTTGATATTTGAGAATTTTTCACCAGTTTGGTTAGGACATTGCAGGCTGAATCACCTGATTATCCGGGAAAAAAAAAGATTTCGTGCTTCGGAGGGCTCGTTAAGCCGTCGGTCCCGGTCGCTGTCTTTGATAGTGGTCGTTACTCAAACCATGTCAGAGGCCTGATAGTTGTGCTACTAAGTGGTTTAAAAACTCTGACACCAGGGTTCATCGGGTCGATAGACTCGATACCCACGCGACAGAAGAAGAAGTTGCATCCTCGTAGCTAATATAGTAAAGTTTGAGAAAAAAGTAAGAAAAGGTTCTAAATTTCCACCTTATTTCCGTGCCTTATTGTGTGTTGCCTTGGTAAAAAATCAAGTGCAAAAGGTAACTTCGCAAAATGTATCTTTTCGCAAAATGCCCCTTTGATAATTTTCATACTTTTCATCTGCCCACTAGTTGAACTAAATCTATCAAAAAAGAGTAATTTTGCGAAAAGGGAGATTATGCTAAAGAGACGTTTTGCGAAAGGGACATTATACGACCAATGGTCATTCTGCGAAGTAACGCATTATAACTTATTTCAAATCTTTTTGTGCAAAAATGTTAATCCGAATTTATGTTTAATAAAATAGGACGTACAAATCTATGTTGTTCATTCAAATGACCTACAATGTCTAGTTGAGTGGTTTTATTTCTCTGACTGTACATTTGTATAAAAATCTCGTTGCAAAGACGGGTTTGCAACATTCTAGATTATTGTTATCATTAAGACTGTTATGGATTTGAGTAAGTTTGAAATTAAAAAATCCCATCAAGTACATTTACTAGTTTTCTTTTAGTTATCCATACCTTTTTTTAGTTGAGTTTAGCTAGTATTTTGGTCAGGTTTATAGGCAAAATAAGACTAGGAAAACTTCTCTCGTAACGCACAGCTTCCTGCAGACTTACTCAGTCAACGTAACTGCCAAATTTTCACCAAAAATTTTTGTTTTCTCCATACAACTTGATCTGAGGTGGTAATTTTGTATGGAAAAGTAATTTTCCGTATCATTGATTGACTTACAATTTGCATGAAGTTGTGTCTTTATAAGAGAGGTTAACTGAAATGAAACAAATACCTTCTAAACAAGTCTTTATTGCTAACACACCACTGTACCCTTACATAATAAGTTTCCACAACAACAGACTTTAGGAAAAACATTCGATGAAACCCGTAAGGTAGTGAAGCCAGTCGAGTAAATGCGTGTGAGTTTACAAGTCTCATTGAATATTCACCTGAGATTGTTGGCAGTTGTATTGTACATTTCATACTATTTTGAGAAAAAAAACATGATTTTACAGGCAGTTTCCAATAAATATGATATTTCAATTCGTTTTTGTTCGAACCGTTTGCGTTCTGGTCTCAATTTTGATTTAAATTTTACGTATAACAAGCGCTTCAAACTTTTCTTCTTTAGTCGAAAATCTCCGAAACACCTTTACTTTTGATCACCTTCTAAAGACGCTATCGATATCTCTTTCACTCATATTCAAATAAATAGAAAAAGACACCGAATACTCACTAAGGCCATTCTCACACTAAAAGCAGATTCGAATAAAGAAACCATAGACAAAATCTGCTTCTAGTGTGACGTCCTAAACCAAAACGCAAACCGATTCCACCGCTTATTCCAAAGCGGCGGCTCCGGAGATGATTTCAATCAACTCGCGAGTGATAACGGATTGACGCGTCCTGTTGAAGGTGAGTGTGAGCTTGTCAATCATCTCTCCGGCGTTCTTGGAGGCGTTGTCCATGGCCGTCATTCGGGAGGATTGCTCGGAGCAAGCGCCCTCCTTCAGCGCGTAGTACAGCATGGAGGCTAGGGAGAACTCCATGTAGGATTGGATGACGTCAGCGTCCAGGGAATCGTAGGTGGCCAGTTTGGGGGCAGACTGAAAAAAAAATTAGTTTGGTTTGAATTTAAGCAGTGCGAGATATCACGTTATTATTCGATGTGAATCACTACAAAGTATAAAACAAAGTCGCTTTCTCAGTCCCTATATTCCTATGTACGCAGAGAGCCCGATGGTGTAGCGGATAGGGCCGCTGCCTCCTGAGCAGGGAGGTCGTGGTTCGAATCCCACCACGTACCAATGTGTTTTGCGGTTTTCGAATTTCATAAGTACGTTTATTCGGCGCTTTTTCCGTGCTTCGGAAGGCACGTTAAGCCGTTGGTCCCGGTTAATATAGTTTAATACCGTAGATGTTAGTCGTTAAGCCATATCAGAGGCCAGTGCTAAGCATTGGCGGCTTGAAAACTCTGACCTAATCTAAGATTGGGTCTGGTTTCCCGTCTTGGTTGCGGAGGTCAGATGACAGTCGCTCTGTGTAAAAACCAATACCCTCGTTCAATCCCCTAGATTAGGTAGCCGACCCCGTGAGATACGGGATAAGGCTAGGAAGAAGAAGAAGATATTCCTATGTATGCATAAATCTTTACAACTACGCAACGGATTTTGATGCGGTTTCTTTTAATGGATAGAGTGATTCAAGAGGAAGGTTTATATGTAAAATACATGCATAATATAGTAAAGAAACACTGATGATTTCCGTGCGAAGCCGAGGCGGGTCGCTAGTTAATTTATATAACGAGATATTACGTTACTGATTGGGGTAAATTATTTTTATGAGCAAAGCGAGCACGAGATATCACGTTACTGATTGGGGTAAATTAAGCGCGAGAATTCACGTTATTGTTCGAGGTAATTTAGCTCCTATAGGGTCGCGAACATACTGAGTGATTTAGACTTGAGGCATTTGAACTCGAAACGAAACGCTTTGGAGTAAATAGTTTTAGCCAATTGGTTTCGTGATGATGGATGGAAGCTAGGATGGAAGTCAGGTAGCTACCCGCCTGGTCGGGTGTTGTGACCACGTGACCAGGGGACCGAAGTCCAACCGAACACGTTTGTAAAGTCCGTTCGCTTAGATAGCGTCGGTACACCCGAACGGAATATTTGTGTATTGTAATACTCGCCTTGATACAAAATCTGTGTTGGCAATAAAGTCTAATCCCATAAATTGTTTTCGTACTACGCAGAAATACACCTACTATACTACCACTAACAAAAATCGTTGATTTGATAAACCGGAAATGAATCGCAGAGAAACGGAACGTAAATTAAAAAGTTAAAGTGTCACTTGTCAAATGATTGTCTGTGTCACTGTTAGATACTACTTAGGTTTCTTATTCAAAAATGTGAAAGGAATATACATATTTTGCGCTCATTATCTGGCGTGTGGTGGGGTTCTCACCCCTACACACAAAAACTCTTGTACAATGCCCTTATCAGAAGTCACATAGATTACGGGTCATTTCTTCTGGAACCTTGCAGTAAAGCTGCTCTAAATTTACTTGATTAAATCCAAGCTAAGTGCCTGCGTCTTATTATTGGTGCGATGAAGTCTTCCCCCATCAACGCACTCCAGGTGGAGTGCTGTGATCCTCCCCTTCACCTAAGAAGACAGTATCGTTCTGACAGGTTTTTTTTTAAGGTTGTTCAGTCCCCTGCTCATCCCCTAATAGCTAAATTGCATATCTTGTCAGATCATATATCCTTCAGCAGTTACTGGTCTAATAAGGACCCTCCGTGTATCTTCAATAGCTTTCGAAAATTTCTTAGTCTTCCTTGTCCAGTATTCCAATCAAAACTTTTCCCTCTTTTCGAATCCTCGTTTGAGTCCTTATTTTCAAGCCTAAAGTTCTCTTGGACATTGGCATTGGGAAAAATTCTCCTTCTGCTAACTCTAAATTCAAGGAATCTATTGCTACAAAGTTCAGCGACTGGTTAACATTGTTCACTGATGCTTCAAAGTTATCTGATCAGGGGCATGTTGGTTCTGCTGTATGGATCCCCAAATACAACTCCATTCTCAATTTTAAATGTCCATCTTTCTTATCAATTTTTACAGGTGAGGCAATAGCTATTCTAGAAGCTCTTTCTTTCATTGAATCTAATAGTCTTGATAAATCTATAATATTAACTGATTCGAAAAGTTGCCTTCAAGCCATTTTATCAAATCAATTTCGTTGTAAAACTAAGTTTCCTGTCATTGTTAAAATTAGAAGTTTGCTTTTATCATGTCACCTCCAAGGTTTGAAAGTTGTCCTGGCTTGGATTCCGAGTCATGATGGTATAGCTGGTAATGAGATAGTTGATAATCTTGCTAAAAAGGCCACTGTCAGTGGAACCCTAGAACATTTTCAGGTTTACTCTCATGACCTAATTCCACTCGCCAGACCGGGTTTAATGTGTTCCTGGGAGAGCAAATGGAAGAAGGATAGTTGTTCTACTGGTAAATTTTATGCAGATATTCAAGCCCTTATTCCATCTAAACCATGGTTCTATAAATTTAGAAATTCAAATAAGCGAGTCACTTCGACTATTTGCCTTTTAAGATTGGGTCATGCGTGCACTCCTGTGTTTCTGGCGAAAATCAGAGTAAGAGACTCATCTCTATGTGAGTGTGGTTTGGATGAAGGTTCTCCGGACCACATTTTCTTTAACTGTCCCAATCTTTCCCCATCTTTATATGATCTTCTTCTTCCTGATATTCCCCGTCCTATTAATTGTAAGTCCCTGCTCACATATTTAGATACTCCATTTGTATATATTTTATCTGAATATTTTTATAGTAACAATATTAGAATGTAAATATTCCCATGTATTTTTTTAAGTATAAATTATTTATTTAATCATTTCTTTTTTCAGGTAAATCAGCAGTCAATCCTTTCCGTTTCTTTACCTTTTGTTTTTTCCTTTTTACCTCATCCTTCTTACCCTTGTTCTCTCACAGATACCTATCCTTAAAAGCATTGTAATAGGCCTACCTCCTTAAAAGGCCCTACAAACTTGACACTGGCGGAATCATCACGGAAACGCCAAACAACTAAAAGTTGAAGTTACTTAGGTTTCGAGTAGTAGAAAAGAAAACGAGGAGTTTGGACCACTCGTTGCAGAGTCGCATACGTATGAGTATTCGAAAATAGTGATTTTGTGATTTCGTATGCGAATTCGGATACGAGCGGTTCAAAAATACGACTCCAAAACTTGCATCTTTGACGTGGCGCCATCTGTCGTCTACAAGCGTAAGATTCCAAATTGAAATAACCGTTTACCTCAACAGCCTTCTGGCTGAACAGCGGCAGCTCGGACTGTTGGTAGGAAACCACGGAGCGGAACCGGTTGAAGATGATCTTGCCGGACGAGAACTCGTACCCTGAGGTCAGCACGGCGCTGGCCAGGGCGGACGCGTCTCCGAATGAGGGGGGCAGGCGGCCGATCTAGGGGAAAATAAATAGCGTGGATTAGTTAAAAGCCTCCGTGGTCTATGCACTATCCCGCTGTCTGCTTGTACAATTTCCAAGGTTGCCTAGAAATTGCTGCTTTAGCAATAAGGCCGCCTATATTGTACTGTCGCGTTTCTTCCTTTTTATTTCTGTTGTATGTGTTTCTTTGTGCAATAAAGAATTTTTTATTGTATTGTCTAGTGGTCTGCGGTGCGTTCGTCATCGTTTCACTACAGACCGTTAGAGCGATTTTCACTATGACAGGACACTATGACATGAATTTTCTTCCATTCTCGACCTTATTACAAAGAGTAAATTTCACCAAATGTCATTTTGATAATAGATACTTTGTCTATGAGAACCACACGAACGCACCCCTGAGCCATGCAAGGAGATCGGGATCTCCTGAGTTCGATTCCCATGAGGGGAAAACAGTTGATATTTGCCTGTTTATATATTTCTGGGATTTTTTCCAGTTTAGATACGACACTGGCGGCAATTCTGGCCGCACTATTTTTTAGCTAGCGCTATCACTTTCTTAACTTTGACATAAGAACAGGATAGCAAATGAACGCATGACTTTGACATTCCTAATTTGACATAAGACCCTTTAAATAAGAACTGAGCATAGAACATGCTCCCTTATTTAACGTCAAATAAGCAGTCAGAATAGGAATGTCAAAGTCATGTGTTTCTTTGCTATCCTGTTCTTATGTCAAAGTTAAGAAAGTGATAGCGCTAGCTAAGAATTAGAATTATGTCGCGTGAGTCGACACCAATGCAGGCCGAATCGCCTGATTAAGCCGTTAGTCCGATCACTGTCTTGACAGTAGTAGTTACACAAACCATGTCAGTCGCCTCCATAAGGCGTTTTAAAGACACTGACACCAGGGTTCATTGGGTCAAACAACTCGAAACCCACACAAAAGAAATAAAAGTATATTTAAAGTCTCTTAACATACCTCCTTAGCGACGGAGATGATGTGGCTGCCATACAGACGCTGCAGGATGGCGCGGGACTTGTCCCCAACGCAGATGACCTTGATGTTCTCAGCAACAAGTGTAACATACCTCCTAAGCGACGGAGATGATGTGGCTGCCATACAGACGCTGCAGGATGGCGCGGGACTTGTCCCCAACGCAGATGACCTTGATGTTCTCAGCAACAAGTGTAACATACCTCCTTAGCGACGGAGATGATGTGGCTGCCATACAGACGCTGCAGGATGGCGCGGGACTTGTCCCCAACGCAGATGACCTTGATGTTCTCAGCAACAAGTGTAACATACCTCCTTAGCGACGGAGATGATGTGGCTGCCATACAGACGCTGCAGGATGGCGCGGGACTTGTCCCCAACGCAGATGACCTTGATGTTCTCAGCAACAAGTGTAACATACCTCCTTAGCGACGGAGATGATGTGGCTGCCATACAGACGCTGCAGGATGGCGCGGGACTTGTCCCCAACGCAGATGACCTTGATGTTCTCAGCAACAAGTGTAACATACCTCCTTAGCGACGGAGATGATGTGGCTGCCATACAGACGCTGCAGGATGGCGCGGGACTTGTCCCCAACGCAGATGACCTTGATGTTCTCAGCAACAAGTGTAACATACCTCCTTAGCGACGGAGATGATGTGGCTGCCATACAGACGCTGCAGGATGGCGCGGGACTTGTCCCCAACGCAGATGACCTTGATGTTCTCAGCAACAAGTGTAACATACCTCCTTAGCGACGGAGATGATGTGGCTGCCATACAGACGCTGCAGGATGGCGCGGGACTTGTCCCCAACGCAGATGACCTTGATGTTCTCAGCAACAAGTGTAACATACCTCCTTAGCGACGGAGATGATGTGGCTGCCATACAGACGCTGCAGGATGGCGCGGGACTTGTCCCCAACGCAGATGACCTTGATGTTCTCAGCAACAAGTGTAACATACCTCCTTAGCGACGAGATGATGTGGCTGCCATACAGACGCTGCAGGATGGCGCGGGACTTGTCCCCAACGCAGATGACCTTGATGTTCTCAGCAACAAGTGTAACATACCTCCTTAGCGACGGAGATGATGTGGCTGCCATACAGACGCTGCAGGATGGCGCGGGACTTGTCCCCAACGCAGATGACCTTGATGTTCTCAGCAACAAGTGTAACATACCTCCTTAGCGACGGAGATGATGTGGCTGCCATACAGACGCTGCAGGATGGCGCGGGACTTGTCCCCAACGCAGATGACCTTGATGTTCTCAGCAACAAGTGTAACATACCTCCTTAGCGACGGAGATGATGTGGCTGCCATACAGACGCTGCAGGATGGCGCGGGACTTGTCCCCAACGCAGATGACCTTGATGTTCTCAGCGCCGGGCTCAGCCAGCTTGGCGCGGATGACCTTGGACACACCGGTGTGTACGGCGCCGCACAGACCTACGCAACAAACCGCCGTCATTTGCGAACTTTATTTCATGCTCTTGCTCAATATATACATACATATAATCACGCCTTTATCCCTAATGGGGTAGGCAGAGCGTAAACGAACTAAACAAAAGTCGTTCCGTCACGTCTGGCAAAGTTTTGAGGGTTATTAAACATAGATTTGTAGGTATATTGCTGTACTGACAGGTTGTTAGCCTAAATTGCAATATACTGAAACCCTCTGCTTCCTTAGCTGGTTTTTACAGCATGCCCGGGAGGAAAAGCAGCTGGCACATTCTATGTTTTTCTCTCGCTTACAGGCCAGCATGGAAGATTACATTACACACAACACACATAGCCATCATTGGCGAGCTCTTGTCCAATATAACAGATGTAAGGGACAACCCGGGTTGCTCTGAAAGATATCTCGTTATTGATCGAGGGATATTCGCTCATATCGCGTAAACAGTGAGCGCTAGATATCTCGTTTTTGATAGAGATATATTCGCTCATATGGCGAAAGTAGTGAGCGCGAGATATCACGTTATTGATAGAGGTATATTCGCTCATATCGCGAAAGTAGTGAGCGCGAGATATCTCGTCATTGATAGAGGTATATCATATCGCGAAAGTATATTGCTGTAATGACAGGTTGTCATATCAGCCCATCGCCTAAATTGCAATATACTGAAACCCTTGGATCCCTGTGTTGGTTTTTAAAAGCATGCCCGGGAGGAAATGCAGCTGGCACATTCCATGTTTTTCTCTCGCTTCCAGTCCAGCATGGAAGAAAGATACTCACCTCTGTCGGAGGTCATGGCGATGTAGAGCTGCTTGGGATCCTCATCTTGAGGAGTCACCTGGAAGAAAGTAAATAGTATGTAAGCGACAGGTTGGTGTTTTTAAGACGACAAAATTTACCTTCCCATGCAAAATGACCACCTCAATCAGACAATTTCGTCCAAGGACAATTAGTACGGAAAAAAAAATGTTCTTTTCAGAACCTGAAAAAAAAACTTTTTATTGTTCCATTCACTGAGCAACCCCTATCAGTTTGCGGGACGCTGTCCCTTACACTTATAATTAAACAATTGCTGAAAAATAATCCAGTTTTAGTAAGATATAATATAACTATTAAGTTTGTTCCACTATTATTGACGTCCCGTGCAGCCTAGTTGGCAGTGTACCTGCCTGCTACTCAGAGGGTCCCGGGTTCGATTCTCGGCCAGGGCAGACATTTGAATGATGAGTTTAATTGTCTGTTTCTGGGTCTGGATGTTCTTTGTGGTTGTTTCTGTGTATGTCCATGGCACCCCGATACAGGGAATCCTAGTGGGGGCTGTGAGTGTGATCGTGCTTTTTTTTTTTTTTTTATTCTTCTTTCTTATTGGTCCACCTAAGCTGATCATTTATTCAATAAACAGTACATCAGTAAGGGTCCTCCCAACCCCAATGGCAGCTGGCAAGATAGGTTACTTGTTGAAGGGATGATGAGAAGGGGGATTTTTACATACATACATATAGTCACGCCTATATCCCTAAGGGGCTAGGCAGAGCGTAAACTACCTAAACAAAGGTTGTTCCGCCACATCTGAAGTTTTGAAGGTTATTTAAGATAGATTTGTAGGTACATTGCTATAGTTGACAGGTTGTCAGCCAATCGCCTAGATTACAATATACTGAAACCCTCTGATCCCTTAGCTGGTTTTTACAGCATGCCCGGGAGGAAATGCAGCTGAAACATTCTATGCTTTTTCTCCCAGTCCAGCATGGACGAAAGACAGCTATTTTTTGCCTTCCTTATAGTGTCCAACAAGTCAAGATCTTTCATGCTTACCTCAGCGCGCTCGTAGAACTGCACAGCACCTTCTCCGTACGGGCGGGCGGCCTTCAGTTCTCGCTCAGCACGAGTATACCTGAGAAACAATGATTTATTAAACATTTCCTTAGCCTTACTTTGCAGAATTTACCTTTAGCAAAATGTCCTTATATTATAATGACCCCTTTCACATAATGTCCCTGGCCCATCGGGTCGATAGACTCGATACCCACTCGACAGAAGAATATCCCTTTTCGCAAAATGTCCCTTTCGTAAAACAACCCTTTTTGAATGATTAACACATGATTCTATGTCTACAAAATATTACAACAAGTAGTATAAAAAAAGTGGCTGTGTTCCAGCTGTGTTTCATAGATTTCTTTTTATAATCAAGTCTTCTTTGGACCCTTCTGACTTATTTAGCTAAGAATCAAGAACTTAATTTCTCTATTGCTAATATTGCTATACAATTTCTTATACCAGGATTTTAGATTCAGTGTATAATTATTGCAACCTAAGGGTTGGATTTCAACTTCATATACTAGTTTGATTACCTGCTTAGTTATGGCCAGCCAGTTAGACAGACATGACAGTCACTTGTTACAATCATTGACTGGCCAGTTCCAAATTTAAATCATATCCCTCTTTGAATGATAGTTAGATTTAGATAGAAGAAACAAAAAGCGATCGCATACTTAGCCGCCGACACCATCTTCATGGACTGGGTGATCTTCTGAATGTTCTTGACAGACTTCAGGCGCATAGAAATGTGCTTCAGAGTGGCCATGTTCCTCTGTTGCTGGTGGTTGCCGACCAGGGCCACCTGGGTGCAAACACCCGGTGCTAAACGACCCAACATTCTCACCACTCTGCGAAGGAAATTGGAAAATCAAAAATCGAACAGGTTATGGACAGATTATGTAAGCACTCGACATTGAACCTTCTTGCACGATTTTTGCGGAAACTATCACTTGTTTCTGGAGAATAATACACGGTAAAGCAAGCTTTTAATAAGTGGAAGCGAATTTGATGATAATTACTAACTTTTTTGGGCGTATTTAGATAAAATTCACCAGCCGACGAAAAATGTCGCTGGTCGGAAACGTCGGTCGGGGATGCCAGATGAAAAATAAAAGTAAAAGGTAATGAACGCATCCATACAAATAAAATAAATTAATTTATATTTTATGCCGATTCAACTTGTACACTTTTCAAAATTATTTAATTTGAAAAAAAATCGCCTATTTTGATTAATTTTGTTTGAGATAAGACAATTAGTACCGGTGCGTTAAAAATATTTATTTTGAACACACCGGTACTACAAATGGTCGCAAAACCATTTGACGCAAAAAATTATCGTTGTTGACTAAATTATAGTAGCGAAATAAATTTAATTTTATTTATAAACCCAAAACACTTGAAGTTTTCTATATATCTTTATTAAATTAACTTGATTAATATAGGAATTAAAAAACTTTTAAGTAAAAATTAGCAGCTGTCAAACCGCATAGCGTGTAATGGAACGAATATATTCTGGATATTATCCAACCGAATTCAAAAGACGAGGACCACCAAGGTATACTGAAGCATAACACGACTTTGTAATTCAGTCAAATAATATTTATGATTCACTGTTGCATTACGTGTTGTTGTTACGAACCGTATTTATAACTGTTTTCGTGGGAATTTTACTGTATTGAAGATATTTTCAACATGCCAGCACCCCAGAATACCGTGACGAGCGCGCCAGACAGCCAAACACCAACCCCTGAGCCGGTAGAACCGCAACAACCTGTACGAGAGTTGAGCCAAACCGATCATCTCAACAAGAAACTTCTAACTTCTCTTTTCAAACGGCTAGACGAAGGCGGAGAAGAATGCTTGTCGAAAATGATGGAGCCAGACAGCACAGATAAGATAGAAGAGAAGGAATGGGAGGATTAATACTTCCAAAGAGAGTTTTCTTTGTCTAATCTTAAGCTTAGTTTGTAATTTATTGTTTTTTTTATAGTATTAGGGACTTTATATCGCTCAGCCTGTGTTGTGTAAAAACTATGGCTCATCTGAAATTATTATAATAAATATTTTATAAATTTGAAATGTTGTTTTTCATTTAAAGTTATGAAATGAATGTAAATACATAAGATTTAATGAAGGGTACTTGTCACCGTGCCAGTATGTTGATCTATTAATAACCACATAATTTTAGAACTTAACTAAACAACTCCCTTATATACCTATCTATGTAGTTAGGTACTTAGTAGAAGTAGCTATACCTTTACAGTGAGTAAGTAACTCGGAGAAGCAATAATTTATTTAAATACATACATATAATCACGCCTTTAATGGGATAGGCAGAATGTAAACTACCTAAACATAGATCCTTTCGCCAAGCTTGACAAGTTTTGAGGGTTATTCCAGATTGATTTGTATATTGCTGTAGTGACAGGTTGTCAGCCCATCGCCTAAAAACAATACTGAAACCTTTGAATCCCTTATCTGATTTTTACAGCATGCCTAGGAAGAGATGCAGCTGGCACATTCTATGTTTTTCGATCTCAGTACAGCATGGAAATAATTTATTTGAATAGCATACTTTATGACTATTCATCCAATATAATCTACTACCTACGATTGCTCTATCTGTATTAAGTATGATAACTTCGCAAAATGTCCCTTTTGCAAAATGTCTCTCGCAAAATGTCCCATTGTTTTTTATTGTCGTTTTAGTAGACCCACAGAAAAGGGTCATTTTGCGAAACGGACATTTTATGAAAGGGTCATTTTGCTAAAGAAACATTCTGCGAAGTAAGGTTATTTAAATATATATAGCAAATTTTATTATCATCAAACCAAACTTACTGATATCCTATCTACTATACCTACATATAAAAGGGAAAATGTTCAAAAAATTTTAGGATACATTCAAGTTTATTCTGTTAACTCTAGAACAGTACGGGGGCGTTAATATTGCACATCAACACTTGAAAAGAGATCAAGTTTACAAGTCATTGTACATATTGTAAAGAGTTAACACTATACATAGCTAAACGTAGCCAATGTGGCAATACTTATGGCCATTTACTTTTACTGTATATTTTAAAGAATATTTATTCTTCCATGCTGGACTGGGAGAGATAGAAAAACATAGAATGTTCCAGCTGCCCTTCCTCCCGGGTTTGCTATTGAAGTCAGCAAAAGGGACTCGAGGGTTACAGTGTATTGTAATTTAGGCGAAGGGCTGACAACCTGTCACTATAGCAATACATATTACAATCTAAAATTGCCCCCAATTTTTGTCAGACGCGGCGAAAGCACCTTTTACAAGGCGTTAAACGCTCTGCCTACCCCATGAGGGATAAAGGTGTGCTTTATGTATGTATTTTAAAGAGAAACAATAATAGAGTAAGAGGTGACACGGTTTATCTCGATGTGGTTTGACTAAACCATTGTGAAAATTAAACCATTGTGAAAATGAATCATCTTAGAATTGGCAAAATAATTTTGTTTTTACACTCACTATACGCACTGCAAAAGGGCCGACTGATTAGGTGTCTGTTTAGGAGATAAAGCCTTAAAACACGATCACACTCACAGCCCCCACTAGGATTCCCTGTATCGGGGTGACATGGACATACACAGAAACAACCACAAAGAACACCCAGACCCAGAAACAGACATTTAAATTCATCATTCAAATGTCTGCCCCGGCCGAGAATCGAACCCGGGACCCTCTGCGTAGGAGGCAGGTACACTGCCAACTAGGCTGAGCGGGACGTCAATGGATCCTTCCGAAGGTACTTTCCGAAAAGGTAATTTTGCTTTTTACGTAACCACCAACCACATGCTGAAAAGTATATTTTAGTGTGGTATATTTTTGGAATCGGTTCATTGAGGTATTTTATCTGATATCCCAATTAACAGATTCCTGAAATTTTTTGCCATACAATAAAATTATAACGTCATAGTTACCAGACGAACCTACACTACGGCGGCAGACCAATACCATCCGATGCGCATACGGCATTAATGGTCTACATACATAAAATCACGCCTATATCGCTTACGGGGTAGGCAGAGCGTCAAACGCCTCGTAAAAAGCGCTTTCGCCACGTCTGACAAAAATTAAGAGCAATTTTAGACCGTTATGTATATTGCTATGCTATACAGCGTAATTTAGGCGATGGGCTGTTAGCCCATCGCCTAAATTACAATACACTGTAACCCTCGAGTCCCTTTTGCTGACTTCTACAGCATGCCCGGGAGGAAGGGCAGCTGGAACATTCAATGTTTTTCTATCTCTCCCAGTCCAGTATGGAAGTAAAAATAATAATAAATGGCCTACATGCTCCAAACACGGACTCAGCCATGGTTTAGTCAACCCGTGTCACCTCTTTTTTATACTTAACTAGCGACCCGCCCCGGCTTCGCACGGAAAATATCAGTGTTTCTCTTCTATATTATGCATGTATTATACATATAAACCTTCCTCTTGAATCACTCTATCCATTAAAGGAAACCGCATCAAAATCTGTTGCGTAGTTTGAAAGATTTATGCATACATAGGGATATAGGGACAGAGAAAGCGACTTTGTTTTATACTATGTAGTGATGAAGCCGTGCCTTCTGCTCTCAAACAAAACACGACACATGGGTCCGCGGGGCAGGGAAATGTTTGAGAAACCTTTCCCCTCTCTGCCCCGTAGTCTAGCGGTCTGAGCCATGGGCTCTCAACCCACAACCAATGACTTTGTGTTGTTGTTTCTAGTTTGGTTAGGACATTGCAGGCTGATCACCTGATTGTCCGAAAAGTAAGTTGATCCATGCTGTCGGATGGGCATGTAAATAGTCGGTCCTGCGCCTGATTTCTCTCTGGTCGTGTCAGTCAATCTGTCCCATCAGAATAAGAGATTGAAGGAATAGAGAGTGCACCTGTGCGTAGCGCAAACACTTGGGCACTAAAAACAGTCCTGCGTAGTTCGCTGATCTCCGGAAGATTGGCCGCCATCACCGAAAATCGGTGGGAGGACTATTATATTACGGTCAGATGAATGATGTTGAAAGGAAACAACAAAGAACAGTAACTTCAATAATATTTTTATTATGTACTACACGAGTTATAATGAGGAATGTTCTTATTTACATAGCTTTTTGTCTCATAACTCCGATATATAATATTAATAATTCATTGAACGTTTATACAGGCAACTGCTGATAAAATATTTTACACTACTTCTATGTTTGTAACGCAACACATTAATACTGTAAAAATTGATTGTTGCGTGAAAAATAAACTATAAATCGAAGCTCACCAAATATTATTGCATATACTCCTATCCAAAGGCTTATTTAAACAATATACATAAATACAATAGCAGTATTTCGACTATAACAACCTGTAATTAATAAAAAAATATTTGAAAATAAAATGTCAAAAACCTGTACATAGAAAAATATAGTTCTTTAGTTGATTTTATTTTACATAGGGTTTCAACTTATGACTTTAAATTAACTGTAAAAAATATTGTAACTGATTTACGGATTTAAATAAACAGCATTCTGTGGAACAAAACAAAATTATTGCAATATGGCGGCGGCACAACAGCAAGGCCGGACAACATTTACCTGAAACAGAACAACAAAAAAGTAAGTAAAGAGATGTATATAATCTTTCAACGCATGTAAGAAACAACAATATCTTGCGTGAGCGAAGCGAGCTCGAAATCTCACGAAACTTGAGTCGATAACTTACGCGAGCAAAGAGAGTTTAATATTTCCTGAAATTTGGATCAATAAGTAGCTTAAAACTACACGCATTGATTCATACTTCAATTGGTAACGCGATCGAAGCAAGCGCGTCATTCCACGAAAACCTAATCCATACGTTAAGCGAGCGTAATGAGCGCGACAAAGAAAATTTAATAAAGACGCTACGCGAACGCGAGCGAAGCAAGTCAATAGGTTACATGAGCGCAGCAAGCTCGTCACTCCACATAAATTTAATCTATACGTTAGCGACCGCTGAAAAAAACTTGACCTATACGTCACGCGAACGCAAGCGTAGCGAGCCTGTCACCACGAAAATGTAATCCATACGCTAAGCGAGCGAGATGAGCGCGACAAAGAAAATTGAATCAATACGCTTCGAGCGAAGCGAGCCAATAGGTTACATGAGCGCAGCAAGCTCGTCACTCCACGAAAATGTAATCCATACGTTAGCGAGCGCTGCAAAAAACTTGACCTATACGTCACGCGAACGCAAGCGTAGCGAGCCTGTCACCACGAAAATGTAATCCATACGTTAAGCGAGCGAGATGAGCGCGACAAACAAAATTGACTATATAATAACCCAAACGCTACAAAAAAAAAGAACATAGGAACGTAGCGAGCATAACTGAGGACTCACCTAGTAACGTGTATATGTGCGTGGCGCCCCTAGGCCCTCTCCACCATGTCGATGTTGATCAGGAACGTAGCGAGCATAACTGAGGACTCACCTAGTAACGTGTATATGTGCGTCGCGCCCCTAGGCCCTCTCCACCATGTCGATGTTGATCAGGAACGTAGCGAGCATAACTGAGGACTCACCTAGTAACGTGTATATGTGCGTGGCGCCCCTAGGCCCTCTCCACCATGTCGATGTTGATCAGGAACGTAGCGAGCATAACTGAGGACTCACCTAGTAACGTGTATATGTGCGTGGCGCCCCTAGGCCCTCTCCACCATGTCGATGTTGATCAGGAACGTAGCGAGCATAACTGAGGACTCACCTAGTAACGTATATATGTGCGTGGCGCCCCTGGGCCCTCTCCACCATGTCGATGTTGATCAGGAACGTAGCGAGCATAACTGAGGACTCACCTAGTAACGTGTATATGTGCGTGGCGCCCCTAGGCCCTCTCCACCATGTCGATGTTGATCAGGAACGTAGCGAGCATAACTGAGGACTCACCTAGTAACGTGTATATGTGCGTGGCGCCCCTAGGCCCTCTCCAACATGTCGATGTTGATCAGGAACGTAGCGAGCATAACTGAGGACTCACCTAGTAACGTGTATATGTGCGTGGCGCCCCTAGGCCCTCTCCACCATGTCGATGTTGATCAGGAACGTAGCGAGCATAACTGAGGACTCACCTAGTAACGTGTATATGTGCGTGGCGCCCCTAGGCCCTCTCCAACATGTCGATGTTGATCAGGAACGTAGCGAGCATAACTGAGGACTCACCTAGTAACGTGTATATGTGCGTGGCGCCCCTAGGCCCTCTCCACCATGTCGATGTTGATCAGGAACGTAGCGAGCATAACTGAGGACTCACCTAGTAACGTGTATATGTGCGTGGCGCCCCTAGGCCCTCTCCACCATGTCGATGTTGATCAGGAACGTAGCGAGCATAACTGAGGACTCACCTAGTAACGTGTATATGTGCGTGGCGCCCCTAGGCCCTCTCCACCATGTGTTGATCAGGAACGTAGCGAGCATAACTGAGGACTCACCTAGTAACGTGTATATGTGCGTCGCGCCCCTAGGCCCTCTCCACCATGTGTTGATCAGGAACGTAGCGAGCATAACTGAGGACTCACCTAGTAACGTGTATATGTGCGTCGCGCCCCTAGGCCCTCTCCACCATGTGTTGATCAGGAACGTAGCGAGCATAACTGAGGACTCACCTAGTAACGTGTATATGTGCGTGGCGCCCCTAGGCCCTCTCCACCATGTCGATGTTGATCAGGAACGTAGCGAGCATAACTGAGGACTCACCTAGTAACGTGTATATGTGCGTCGCGCCCCTAGACCCTCTCCACCATGTGTTGATCAGGAACGTAGCGAGCATAACTGAGGACTCACCTAGTAACGTGTATATGTGCGTGGCGCCCCTAGGCCCTCTCCACCATGTCGATGTTGATCAGGAACGTAGCGAGCATAACTGAGGACTCACCTAGTAACGTGTATATGTGCGTCGCGCCCCTAGGCCCTCTCCACCATGTGTTGATCAGGAACGTAGCGAGCATAACTGAGGACTCACCTAGTAACGTGTATATGTGCGTGGCGCCCCTAGGCCCTCTCCACCATGTCGATGTTGATCAAGAACGTAGCGAGCATAACTGAGGACTCACCTAGTAACGTGTATATGTGCGTCGCGCCCCTAGACCCTCTCCACCATGTGTTGATCAGGAACGTAGCGAGCATAACTGAGGACTCACCTAGTAACGTGTATATGTGCGTGGCGCCCCTAGGCCCTCTCCACCATGTCGATGTTGATCAGGAACGTAGCGAGCATAACTGAGGACTCACCTAGTAACGTGTATATGTGCGTCGCGCCCCTAGGCCCTCTCCACCATGTGTTGATCAGGAACGTAGCGAGCATAACTGAGGACTCACCTAGTAACGTGTATATGTGCGTCGCGCCCCTAGGCCCTCTCCACCATGTCGATGTTGATCAGGAACGTAGCGAGCATAACTGAGGACTCACCTAGTAACGTGTATATGTGCGTCGCGCCCCTAGGCCCTTTCCACCATGTCGATGTTGATCAGGAACGTAGCGAGCATAACTGAGGACTCACCTAGTAACGTGTATATGTGCGTCGCGCCCCTAGGCCCTCTCCACCATGTCGATGTTGATCAGGAACGTAGCGAGCATAACTGAGGACTCACCTAGTAACGTGTATATGTGCGTCGCGCCCCTAGGCCCTCTCCACCATGTCGATGTTGATCAGGAACGTAGCGAGCATAACTGAGGACTCACCTAGTAACGTGTATATGTGCGTCGCGCCCCTAGGCCCTCTCCACCATGTGTTGATCAGGAACGTAGCGAGCATAACTGAGGACTCACCTAGTAACGTGTATATGTGCGTGGCGCCCCTAGGCCCTCTCCACCATGTGTTGATCAGGAACGTAGCGAGCATAACTGAGGACTCACCTAGTAACGTGTATATGTGCGTCGCGCCCCTAGGCCCTCTCCACCATGTCGATGTTGATCAGGAACGTAGCGAGCATAACTGAGGACTCACCTAGTAACGTGTATATGTGCGTCGCGCCCCTAGGCCCTCTCCACCATGTCGATGTTGATCAGGAACGTAGCGAGCATAACTGAGGACTCACCTAGTAACGTGTATATGTGCGTCGCGCCCCTAGGCCCTCTCCACCATGTCGATGTTGATCAGGAACGTAGCGAGCATAACTGAGGACTCACCTAGTAACGTGTATATGTGCGTCGCGCCCCTAGGCCCTTTCTACCATGTGTTGATCAGGAACGTAGCGAGCATAACTGAGGACTCACCTAGTAACGTGTATATGTGCGTCGCGCCCCTAGGCCCTCTCCACCATGTGTTGATCAGGAACGTAGCGAGCATAACTGAGGACTCACCTAGTAACGTGTATATGTGCGTCGCGCCCCTAGGCCCTCTCCACCATGTGTTGATCAGGGACGTAGCGAGCATAACTGAGGACTCACCTAGTAACGTGTATATGTGCGTCGCGCCCCTAGGCCCTCTCCACCATGTGTTGATCAGGAACGTAGCGAGCATAACTGAGGACTCACCTAGTAACGTGTATATGTGCGTCGCGCCCCTAGGCCCTCTCCACCATGTGTTGATCAGGGACGTAGCGAGCATAACTGAGGACTCACCTAGTAACGTGTATATGTGCGTCGCGCCCCTAGGCCCTCTCCACCATGTCGATGTTGATCAGGAACGTAGCGAGCATAACTGAGGACTCACCTAGTAACGTGTATATGTGCGTGGCGCCCCTAGGCCCTCTCCACCATGTGTTGATCAGGAACGTAGCGAGCATAACTGAGGACTCACCTAGTAACGTGTATATGTGCGTCGCGCCCCTAGGCCCTCTCCACCATGTGTTGATCAGGAACGTAGCGAGCATAACTGAGGACTCACCTAGTAACGTGTATATGTGCGTCGCGCCCCTAGGCCCTCTCCACCATGTCGATGTTGATCAGGAACGTAGCGAGCATAACTGAGGACTCACCTAGTAACGTGTATATGTGCGTCGCGCCCCTAGGCCCTCTCCACCATGTGTTGATCAGGAACGTAGCGAGCATAACTGAGGACTCACCTAGTAACGTGTATATGTGCGTCGCGCCCCTAGGCCCTCTCCACCATGTCGATGTTGATCAGGAACGTAGCGAGCATAACTGAGGACTCACCTAGTAACGTGTATATGTGCGTGGCGCCCCTAGGCCCTCTCCACCATGTGTTGATCAGGAACGTAGCGAGCATAACTGAGGACTCACCTAGTAACGTGTATATGTGCGTCGCGCCCCTAGGCCCTCTCCACCATGTCGATGTTGATCAGGAACGTAGCGAGCATAACTGAGGACTCACCTAGTAACGTGTATATGTGCGTGGCGCCCCTAGGCCCTCTCCACCATGTGTTGATCAGGAACGTAGCGAGCATAACTGAGGACTCACCTAGTAACGTGTATATGTGTGTCGCGCCCCTAGGCCCTCTCCACCATGTCGATGTTGATCAGGAACGTAGCGAGCATAACTGAGGACTCACCTAGTAACGTGTATATGTGCGTCGCGCCCCTAGGCCCTCTCCACCATGTCGATGTTGATCAGGAACGTAGCGAGCATAACTGAGGACTCACCTAGTAACGTGTATATGTGCGTGGCGCCCCTAGGCCCTCTCCACCATGTCGATGTTGATCAGGAACGTAGCGAGCATAACTGAGGACTCACCTAGTAACGTGTATATGTGCGTGGCGCCCCTAGGCCCTCTCCACCATGTGTTGATCAGGGACGTAGCGAGCATAACTGAGGACTCACCTAGTAACGTGTATATGTGCGTCGCGCCCCTAGGCCCTCTCCACCATGTCGATGTTGATCAGGAACGTAGCGAGCATAACTGAGGACTCACCTAGTAACGTGTATATGTGCGTCGCGCCCCTAGGCCCTCTCCACCATGTCGATGTTGATCAGGAACGTAGCGAGCATAACTGAGGACTCACCTAGTAACGTGTATATGTGCGTGGCGCCCCTAGGCCCTCTCCACCATGTCGATGTTGATCTTGTAGAACACGTACGGGTAGTACTCCGACGAGCCGAAGCCCATGCCCGCCAACTCAGCGCTCTGCAAACCACCAAATAATACATACATAAATCACGCCTTTATCCCTTACGGGTAGGCAGAGCGTTTAACGCCTCGTAAAAGGCGCTTTCGCCACGTCTGATAAAGTTTTGAGGGTTATTTAAGATAGATTTGTGAGTATATTGCTGTAGTGACAGGTTGTCAGCCCATCGCCTAAATTACAATATACTGAAACCCTCGGATCCCTTAGCTGGTTTTACAGCATGTCCGGGAGGAAGGGCAGCTGGAACATTCTATGTTTTTCTATCTCTCCCAGTCCAGCATGGAAGTAGCACCAAATAATGGTTTAATTAATAAAAAGAAAGAGAAGATCCATCCATCAACTGACGAACTATTGTCAAAGTACTTTTTTTTTACAGTAAATTATGTCTTTTGATTTTGTGTCAACAGTGACTGAATGTATTTTGTTTTTGTGTCATCAGTGGCTAAACGTATTTTGTTTTTGTGTCAACAGTGGCTAAACGTATTTTGTTTTTGTGTCAACAGTGGCTAAACTATTTTAGAAGATGAATGTATCTTTTGGTTACGTGTCAACAGTGGCTAAATGTATCTGTTTTTTGTGTCAACAGTGGCTGAATTAATATTTTGTTTTTGTGACAAAAGTGGTTGAATGTCTTTTATTTTTTAGTCAAGAGTAGCTGAACGTATTTTGTTTTTGCGTGTTTTTGTGTCAACAGTGGCTGATTGTCTTTTGTTTTTGTCACTACAGTGGATGAATATCTTTTGTTTTTGTGTCAAAACTGGCTCAACGTGTCTTTTGTTTTGTCTCTACAGTGGATGAATATCTTCTCGTTTTTTGTCAACAGTGGTTTCATGTCTTTTTTGTGTCAAGTGTGGCTGTCAGTGTGTTTTGTATTTTATTTTATGTCAACAGTGGCTGATTGTCTTTTGTTTTCGTCTCTACAGTGGATGAATATCTTCTGTTTTGTGTGAACAGTGGTTTGAAGTGTCTTTTTTGTGTCAAGTGTAGCTCACAGTGTGTTTGTGTGAGATGTTACCTCCGCCTGTCCCCCTTGCCCGGTGAATGCTCTCGGTGTGTGTGGCTCACAGTGTGTTTTGTGTTTGTGTTAGATGTTACCTCCGCTTGTCCCCCGTCCCCGGTGGAGTGGTCCAGGTGTGCGTACAGCGAGTTGAGCACGTCGCGCAGTTTCTTCATGCTCTCGGTGTGTGTGGCTCACAGTGTGTTTTGTGTTTGTGTGAGATGTTACCTCCGCTTGTCCCCCGTCCCCGGTGGAGTGGTCCAGGTGTGCGTACAGCGAGTTGAGCACGTCGCGCAGTTTCTTCATGCTCTCGGTGTGTGTGGCTCACAGTGTGTTTTGTGTTTGTGTGAGATGTTACCTCCGCCTGTCCCCCGTGGCCGGTGGAGTGGTCCAGGTGTGCGTACAGCGAGTTGAGCACGTCGCGCAGTTTCTTCATGCTCTCGGTGTGTGTGGCTCACAGTGTGTTTTGTGTTTGTGTGAGATGTTACCTCCGCCTGTCCCCCGTGCCCGGTGGAGTGGTCGAGGTGTGCGTACAGCGAGTTGAGCACGTCGCGCAGTTTCTTCATGCTCTCGGTGTGTGTGGCTCACAGTGTGTTTTGTGTTTGTGTGAGATGTTACCTCCGCCTGTCCCCCGTGGCCGGTGGAGTGGTCGAGGTGTGCGTACAGCGAGTTGAGCACGTCGCGCAGTTTCTTCATGCTCTCGGTGTGTGTGGCTCACAGTGTGTTTTGTGTTTGTGTGAGATGTTACCTCCGCCTGTCCCGCGTGGCCGGTGGAGTGGTCCAGGTGTGCGTACAGCGAGTTGAGCACGTCGCGCAGTTTCTTCATGCTCTCGGTGTGTGTGGCTCACAGTGTGTTTTGTGTTTGTGTGAGATGTTACCTCCGCCTTTCCCCCGTGGCCGGTGGAGTGGTCGAGGTGTGCGTACAGCGAGTTGAGCACGTCGCGCAGTTTCTTCATGCTCTCGGTGTGTGTGGCTCACAGTGTGTTTTGTGTTTGTGTTTGTGTGAGATGTTACCTCCGCCTGTCCCCCGTGCCCGGTGGAGTGGTCGAGGTGTGCGTACAGCGAGTTGAGCACGTCGCGCAGTTTCTTCATGCTCTCGGTGTGTGTGGCTCACAGTGTGTTTTGTGTTTGTGTGAGATGTTACCTCCGCCTGTCCCCCGTGCCCGGTGGAGTGGTCGAGGTGTGCGTACAGTGAGTTGAGCACGTCGCGCAGTTTCTTCATGCTCTCGGTGTGTGTGGCTCACAGTGTGTTTTGTGTTTGTGTGAGATGTTACCTCCGCCTGTCCCCCGTGCCCGGTGGAGTGGTCGAGGTGTGCGTACAGCGAGTTGAGCACGTCGCGCAGTTTCTTCATGCTCTCGGTGTGTGTGGCTCACAGTGTGTTTTGTGTTTGTGTGAGATGTTACCTCCGCTTGTCCCCCGTGGCCAGTGGAGTGGTCGAGGTGTGCGTACAGTGAGTTGAGCACGTCGCGCAGTTTCTTCATGCTCTCGGTGTGTGTGGCTCACAGTGTGTTTTGTGTTTGTGTGAGATGTTACCTCCGCCTGTCCCCCGTGCCCGGTGGAGTGGTCGAGGTGTGCGTACAGTGAGTTGAGCACGTCGCGCAGTTTCTTCATGCTCTCGGTGTGTGTGGCTCACAGTGTGTTTTGTGTTTGTGTGAGATGTTACCTCCGCCTGTCCCCCGTGGCCAGTGGAGTGGTCGAGGTGTGCGTACAGTGAGTTGAGCACGTCGCGCAGTTTCTTCATGCTCTCGGTGTGTGTGGCTCACAGTGTGTTTTGTGTTTGTGTGAGATGTTACCTCCGCCTGTCCCCCGTGGCCAGTGGAGTGGTCGAGGTGTGCGTACAGCGAGTTGAGCACGTCGCGCAGTTTCTTCATGCTCTCGGTGTGTGTGGCTCACAGTGTGTTTTGTGTTTGTGTGAGATGTTACCTCCGCCTGTCCCCCGTGGCCAGTGGAGTGGTCCAGGTGTGCGTACAGCGAGTTGAGCACGTCGCGCAGTTTCTTCATGCTCTCGGTGTGTGTGGCTCACAGTGTGTTTTGTGTTTGTGTGAGATGTTACCTCCGCCTGTCCCCCGTGGCCAGTGGAGTGGTCCAGGTGTGCGTACAGCGAGTTGAGCACGTCGCGCAGTTTCTTCATGCTCTTGCGCGACGGGACCAGCACCGCCGCTTGGAAGTTCACGGGCAGACCGTATCTGGAAAACATTATTTTATATGTATGTACATAGTGAGCCCGATAGTGTAGTGGAGCGGGGAGGTCGTGGTTTGAACCCCACCACGTACCAATGTGTTTTTCGGTTTTCGAATTTCATATGTACGTTTATTCGGCGCTTTTTCCGTGCTTCGGAAGGCATATTAGGCCGTTGGTCCCGGTTAATATCGTTTAATGCCGTAGATATTAGTCGTTAAGCCAGTGTGCCGTAAGGTTCCGTAATATACGAGACTTCAAGTTAAATCGAGTCATATTGGCAGTCTTGAGGAAAAATATCGCTGAAAGGTTTGTGCGGCTTTTCTTAACCCGAAAGGCATTAAATGAAATTCATATGGTCCAAAAGGTATTATACTTGACGTGGCACTCTGAAATCTTATTTCAGTTGCGTATAGAATAATATACAAGATGGTGGCAAATCTAGTAACACACCACAGAAAATTTTGCTATCTAGTATCACATCACTACCTGCAGTTTTCGAGCATGGAGTGCCATCTTCAAATTGGAGTTTTTAGGTTAGCATACGGAAACCAACGCGGACTACATACCGGATGTAAGGGAAAGCATCCCACAAACTAATAGGGGTTGCTCAGTCAACGGTAATGAACAGCTTATACCAGGAAATTCTTTAAGTAAGTGAAAAAAAAATGTCTTCTCCATTCAAATTGTCTGATCGACGTGGACATTTTGTATGGAAAAGCCAATTTTTATTTTCACTTCCTGAAATAATTTCTTTGTTGAATGAGCAAACCCTATCAGCTTGCGGAACGCTGTCCCTTACACCCGGTATAGTTAAATGTATTTGCCCTATTATTACCTTAGCACGGACTCTACGAACACACGCAGGGCTTTGACGTGTATCCACGCGCAGAAACACTCGGAGAAGTTCACCTTCAACCATCGCACCAAAGGACCCTGCGAAGAAAAAATACAAGCATCAGTCAGATTCAGAAACAGGCCCGAGCCTGATGGTGTAGTGGGCCGCTACCTTCTGAGCGGGAGGTCGTGGTTCGAATCCCACCACGTATCAATGTGTTTTTCGGTTTTCGAATTTCATATGTACGTTTATTCGGTGCTTTTTCCGTGCTTCGGAAGGCACGTTAAGCCGTTGGTCCCGGTTAATATCGTTTAATACCGTAGATATTAGTCGTTAAGCCATATCAGAGGCCAGTGCTAAGCATTGGCGACTTGAAAACCTAATCTAGGATTGGGTCTGGTTTCCCTTCTGGGTTGCGGAGGTCAGATGGCAGTCGCTCTGTGTAAAAACCAGTACCCTCGTTCAATCCCCTAGATTAGAAAGCCGACCCTGTGAGATAAGGCTAGGGAGATGATGAGTCAGATTCAGAAACCAGCCTTCCCATTTCCATACGTAAATATTGTTTGTTTATTGCACTGTTCTCTTGACTTTCTTCATTCATTTGTTTATTATTATTTATTACAAGAATATTATCTCTTTTCCAAAGGTTGCCTGGAAATTTTTTCTCGTCATTCATTTCTCTTATTTGAGGGTAAATGTTGGCAGTTACGACAGCGAGCGATATGTAAATCTGTCGTTTTATATCATCAGCAGCTGTCGCTAAAAACTGATGCTATGTGTCATAGTACCGGTTTTCAGCAGATGGCCGCTATAGTATAGTAAATAACTTACAAACTGCTTCTTCTTGTCGGTGACAAGCTTAGTGGTCTCGTTCTTGCCGGCGGCCATCTCCTGCTCGTTGTAGTTGAACTCACGAACCACGAATTTGCGGTAAATATGTTGGCTCTTACCAAGTTACTTTATTATGACAGCGTGCGATATATAAATCCGTCGCTTTCTTTCATACGAAATTGACAGCAACTGTCCCTATGTGTCTCATGGTACCGGTAAACTATATTTTTTGACACCTTTTAGAATCCTTTTTTTAAAGATGGCCGCTATATTATAGTAAACAACTTACGAACTGCTTCTTCTTGTCGGTGACAAGCTTGGTGATCTCGTTCTTGCCGGCGGCCAGCTCTTGCTCGTTGTAGTTGAACTCACGAACCACGAATTTAAGCAAAATATGTTGACCCTTACCAAGACACTTTATGGCAGCGAGCGAAATGTAAATCTGTCGCTTAATTTCATACGAAATTGTTGGAAACTGTCGCTATGTGTTTCATGGTACCGGAAAGAATCCTATGGACGATTTTAACCGTATTTTTTGACACTTTTTAAACTGCTTTTTTTTAAAGATGGCCGCAATAGTACCTATAGTAAATAACTTACAAACTGCTGGTTCTTGTCGGTAACAAGCTTGGTGATCTCGTTCTTGTCGGCGGCCAGCTCCTGCTCATTGTAGTTTGAACTCACGAACAACGAATTTAATTATAATGTTTAATGTAATTTAAGGTAAATATGCTGGCCCTTAACCAAGTTACTTCATGACAGCGAGCGATATGTAAATCTATCGCTTCATTTCATACGAAATTGTTGGAAACTGTCGCTATGTGTTTTATGGTACCGGTAAACTGTATTTTTTGATACCTTTTAGATCGCTTTTTTTAAGATGGCCGCTATATTATAGTAAATAAATTACGAACTGCTTCTTCTTGTCAGTAACAAGCTTAGTGATCTCGTTCTTGCCGGCGACCAGCTCCTGCTCGTTGTAGTTGAACTTACGGACGACGAATTTACGCTAAATATGTTGACCCTTACCAACATACTTTATGACAGCGAGCGATATGTAAATCTATCGTTTAATTTCATACGAAATTGACGGAAACTGTCGCTATGTGTTTCATGGTACCGGTAAATTGTATTTCTTGACACCTCTTAGATATTTTTCTTTTTTAAAGATGGCCGCTATAGTGTAGTAAATAACTTACGAACTGCTTCTTCTTGTCGGTGACAAGATTGGTGATCTCGTTCTTACCGGCGGCCAGCTCCTGCTCTCACGAACCACGAATTTACGGTAAATATGTTGGCCCTTACCAAGTTACTTCATGACAGCGAGCGATATGTAAATCTGTCGCTTTCTTTCATACGAAATTGACGTAAACCGTCGCTGGAAACTGTCGCTATGTGTTTCATGGTACCGGAAAGAATTCCATGGACGATTTTGACCGTATTTTTTACACTTTTCAAACTGTTTTTTTAATAAACGCTATATTATAGTAAACAACTTACGAACTGCTTCTTCTTGTCGGTGACAAGCTTGGTGATCTCGTTCTTGCCGGCGGCCATCTCCTGCTCGTTGTAGTTGAACTCACGAACCACGAATTTGCGCTCACGGGCGTGCAGCTTGAACTCGTCTACCACCTGTAATACATATAAAGATATGCGAGTAAGAAAAAAGGGTATGTAAATGAGAAAAAAGTATGTGAATGAGAAAAAAAATATATTATTTTTGACGAGGCAGGCAGTCGATACACAACTGAAAATGCCTGTTGATTTAGTGAGCTTTCTTTTCTTAATTTAATTTATGTGTGCATCTAGTTTGTTTTTAAATGCGTTAACGTTTGGCGCTGAGACTACTTCTTCTGGCAGTTTATTCCATTCGTTGATAACTCTATTAGCAAACAAGTTTCTATGAGGGATGTTTGAAAGACAAGTTTCCAGTTTTATATGGTGACCTCTTATATGCATGACAAAAGTATGGTTTGCAAGTGCTTTGCTCTTGTGAGCTCAGCTTGTTTGGATCGGAACGGATTCCAACTCTTTAGGAGCAGCCGTTAGACATTATCTCCGTAGAGTGGTCCTCCTTGCAAGAGGCCCTTTCCCACTTTCGCCTTTTAAAAAAGTATGTGCATGAGTAAAAGGTTTAGGAGCAGCCGTTAGACATTATCTCCGTAGAGTGGTCCTCCTTGCAAGAGGCCCTTTCCCACTTTCGCCTTTTAAAAAAGTATGTGCATGAGTAAAAGGTTTAGGAGCAGCCGTTAGACATTATCTCCGTAGAGTGGTCCTCCTTGCAAGAGGGCCCTTTCCCACTTTCGCCTTTTAAAAAAGTATGTGCATGAGTAAAAGGTTTAGGAGCAGCCGTTAGACATTATCTCCGTAGAGTGGTCCTCCTTGCAAGAGGGCCCTTTCCCACTTTCACCTTTTAAAAAAGTATGTGCATGAGTAAAAGGTATATAATCGAGAAATCAAAGTATGTGAGTGCGAAAAGGGAATGTGGATATAAAAGACAAGTGACTGAAAAGAAGATGTGTGAAGGAGAAATAAAGATATGTGAGCAAGAAAGAAGGCATGTGAATAAGAAAAAAAATGGTGTTAGCCAGAAAATAAGATATGCGTGTTTAAAAAAGGGTATGTAAAAAGAAAAAAATATGAAGAAAAAGGTATGTAAATAAGAAATAAAGGCATGTCGATGAGACAAATCGTACGAAAGCGAGAAAAAAAAATCGATGAGTGAGAAAAAGAAAAAAAAATGTGGCAAGTGGTATGAAAATAAGAGAAATGATATATGAACGGAAAAAATATCAAGACTATTTAAACCTTTTTGAAGAGAGTGACAGAGAAGAGGCCGTAGTCGTTATCCTGGATGATGAGCTGGGTGGAGCGCGGCACGATCATGTCGGTGACCTTCTCGAGCGAGCGAGAGAGGCGGGGTAGGTGGAGAGAGTGACAGAGAGAGGTGTTTCGATGTGTGATTCAAAGAAGCAAGTATGAGAGAGGCAGAAAGGTATGTAAATGAAACATATAAGTATGTGAGTGAGAAAAAGTATGTAAATGAAATTGAAACACAAAGGTATGTGAGTGAAACAGAAAGGTATGTGATTGAAACAGAAAGGTATGTGAGAGAGGTGAAAAGGTATGAAAGGATATTAAGTTAGTATTTTGGTACCTTTTTGAAGAGAGTGACGGAGAAGAGGCCGTAGTCGTTATCCTGGATGATGAGCTGGGTACAGCGCGGCACGATCATGTCGGTGATCTTCTCGAGCGAGCGAGAGGGGCAGGGTAGGTGGAGAGAGTGACAGAGAGAGGTGTATCGAAGTATGATTCAGAGAAGCAAGTATGAGAGAGGCAGAAAGGTAACTAAAATAGAAAGGTATGTGAGTGAACCATAAAAGTATGTGAGTGAAACAGAAAGGTATGTTATTGAAACAGAAAGGTATGTGAGAGAGGTGAAAAGGTATGAAAGTATATTAAGTTGTATTTTTTGTACCTTTTATGAGACAGAACTGCCTTTTGCGAGACAGAAGTACCTGTTATGAGATAAACCTACCTTTTTGAAGAGAGTGACGGAGAAGAGGCCGTAGTCGTTATCCTGGATGATGAGCTGGGTGGAGCGCGGCACGATCATGTCGGTGATCTTCTCGTAGTTGGCGTTCCACTCGTTGAACATCGACCTCCAGGAGAAACGGAATACGTTAGTGGAAACAAACGTGGGAAATAGACTACGTACATCTATCTATCTATATATATATATATATAAAAATGAATCCCTATTTCCCTTGGTCATGGCATCACGCCTGAACGGCTGACCGATTTCGCTAATTCTTTTTTTGTTCTGTTCGTTATTATCAGGAGAAGGTTCTTATGAAAGAAAAAATTAAGGAAATTGCGCGGACAATTAGAAAATTTAAAATTACTTAACCACCATATAAAATTATTAAACTTTTTTAATGTAACCTTAAGACATTTGACATAGAATTGACTGAATGCGTGCTGCAAATATAGTCAAAGAGGATGAAAAAAAAAATTACCATTAAAACGGATTCTTCTGTCAATCTTATTTTATTGATAAATATAGTCAAAGAGGATGAATAAATCAAAAATCTGCTCATTTATGGCGTCTTAGGCGGAATAAAGTTCGCTGGGTCAGCTAGTAAATAAATATATTATACATAATAGCTGTACTACTTCATAGATCCCTCACAATGGGAGCAACAGGCTGCCAAGCGACCCGAGTGCAGATCCATGGTTAAAACCAGGATTTTTGATTTTAAAGATAAACGGCGCTCAGACCTAGACGCCAAGCGTGATGAATTGAAAGGCCGACCACCAGCGGCTATCAATTACAATTATATCTATAGTAATAGTGCTCACGTGCCCGCAGTGCGCGAGGACATTCATAAAAAAGATTGGCTACGTAAGCCACATGCGAGCACACGAACGCCAGAAACGGAGTTGAAGCAGTCACCGGGACCGAAATCGGTCGGAGGATATATATTTTTTTTTTTAAATATATATAGGCGAGCATTTGTGCGCCATCTCACCTGGTGGAGAGTGACGATGCGTACTATGTTGAAGCATACTCACCTATGTAGTGCCTATTCACTCTCGCCTTGAAAAGGCCCAGGTTATATTGTTCCGGAAACAGATCCGCCGGCAGGGAGTTCCACTCCTTAGCCGTTCGCATTAAGAATGTGGAAGCGAACCGCTTCGTGCGAATTTGTGGGTCAGGTATATACTACTAGGCGGTTTCAAAACTCTGACACCAGGGTTTGGTCGTTCGACTCGAGAATCGACTCGCTAAGAAGGAGAATAAATACATTCTAAAACCTAAATAAATGAGCGAGCGAGTATCGTAATAGCACGAATGAGTTTTAGCTATCTTTTTTTTTTCATTTATTTGCAGTAATACATACATACATACATAAATTCACGCCTTTATCCCTTACGGGGTAGGCAGCGCGTAGAACGCCTCGTAAAAGGCGCTTTCGCCACGTCTGACAAAAATTGAGGGAAATCTTAGATTGTAATGTGTATTGCTGTAGTGACAGGTTGTCAGCCCATCGCCTAAATTACAATACACTGTAACCCTCGAATCCCTTTCGCTGACTTCTACAACATGCCCGGGAGGAAGGGCAGCTGGAACATTCTATGTTTTTCTATCTCTCCCAGTCCAGCATGGAAGCAGTAAGTAATACATACTAACATCATAAAAAAATATGTGATAAAGAACCGGAAAGTTTGTACACGAAATTAAAATAAACTAGGTTTGATAATGCGCCACAATCTAAAAAAAATAATCAAAAAAATAACAAAATGGCAGTCGTTTAAAATTGGTCATAAAACTAGTTGATTATGGTCCTCTTACAGACCTTCGGCTTAAACAAACATGTGTGTTAGTCCATTAAATTATACTCTGTAGGTACTAGCCGCTTGCTCTGAGTTGAATTAGAGTTTTTTTAAGTTGCGTGCTAGCAGCGATGCGCACATACAAACTCACTTGGGCACGATGACGAGCAGAGTGGTCAAGTACTCGGAGTCCAGAATGAAGTGCTCCTTCTTGACCAAATCGGCCAGGTTGCGCGTTAACAAAGACCCGGTCTGCTTCTTCTCGAGGTTCTGCAGGCTGCCCTTGAGGGCGTTGTAGGCTTGCGATTTCACCTTGAGATCGGTGTCGATTTGGCCCACCTGAAATGTTAATACATATAATCACGCCTTTATCCCTAATGGGGTAGGCAGAGCGTAAACGACCTGAACAAAGGTCGTTCCGCCACGTCTGACAAAGTTTTGAGGGTTATTTATGAAAGATTTTTAGGTATATTACTGTAGTAACGGGTTGTCAGCCCATCGCCTAAATTCCAATATACTGAAACCCTCGGATCCCTTAGCTGGTTTTTACAGCATGCCCGGGAGGAAATGCAGCTGGCACATTCTAAGTTTTTCTTTCGCTCCCAGTCCAGCATTACAGAATAATAAATGTGTTTCACAGTAATAAAACAAACCTGTTTGCTGATAATGTCGGCGATGTTGCGCAGACTCTGCTTGATGGGGTACTTGGCCATGTCCCATTGGAAGCGGGTCAAATACGTCGGCAGGTCGCCTGTAAAACATACTGCGTGTCAGCGCTGCTCTGAGATGATGTAGGGTTTCGTGGTGAGTGGTTTGATGTGAATTGAGGAAAAATTCGTATGAATTGATTTTTAGTAAAATTTAAGCTTTAAATACAATAATTAAATTACTAAATTTGAGCTATTGGTAAAAATGGAAATACATATTAGTTAATTTTTATTTATTCCTTATTAATATAACAAAATCCTATAAAATCAATTCATATTCATTTTAATTTCCTGTAGATTTACATATTTACGATATTTATGTGATGTGATGAGTTTAGAACAGAAAGCTTCTAACAGGAATAAGAAAGTAAATTCTTTTTAAGTTCATTACGGTTTTCAACTTTTAGTAAATAAATCATTCTAAGCTATTAAAACAGGTACTAATATTAAGCTCTAAAAGCTATTATAATAATTAAAAGTTGAAAATGTATGAACTCAAAATTATATCTGTTATCATTTAATTAGGTCATATTTTAATGTACAAAATAAAATCACACTTAACGTAAATGGACTAACACTAAAAGGGTATAACTAAAAGAAAAATAAAAAATATTTTTAATACTAAGTGCTAAAACAAAAATAAAGCTGAAAAAAAAAACTTAAAAAAATATACAAATAAAACTTAAAATCTAGCACAAGACATGCTATAACTAACATTGAACATTCATAGCAGGTTCCATACAAATGTTTCTATACATGCTTCTAAACATTGATTCATGCATTTTAACAATCACACACACACTATGTTCACATTGTTTTACTATCATTTATGTTTGTACAGTTTGTTATTTTTATTTAGATCCTCAGTTGGTAGAGCGTTGGAACGGTATTTCATGGTCGCAGGTTCCCATAGTGTCCGAGTATATATTTTGATATCTATTTGTCATCATTTTTATTTTCACTATTTAAAAAAAAAATCTATTCAGTTGACTGCCGTGTTTTTTTAGGTTTTTTTTTCTATTTTTGATAATATGTTTTCCTGTTTAAATGTTATTATGAAAAGCTTACAAAATGTCCACGACTATATATTTTTTGCAGTAGGTACTATAAAATTATATCTTTGTGCTTAGTTATGATCTCGCGTGTTCGATTACTTCAGATTACATCTCTAACTTATATTAAGCAAGCGAGCAAATGTATGAATTCCTATTTATATGAAATACCTCGGGCCGGCTCATACTTGGTCCAACAAATTTCATTGGCTATTCAACAACGCAACGCGGCCAGCGCAATGGGCACGTTTGGACCTGGTATGAGTCGGGACGGGATGTTAGATTTAGTTTAATTAAGTAGCTAGTAAGTTTTATTTTAAACTTATGTTTATAATAATAAGATGTATAAAGGTTAGACCGCACTATGGCGTAGCTGCAGCGGCGCGGCGCGGTACGGGACTGCAGCAGCGCGACACTGCGCGACAAAATCTGTCTAAATATATGAACCTGACATTGCCAAGCTGTGAAGCGTCGTGTAGCGCCGCGCCGCTCCACTGCTGCTTCAGTGCTGTACCTCTCATACATTTTCATGCTAAGAATCATTTGTCGCGCCGTGTAGCGCTGCGTCGCGCCGCGCCGCTCCGCTGCAGCTACGTCCTAGTGCCGTCTAACCTTATTCTTCTAAAAAATAAAAAGTTCTAATAATTCCTAAAGTCTATTTTGATTTCGAGGGTTAACAAATGCATTTTACTATCCCGGCATTTCACTTTTCATAAAATACACTATTCATATAAAAAATACTGTTTTATTAAATTACTTCAAGATGATTTACAAACACTTAACCAGCTGTACAATGAACCGTTAGGAAATTATAGATACTAAATTATACCCGCATAATAAATAATAAATCAATGACGACTTTTTCAAAACAAACAATCGTATTTTTTTAACTTCATGGCGAACTTATTCATTATTTGACAATTGAAATTGCTTTGCAATTGTTAATTTCTATAAAGTTTTCGAATGCAATTGCATTCAGCGCGGAAATGCAGCAAGCTTGATGGGAACGTTTGGATCAGGAATTATTCGGAGTGGAACTTTTGACGATTGACGAAAGATGTGTTAGAATTTATGTTTGTATTTTAACTGAATTATATTTAGAACAATATATTGATTGCTATGTAACTGAATTTTGTATTGACGAAAGCTGTGTTAGAATATATGTTTGTAATTTGACTGAATTGTATTTAGAACAATAAATTGATTGCTATATCACTGGTTTTTGTATTTGGTTTTCAATTATGATGTTTTATAGTATGATAAAAAAAAACGTAAAATTTAAATTGATTTGTATTTAAAAAACGCATAAGCACAAAAAATATATATTGTTCACACGCTCGCGCTCACTTTTAAAATTTTATTTAATTTTACACGAAGCTATTATTGAGCGTTAATTTTAACTTTGAAACTAATAATTTTGTGGTACAGTGGTAAAAGTGTAGTAACCTATCTTTTAAGTTTTTTTCTTAAAGTAATATTTGTTTGTAATGAACCAACTATATTATTATAATTTGGTGCTGTGATCAAAATAATAAGCGGTATTCTTTCTGCTGAGGGTTTTTTTTTTTCAAAATGTATTCTCATTTCTTTTCAGACTATTAGAGGTTGATAAAAATTAAATAAAAACAAAAATACGACACTTACACAGGATAAGTAAAAACACTGATGCAAATAAACTTTAACTTAAAAAGCTACGGGTATTTTTACAGTTTGGTGTATAAATAAATAAGCTTCAAAGGGTATTCATGAATTTACTTTATATTTCATAATGGAACTATTGGTTTTATTTCTGAAATCTGATAATTATAATTTAAATACTAATCTCAATTACTTTAGAAATAAAAAACTTTAAAAAAAAGAAGGTACCTATTTTTTTAAAAATACTATTGTATATGAAACAAAACCAATAGTTACGTTTTACGAAACATTTACTGCGATAAATATAATTACAAAAAATACAGGTATTTCACGAAATGCCCCTTTTCAAGTTAACTACCATAAAATAATATATATATATTCTGTCATCATATATATTTATATAATAATTATATTAGCGAATTACCGTCAAAGCGACATTCACAGACATAAGTGTGGTGTGAAAACGTACAGAAGTGGGACTTTACTAGCTTATTTTTATTTTTAAGCGTCACCCTAAACTTCTGAATAAGAAATTTTCAAGACAATGTGTAAAGAGATAATAAAGTGTTACTTTTATTATATATTTATTTATAATATATAATTTTTAAATAAATACCTTCACACACTGACGCCTGAAAAAAATGATTGAAAGGAATGATTTGTGTTAAAATATACTTTTGAATTTGAGTTCAGGATGGCGCTTCCGAGACCAAAATTTGTTTACGGACAGCGCCATCTGTATGTGAAATTGTTGAAATCTCCGTGTACTATTGTTCCAAAAAAATAATTGTGAAAATGACTAAATGTAGTGTAAAAATCGCAATCACTACCCTCACAATCTTCAAATGCTAGGCCTAACGCAGATAATATACAAAAAATGCAGGTAGCGCTGTACGTAGAGAATTAATATATAGGACTTTAGTCTCAGTTTTACAGACCTAAGGTTTTGCGGGGCCTAACGGATTTAAAATATCTGAATAGCATCTGAGATATTACAAAAATGTATAAAAAACATACTCTCAGTATGTTAAAAAAAGAAAGAGCTATTTTCTTCCAACGGACTACAAAGTTTAAAAGTGAGTTTAAAAACCAAACGCTATAGTTTCCACGATAGAAAAAACGCCAGTTTTTAATTAATTTATCAACTTTTGTTTGTTACGAAAATTTATCAATTGCCTCACTATTCACAGTTTTTATAATAAGATGCCGGTTTTCAGTCTCAGATGCTATTCAGACGCAAGGATCAGGGTTGCCTAAACCTTGGCTCAAGACATGATGCGGCCGGTCCTCTTCGTCGTCCTCGTCCCAGCGGGGCGAGCTGCGGCCGCTGGAGGGATGCGACGCCTGCGACACGCTCGAGTGCTGCGAGTGGTCCCGGTGCTCGCACGGCCAGCACCCGTGATGCTCAGAGAAGGCGGAGTCGCACACGGGCGACGTGGGCGTAGGAGGTGGCTCCCCTCCACCAGGGTCCGCATAAGAGTCGATGCCTAGAGGCGGCAGAATCTATTCATCTACCTTTAGAATCATTCAAATTATGAATTCCTAACGCCCTTGTTTGTTGAGTATTCAGCGTTATGGGCTATCAAATTTAATGTTTTCACGACTCGTAAACGCCTCACGCTTTGAAATCAGGTGTAAACAAAATTTAAGGAAATTAGTAACAGGATAGGAGCAAAATATAAGAAAATTAATAATGTTTAAAATATAAATAGAGAAAATAATAATTTGTAATAAATTAAAAAGCGCAAAGCATAGACAATATGTAAAAGCTCGATATGGCTAAGCTATGAATGTCTTGTGAGGCAGTGATTGCGATCAACTATGACATGACGATATTGTTGGAATATCATACGTAACATGTCTGTGCAAAGTTACAGTTATATCTAAGGTAGCCGAAATGCACAATAACGTGGACTTAATATAAAGAAATGACATTTCTTAGTTCACAGAACAGAGCTTTTGAAATCGCATCAACAAATTTACAATGCTTTTTATAAAAGCTCATATAATATTAAGGCTAATAGAATAATTACGTAAAACATATTACTTGCTGGCATGAAATAGACAGAGCTTGAAACAGTCTGGATTTCAGTCACGCGATCTTAAGTTTGTGATTGAAATGGCGAAATAACTTGGTCGATATTTTCTTAATTTATGTGACTGGCTAGCAAGGCTTGCCAGCTACTATATTGCCAGACTTATAACTGCCCTAGAAAGTTCAATATTTTGCAAATGCGACTTCGTACATTGATAAGATCTCTGACAGACAATTCTTTGACAAAACATTGACGTAGGACAATCACGAGGAAAAAATAAAGTGCCAATTTCATATTGTGCCATACAATACAACGAGAGAAATTTTGACCAGCGATTTTGTTTTTACTTAGTTGTATGCATTGCGGCGATCTTGCGATACAATATAAATTCACAAAACTTTAACTAAGACATTGCGAAATAGTATGTACTAGAGTATTTTACTTCAAGTGCCGTGTCCAAGTGTCCATACAAACTAAGAAACTTCACAGCAAGGGAACGGACGACGAGATATACATTTGCGAGATTTTTTTCGACAGATAGGTACTAAATTATCTGTATTAGTTAAAGTCTACAAATAATTTTCTGCGTATGCTGTTTTATGTGGTAGAAAAAAGGCGATAGTTTTATATTTTCTTGCTATATATATGTTTCTTAGTTTAAGTTTAGCTCAAGAGAAAGATTTTTAGACTTCATCGCTGGTTATGTGGTTGGCCTATACGTCAACTTAAGTCAAAATCCCACAACATTGAACATCCTAATTAATACTTATTTAATTATTAGCTACCTTACTTACAAATATTTAACATCGAGATTTAAAAAAATGCCTATGCCTATGTATAAATAATAATCTACAATAATTTAATTATGTTTGTTTTTCAACTGCATACACCCATTTCTATTTATAAAAAAAAAAACAAGTAATGCCAACTAAAATAAAAGCAATTACACATGCAATGAAAAAACAAACGAATTGTAAAGATTGCGATGCGATGTATATTTTCTTTTTTTTTCTTTATTGTATACGTACCGTTAAATTATACACAGATACTTGAACGCTTGGATATAAATAAATATAATATTTTATGTAGCCGTATGATTTGTATATTAAAATTACAACAAAATAACTTTGTAGCACGTCTTTGAAGCTTCATTTTTAATGCCTGTATTAATACACTCTGTTAGTTAACTATGGCTAAAGACATCTTCAGAACAGATCTTTTTAAAATCTAAGATCGTTTATACGTATTTTATTCATAACTTTAGAAAAAGAAAATCTATCCTAGTTAATCAATGTTTTAGAAACATAACAAACATTATTTTGTTATGGTTACTTATCCAAGTATTGACTTCATTATATATACTATGACGGACTGTTCACTATTTAATCTGAAAATGACGGACTATAAACAGATTTTTTTATAATCACAAACGAGATTCTGTAATTTACACAGAGTTTCTGTATATATTTTTTCTTTAAAATTAAGTATATGAATACAGGCTTCTGCGCACATAGTAAACTTGAAAGCTGTAATACATATACATACACTACACATAATTACTCACTTCCGCAAACTTTTTTCCATTTTTCAGACACTGAAATGCAAGTTCAAACTCTAACATTCTCAATAATCTATGTACAACAGTTAAAAATCTATACTACTGTATCAGCCGTATAAAAAATAAAATTATTATAACTAAAAAGCTAAATAAAAAATTATATGCAATAGAATGTGATAGATAGAACTCCGTGCTAGTGCATAGTGCTATACATTTATAACTTCATCTGTCTCGAATACAATTTTATATTAATAATTTTGACAACCTTTTTAAAATTTTACAAATTGTCGCGTTTCAATCCCGTTCCGTATATTTAAATCGTTTGTGTGTGTTTATTTATTTGATCGCCATATTTTATCAATTTTATACATACCCAGATTCCAGCCAATTTTATTACCTAAATCTTAATTTAGAAATATATTTTCACTGCACCTTTGTAGTCCTTAGATGAGCTTAAGATAGTGATGGAAAAGTAATGCAATAATTTTGACAATCATTCATCTACAAAACATCGTAAAACATGATAAAGGTTCGAAATAGTCGTAAGTAAATGAACCTTTTATAAAAGAAAAAAGAAACACTGTCCACTTAACATTCTTAGCCATTTTTTTTACTATGCCCAAAATTATCAACAAATCTTTTGTATTTTACTAATATAATTTGCATTAACTGAACTGCTGTGAAAAGCCTTTTTATTTAAATAATTCTATACCACGGCAAAGTAAGATTTCATTTAATTTATTAAATCAAACTGAAACTTACTTTTTAATTTAAAATTATTTATCATGTGGTCAATATTAACTTCGATTCTATATAAATTTAAAAGATTTGTTGATACTTTACACAAATACATAATATAATTTTAATATGTACATGTTAGTGCCATAATATTGTGATTAATAATGTTATCTGAATATGAGGTGTCAATGTGTGAAATGTCAAATAAAATAATCAAAAGTAAACATATAAACATTCTTGAAAATAATTTCATATTTGCAGACGAATATAAAAGTTATAATCGAAATAAACAATTACTGTGACAGCGAGTGTAACTTATAAAAAAATATATATTAAAACATGCAAAATATTAAAAAAATAGGTAAAATAATAAAAAGGAAGATCAGAAATAAAAATAAAGGTAATTCGAAAACCACCGAAATTCAGCGACACATGCTAATAATTTCGCACTACCGTGTGCTTTTAAAAATATATCGTTTCTCTACGTTTTTTTTCATTCATTTTCTATCTATAAATTAGTTCTTCATGCTGGCAACATCAGACCGAACTTTTAACAGCTTTTAACTTTCTAGAAAACTTTTCAAACATGCTAATATTTACTTTTAACTTTTAAACTTTTTCATGCAAAATAATTCTTTGAAACTGATTTTGTTGTCAAGTCTAACTTTTTCACCTATGTATGTTATTTATCATTCTATTTGTGTTCAAAAATATTTATAATTTAATGGCACCAAACAAGATTATATATCTTTTTAGATAGATTTGAAAATAATTGCAGTAGGAATAAAAACAATGTTTAGTGCCATGGTAAAAATAAAAACCGGAAAAGTAAAGAAATTGGACTTACTGTTGTTTGCCATGAGGTTTTCATGCAGCTTGTCGCGCTGGTCTTCAAGAACCTGTTAATTCATTGGAAATCAGTATTATTGTACTTAAATACATAATTTTATAGAAAGACACGGATATTTATATTTTAATCTAATTTTAAATAAAAATGCTACAAAAAGTTGGACACATTTTTCTTAATGAATTAAATTAGATTATTTAGTAAAGTTTAGTAGTAAGTAAAATATTTATATATTGAATAAATATATTGTAGTAAAAACATTGAGACGACTTTTTTCCCCATTTATAACTTATTAAGAGCAATAAGTATTGTTTCAGTAAGTTAGGCAAATATTCTTTATTAGACCTGAAACAGACATTGCATTATCCTTATTGATCATAATACTGACCTCTCCAAGATATTGGGCGACCTTCCTAGTGACGGCCTCCACGAAGGTGTCCAGCTTGCCGAGGTCATCCGACAAACCCACCAGTTGGTCCAGGGTTCCCACCTATAGATGAAAGGGGCTATGAATGAGTAACCTGTCCTGTTTGTTATGTTATTCTTGATTGTGTGTTTTTATTTTTTGTAATGTGTTTTGTGGAAATAAAGTGATTTATATTTGTATTTAGTAACATGTATTTTTACCCGACTGTCAAGGAAACGTTATATTTTTCGCGCGTATCTTGTATGTATGTAGGTTTTAATATTTCTTTATTACATAGTATATCCGAAACGACTGGATGGAATTCGACAATTTCGGGTATTGGTCGATTGGTCTCAAACACCTGAGTGTTTTTAGATAGTTGAAGTTTTTCGAAATTCAAAATTATGTATTTAAGGCACCAAATTATAAGTCTACAAAAACCAAATTCAATCGAACCTATTGAGTGGGGGGTACCAAAATAAAAGCAATTAAAAGAATTTTACAAAAGTATATATGATTCATCAATTTTAGCATTTTAACATTTTTTTTTATATGTACTACAGTCAGGTTGTGTGAATTCATTTTTAAAATACTTATGATAGCTACAAATAAAAAGTTGTAAGAGATTACATTACACGGAAAAAAGTGGAAACAAAAAGGGGAGGCCTTTGCCCAGCAGTAGGATAGATAAGGCTAGCAAAAAAAAAGAGATTACATTATGACAACTGTCTGTAAAATTTTATATAGTACCTACACTGTAAAATAGATGAAATTCATCCAATTTGCTGTTTATTGTGGTCGACTACTTTTTGGTGCTGCTTGCTGTATTAAATATTCGTTAAACATTTGTTAATATTGACAAAAATATCAAGGACATAATCATGCAATTTCGGAAAAATAAAGGCTTTTTTTTTTAAATTTAATCACAGTCTATTCTAAGAGTTTGCAGACATATAGCAACAGACCATTTAAAAGTAAAGAGATACTTGTTACCCAAAGCCTATGGCTTCACAGTTAAAAGCATCAGGTTCCACCTAAGCTTTAAACACAATTTGTAAAAGGAATAATGCCATAAGAAGATCTTGCTGGCATTATACTTTGGTATAAACATGTTATATTGATGGCTCTTTACTTAATATAAGCAATTAAAATTTTATTTTTGTAATGTCATATTTACTTTGGGGTAAAGGATAAACTTTCAGTATTTGAGACATTAATACATACATACATATACATATAATCACGCCTTTATCCCTAATGGGGTAGGCAGAGCGTAAACGACCTAAACAAAGGACGAGACATACATACAAGATATATGTGTACAAGATAGAAAAAACTGATTTCAATAAATAAAATGAATGAAATGAACATAGTCTGGTTATGTGCCTTATAGATATAAAATTGGCTTTTACCTAAAAAAAAATTATGTCCATTTCTTATATTTACAAGTTTATATTTCTATTCTGCACATTTAACACACTTAAGATTCACACTGAAAGAGCCAAGGTCAAGAGTTTTATGCAAATCATGATAAGCAGATCAGATGACTTTTTGGTAACAGGAACTTTGGTCATTGACTTTTATAAGTAGGATAGTAATTTTTATGATTTCAAACAATAGTTCAAGGTAGGTCAAGTTCAATGAAATTGTTCTAATGGTAAATGTCTATTTTCTTTTCAAGCTTACAGTAAATAAAAACATAAATCCACAGTTTCTGAAATTTCTGAGATACACACCTTTAGATCCGGGATGGGGAATTTGTAGTTGACGCTGAGGTTGCCAGATTTGGTGGCGTTGTTCAGATTGTCCCATGTCTGTTGGCATGTTTTATCCCCAGGGGCACTAATAAGCCAGTATTCTGACATTTTCACTGAAACATAATCAAACACCCATGTACTATGTTACCTTGAGATTAAATAACACGAACAACGCCATAATTAAGACAAATTGGATGATTTCAAGTGGCAAAACACATGTCTGTTGTGTATGGAAAAGATAGCTTTGTGCCAAAAATCGATTTTTAGCTCGTTTGAAGCTAGACAGTGCTACGAAGGTGCAGGAATGAATGGTGGTTCCGCGGCGTACAGTGACGCATTGGGCTGGAGGAGTGAATCGATACCGGGAGCGAGGCCTTGGCGCCCGCTCGGCGGTCAGACATCCCGGCGCCTTCCACATACCACGAGAAAAACACCCCAAACCACCCTCCACTAAGACAGTCACAAGTTCTGACACTTTCAAGTCGCGCGCAAATAGGTCATTGGTTTGCACCGGCCGCCGTTAACACACACACGTATCACGGTACTCACCCGGAACTTATAATTTTGTGCTGTTCAACAGTAAATAATCCGAAACAGCTATAATTTGGTGAAATCACACGACAATCGGGACTAGCCCCTCAGCGCCATGAAAATTCACGTGATGCGGTGCTGCCACCTACAAAGAGTACACAGACAGCTGATTTACGTCAATTGTCTATGCCCCGATTAAACTTGAAAAAGATTTTAATATCTACTCCAAAACCACTCTAAAATCCATGAAAAGTTAGCACATACCGATTTTTTTTCCTACTGAAGACTTTCTGCTACTTTTCTTCTATTTTTTTTTTGAGAAAATACGAAATATTTGCTACCTGAAACTTGCTGAAACTTTATTGATTGGTAGCGTTATCTTTTTAAAAACTAAAATTACTTAACTGTCTATGGTACCCGTTCCATTGCACGTAGTAATAAGTCAGTTAAGTGAAAATTAAAAATCTAACAAAAAACAGCGATTATGCACTAGAAAATACAATCTTTCTGTACAAAATGAAAAATACCTGTTTCAAATATTTTTTCATAAATGAAATAATTCCAGTACTGAATACTTTTTGATATCAAAATTTGTGAATAAAATATTCAACGTTAGCAGAGTCGTAAATTTCAAGATGGCCACCAGACCTGTCACTGTCAAATATTGAGGTTACGAAACAAACAAAAAAATGCGAATATTCGGCTACTTATCGAAGAAAGTTGGTGATCTCACCATCAAATATTCAAACTTCCCTGAATCCTACGTCAAAAGGAGCTATGAACAAGTATGATTCTGCTTTCAGTTTTACATATTTCTTCTATAACGAAAACATAACCTATAACAATGTTTTGTTCACATTTTAGGTGTATTGGAAGAATCCTGAAGGGTATCCTCAGTATCCAAAGGCCGAGGTTTCCCGTAGGAAGTTCAGGTTCACAACCAACAGGCCCTGGACCGGTCAGTTTCGTATGCAGAACGACCGTGGCCAACTCAGGAAGAAAGTGTTTATCGAACCCATTAGAAACTGGAGCTTCTTCAAGTTAGTATACATTATTTCTCCGCTCATTTATAAATTTACAATACTATAAAGTACGAGTTTCAGGTCTTCTTGTCAAGGCAATGAAACAACTGATCAAAGAATCAAGTTTAGGACAGTCTTCGTCAATGCCTATTGGCTCGAGAGTAATTTTTAGGGGTTGATTGGCTTTGTCCTGTTGAGTGCATGTGGCAGAAAAAGCAGGTAACATAAAGTGTAATATAGTGTGTAAGGCGCCAGTCTCTTTTTCTCCGGAAAATCTGAGTGGTCTCTCAGTATTAATTTTTTTTAGCTAGCCTGTACTGTCCCACTCTCTCAGTATTATAAGAGAAAATTACATGCATACATATAATCGCGCCTTTATCCCTAATGGGGTAGGCAGAGTGTAAACGACCAACACAAAAGGTTGTTCCGCCACATCTAACAAAGTTTAGAGGTTATTTAAAATAGATTTGTAGGTATATGAAGCTGACAACCTGTCATGTCAGCCTATTGCCTAAATTGCAGTGTACTGATCCCCCGGCTCCCTTAGCTAGATATTACCGCATGCCTGGGCGGAAATGCAGCTGGCACATTCTATGTTTTTCTCTTGCTCCCAGGCCAGCATGGAAGAAATTAGTATTTCTAAACTAATCATTGATGCTATTTGTGCAGTAAAAGTTCTACTTCAGCTTATACCTTATAAATCTAATGCTAAAATGTTGAAATACAATTCAAAAATAATTTATTGTGTACTAAATTCAATTAAAGATCATTGTATGATACTTCTGTTAACAAAATCCCACATTCTATCTTTCCAGAGGTGACCGAGTGGAGATAATGGTGGGTCGTGACAAGGGCAAACAGGGCATTGTCAGCCAAGTTATCCAGGAACGGAACTGGGTCATTGTTGAGGGCCTGAACACACATATTAGAGTGGTAAGTTGGGGAAATCTTCCATGCTGGACTGGGAGCGAGAGAAAAACATAGAATGTGCCGGCTGCATTCCCTCCCGGACATGCTGTTAAAACCAGCTAAGGGATCCGAGGTTTTCAGTATATTGTAATTTAGGCGATAGGCTGACAACCTGTCACTACAGCAATATACTTACAAATCTATCTTAAATAACCCTCAAAACTTTGTCAGACGTGGCGAAACGACCTTTGTTTGGGTCGTTTACGCTCTGCCTACCCCATTAGGGATAAAGGCGTGATTATATGTATGTATGGACTGGGAGCCAGAGAAAAACAGCCAGCTGCATTTCCTCCTGGGCATGCTGTAAAAACCAGCTAAGGGATCCGAGGGTTGCAGTTTATTGCAATTTAGGCGATGGACTGACAACCTGTGAGTACAGCAATAGTCCTACAAATCTATCTTAAATAATCCTCAAAACTTTGTCAGACATGGCGGAACAACTTTTGTTTAGGTGGTTTTCGCTCTGCCTACCCCATTAGGGATAAAGGCGTGATTATACGTATGTATGTACGGTGTTTCCATCAGGTGCCCCGTATGCTTAGTTGCCACTGTATAACATAAAAAGAAAACATTTTGTCTTTATTTTATAACAAACGATTTACAAGCAATTTGTCATTCCAGGTTGGAAAAGACAAAGATTTCCCCGGTGTAACAGTAGCATCAGAGGCACCTCTTCTCGTCACCACTGATGTGAAGCTGGTTGATCCTGAGAATCTGAAGCCAACTGAGATTGAGTGGAGGTACACTGAAGAAGGGGATCATGTGAGTTTCCATATATTATTACACTATAGTAGCTGTAAGTATCTAGGATTGGGTCTGGTTTCCCAACTGGTTGCAAAGGTCAGATGGCAGTCACTCTGTGTAAATACCAGTACCCTCATTCAATCCCCTAGATTAAATAGCTGTACTCGTGAGGTACGGAATAAGGCGACGGAAGATAATGAGTAGGAGAGTTTTTTAAAAACATCGTACGTGGTGGCTTTGTTTGTCACGCCCTTACAAGACAAGAAAATGGTTGCTGCAAGGACTAAAGATACTTAAAATGACCTGGTGAATATATCTAGTAAAGCTTAATACTTCTTCTGTTGAGTGGGTTATCGAGTCCATCGACCCGATGAACCCTGGTGTCAGAGTTTTTAAACCGCCTAGTAGCACAACTATCAGGCCTCTGACATGGTTTGAGTAACAACCACTATAAAAGACAGCGACCGGGACCGACGGCTTAACGTGCCCTCCGAAGCACGAAATCTTTTTGTTTTTCGGACAATCAGGTGATTCAGCCTGCAATGTCCTAACCAAACTGGGGAAAAATGCACAAAGTGATAAATTCTCAAATATCAACTTTTTATTTCCCCCCTAGGAGTCGAACCCAGGACCTCCGGATCAGGAGTCCATGGCACTAGCCACTAGACCATGGAGGCAGTTAATACTTAATCACCAACATTTTATGTTACTTTTTTTTTCCTCTTTTAGTTATTAGATCTTAGATCTTATTTAGATCATCAATCTTGTTACATATCAAACAAAGGGGACTGTTTCACACCCATCATGTGATAATTTCATGTTACTATGGGCGCTTTTCTCTTATTTCTTGGAGTATATTTTCGTAAAATGTCTCGTTTCGTAAGATGTCCCTTCTCGCAAAATGTCCCTTTCGCAAAATGTCCCTTTGAAAATTTTCTAAAGCTCCCCTGTATTTGAACTAAATATAACAAAGGACATTTTGCGAAAGAGGCATTTTGCGAAAAGGGACACTATGCGAAATAGACGTTTTGCGAAAAGTATATTATGAGAAAATGACATTCTGCAAAGTAACGATTTTTTTGTCCCATTTTCCAGGTGCGAGTTTCTCTAGCAAGCAGCAGAATAATTCCCATCCCCGCGTCTGCGGACGAAACGATTGATTTTAAGAGTAAAGATGTGTACATCGAGAATGTTGACAAGGATACCACTGCTGATGATGCTACTAAGGTAAATAGGATTAATTATACAAGGCCCTCCATGCTAGACTGAGCGAGTGGAAACCATAGAATGTGCCAGCTGCATTTCCTCCCGGGCTTGCTGTAAAAACCAGCTAAGGTATTCGAGGGTTACAGTATATTCCAATTTAAGTGATGGGCTGACTACCTGTCACTACAGCAATATACCTACAAACCTATCTTAAATAACCCTCAAAACTTTGTCAGACGTAGCGGAACGATCTTTGTTACGTCGTTTAAGCTCTACCTACCCCAGGGATAAAGGCGTGATTATATGTATGTATGTTTTATTGAAATTATCTGAAAAGCAACACTTTTTATAGCTATGTGGTTGAAACAAGTTGGTGCCACAGTTTTGTATGGGACATTGGTTACTGCTTTCGTGCCCCATTAGTTTCATGAATTTTCCTTAAGGTCAGGAATTCTTTTTTGAACCATGAAATAATGCTGGAGTGTTCCCGGAGCGTAGATCTGAGGGCTAGATTTATAGGTTCAGAAAATGGTAGTAATGGTTAGCTAAATTGCTGGTTGGCAGACCAGCTATCCAGCAGAGTGGTTGCGTTGTACCGTTTTCTGACTCTATCTGGTTAAATACATGTATTTTAATTATATGAAAGATACCATGGGGCTGGCATAGTCACCAGATGACTGAAGCCTCGTTAAAAATTTGAAGAAAAAAAAATTTGACACATTAACATTATTATATTTTGTTACAGATAACATTTGCACCAAAACTGTGTACCTTCGAGATGGACATCATGGAATCAATGGGCATCAAGGAAGAGAGAACGCCAGCTAAATCGTGGTGGTATTAGTGAGTTATTCTGCCCTCAGAAGAAAAAAAACCATAACTACAGATTTTAGCGAAATGTTAAAAAGTATTCAAAATATGCAAAATCTATGTAAATCAAAAAATAAAAGAAATAAAATGCTTCCTTTTAAAAATACCCTGTACCTTTAAGTTTATTTAACCAAAGGATATGATAGTCGAAAGTCTTTTGCATTTTACGCGCAACATGGTAGGATGCAGTTATGGTTTTTTTCCTTCTGAGGGCAGTATTGTTGTAATGTATAGATAGGTATAATGTGATTTTTTGTTAATAAATTAGTGAATTCAAATTGATTTTGCATTTCAATAATATTCGCCTGTTCATTATACATATAATCACGCCTTTATCCCTAATGTGGTAGGCAGAGTGTAAACGACATAAACAAAGGTTGTTCCGCCACGTTTGACAAAGTTCATAACTTTTATGTATGTATGTTTTATCTTCCATGCTGGACTGGGAGAGATAGAAAAACATAGAATGTTCCAGCTGCCCTTCCTCCCGGGCATGCTGTACAAGACAGCAAAAGGGACTCGAGGGTTACAGTGTATTGTAATTTAGGCGATGGGCTGACAACCTGTCACTACACATTAGCAATACACATTACAATCTAAAATTGCCCTCAATTTTTGTCAGACGCGGCGAAAGCACCTTTTACGAGGCGTTTAACGCTCTGCCTACCCCGTAAGGGATAAAGGCGTGATTTTATGTATGTATGTATGTTTTATGGTAAAAATAATAATGTTACTGTGTCGAGTGGCTAGTGCCATGGACTCTCGATCCTGAGGTCCTGGGTTCGATTTCCAGGGGGAAACACAAAGTTGATATTTGAGAATTTATCATTTTGTGAATTTTTCCCCAATTTGGTTAGGACATTGCAGGCTGAATCACCTGATTGTCCGAAAAAGATTTTCGTGCATCGTTAAATGGGCACAAAAGCAGTAACCAAAGTTCCAAACAAAACTGTGGCACCTACTTGTTTCAACCACATAGCTATAAAAAGTGTTGAATAGAATGCTTTTCAGTTAATTTCCATAAAACATACATACATAAAAGTTATGATCTTTATCAAACGTCATAACTTTTAGGTTATTTGAGAAAGATTTTTTGTCAGCCAATCGCTTAAATTACAATATACTGAAACCCTCGGATCTTAGCTGGTTTTTACAGCATGTCCGGGACGAAATGCAGCTGACACATACTATGTTTTTCTCTTGCTCCCGGGCCAGCATGAAAGAATGCCTGTTCATTATAGCTACGTTTTAAGAAGGAAGAGTTCAAGAAATTCGCCCTTCAGGACTATTAGGTCGAACCCTTTATAAAGTCAAAATCCCAAAATGTCAAATTTCCCAAAATTACGACGTTTTATAGTTTCTCAAAATGCCAATTCCCAAAATGTGGATGTTATGCCCATTAGCTGCGCCAGGGTTAGTCTTATACGAGGTGTAAGGGACAGCGTCCCGCATGCTGATAGGGGTTGCTCAGTCAACGAAACTGAGCAACTATCAGCAGGAATTATTTAATAAAAAACTGCTTTTCTATAAGAATTGTCTGATCGAGGTGGTTATTTTGTATGGGAAGGTCTAATTTCTTTTTTATCTCCTGATAGAATTTCCTATTGAAAGAAGTTCAGTGTCGTTGACTGAGCAACCCCTATCAGTTTGCGGGACGCTGTCCCTTACACCCGGTATTATCTGTGGCCAGGGAATAAGAATATTTTGTGTTTTTGAGAAACTCGACGACAGTGTAGTGGATAGGGTAGGGTAGTTGAACACCGTAGAATGCCAGAGGCTAGTGCTAAGCATTGGCGGCTTGAAAGCTCTGACCTAATCTAGGATTGGGTCTGGTTTCCCTTCTGGGTTGCGGAAGTCAGTTGGCAGTCGCTGTAAAAAACAAGCACCCTCATTCAATCAATTAGGCAGCCGACCCTGTGAGTTACGGGATAACATACATACATATAGACACGCCTTTATCCCTAATAGGGGAGGCAGAGCGTAAACGACATAAACAAAGGTCGTTCCGCCACGTCTGACAAATTTTTGAGGGTTGATTAAGATAGATTTGAAGGTATATTACTGTAGTGACAGGTTGTCAGCCCATAGTCTAAATTTCAATAAACGGAAATCCTCGGATCTCTTAGCTGTTTTTTACAGCATACACAGGATATACTGTCTAATCTGTGACACGGGAGGAAATGCAGCTGGCACATTCTAAGTTTTGATCTCGCTCCCAGTCCAACATGGGAGAAATTAATTATTTACCGTTAAGTTATCGATACCAACTTGTTTTGCAACTCAAACTTTTTCCTTACAACTTTTAAGAAAGTAAACCGCAAAACATTAGTTTGTAACAAAGTTATAGCCTGCGGTCCCGAAATTTGTACCTCTGCTAAGTTGCAAAGAAATAGCTGTTTACGGGCCGCAAAACACGTTGGTATCGATAACGCAGCGTTAAAAAACGAACTATATGTGATTTCCGTCAGTGACACAACCGAAAATAATATTGATAAACTTCCAATACCAATCTATGATAACTTCTGATAACCCCAGGCCATTTTCAAGGTTATCTGTTAAAAAAATTCTGGGTTTTTTGAGTCAAGATATCCTAATTAAACAACTTAATCCTTTATTATGTTTGCTATTTCATAGAATATTTCTATGATAGATTTTAGATTCGATTTTCGTCTATCCCGCTGATTGATAACGATAAGTTTTCCCGTGAGTACAAGAATTTTTATCCGCGGTAAAAAGTAGTCTTACTTTTTGATTTTTTAAATAATCTTGCTTATGGTGAAAATTAAAAATGATAGTCAAGTAATTTTGAATTTTAACGATAAGTATTTTTCTCTTTAAAAATAGTTTAAATAAACAGGCAGGCGGCCTTATTTTGTATATAAATAAGTATGTATATAAACAAGTATATATTTCTTACAAACAGCCTTAGGAAATCATTTTATTTTGTCATCTGAATGCCTACCTCACAAAGTTTAATAAACTTTTATCAGTATAGGTATTTGTTCTCGAAAAATATAATAAAATATACCTAATATTACACATTAATACCTAAACTACTTAATAATGTACAAAAATAAGATAATTTTGTGATAAAAAGTTCGTAGGGGGCAGATTGACGACTGCAATAAAAAAACATGTTTGTACTGTTATTAAAACTACTTACTACGAAGAAGATTATCCTACATACATATAGTCACGCCTTTATCCCTAATGGGGTAGGCAGAGCGTAAACGACCTAAACAAAGGACGTTTCGCCACGTCTGACAAAGCTTTGAGGGTTATTTAAGATAGATTTGAAGGTATATTGCTTAGTGACAGGTTGTCAGCCCATCGCCTAAATTACAATATACTGAAACCCTCGGATCCCTTGGCTGGTTTTTACAGCATGCCCGGGAGGGAATGCAGCTGGCGCATTCTATGTTTTTCTCTCGCTCCCAGGCCAGCGTGAAAGATTATCCTAATCTAAGTATTTCTTCCATGCTAGACTTGGAGCGATAGAAAAACAAAGAATGTGCCAGCTGAGGCATATGGGGGTTTCAGTGTATTGTAATTTAGGCGAAGGGCTATGACAACCTCTCACTACAGCAATATACAGATCTATCTGAAATAACATGGAAATAACCCTTAAAACGTGTCAGATGCGGCGGAACGATATTTGTTTCGGTCTTTTGCTCTGCCTACCCCACTAGGGATAAAGGCATGATGATCTGTATGTATGTACCTACAGGTAGGTGTGTATGTAAGTATTTCTTGCACGATGGACAGGGAGTCAGGAAGCAATAGCTAGAAATACCCCAATACTCAACCTTTAACTAGGCTGTTGACGCTCTGCCTAACCCTTAAGGGATATAGGCTTGACTACGTGGGTACATACCTACTTATCTCTGTTGAAGATATAAATTAACGTCTAAAATATAAAATACCCCACCGAAAGAGCAAAGGTTATAAACTTATAAATTATTCTTTGCCGAAATCATTTTTATCGCAGCAGCAAAAATGGTTTGTTAGGCCGTTGTCCGTCTGCCTAACCCGCAAGGGATACAGGCATGTTTCTCTGTATTATGTTGGCATGACACCAATGAACTGCATATTACAAAAACAATGTTATAACATGCGCGATAAGCGAGTTGCATTGATAAAGACCATGCAAAAACTGAGTGACTCTCATATCTCAGTATAAATTGTTTATGTGAGCATGTTTCTATAGGATTGTTTCTAAATGACCACTGACCAGATAATGGTAGCAATTCGTACATACACACATACATATAATCACGCCTTTATCCCTAATGGGGTAGGCAGAGCGTAAACGACCAAAACAAAGGTCGCTCCGCCACGTCTGACGAAATTTTGTGGGTTATTTAAGACAGATTTGAAGGTATATTGCTGTAGTGGTAGGTTGTCAGTCCGTCGCCTAAATTGCAATATATTGAAACCCTCGGATCTCTTAGCTGGTTTGTATTGTACAGCATGCCCGGGAGGAAATGTAGCTGGCACATTCTTTGTTTTTCTCTCGCTCCCAGGCCAGCATGGAAGGTCAGCATGAAAGTCTATACCTGTATTTTTTATCATGAGAGGACAGAAAGTAACGGCAATAATTATGATTTTAGTCAAGATTTAGTTAAGTTGTGCCTTCACGGAATCGGTATCAATGCTATGCACATTCTACGTTATTCTGTCGCTCCCAGTCCAGCGAAAGCTTAAATTATTAGCGTCCCTTTTTGCTCTCTGATGAGTCATGACAGAAAATGACAGGTATAGATTTATATTAGTTAAGTCGTGTTTTATGCAACTACGTATTGGTACCTTCTTTCTTCCATGCTGGACTGGGAGAGATAGGAAAACATAGAATGCTCCAGCTGCCCTTCCTCCCGGGCATGCTGTAGAAGTCAGCAAAAGGGATTCGAGGGTTACAGTATATTGTAATTTAGGCGATGGGCTGACAACCTGTCACTACAGCAATACACATTACAATCTAAAATTTTCCTCAATTTTTGTCAGACGTGGCGAAAGCGCCTTTCACGAGGCGTTTTATGCTCTGCCTACCCCGTAAGGGATAAAGGCGTGATTTTATGTATGTATGTATGTACGTATTGGTACCATAGTGATAACAATTCGTACTTGCAAAAATCACGACTAAACTAATATAAGTAGAACCTGTAATTTTCTGTCGTGAGAGAACAGAAAGGGACGCCAATAATTTTCGTCAAGATTTAGTTAAGTTGTATTTAGTTAAGAGCCCGATGGTGTAGTGGATAGGGACGCTGCCTCCTGAGCGGGAGGTCTGGGTTCGAATTCCACCACGTACCAATGTGTTTTTCGGTTTTCGAGTTTCATATATACGTTTATTCGGCGCTTTTTCCGTGCTTTGGAAGGCACGTTAAGCCGTTGCTCCCGGTTAATATAGTTTAATACCGTAGATATTAGTCGTTAAGCCATATCAGAGGCCAGTGCTAAGCATTGGCGGCTTGAAAACTCTGACCTAATCTAGGATCTTCTGGGTTGCGGAGGTCAGATGGCAGTCGCTCTGTGTAAAAACCAGTATCCTCGTTCAATCCCCTAGATTAGGTAGCAGACCCTGTGAGATACGGAATTGTACGCTCTACGAACCGATAGCATTTTGGTTTTTAAGTTTGGCATGACGCGGTTTGCGCATTGCCACTAACAAAACTTGGGAAACGTATACATAGTAAAAGGATTTTAACGAAATTTGGGTAATATAAATATGATCAGTTAGGAAAAAAAATGAGTCTGTGTAAGGGAACAGGTGTATTTTTTGTTATCATACCAGTGTTTTTATCAAGTTCATACAACAACCTCGGTGGTGTCAATGAAGATTAACCTCTTAAAAATAAAATACTTGCAAGTTATTTGTAAAATCTATTGTTTTCTTTGATGTGTTGTCACGAACAAAAAAAGCATGAAGAGATTTTAGATACATTTTTAATTTATAATATAATATTTAATTATGAAAGTAACTAATCTTTGGAACAACTCCTAAAACGTGGGTCAAAAATGGATCAAAACGACCTTCGTCAAAAGTAGTGGTCAAAACTTTTGAAGAAGGAAATCTTGCTTATTTCTTTCGAGTTTTATATCTATCTGTATAGCTTTGTTTCCTTTCTATACCTATTTCGATTAAGTATCTTTGGGATTGTAAATTTTATTTTTACATCTAATGAGTAGGTTTGATACGGATATATGACAATAGGTGATGTGATTATGGCCACATAACAGATGTTTTTGTTGTGCTGAGAAACTACATACAATAATCACGTATTTCTTCCTAATGGGGTAGGCAGAACGTAAACTACCTAAACAAAGGTCGTTCCGCCACGTCTGACAATGTTATTTAACTTTTATTTAAGATAGATTTGTAAGTATATTGCTGCAGTGACAGGTTGTCATCCCATCGCTTAAATTGCAATATACAGAAACCCTCGGATCCCTTAGCTGGTTTTTACAGCGTGCCCGGGAAGAAATGCAGCTGGCACATTCTATGTTCTTGTCTCGCTCCCCGTCCAGTATGTAAGTTATTTTTATCTAATCGATCGCTACTTTAGGTATCTATATGATTTACAAGTATAAATAAATGGATCGAATAATCTGCCATTACTATTTATTTATCTACGTTAGTATTTTCTCTATTGCATGCATTGATCACGCGTCTGCGTAACGATTTTTTTTCTTTCATTAATACATACATATATCACGCCTTTATCCCTTACGGGGTAGGCAGAGCGTTTAACGCCTCGTAAAAGGCGCTTTCGCCACGTCTGTAAAAAATTTAGGGCAATTTAGATTGTATTATGTATATATATACCCAGGCCGATTTCGGCTACGGTAACTGCAATTAATTTGTAACAGAGGGACCATGGTATTTTGGCCTATCATGTGCCCTTATGTGGCTACAATAGCTAACTTTATTGCTAAACGTGCGCAAACACTGGCGACACGTAAGGACACCGTCTACAAAATGGTAAAGGATGGCCGCCGGTGGTCTGGCCTTAAGAGCATCTCGTTTCGCGTCAAGTTTCAGTCGCCTTTGATCTTCAAAGTCACTCACTTTCAAACGCACCAAGCGTCTCCATTCCGGACGACAACTCGCTCCCTCTTCCCACCTCTGAGGGTCAATATCGCATCGTTTCATGTGTCTTTTCTGAACGTCCTTAAAACGAAGTAATTGGTCGCCTTGTTTTCGCTTGCCGTCGTGGCATTCAGAAAAGAAGATGCGTTTTGCTACCCTATCCTCCGACATCCGCGAGACGTGGCCGTACCATCGGAGCTGTCGCCTCATCAGATATGACTCTATACCGTAGACATTCGCACGCCGAAGGACATCAGTGTTTCTCACACGATCCGACCATTTAATGTTTAGAATGTCACGTAAACATTTTAAATGGAACCTGTCGAGTGTACGAATATGTTTTCGGTACCCAAGTCTCGCAGGAGTAGAGCAAGTTGGGGAGAACAATCGCGTTGTAAACGGAGATTTTGGTAGAAAGCTTCAGATCGTGTGAACGAAATACCTTCGATCTTAGTTTGTCGAAAGCAGCTGCTGCTGCACCAATTCGGTGGTTCAACTCGGCTTCAAGGTCGCACTTGGATGTTATAGTGCTGCCTAAGTACTTGAATTTCTCCACCTGCTTCAACTCACTGTTTTCCAAGTGTATCTTTAAAGGTTCAATGGATTCAAGAGTGCTCATTGCCATTACTTCAGTCTTAGCTACACTGATTTTGAGACCAAAACGACAACAAGCCTCATGAAGATTTAAAATCTGAGATTGAAGCTCTTGTGGAGAGTTGGCAATAAAACACAGATCGTCTGCATACATGATCTCAGTTATAATCGCATGGGACACTTTGGTGCGGGCCTTAAGTCTAGCTAGGTTGAAAATTCCTCCATCAGTCCGAAAGCATATTTTGATGCCAGCAGAAGGTTGTTTCAGGGCTTCGCCGACTACTACTGCAAAGTAGAGCGCAAACAACGTAGGTGTAAACACGCAACCTTGCTTGACGCCGCAGCTTACGGTGAAGAACTCTGACTGCTCACCGTTGCAAGTAACACAGCAGACCATATCGTCATGCAGGAGTCGAATCATACGAACAAACTTCTCAGGGCATCCCAACTTTACTAGTAGAGACCAGAGAGCTTCCCGAGGCACACAGTCAAAGGCCTTCTACAAGTCAACAAAGCATAAATATAAAGACTGGCTTTGCTCTCGGTTTTTTTCCTGAAGTTGGCGGATCGAAAAAATAGCCTCACATGTACGAGTACCTCTATCCGGACGAAATCCAAACTGGGTCTCCGGGAGTAGCGTTTCCGAGACTGGTAATAGACGGTTGAGAAGTACTCTGGCGAATATCTTCCCAGGAACAGAGAGCAAGGATATACCCCGGTAAGAGTTACAGTCGGAACGGTCCCCTTTGTTCTTATACAGCGTCTGTACACGAGACATCTTAAACTCAGGTGGTACTGTTTCTTCGTTCCAAATGCGTTCGAAAAGATGCCAGATTACTGAGTGTAGGTCCCTCCCTCCGTACTTAAACAGTTCTCCGGCAATATTATCAATGCCAACGGCTTTCTTATTTTTTTGATCTTTGATGGCTCTAACAACCTCATCTAGTGTCAGTGGCTCTGCAAGTGCTGCGTTCCGGCAAAGATGGAATGGAAGCAATATGATCAAGATCTACAGACCGATCAACATTAAGCAGAGTATTGAAATGTTCTGCCCAGCGGTTCAATATATCCTGCTTAGCAGTAAGTTTATGAGTGCCATCGAGGGATTTCAGTGGATTTCAGTGGCATTTTTTCTGACGGTCACGCCAATCAGTTTTCGTACTTCTTCATAAAAAACACCGAGTTGTTGAGTATCCGAGAGCCACTGAATTCTTTTTCCTGAGCCACCAACTATCTTTACATCCCCTAGTAAGTTTTCTAAGTTCAACACCACTTTTTTTAATTTCTTCGGTCAGACCAAGGTAGTCACTTCGTCTTAATAGATCACGATGCTTTCCTAGCGCCTAGTTAATTCGCTTTTTAAGGCCTAGTGTGTGAGAGGCAACTTCGAGTACAGAACAGAGGAAGACATATATTTCCATTTTGACACTAGATCGGCATCGAAGGCATCGAATTCAGCAAAGGACGTTGCCAAACCATTTTGGTAACTTTCCAAAAACTCGGAAGATTTTAAGTAGTCCAAATTGAGGGATGTTGGTTTTGATCTGCAGGGCCTGCGTGGTGCATGAAGTCACAGCCTCAATTTAGTGACTAAAAGTCTGTGGTCCGTCCAGCAATTAGCGCCACGCATAACGCGGGTAATGAGAACTTGGCATATGTCCCTTCTTCGGGTTATTGCGTAATCAATTAGGTGCCAATGTTTTGACCGCGGATGCATCCAAGTAGTTTTATGTTTTTCAGGGAGCCTAAATAGAGTGTTGGTGATGGTCAGATCGAATTAGGCACACAAAGTAAGAAGCAACTGACCGTTGCTATTCATATTGCCTACACCATTTTTCCCAATTACTTTAGGCCAGGCATCGGAATCTCGGCCAACCCGGGCATTAAAGTCGCCTAGCAAAAAAATTTGCTCTCTCGGACGAATTTTGCTCAGGCACTGGCAAAGTTCTTCATAAAACTAGTCTTTAACGCTATCCTCATTTCCCATCGTTGGCGCATATACGCTTATCAAATTAAGGTAATTGTCATTGTGTAGGTGCAGGCGGAGTGCAATGATCCGGTCCGAGATGTACTGAGGACACTCTACAAGTTTTACAGCAATGGATGTTTTTACTGCAAAACCTACACCTGATTGCCTGGGTTCCGTCGCCAATCTTCCCTTCCAGAAGAAGGTATAACCACCGCCAACTTCTATCTCGCCCTGATCAGCTAATCTGGTTTCGCTTAGAGCGGCAAAGTCAACATTGTAGCGACCTAGTTCGCGAGCTACAACGGCAGTTTTACGTTCTGGGCATAGATTAGCCTCATTGTCAATAAGAGTGCACACATTCTACGCGCCAAAAGTCAGAACAGATGTTTTTTCATTTTGTTTTTTATTCATGTGACGTCGACCGCAAAATATGGGGTGCCTGAGCAGCCGCGGTTGCTACCCCCCCGTAGTGGTAGGACGAGCATTTTTTGGGACACCTTTTCTAGCCCCCTCCTCGACTGAGCGAGGGGAGCAGTGCCTCCCTGAATAGGGCAGCTCCGTCACCAAAGGTGCTGCCCAGTCCACGCTGTCGCCCTAATGCAGCGCAGAAACGACCACTCTCCTTAGGTCGCCCACCTGCAGGCTTCGGACAAAGCCAGGTGTGCACCACAACCCGACATCTCTACCTCCGCCCATCGCCGTAGGACTTGGTCATGCTCGGAGTCCGGAAACAAAAGCAGTCGTATGCGCGTGACATATTTCAGTGCGTAAGTGGTTGCGTGGGCACAGACGCACTCTCTCGTCCTTACCCTCCTGAGCCCAATGGAGCAGAAGACTGCTACGATCGGTGGAGGGTTCAGATGCAGTTTCTGGCCGACAGTCGCTGATGACCTCTACTGTCGCCCTTGGCCTTCAACAATGCCGTGCTGGTGCGTCGCATCCGCCAAAATCCATTGCTAATCAGCGTGGTTTGCCTTCAGCGCCGAACCAGACTTTGTGCACATCGCGGGAGGCTACCGCGTAAAGGTCCGCACGCCGAGACGTGCGGCTCCCCCCTCAACCAGGTTTAGCCCACGAGCCGACGTGGTTTACCGGGGTGTGGCCGCTGCGCGCACTGCAGCTTCTTGGAGCCACTGGTGAGAGTTTATGGGCTGCCTGCCCCTGGCGATGCACTACCCTCATACTGAGGGTCGGCTAGTGACACCTAACGGGAAACCAGACACCCCACGACACACCATTTTTTTTTTTTTTGTATTATGTATTGGTATAGTGACAGGTTGTCAGCCCATCGCCTAAATTACAATACACTGTAACCCTCGAGTCCCTTTTGCTGACTTCAACAGCATGCCCGGGAGGAAGGGCAGCTGGAACATTTTATGTTTTTCTATCTCTCCCCGTCCGGCATGGAAGAAAATTCATTAATCAGTCTAAGATATCTACCACCTGGAGAGAGCCCGATGGCGTAGTGGATAGGGCCGCTGCCTCTTGAGCGGCATGTCGTGGTTCAAATCCCACCACGTCCCAATGTTTATCGGTTTTCGAATTTCATATGTACGTTTATTCGACGCTTTTTCCGTGCTTCGAAAGGCACGTTAAGCCGTTGGTCTCGGTTAATATCGTTTAATACCGTAGACATTAGTTATTAAGCCATGTCAGAGACCAGTGCTAGCATTGGCGGCTTGAAAACTCTGACCTAATCTAGGCTTGGGTCTTAATTGCGGAGGTCAGATGGCAGTCGCTCTGTATAAAAACCAGATCTAGATTTTCCCCAGTTTGGTTAGAATATTGCAAGCTGAATCACTTGATTTTCCGAAAAGAAGAAACGATTCCGTGCTTCGGTCCCGGTCGCTGTCTTCGATAGTGGTCGTTACTCAAACCATGTCAGAGGTCTAATAGCTGTGCTACTAGGCGGTTTAAAATCTCTGACTCCAGGGTTCTTCTACTTCTAAGCTTCACTCACTAAGAAGATTAAGATACTACTTATGAACAATATTTAGTAAGTTGAACTCATTTCCCTATCGTAGTGTTATAAATATAAGCTAAATAGTTCACATTATCAGAATCACTCATTCATTCGGCGTTATCTATCGAAAGTTTCCAAATCTGTCTTGTAAGTATTATTCATTCATATAAATAATTTCATCCTTTACTTCCATCACGCATTATATTCGTGATATAATGGTGATTAAAACATCCAACTTAATAGTTATCGGAAGAAATCAGCAGCTAAAAGTGTGGTGGGCTCGTGAAAAGATTAAGATTAGTACATACCATTTTCCTAGATTTTACCTCACTAGGTAATTACTTCCATACTGGTCTGGGAGCGAGAGAAAAACATAGAATGTGCCAGCTGCATTTCCTCCCGGGCATGCTGTAAAATCCAGCTAAGGGATCCGAAGGGTTTTAGTGTATTGTTATTTAGGCGATGGGCTGACAACCTGTCACTACAGCAATATACCTAGAATTCTATATTAAATAACCCTCAAAACTTTGTCAGACGTGGCGGAATGACCTTTGTTTAGATCGTTTGAGCTCTGCCTACCCCATTAGGGATAAAGGCGTGATTATATGTATGTAGGTAATTAAACCACAAGTTTATTTTATACTGGACTGGGAGCGAGAGAAATACATAGCATGTGCCGGCTGTATTTTCTCCCGGGCATGCTGTAAAAACCAGCTACGGGATCCAAGGGTTTCTGTATATTGCAATTTAGTCACTACAACCATATACCTACAAATCTATCTTAAATATCCCTCAAAACTGTCAGAAGTACCGGAACGACCTTTGTTTAGATCGTTAAGCTCTGCCTACCCCATTAAGAATAATGGCGAGATTATATGTATGTAATGAAGGTGGATTTACACGTGGTCAGTGACTGACTTGGAAACCGAGACCAGTCAGCGGTGACCCATAAATTCGTATGGGAATGTAGATGTCAGTACTGACTTCACACTGCTGGCTTGTAAATTCCCATACGATTTTTTGCGTCAGCGCTGACTTTTCTCGGTTTCGGAGTCAGTCACTGACCACGTGTAAATCCGCCTTTATGTATGCAACTAAGCAACGGCTCTCATTTTTTTTGGGAAATGGGTCAAAATTTATATGTCGTAGGGTTGACCCATATTGGTCAAAGAAGGGTCCAACTCTCACTGTTGATATATTAAAGTATTCATTAGTTTAATAACTGGTACCAATGGTCAGAAAATGTACCTGTACTAGCAATATTTACTATTATATTCTTTCCCCCTACGCTTATCATTTATTTCCGCGCCTTAATCAGCTGTTTTGTTATGTTTTTTTCTCCCGCTGCAGCCGCCCGCACACGCTCTTTGGCGTTCAGCCGATACGGACGAGGCAAAGACTTAGCTTTGTGTATAAGGGATTCTGCCAGTGTGAATTAAATAAAATGGGGGTTTTCATTTTTGTGATCAGTGCTTTGTGTGTGAGTTTTGTATTATGTGAGGTGAGTTTTTTTTAATACTTTTTAATTATTACTTAACTTTAATTTTTTCTATGTAGTATAAAATATAATAACTTTTCATAATAAAATCAAACCTATATTTAATATGCAATTTTATTAACTAAATTTATGGTGGTTAAAAACATTAAGTATTTCTATATTTTCTACAGTAGGTACCTAAGTACTTAAAACTAACTATAACACAAAGTTTATACGTAGGTAGAATGTTCTATGTAAAGTAGATTTTATTTCCTAGGGTCATAAACTAATAATAGAAAGAAATAGAAATGCACACTTCTTTATTGTTTGCAACAAATTTAGGTGTTTTAATCAAGTTGTGGTTTATGTAGGTACCTAGGTACTTAATTTTATTTATATTACCCACATTTTTATAATGATAGATGCTACTTATTTCAATCAAAATTACCATAACAAAAAAAAACCCAGTAGGTATATCTGCTACTATTTTAACATACAATTCAAAAGGTAGCCTATATATAGCTACTTATTAGATGTAAGTCCTTATCATATTTCGTTCCTTTCATTCATCTTACAGTCAAAAGCGCAGCGATCACGTTATCCCTGCGTGCGCATTGTTTTCTATCTATCTCTTTCTAACCCACATAAAAGCCCCATCAGCTGTTCTTGTCTTCAAGCAAGGCCCCTTTCTTTGTTCAATCATAATCCGAAATAGGTGCATGGGATGTGTTTGTATGACGGGGGTGGAGTCACGTAGGCAGGGTTTTGTGACTATGTTCTTAGACAAAATCCTTAGAAATTAACAATGAAACTAATACTAGTAAAGCAGCCTTTTTACCTGGAAAAGGCAATTTTTAATTATTCATAGTTTGTGTTCACCCTATTATTAGCCGGACCTTTAGGATTCTCCAGTGAAACACAGCATACGATCAATAACCAATCTATATTAATAAATCTTAGGAAACAAATACAAAATCGCCACGAGAAGCGTTAGCGTTCCCCAGATCTCTCCCGTTCTGTCACGATGACAGTTCACATTAATTTTTAGTCCCTCCACCGCCTGCTGTCAGTCCATTTGCGTTCCTTTTCACGCTTACGATTACAAGCGAACTGCTAACAGACGGCCATTCTGCTGTAGGAATGTCCCTATTCCTAAATAACGCTCGGCCATTCAAAATTGGGTATGGTCCCTCATACATACAATTAGGAATAAGTACATTCTGAAGTTTATTTTCTTAGCTATTTATAATAATTATTAATTTACAAAAGTATTAATATGAATTGTGAAATTGGAATCAATACAAAACAAAAAAAAAAACTTATTTGACTTTACATGACTACATTATTAATTTTAATTCTATCACAGTAAATTTATTCTTCTTCCGGGCTTGTGACTATAGAACTTCGTCATTTAACAACTTCTATATTACAACTTGACCTGCATCTGATAAATAATCATCCACAATAATCTGTTACCACGATTCGCATTGTCGAAGTATGCCACCTTCGGGCTATTAGAAACCTGTTGCAAATCATTATTAGCTCCCGTTTGCCTCCTTCGGGACACGGTCTGCTTCTTGACATTAACATGGCCTATCTTATCACTTTCGAAACAAAACATCATCATCAATTACATGATGCTTCCGTTTGCCGCCTTCGGGATACGGTAGATTAAAATCAACACTGGCTACCGTTTGCCACCTTTGGGACACGGCCTGCCGTAAACAAATTAAACAGCTACCGTTTGCCACCCTCGGGACACGGCCTGCTAAGAGTTGAGTCAATCAATACATTATGGTTAGCCTTCCAGTGATTCCCGGTAGTCACTTAGCTCCGGACTCCTTCCTTCAACATCTAAGCTGTAAACGTTAAGGATGGGATATTAGGAATAATGGTTGTAAGCATAACATACTACTATTAACTACTATTAGCCTCATCACTACTCTCACTCTCCCCGCTTACTGGAGGGGTAGAACGGAATGTAACCCAGGCTTTTGACTGATCAGCTGGGTAGATATTTTTATACTTTTTGCAAGCATGCCCTTCAATACTTGTGACTTCGTATCTATCATTTTGTAAAACTGAAGTTATTTTAAATGGTCCGCGAAATTTAGGAGCGAGTTTTTTACTCTTGCCTTTTTCAGGATTGTGGTTGGGAATCATCACAAGGTCACCTTCTTTAAACAGTTTGGTTGGAGCTCTCGTCTTATCAAATGATTCTTTCATCTTTTTCTGTTTTTCTATTATATTGTCTTCTACAGTTTGTCTTATTTCATCTCTATCTTGTTCTTCTTGTTCAGGTAGTGCAGATTTTAGTATATTTTCACCTTGTCCATCCATACGTTTTCCAAAAACTACTTCGGCTGGGGACTTCCCAGTGCCCTTATTGACAGTGTTGTTAAGACTCCACTGCAGAGTAGGTACATTTATGTCCCAATCCTTCTCATCGAGATCATGATTCATCGCCGCCAACGAGTTTAATATGGTTCTATTATATCTTTCAATTTGCCCGTTGGCGCGCGGCGTTGCTACAGCGTTGAGAATATGCTTTATGCAAACGGAGTTTACAAAACTTTTGAACTCATTTGAAGTAAAACTTGTGCCTTGATCTGATATAAGGACTTTAGGACAGCCAAAGTTTGCAAATATATCTCGTATTACCTTAATAGTGGTCTTCGACTTTGTGTTGCGAACAGCTCGAATAAATATGAATTTACTAAAGCCATCTATCACCGCTAAAATATAAGTATTGCCCTGTTTACTTTTTATAAATGGCCCCAGATGGTCCATGTGTATGGTGTGGAATATGGTGGAAATTTTAGGGATGGGGTGTAAATAGCCTGTCTTTTTCCCAGAAATTTATTTGTTATAAGCGCAGTTTATGCACGATGCCACATACTTCTTGACGAAGCGTTTCATTTTCGGAAACCAATAATCCGCTGAAATTTTTTCTAACGTCTTATCCAGCGAAAAATGACCCGCCTCATCATGATTGAGTTGGCAAATCCGCCACCTAGCCCCATGAGGAACAACCCATTTTTGCTCGCGTCCTACACGCCTGTACAATTTATCATCTCGTAAAATATAGTTCTTTTTTATATCCTTGATGTCTTCTTCGCTGGTTTTTAAAACATCCTTTATATATTTCAGACGAGGGTCTGTCATTTGCACTGAGTGAAGCCAATCGTTACTAGAAATGCTAAAAATGTTAAGATCCTCGACAAGATCATCTGCTGCCGGTAAAACCGGGTTACGACTAAGGGCATCAACGTGCTGCATACTATGGCCTGGTCTATATTCAATAGTGAAATAAAACTCTTGTAGCATCAGCCACCACCTCGCTACCTTCGGCAACAAGTCTGTTTTTGTAAGAGTTGTTCTCAGTGCATTACAATCAGTAATGACTTTAAATTCGATCCCAATTAAATATATACGAAATTTCTTCACAACAGCCATGGTCTCTAGTTCGTGTGAATGCCACATCGCTTCTTCTTTGGTCGTCTGTCGACTGTAGTAAGCGACAGGACGCATCGGGTCACTTGAATTAGATCTCTGAAGTAATACACCGCCTACGCCAATTTTACTCGCGTCACAATGAACTTCTGTCTCAATCTCCGGATCATACAGGGCAAGTACAGGTCTGTTAGTCAGCTTCGACTTAATGTCTTTAAATGCTTGCTCCTGTTCGTCACCCCAATGCCACGGTACATCGGTCTTTGTCAATTTGGTAAGAGGTTTGGCAATTGTAGCAAAATTGTACACAAATCGACGGAAGAAACTCGCAAGTCCTACAAATTGCCGTACTTGGTGTACATTAGCTGGGGTTGGGAATTCAGATACTGCCTGAATCTTTCTGCTACCTGGCCTTAAACCTGGTTCTGAAATTTCGTAACCTAAGTAATCTACTTCAGACTGAAAGAATGAACATTTCTTTAAATTAAGGGTTAATCCAGCTTCGAAAAGTAATTTCAGAATTTCTTCCAGCTTCAAAATTCCATCTGAGAAAGAATTAGCTGTACTTAACAGATCGTCCAAGTATGGTATTGCTAATTCAAACCGTCTGTTTCCCAGGGCTTTATTAATCATATTTTGGAATACGGCGGGTGCATTGACAAGACCAAAGGGCATTCTAGTGTATTCGTAATGCCCATCTGGAGTTACGAACGCTGTGAGATGACGTGACGTTTCCGATACAGGTATTTGATAGTAACCCGATGCCAAATCTAAACTTGTGAAAAGAGATTTACCACTTAGACGATCTAGTTGGTCATCTATCACTGGCATCGGGTAACTGTCCTTAATGGTCTTTTTATTCAGCGCCCTATAATCAACACAAAGTCGGTACTCGTTATTACTTTTCTTAACCAAGACTATTGGGCTTGCATATGGACTGTGAGATTCTCTTATTATATCGTTGGCTAGCAGTTCACCCACCATCTGTCTCACTACGGCTCTCTCACTATAAGGAAGCCTGTACGGTTTATAAGTGACCGGAGTATCATCGTTCAAACAGATTGTCATTTCACATATGTTAGTTAGTCCCAGTTCCTGCATATTCTGTGCAAAACAATTTCTATACTTATTTAAGAGAGTAAGAAGTTTTTCTTTCTCTTCAGTTGTAATTTTGGGTCCAACTTTTATCATATCCATTGACAACGGTACTTTACCTGTGTCTTTTGCTTCAGAAGGTATCTCTTGGTGCTTTTGGGATGTAATTGAACTAACTTGCATTTCTATTTCATTTTTTAATAGCTCGTCGTTATTATTGTTGATTTTTACAGCACGTGATATAAGTTTGTTTCCTTCAAATGTCAAAGAATTACCGCAAATATTTATTATAAGTATATTTCCTATCCCATTGGTAAATCGGTATATTCCTTGAAGTAAACAATACTGTTTCCCATCTTCCAATGAAACACTTCCAGGGACAAATAATAATCCAGTATAATTTTGATCCTCCAATTTGACAGGCACAGATTTTAAACCGATAAATTTTATTTTAGTGGCTATACGCATTTGTAAACGTTCCGCATTTGTGTTATCACAGTATAACGTAAGTTGATCACAAGTTTTAAAAACTGTTACGTAAGGTAATTCCGTCAGGTTCTGACCAATGAAAACGTCTACATTAATTAAATCATCAGTAACAACATATGCATCTACATCGGCTTTAACAGCGTCTACTTCAATCGTTACCGCAACCTTACCGAGTGGTAACACACAAGTCAAACCGAATCCTTTTAGAAAAGGTAAGTTAGATTTGTCCATATTTAAATTCTCTACTATAGCCACTTTTTGTCTGATGAGAGTGCATTGGCTCCCGAAATCAATATATCCCGTCCTTGTATTACCATTTAACTTTACTGATTTAAAGTACTTACCGTCATTATTTTCTTGTTTACTAGTTACTTGTAATATATTTTTAGTATCCGTCTTATCGTTCATTGTAGTTTTTGTGTCCGATGAAAATTGTCGAAACTGAGAAGCACCTTTTAAACAACTCGCAGTGTCATGTCCTAAACGGAAACATTTATCGCACCGTTTTATTGGTTTTGGACAATTTTGTACCGTATGACCTGGCTCCGAACAATTAAAGCAACGTCGTGAATTCTTAAATTTGCTATTATTTAAGTCTGACTTTGAGGCATAAGCATAATTGCTGCTTGAACGTCCATTTAAGTTATCTCTTAAAACGCTTTGTGTTCTCGATCCTTGTAAGTTATGTTTATTTGAATAAACAATCTTTTTAGAGATGCGGCGCAAGAAAGTCAATAATTTGGAGGGTCTTTTAAAACTTGACCCCTGTGCATTTAATCTAATATTTTGATCAAATATTCCATTTATGATGCAATCAACCGCATTTCTACCTCTGATCCCGCACATTTTCACTAACCTAGCTTTATCATGATAGTATTCTTCAAGTGATTCTTCTCTTTTACTTTTCCGTTCTAACATTTCATTAAGTCTTTCAGCGTAGTTTCGATCATCCGGGAAAGTTTTTAAGATTTTTCGTTGCCATTGACGCCATGTTAGATTCACGGTACTACGTCCTTGATACCATTTTTTTGCGTAACCGTTTAGGTATTGCATAATAGACTATCTGCTTTTCGCTCCATCCATAGATTTTCGCGGTCTCGTTCACTTTCCGTATCCAATCGGCAGCAGACTGTGCATTTGCATCCGGGTCAAACTCGGGTATAATATTTTGTCCACCCTCAAACGGTATATTTTTAGATTTGTCACCTATAAGTTTTGCAAATTGCTTTAAAAAGTCGTGACTACTAGAATTGTCGAAGGAAGGACCTGATCTGGTTCGTTTGTTATCAGTAGACTTAGTACGAGTCTTGCGCCTCTTACCACGAGCACGATTTCGCATTTTACCTCGAGATTGCCTTTCACTTCCAGTGTAATTAGATGATGTTTCAGAACTTTCTTCAGAAGACTCGTTTGAAGAAGAGCTCGTGGTCGAAGATGAATATTGGCGGCTCTTGGGTCTTCGTCTAGAATAGTTTCTGCTTCGGCGCCGTCGTTTTGGTGAAGGAGAAGAACATTCAGAACTCGAACTACCATCTGATTCGATCGTAGATTTACGACGAGACCGGCTTCGAAATGTTTCTCTGCGCTTTTTGTATCTTTTTGGCAATTTTTCAGCCGTAGTAGAACGATTTCGCTTAGCTTTAGTTGATCTTCCGCGGCTTCTAGAGGATCTCGAGGCTCTGTCCTCATTGCGTAACGGTGGGGTATACGCTGATCTTTCAGACATTTTGTAGCTACTATCTATCTTTTGTAATAGCCAAACTTTAATTACCTAACAATTAACCAACCAATAAGTAGGTAGGTAATTGGTGAAGACTACAGTTTCAATAAGGAAAAATGTTTATTTATTTATTAGGTAACCGTATGTTATTTTAGGATATAAGGAGGAATTAGTGAGGATGAGACAAAAGAAAGAAAAACCCCAATTAATAAATGTAGGTAATAACACATTTTGTTTCAAATAAATACAACACAAGCAATCTTTATTAAAACAAAAAACAGAAACAAGTTAAGTTAATCTTTATTAATGGCTTTTGTGTAGTCACAACTCTAGTAAATTATACTGGTTTATAGTTTTATTTCATCCACAATGGGTGTAGGCAGAAAGTATCCCTTTATTTTGCGTAAGGCTATATCTAAATTTAATTTTGATTTAAACCTTAACTAAAAACGCACGAGTGAGAATACGTCTGTACTGTAGCAAAAGTTGAAAGCGCACGGGTAAGAATATAGCCATACTACAGCGCAAGTTGAAAGCGCACGGGTGAAGATCCAGTAATACTAAAGCGCAAGTTGAAAGCGCACGAGTATGGATACAACCATACTAGATGTCATGTCGTATGTAGTCATCAAATAAACCATAGATGTCACTAGTAGTATCGAGGTAGATGATTTTTTTCAAACAAACTAACACCAATCAAATATAACCATAATGAAAATTTTGCACATATGTTTTTTTTTTTTTTTTTTGTAAATATTATTTTAAACCACACGTTATAGAACAGCAAAGTACATACATAATTTTCTCAGTTTAAACAACAGCTTGATTTGTAAACACCAAATAATTAAAAGCGTAATTACATACCTCTCAGGTTTCTTCAACGGTCTTACCACTTCTGATATTAGCCGGACCTTTAGGATTCTCCAGTGAAACACAGCATACGATCAATAACCAATCTATATTAATAAATCTTAGGAAACAAATACAAAATCGCCACGAGAAGCGTTAGCGTTCCCCAGATCTCTCCCGTTCTGTCACGATGACAGTTCACATTAATTTTTAGTCCCTCCACCGCCTGCTGTCAGTCCATTTGCGTTCCTTTTCACGCTTACGATTACAAGCGAACTGCTAACACTATTGTCAATTTGTCAGCTATTGTTCTGTCTGTCTATTGAATATTTTATTATTTTGATGTTTGGAAGAATATTAATAGATTTAGTTACCAATTCTAATGATAACTAACTAAACAGCGTTTACTAATTGATAAAATATGATTAGTAAAATAAATAGGTACCCACGGAGACTAACGCCCGTATTGATAAACAGCATTTGAGATTGACAGCGAGTTTGAGTTCGTATGAGAAATGTCATTTGAGTTTGCTTACCGTACCTACTTTTTCGGTACCTAAAGAAATAGCAATGAAACCTTATACATTGTGATTATGACTCTGACCTACCTTAATTTACAGAAATATTTTTTCGAGTTCACTAAATCGAATTTTAAAAACGTCTATAAAATGGGTCAAACTCTAAATAAATGGGTCAAAAATTTTTGTTTCATTTGTTTGTATTTTTTTCTTTGTTTTGTGGATACTGCACTATACTACTGTCGCTGTAGACAATAATATAGGTACTTAGATAAATTATTTACTTATATTTCATTACTATACAAAACACGGAAACACAATCTTCTCATATACACAAATCATTATCACTTAGCTGAACAAAAGAACTGCTCAGGAAGTTACATAGATAACAATAAAGTTACGAAAGAGTTACTAAGGATCGTAATTATGAAGCGATCTCAAACTTAAGAGCAATATTAAGTATTGATTAGACAGGACAGTTTGTACTGAAATGACATTCCTGATACGAACTCAAACTCGCTATCACTCCTGAGCGCTGATTATAAATACGACCCCAAGTAGGTTATTCATATAACTTACTTATCTATCACAACACAATGGCATGAAAGACACTGTAGGTATATTTTATTGGTTCATCAGTTGCATTTTAAAAGAGAACTGCCTCCGTGGTCTTGTGTCAGAGCCATGGGCTTATGATCCGGAGGTCCTGGGTTCGATTCCCAGGGGGAGACCACAAAAGTTGATATTTGTCAATTTATCACTTTGTGAGGTTTTCCCCAGTTTAGTTAGGACATTGCAGGGTGAATCACCAGATTGTCTGAAAAGAAAAAGGATACCGTGCTTCGGAGGACACGAGACCGATTGATAGTGGCCAATGCTCAAACCACGTCAGAGGCCTAATAGCTGCGCTACTAGGCGGTTTGAAAACTCTGACACCAGGGTTCATAGGGTCGTTTGACTCGAGAATCTCTAAGAGAACTCGCTAAGAAGAAGATTAGTTCAGATACCTACCTTTATCGTGCAGTTGCATTGAATACAACACAACTAACAAGTATTACCTAAAACTACATTCGAAATTGTCCTGAAATTTATAATGAGTAATGGCGTATTAAAGAAGAGGCCTATGCTCAGCAGTGGGCTAATATAGGCTAAATAGATAGATAGATAGAGATAGAATGGTAAATGTATTAATTAATTGTTTTTATTCCTCTTGTTTTCGCAGAATACATACAAAGCGGCTGTTATCACTTCCGGTGAGAAATATGTCCAACATACATGAAGTTTCTCATTTGGTAAGTTTGTCTTACTACTTAAATATAAATAAAATTTCGTGCAGGTTTTGACCCTTTATTTATTTACCCTTAACTTAACTGCCTCCGTGGTCTAGCAGTCTGAGCCATGGGCTCTCGACCCGGAGGTCTCGGACTCGATTGCCGGCGGGGGACAATGACTTTGTGTTGTTTCTAGTTAAGTTAGGACATTGCAGGCTGATTACCTGATTGTCCGAAGAGTAAGATGATCCATGCTGTCGGATGGGCATGTAAATAGTCGGTCATGCGCCTGATTTCTGTCTGGTCGTGTCAGTCAATATGTCCCATCAGAATAAGAGATTGAAGGAATAGAGAGTGCACCTGTGTGTAGCGCAAACACTTTGGCACTAAAAACTAGCACCGGAGCACGAGGCGTGGACAGGGGTTCCACCCTTATGTCGTGGATATACCACAAATTCGCACGAAGTGGTTCGCTTCCACATTCTTAATGCGAACGGCTAAGGAGTGGAACTCCCTGCTGGTGGATCTGTTTCCGGAACAATATAACCTGGGCCTTTTCAAGGCGAGAGTGAATAGGCACTACATAGGTGAGTATGCTTCAACATAGTCCGCATCGTCACTTTCCACCAGGTGAGAGGGCGGACAAATGCTTGCCTATATATATTAAAAAAAAAAAAAAAAAAAAAAAAAAAACTACCCGACATCACCAAAATTCGGTGGGAGGACTATTATTATTTACTATTTACTTTCATACCTTAGAATACAGTTCGACTACTCTGCCAACTTAGCAGCTGCTGATGCTGTCCTTACCACGCTGATGATATTCATATCTCCTTTTCTTTAACAGGTCACCTCTTCTTAGCGAGTGAACTCTCAAGTCGAACAACGACCCGATAAAACCTGGTGTCAGAGTTTTTAAACCGCCTAGTAGCACTATAGCTATTAGGACTCTAACATGATTTTGAGTAACGACCACTATCAAAGGCAGCGACCGGGACCGAGCTAAACGTGCCCTTCGAAATTCGGAATCCTTTTTTTTCGGACTATCAAGTGATTCAGCCTGCAACGTCCTAACCAGAGAAAACCTCAAAGTGATAAATTGATAAATATCAACTTTGTCCCCTGGGAATCGAACCCAGGACCTCCGGGTCGTATGCCCATGGCTCTGACCACTAGACCACGTAGGCAGCTAATAGGCCACTGCACCTGATTTAAATTAAGCCCAAGTGACGAATAGAAAAAAAACTACATACATACATACATATAATCACGCCTTTATCCCTAATGGGGTAGGCAGAGCGTAAACGACCTAAACAAAGGTCGTTCCGCCACATCTGACAAAGTTTTAAAGGGTTATTTAAGATTGATTTGTATATTGATGTAGTGACTGGTTGTCAGCCTATCGCCTAAATTGCAATATACAGAAACCCTTAGATCCCTTAGCTGGTTTTTACAGCATGCCCGGGGGGGAAATGCAGCTGGCACATTCTATGTTTTTCTCTCGCTCCCAGGCCAGCATGGAAGATAAAAAAAAAAAAAAAAAAAAACTACCATACGCTATATTATATATTTTTTTCAGGATGCAGATATCTTAGTACTGCCATCACCGAATATCCCCGTTCATGGTTCCTTTGCCAAGTTTGAAGATTATGATGAGGTAAGAAGCACAATTTTATTTTTATTACAAGAATATTACGAAATACAGCAGAGTTGGAGCAAATATTTTTGTTTAATGACCCGCTTTTTTAAGTTCTTTGATCACATTGTAAAACATACACCTCAATACCAGGTGAAATGAAAAGCGTCCCGCAAACTTATACGGGTTGCTCAGTCAACGACACTGAACAACTATCATACATACATATAATCACGCCTTTATCCCTAATGGGGTAGGCAGAGCGCAAACGACCCAAACAAAGGTCGTCCCGCCACGTCTGACAAAGTTTTGAGGGTTATTTAAGATAGAATTCTAGGTATATTGTTGTAGTGATAGGTTGTCAGCCCATCGCCTAAATTACAATATACTGAAACCCTCGGATCCCTTAGCTGGATTTTACAGCATGCCCGGGAGGAAATGCAGCTGGCACAATCTATGTTTTTCTCTCGCTCCCAGACCAGCATGGAAGTATCTCGCTCCCAGACCAGCATGGAAGTAAACAACTATCAGTAGGTTTTTTTTGAGGAAATTAAAAAAAAATTGCATTCCCATACAAAATGTTTACCTCGATCAGACAATTTGTTCATTCAGTTCGACTTTTTTTCATTTCCCTAAAAAAAATCTTGTGTATCAGTGTTCAGTGTCGTTGACTGAACAACCCCTATCAGTTTGCGTGCGGGACGCTGTCCCTTACACCTGGTATTACAAGGGTTTTTAAATTTTATTTTATAAGTGTGTAAATAGCTTCTCTTATATGGTACTCCGGTTTCAGGTAACAAGCACCATATCAACTCTGGCTCAAAAAGCCAATGCTTACGTTGTGGCCCATGTCTTCGATAAGACGGTCTGCCAGAACAAGAGAGAAATCATCAGGAACAACTTGGTGTTTAACAGACAAGGGACTATTGTTGCTGTGTAAGTAGTTTTTCATGCCATACATACATACATACATAAAATCACGCCTTTATCCCTTACGGGGTAGGCAGAGCGTAAAACGCCTCCTAAAAGGCGCTTTCGCCACGTCTGACATAAATTGAGGGCAATTTTAGATTGTAATGTGTATTGCTGTAGTGACAGGTTGTCAGCCCATCGCCTAAATTACAATACACTGTAACCCTCGAATCCCTTTTGCTGACTTTTACAGCATGCCCGGGAGGAAGGGCAACTGGAACATTCTATGTTTTTCTTTCTCTCCCAGTCCAGTATGGAAGAGATTCATGCCATTGGTACCTACATACACAAAACACGTTCATATCTCTTACGGGGTAGATAGCGCTGTTCTTGCCATAATTGTCTTTGAAGTTCGGGTATGGCTGTAGTGCCGAGTTGTCAACCCATCGCATCATTATTTTTTATACCTCACGACCCTCCACGGAGTTTTTGTCTGTTGGCCCGGGAAAAAAGCAGCTGGTAAATTCTATGTTTTTTTATAGAACGGAACTTCTGTTATCAAAACAGTAAGCACATGCAAGGTTCAATTATCAGCTCAAGTGTTAATTGCAATCATGGTTCTGTAACCTATTACGTCGATTACCTAATTAGCATTACTGGAGGTCAGATTCCACTTTGAACTATAAACATAATAGTTTAAAAGAACCACGTTGTGGTAGGTACATAAATATAGTTTGTTTATGAATATCTAGAGGTTTACATGTATATTTAAATATTTTAGTAAAAAAAATATGAAGCGAAATTAACCCTTTAATCGGGGAAAAGTCATGGGTCAAAAGTGTGATAAAATGGGTCAAAAAATTCGACCGATTTTTTCATCGACCATGTTCTTTCATTATACAGTTTCATAATTTACATTTCATAAAGTCATGCCTGTATCACTTACAGGGCAGGCAGATCTTACTATAAATTCATATTTCATACCGATATAGAATATAGGCGTGTTGACTGGGTGGAAAAATATATCAAAACGTTTATACTAAAAATTCAAGGCTAAAATATTCTGGAACTCGTGCACTATTTTCGAAAAAATGCACATTTCGATTTAATAATCGAGTAAAAAATTTTGAAGTTATTGATTTGAGTAGTAGGTACAATATTTAGCAAGTAGTAGTAGCAATAAGCTATTATTCATACAAAAAAGCATTTTTGACATTAAATAAAAAGTTGCTCATTTGACTAGTAAGAAACTAGCGTATTATAATAATTTATGAATTATTATAATAATATATTTAGATAATTTATTTCCCTTCTCAATTTTATGTTTTCGTACAGTTACAGAAAACCCCTGAACACATTGGCTAACTGCACCTCCTCCACACAAATACCAGCGTTTACCACCGACTTTGGAGTGGCATTCGGCCTGCTGATGGAAGAAGACCTGGTCCTGCAGAAACCTGAACAGCTGAAGTTGAAGAACTTTGTGATCGCTGGAGGACTTCAATCTGATGTATCGTTTTTGAGTGGTAAGTGTTTGAAACAAACAACTTTTTGCAAGCATAGAATAATTTGGGTCATGTAATCGCGCTTCTGTCCCTTACAGGGTAGGTTTTATCTCATAACCTCTAGGATCCATACTGACTTTTTACAGTAGCCGAAACTAAACACGTGTTGGTTTAATAGGCAATACAACTTTGGGTAAATATATTTTATTTTATTAATACCTATCAAATGTATACCTATACGTGCTTTACTTACGTATCGGGTGTACGTTCCACAGTGGTACGTTCCTAATATAATAATAAAAACAATCAGTTAAGACTATTTCTTTTGTCCATCAGGATCCCAATTCGCCTCATCATGGGCATACGTCACGAATGCCAATGTACTGACTGCCTCAGGAGTGTTCAATGGAAAAGCTGGATTTAAGACTGGTGATGTGGTTAAACTAAATAAGGATGGTGGCTCAGGTAAGGAAATTTGTTGTCTTTCTTTATTTAAATAGACTAGAGTAACCTATAAAACAAACCAAAAGTTAAAGGTGTTTCAGTAGAAACTGAAACACAATTTTAAGATCTAGTTTTACGACTTATGTTTATTGGATGTTTTTGTAGTAAAAATGTGTTAGAAAACTTGAACGATTTATGTCTATGTAGAGGTACGGTTTTAGTTTATTTACTAAATCAGAAATACCTACACTAAACTTCTTGAATCCCTTAACTGTATTTTTATAGTATCACTAATCTTTCATGCTGGCCTGGGAGCGAGAGAAAAACTTGGAATGTGCCAGCTGCATTTCCTCCTGGGCATGCTGTAGAAGCCAGCTAAGGGATCCGAGGGTTTCAATATATTGTAATTTAGGCGATGGGCTGACAGCCTGTCACTACAGCAATATACCTACAAATCTATCTTAAATAACCCTCAAAACGTTGTCAGACGCGGCGGAGCGACATTTCTTTAGGTTGTTTACGCTTTGCCTACCCCATTAGGGATGAAGGCGTGATTGTATATTTGTATGTATGTATCACTAGGAAGAAAAACAGTTCATTCAAAGTTTTGACTTATTTCTTTCAGATTATAAAATAGAAAACTGTTTCATGCGCCTAGCTAACCAAAGGCTTATTTTTCACAGAAAATCCCAAATGCACAACTACTTCAACGATCTCGCACATGCCAGTCGAAGATCTGAGCCAGTACATCATCAGACCGCTGAACATGCAGGCTACTGTACAGGGTCACACGGAAACCGTCTGCCATGGGAAGTTCTGCTGCGAATTTTACGTGAAATCTAGCTATGTTGGTAAGTCGACAACAGCTCTTCTGCATAAATTATTATTAAGTGACCAATACCACTCAAAACGAAACAACCAAAAATATATTTGAAGTGTGAAAAATATTTAACCCTTCTCACAGTAAAAGGAACAGCTGTATTTTTCCTTCCGTTTCAAACTGTTGCCCGTTGCCTTGTTGTACAACTTTTTTAATCGCCTAAATTGTAATATACTGAAACCCTCAGATTCCTTAGATCGTTTTAACAGCATGCAGCATGTTTTTCTCTCGCTCCCAGGCCAGTATGGAAGTCAATGGAATAAGATCCAATCTAATTATAATTCAGATCATTGCCTTACAAACATGTTTACTGTTGTTTCAACTCTTATTATCAGACGTATAAGATTTCTTTATTTTTATCGTTTCACTTGATCTCTACATCGGAACTAGTCATCAAAATATCGTATGACATCGTACGATATGACGCTACGCGATATAAAATTACACATAGGTATATCTTATGTATCTACGAACTCGTAAATACGCACCAAACAAAATTTTTGATCAGCTGATTTAGTAGGAAAAGGCTAAAAACTTTTGACCCATGTTTTTTGAGCAAACATTTTTATGACCCATTTTTGTTGTAATATTTTTTCTAACTCTATTTACAATTGAACACTTGAGATCATCAACAATTTAGTTAAGTAATTACTTTTCTAATATGAATATTTACCAAAAAAAAGAAGCCAAAATCGTCTCTTCTGCATTTCTTGGGCAACCTTTGTCAGCTAAGAGTTTCGATGGTTTCTGTATATTGAAATTTAGGCGCTGGGCTGCCTACCTATCACTTCAGGCATATACCTATAAATCTATCTCAAATAACCCTCAAAACTTTGTCAGACGTGGTGGAACGACCTTTCGGTCTTATACGCTCTGCTTACCCCGTTGGGGATAGAGGCGTGATTATATGTATGTATGTAATCTTTGTTATCTGTTCTTGTAAACCCATTGATCTATCATGAAATAATAATTTTATTTTCTGTTTCTTCCAGGCTCTCCACAGCACGAAGTAAGCTACGGACTGGCAGCTTTCGACGGCGTCCGCCATTTTGCTGGTACTCACCATATTGGCGCGCAAACTTGTTCGGTCGTCGCCTGCGCAGGGCTGTACAAACGGAGCTGTGCTCTTGGGTAAGATATCTCTACTGCAATCATACTGGGTGTAAGGGACAGCGCCCCGCAAACTGATAGGGGTTGCTCAGTCAACGTAACTATCAGTTTGCGGGACGCTGTCCCTTACACTCCGTATAAATAAATACAGATTTGTTTGATTGAGCGTTCTGCGTTATCCCAGAAAAATTATCACAAATTTTCACTAGTGGATAAATTACTGACAGAATTTCATATCCCAAGAAGTATAGTGCTCATTCTAAATTAACGATATTTTTGGAATGTGTACCTATTCAGTTTATTGCCATAGTTTTCCTCAGAAAAATAATCTTCTAATACCGATATTATTTTATTACAGGCCGAACAATAGCACCAACACACATTTCGAGAAAATTAGAATCACAGGAAACTTCACCAAGCCTGGGTCAGCACAGTTTCCTTTAATCGTCTCCACTAGTAAATCTCAAAAAGTCCAATTCAAAACTCAAAATTCAGGAAAAGTAACAGTGACTATTGAAAACGGTAGCAATTTACTGAATTTTGGTATTTTCGGAAGGGATTATTCGAAAGATTTTGAATCGCAAAGTTATAAGAATAATATGCGTGAAAATACGAATTATTACGATTACTTCTTCAACGAAGATATGGAAGAATTCTTTGATTATGTTTGGATAAGAATGAAAATCATGATTTTCATTGTTTCTATTTATGTTTTGGAAATGATGTAAAAGTCGGTTTCATGTTTTTATTGTGTAGATATACAATAATTTGATTAATCGTTTCATTCATGAAAATATGGCGTGTCGCTGTGTACCTATTTGACAAATAGGTAAAATCAAAATCTCTTATTGTAAAATACGAGTCATAAATTCGCAAAAACATGGGTCTAAAAATGACCCATTTTGTTGCATGTAATTTTTATGACCTACATTTTTTCTTTAACAGTTTTATGGGCGAGTTTTCGTTTTTTGAAAAACTAATTGTATTTTAAATTTCGTGCCTGCGGAAAGAAAGTGTGATTTAAATTTAAGTATTTAGCATTGATTTCTAAATTTTTTTACGGTAAAAAATATGGGAGTATTTTTTTATCTTGATGGTTATATAAATTTAGTGTGAAAACTATTATGGTTTTAGATGTCTGATTTAAGTGATAATAAGGAAAATGGTCAAGTAAGTGTTTGTAGAGATCAAAATTTTATAAAAAGACAATAATGTTGTAGAAAATTATATATATATATAGTAAATTAGATTTGATAAGGAAAAGAAAGCATATGGCTGGGGAGTCCAAATAATTGAAACCTATTGGGCAATTTAGGGAATTTCATGCCTAATAAAACTGCTTATATATTAAGAACTTTATGGAAATTTTAACATACGTACATACATATAATTACGCCTCTATTCCTAATGGAGTAGGCAGAGCCTGAACGACCTGAACAAAGGTCGTTCCGCCACGTCTGGCAAAGTTTTGAGGGTTATTTATGATAGATTTGTACGTATGTAACTGTATTGACAGGTTGTCAGCCCATCGCCTAAATTGCTATATACTGAAACTCTCAGATCCCTTAGCTGGTTTTTACAACATGCCCGGGAGGAAATGCAGCTAGCACCTTCTATGTTTTTCTCTCGCTCCCAGTCCAGCATAGATTTTTTATTAAAAATGTTTTAAAATACTTTGGTAATCATTTTGGTAATACTGTTTTTTGGTATAAACGGTTTTTTCGATACTTGTCTACCTCACGACTGATCCCTGTGATATTAGATGTTATTTAATTGTATGCATGTGAATAAAAAGTCATTTAAATATTAAATAGTGTATTATTTCTCTTTTGCACTTATATTTAACTCAATCACAAAGGACACTCTGTGTTAAGGTGACGATACTAGCCAAGTCATCATCTCCCTAGCCTTATCCCGTATCTCACGGGGTCTGCTACCTAATCTAGGGGATTGAACGAGGCTACTGGTTTTTACACAGAGCGACTGCCATCTGACCTCCGCAACCCAGAAGGGAAACCAGACCCAATCCTAGATTAGGTCAGAGTTTTCAAGCCGCCAATGCTTAGCATTGGCCTCAGTCATGGCTTAACGACTAATATCTATGGTATTAAACGATATTAACCGGGACCAACGGCTTAACGTGCCTTCCGAAGCACGGAAAAAGCGCCGAATAAACGTACATATGAAATTCGAAAACCGAAAAACACATTGGTACGTGGTGGGATTCGAACCACGACCTCCCGCTCAGGAGGCAGCGGCCCTATGCACTACACCATCGGGCTCTTTTTTGACGATACTAGCCAAGTGGCGCCCCCATTAGTAAAAAAAACAGAATAAAGTTATAGTTATTAAGATAATTATGAACCTTATAAGTTAAAATTATAAATTAGCGATTCATAGCTCGTTGTAGTAGCAGGAAGAAAATTTAACGTTGGTGGCTTTTACTTGCGATTCATAGCTCGTTGTAGTAACAGAAAGAAAATTTGTTGGTGGTGGCCTTTATTTGTGATTCATAGCTCGTTGTAGTAACAGGAAGAAAATTTAACGTTGGTGGCCTTTACTTGCGATTCATAGCTCGTTGTAGTAGGTAACAGGAAGAAAAATAGCGAATTGCGAATAACTTTTATTCCTGTTACTACAACGAGTTATGAATCGCTAATTTATAAAGTTCTAAATTATCTTTATTACTATAACTTGTATCTGTTAAACCGGTTTTTCGATTCACTGCGTTTTTAGTGAATTATGATTGTTTTACTAATGGGTGCGCCACTTGACTAGTATTGCCACCTTAAGTAGTCATATTATACTGGGCAGGAATAGAACCGAATAGAATACGCTAGTACTATTATATATTCTGTGATAGAACCAAAGATCAATTTATCAACAACTCAATTGTCACATTAATCACGCCCGTATCCCTTACTGGGGTAAGCAGAGCGTCAATTTTTTTTTTTTTTTATATTTGATAGGCAATCATTTGTCCGCCATCTCACGTGATGGTAAGTGACGATGTAGACTATGATGGAGCATGATTGCCTAGAAAATGCCTGTTCACTCTCGCCTTGAAAAGGCCCAGGTTATAACGTTCCGGAAATAGATCGTTCGCATTAATTACTTATGTTATCACTTCGCCACGTCTGACAAGTTTTAATATAATTAGTAGATTTAAAAAAAACTATTTTGAACTACTACGTATAGAAATAAAACCAAAAAATAGCTCTCAAATTGCAAAAAATATATTCATATAGAAAAGCAGTTACGCAAAAAATATTATGCTAACTAATTTCTATTTCTTATTTAAAAAAACAACAAAATAAGTTTCGCTGAAATAGTTATTGTAACATAACCGGCCTCTCTTTCACACCTATGGGGGTAAAAAGAGACGACAATATCGTTACTAAACTCTTTTTTTATCTTTTTCTCCCTCCTGTATCAATGTCTGTTCGTTTTTCTCCTTTTGTTCAGATATTTGAGGTGGTCTTCGTCATCTTCCAAGAGAGTTTTCTCAATCCAACCCATAAACGACTCCACCTGAAATTGCATACATACGAGTACATACATATAATCACGCCTTTATCCCTAATGGGGTAGGCATTAAGGATATATTTTACTAGGTTTGCACTATCCTGCTTACCGCTACGCATTTTTTTTTCACCCAAAGGTAGGCTGGTAGAAATTGCTAATTTAGCAATAAGGCCGCCTATGTTGTATTTGTTTTTTGTTGTGTTGTATGATTTGTATTCTTACGTGCAATAATTTTTATGTTATGTTATGTAGGCAGAGCGTAAACAAAGGTCGTTTCGCCACGTCTGATAATGTTTTTAGGGTTATTTAAGATAGATTTGTAGGTATATTGCTGTAGTGACAGGTTGTCAGCCCATCACCTAAATTACAATGTACTGAAACCCTCGGATCCCTTAGCTGGTTTTTACAGCATGCTCGGGAGGATATGCAGCTGGCACATTCTATGGCCTTCTCTCGCTCTCAGGCCACCATGGAAGAACCTGAATTTGACCATTTTGAAAAAAGATTTCATGCTTCGGAGGGCACGTTAAAGGGATCCCCGGTGCACACCAGCGCCCTCAATAGTTCAAAAATCATTTCTCACTTTTCAGTTTTCACGCATTTAATCAAAAAATCAGTAGATTAAATTAAGGTAAATGAAATAAAGGTAATTTAGAGCCTCATAAAGTTGCCATTTATAGTTCGTTGTAATTACAGATAGAAAATTTGCGAAAAAGGGCCGCGTTTACACTTTTGCTATCTGAAACTGCAGTGAACACTGAATTATTAATTTGCAAAGCTTAAAAAAAACGTCTGTACCTATACTTCAATTTCATTTACCGGATTTTCGATTGATTGTGTTTTCATTGAGTTATGATGTTTTGACTGATGAGGGCGCCACTTAGCTCAGGGAAGCCCCTTAAGTTACGGTAGAGTCGGTACCGATGGCTGTCTTTGCTAACATTATGAGAAGGTATTTATTTTGTTGGGTTTCAAATACTTTACCTAACCTGACAAATAATTAATTAATTAATAAGTGCTTCCATGCTGGCCTGGGAGCAAGAGAAACACATAGAATGTGCCAGCTGTATTTCCTCCCAAGTATGCTGTAAAAACCAGCTAAGGGATCCGAGGGTTTCAGTATATTATAATTTAGGCGATAGGCTGACAACCTGTCACTACAGCAATATACCTACAAATCTATCTTAAATAACCCTCAAAACTTTGTCAGACGTGGCGGAACGACCTTTGTTTAGGTCGTTTGCGCTCTGCCTACCCCATTAGGGATAAAGGCGTGATTATATGTATGTATGTATGACAAATACTCATGTTTTTAGTTATACCAGGTGTAAGGGTCCCGAAAACTGATAGAGGTTGCTCAGCCAACGACTCTGAAATCTTCCACCAGGAAACTCTTTCAGGAAGTGAAAATAAAAATGGCTTTTGTATGGAAAAGCAATATTTTTTCTCGTCCTGAAAGAATTTCTCGGTGGAAGTTGTTCAGTGCGGGACGCTGTCCCTTACACCTGGTATTCTATCTTCTAAGACTTTAACTTTTTTTTATAAGATACGTACATACATATAATCACGCCTTTATCCCTAATGGGGTAGGCAGAGCGTAAACGACCTAATCAAAGGTCATTCCGCCACGTCTGGCAAAGTTTTGAGGGTTATTTAAGATAGATTTTTAGGTAGGTATATTGCTGTAGTGATTAGGTAGCCCACCCCGTGAGATACGGGATAAGGCTAGGGAGATGATGATGATATTGCTGTAGTGACAGGTTGTCAGCCCGTCGCCTAAATTTCATATATAGTGAAACCCTTGGATCTTTAGCTGGTTTCTACAGCATGCCCGGAAGGCAATGCAGCTGGCACATTCTATGTTTTTCTCTCACTCCTAGTCCAGCATTGAAAAATTCACTACCAGTCCAGCATGGAAGAAACCTTTTTTTGTTAAGATATGTAGTAAATTCGATAGTTACCTTTGTATAAACATCAGGGTACCCCCTAGCACAGGGAATGCCCCAGGACACTATTCCAACCTGACGCAGCTCCCTCACCAAGGGACCTCCGGAATCACCCTGGAAGCACAGAGTATAATAGCATGTAGTTACTTATGGGGTAGGCAGAGCGCAAACGACCTAAACAAAGGTCGCTCCGCCACGTCTGACAAATTTTGAGGGACATTTAAGATGGATACATACATACATACATAAAATCACGCCTTTATCCCTTACGGGGCAGGCAGAGCGTAAAACGCCTCCTAAAAGGCGCTTTCGCCACGTCTGACATAAATTGGGGGCAATTTTAGATTGTAATGTGTATTGCTGTAGTGACAGGTTGTCAGCCCATCGCCTAAATTACAATACACTGTAACCCTCGAATCCCTTTTGCTGACTTATACAGCATGCCCGGGAGGAAGGGCAACTGGAACATTCTATGTTTTTCTTTCTCTCCCAGTCCAGTATGGAAGTTAAATTTAAGATGGATTTGCGGGTATATTGCTGTAACGACGGGTTGTCAGCCCATCGCCTAAATTCCAATATACAGAAACCCTTGAATCCCATAGCTGTTTTTTACAGCATGCCCTAGAAATGCAGCTGGCATATTCTATCTTTTTCTCTCGCTCCCAGTCCAGCATGGATGAAACAGAAAGAAAGGTACTACATACTGGAAAATAAGATAAAAATACTTGCTTCTGTCATCCATAACAAAAACTATGACACCAGAGTTCTTTGGGTCAATCGAACACCCGCATAAGAAGAAGCGAATTTCTCATTGATTAATTAGTAAAGCCGCGGTCTTCATTCGTCGATGAATAACTTGAAATCTCGCGCTTGCTTCGCTCGCATTGTGAGTTTCACTTCTGTCTAAATGTGAAACTTCTTGCTCGCTACGCTTGCTAGAAGTAAATATTTGGCCCCACCTTTAAATTCTGGGTACCTACACCCAAGGCAAAGGCGGTCTTATCTATTTAAGCGATGTACTTACATGACAAGACCTGCCTACCTATTAGGAGGTCAGATGGCAGTTGCACTGTGTTAAAACTAGTACCCTCGTTAAATTTTATTTAATTTACAACAATGTTACATGAGCGGACTTAGCGCCAAAGGTATTATCTACCAGTCTACCTTAGGGCATGTGGAAATGACGAGGCCTGTGCAAAAAAAAATCTATCCTATTAACTGACAAAGCTAGAACAAAACAAACAAAAAGCACCTAGATTAGGTGATTCACCTTCATTACTTCTATAATATAAATAAATATGATTACTGTTATATACATGCACACACTCACACGCATATATATATACATATACACGCACACACATACAACACAACCCACATTTTCACACACAGCTTTCACAATTTTTATAGAACGTATCTCAGTTTCTGTTGAGCTTGCATGTTTTTCTCTTTTTTCTCTCTTTTAGTAATACATACTTGTAATATAGATTGTCCTAATTATGCTAAAAGTATAGTGTAAAGATAACCACGTCACAGGCCTAGCCTAGTGTGGTTACCTTAGTAAACATTTTCTGTATCCTATGGACTGGTAATAAACTATTTTGTATAGTTTTGTGTTGTGTAGGTATCCGACCCCGTAAGATGCGGGATAAGGCTCGGGAGATGATGACTTACATGACAAGCCCCCTCCCCTTTTTTCGTCAACGCGCAAATTTGCGTCTCGAACACATCGTTGACGTTTTTATGCGCTTCCTTACACTCCTGGTATGTTATGGACCTCAGTTCGATCTGCATCAGGTCATTGGGAATGCGTCCAGGGTACTGAAATACAAGGTAACGGTTTTTGAGGATTTTTAGCACTCACAATGCTATTTCATATAATATAATATGCATACATACATAAAATCACGCTTTTATCCTTAATAGAGCGGAAACAACCTAAACAATGGTCGTTCCGCCACATGTGACAAAGTTTTGAGGGTTATTTAAAATTGTTTTTAAGTATATTGCTGTAGTGATAGGTTGTCAGCCCATCGCCTAAATTAAAAAATACTGAAACCCTCGGATCCCTTGCTGGTTTTTACAGCATGTCCGGGAGGAAATGCAGCTGGCACATTCAATGTTTTTCTCTCGCTCCCAGTCCAGCATGTATGTATGTATGAGACATCATGAATACTCACAGAAGTGGTGCCCCATCCGGTTAAAACCAGTTCCTCTCCTTTTTCCAGTGGCTCATCATTCAGCTCGATGGCATCAACGGTGCTGTTGAATGGTACAAAAATTAACGGACCTTCTTCTGTCGAGTGGGCATCGAGTTTATCGACCCGATGAACCCTGGTGTCAGAGTTTTTAAACCGCCGAGTAGCACAACTAATAGGCCTCTGACATGGTTTGAGTAACGACCACTATCAAAGACAGCGGCCGGGGCCGACGGCTTAACGTGCCCTCCGAAGCACGAAATCTTTTTCTTTTTCGGACAATCAGTTGATTCAGCCTGCAATGTCCTAACCAAACTGGACAAAAATTCACAAAGTGATAAATTCTCAAATATCAACTTTGTGTTTCCCCCCTGGGAATCGAACCCAGAACCTCTGGATCAGGAGTCCATGGCACTAGCCACTAGACCACGGAGATGAACATTTTCGTATGGAGCCTAGCACTGGAACTGAGAATGACGATCCTTATTTTAAACAATTCGATTCTACACACAAATATAAATCAAAAATACTTCGAGATTATTGGCTTAAACCTTTTTATTAGCCTTATCTTTTACAAAAATATATCGGCGCACGATTAGACCTAAATTATTTGATTCTGCACGTAAATACAAACTTAATATACTTGGCGATTTTTGTCTAAACCGTCACCTTTCTTGAGATATTTTCACTTTAATATTGATTTTTCGAAATTCCTTTCTTTGATTTAAAACATCTCGGTAATGTGACGCTTAAACCAAAAATATCAAATACCTAAATAGGTATTTATAGCTAGCTATTAAGTGGGATGGGATCTACCTCCTAGTGCTCCACCCCGGGCAACGGGAACACAGGCTTTCTGTGAATAAGTCCGGCTGAACGATCCCTACAAAGCGGTGGTAGGCTCCGCAAGGGGCCACCCTCGCAACTACCCTTTCACCGGAGTCCGGCGCCAACAGCTTGCTGTGTTCCGTTGGTGCGTGAGATTGTCAGTGCCATAACAGGCATCTTCAGAGTAAGCTCGCTCCATCGTCGACTCTGTCACGGTCATCCCTGACCTAGATTAGGTTGCATATTTTATGTGAATTTACTTCATCACTGTGGAATCTAAAAAAGTTCCTATTGGAGTCATATCTTGGGGTAGACAGACATCCGTACACGGAACAGTACCTAACCATATTTGGCAAAACTTTATTATTTCCGTTACACTGGGAAACATGCGCGCGCCATACCCGCTAAGCGTACGCTCAATGTGGCCCACAGTCCGGCGCGAAGTGTGACGTATGTCGGACTGCAGAAGGGAGGTGAATGTCCATTCTGTACATACATACATTCTTATTCTGTCGAGTGGGTATCGAGTCTATCGACCCGAAGAACCCTGGTGTCAGAGTTTTTAAACCGCCTAGTAGCACAACTATCAGGCCTCTGACATGGTTTGAGTAACGACCACTATCAAAGACAGCGACCGGGACCGACGGCTTAACGTGCCCTCCGAAGCACGAAATCTTTTTCTTTTCGGACAATCAGGTGATTCGATCGACTTTGTGTTTCTCCCCTGGGAATCGAACCCAGGACCTCCGGATCAGGAGTCCATGGCACTAGCCACTAGACCACGGAGGTAGTTCATACATACATAAAATCCCGCCTTTATCCCTAATGGGATAGGCAGAGCAAAAACGACCTAAACAAAGGTCGTTCCGCCACGTCTGACAAGTTTTGAGGGTTTACAAACAGATTACTACAGAGTAAGCATCTGATTATGATGTACTATATTGCTATAGTGACAGGTTGTCAGCCCATCGCCTAAAATTGCAACACACCCTCGAATCCCTTAACTGGCTTATACATACAGCATGCCCGGGAGGAGATGCAGCTGGCACATTCTATGTTCTTCTATCACTCCCAGTCCAGCATGGCAGCATTCTGTATGTAGTACTATTATATATTCTGTGTCAAGTGTAATAATAAAACCTGCTAAATTCCATCTCCTCTTCAGTAAACACGATTGCTATGTCGTTCCTGATCACATAGTCGTCATAATCTTCATGGCGCACCACCTGGAAATTTGTATGGTAGTGTATGGTGAAAGTACATATCGGGTAAGGGACAGCGTACCAGAAACTGATGGTACTGAACGAAATTACGATTAATCATTAACACAAAACTAAAAAAAAAGAAGTGCGCGAGAATTTTAGGTACGGACCTATTTATTATCAGCACTTGAAACTGATAGCGAGTTTGAGTTCGTATCAGAAAAAAAACATACATACATACATACATATACTCACGCCTTTATCCCTAATGGGGTAGGCAGAGCGTAAACGACCCAAACAAAGGTCGTTCCGCCACGTCTGACAAAGTTTTGAGGGTTATTTAAGATAGATTTGTAAGTATATTGCTGTAGTGACAGGTTGTCAGCCCATCGCCTAAATTACAATATACTGAAACCCTCAGATCCCTTAGCTGGTTTTTACAGCATACCAGGGAGGAAATGCAGCTGGCACATTCTATGTTTTTTTCTCGCTCCCAGGCCAGCATGGAAGAAAAAAAACATTTGAGTACATAATGACCTGTCATATCTATACTTAATACTGCTCTCAGTTTCGAGATCACTTAATAATTACGGGCCTGCTGCAAATCTGGATTAATACTATCTAGGCGGACCCAAACAACATACCAAAAGAGCAAGTTTACCGCAATTTCGAATATGACATAATGATGACTGGCCTATTCCAGGTGTAAGGGACAGCATTCCGCAAACTGATAGGGATTGCTCATAACGACACTGAACAACTTCCACCAGGAAATTCTTCCAGGAAGAAAAAAAAATGGCTTTTCCATACAAAATATCACCTCGATAGGACAGTTTGTATGGAAATGCATTGTTTTATTCTCGGAAAAAAAATACCCGGTGGAAGTTGTTCAGTGTCGTTGACTGAGCAACTCCTATCAGTTTGCGGGACGCTGTCCCTTACACCTGGTATGTAATAAGGTACTATACTTTTTTAATACCTGACCTTTCTAATTTTATACGCTTTACCACCAGATCTGAGTTGATTTGTTCCAACTACAGCCTGGAAATATTCGGCTTTGAGCCTGAAACAAAAACTATATTGAAAATTTTGTTCGCCTGATAAAAAAGTGATAGCAAAATGGTAGTCAATTCATATTAGGTTTACATAGACATACATACAAAATATCACGGCTTTATCCCTTACGGTGTAGGCAGAGCGTAAAACGCCTCCTAAAAGGCGATTTCGCCACGTCTGACAAAAATTTAGGGCAATTGTAGATTGTAATGTGTATTTATATATTCTGTGTTCCTGTATGGGAGCGAAAGAAAAACATAGAATGTGCCAGCTGCATTTCCTCCCAGGCATGCTGTAAAAATCAGCGAAGGGATCCGAAGGGTTTCAGTATATTGCAATTTAGGCGATGGGTTGACAACCTACATCAATATACCTACAAATATATCTGTAGGTATATTGATGTGACGTGGCGGAACGACCATTATTTAGGTCGTTTACGCTCTGCCTACCCCATGAGGGATAGAGGCGTTTTAGGTCGTTTACGCTCTGCCTACCCCATGAGGGATAAAGGCGTGATTATATGTATGTATGTATGTGTTCCTGTAGACAGGTTGTCAGCCCATCGCCTAAATTACAATACACTGTAACCTTCGAAAGAAAAACATAGAATGTTTCGTCGAAAGAAAAACATAGAATGTTTACTTCCATGCTGGACTGGGAGCGAAAGAAAAACATAGAATGTTCAAGCTGCATTTCCTCCCGTGCATGCTGTAAAAACCAGCTAAGGGATCCGAGGGTTTTAGTATATTGCAATTTAGGCGATAGGCTGACAACCTGTCACTACAGCAATATACCTACAAATCTATATATATACTTTATATATATATATATATATACTTTATTGCATAAAAACAAAATAAATGTAATTTACAAATATAGTGTGCAAGGGCGAACTTATCTCTATGAAGAGATCTCTTCCAGCCAACCCAATGGTAGTAAGAGAAAGTGAATAATTTTGAGGGGACAAGAAAATGCAACATTAACAGAGACTAGTAAAACAAAAAAAATAAAAATACTTACATACCTATACATAGAATAAATACCTACCGTATATTACTATCTTAAATAAACATACATATATACTAAACAATATATTGATACATACATATACGAATAAACTACTACATAAATACATACATCAAAATTGTTCAGATAAGAAGTGCTCTTTTAATCTTTTCTTAAAGACATTCACTGAGGGACTGTCTTAAATAACCCTCAAAACTTTGTCAGAAGTGGCGGAACGACCTTTGTTTAGGTCGTTTACGATCTGCCTACCCCATTAGGGATAAAGGCGTGATTATATGTATGTATGTAACCTTCGAATCCCTTTTGCTGAGGTTTACATAGGTTTGCTATTAATATTTTAATAGGCGTTTGATTAGATGTAGGCACAGCAAATAGGTGTGTTAGGTGATGTTACCTCCAATCTCCAGTATTAACCCATATTCCTTCCAATATAAATGTAATTATGTAATTACCTGTCAACGCAATGGGCTGCCGTAAGAATGACCCTGGGGGTCACGATAGATGCCCCACAGAAGTGCCACACTCCATAAATTCTAAGAGAAACCTAAAAAAAGGTCAAACAGATAAACGACAGCTTTAACCAGTAGCCAACCAAGCAAAATAAATAAAATATATTTATTAACACTCTGTATCCAATAATTACCTGGTAAGGTATTGAACCATTTTGAGCTTTTGTTCCGCCGACTATTCTTTCCCAATCTTGTTTATTTTCTTCAGATGTGTAAAATTCCGATAGAACTATAAATGTAAACATTATTAATAAAAAAATGTTTAATGAATGGACAAAAAAATCATAATAATCAATAAATAAAATAACCACAAAAAGGTCTTGTCAGAAGTGGGATTCGAACCCACGCCCACAGAAGTGGACTGCGACCTGAACGCAGCGCCTTAGACCGCTCGGCCATCCTGACTTATTTGAATCAGTTGAAATTGTCGTACGGTATCGCCTGACGTATTGCCGTGCTATAAATAGAGCTGTGACGTCAACTCGGTATCGAATACTATGTTGGTACTTTATAACTGCGATTTATGGTATTGGCATACTTAGAAATCATATCATATGTATTATATTGAAGGTTAAATTGTTAAATGCAAGAAAAACGATTTCCCTTTTTCTACCTAATAAGTAGGTTTTCTATCCAAGTATCTAGTATTTGTTATAAGTAGAGACTTATTCCATTTATTTGGTTAGGTAGGTATTTCGTCCATAGTAGACAAAAGAGTAAATAAATATTTTCCTAACTTGTAATTTATTTTTTTGAGGATTGAAAGAAATAGGCAATTTACCAAAAGTGGGAAAAATCACTCCAAAAATAACCACCAACAGTAGACAGCCAAACCCTTTTCGTAACATTATTAAAAAAAAGTAACTTTCACAAAATCGGTAAAACAACTGAACGTTTATGAAAATAAGTGATTCTATTTAAACCTAGCGAAAAATTTAAATAATTATATGTTGAATTCATACAAAAGTGTTTGGTCCAAATATTTATGGTGATCTACCCCTATATTCTATTTGATGGTGAAATGCTGGGTACCTATTGCGTCATAGCTTTGTTAGGTAGGTAGGTATAGGTAGGTACTTACTTCCATGCTGGACTGGGAGTGGGAGAAAAACATAGAATGTACCAGCTGCATTACGTAAAAAACCAGTTAAGGGATCCGAGGGTTTCAGGACTAACAACCTGTCACTACAGCAGCATACCTGCAAATCTATCATAAATAACCCTCAAAACTTTGCCCGACGTGGTGGAACGACCTTTGTTGCCTACCCCATTGGGGATAAAGGCGTGATTATATGTATGTATTTAAAAAGAAAACTAGAAGCTAATAGTTTTATAGTGGCGCCAGCACAAATTGAACAGTTCACACGCATTGCACCTACGCTACGTGAGCCATACGCATTTCCGATGTGGCACATAATAGTCGAATAACGGTGCCACTGCAGCTTTTATAGCACTTGACGCAGGTAGTTGAATGAAAGTGATCGTAAAATTGTTATTAAACTGGCATCCGGCCTAAGGGATTCGTGTATTTTTTTCATTGGAAGTTATTAAATGAGTCCGTGGTCTAGTGGTCAGAGCCATGGGCTCTCAACCCGAAGGTCCTGGGTTCGATTCCCAGGTGAAATCATTCATTTGATATTTTTCCCAGTTTTAGTTTTTCAGAATTTTATCTTCCATGCTGGCCTGGGAGCGAGAGAAAAACATAGAATGTGCCAGCTGCATTTCCCCCCCGGGCATGCAACAATATTTTTTTTATTGTTTTCAGTTTTATATTGCAATTTAAGCGATAGGCTGACAACCGGTCACTACAGCAATATACAAATCTATCTTAAATAACCCTCAAAACTTTGTCAGATGTGGCGGAACGACCTTTGTTTAGGTAGTTTACGCTCTGCCTACCCCATTAGGGATAAAGGCGTGATTATATGTACGTATGTATGAAATTGAAAGTCAATCGTAGTTTATTTTGTACGTTCAGACCTCAAGTGAAAGGTACCACATTAAAACCGCTTTCAGTAATTTGATAGCTTTTCTTCTACGACCATTGATTGCCTGCACAGTTTTATGACTGTACATAGGGTATCTAGGGAGAGTACATATATAATAGAACGCCGGTTATATCACTACATAGTATAAAACAAAGTCGCTTTTTCTGTCCCTATATCCCTATGTATGCTTAGATCTTTAAAACTACGCAACGGATTTTGATGCGGTTTCTTTTAATGGATAGAGTGATTCAAGAGGAAGGTTTATATGTATAATACATGCAGAATATAGTAGAGAAACACTGATGATTTCCGTGCGAAGCCGGGGCGGGTCGCTAGTATGTAATACATAATAAATTAACTATTCTATTTAGTACTTGAATGCTGGACTGGGAATACTTCCATACTGGACTGGGAGCGAGAGAAAAACATAGATTGTGCCAGCTGCTTTTCCTCCCGGGCATGCTGTAAAAACCAGCTAAGAGATCCGAGGGTTTCTATATATTACAATTTAGATGATGGGCTGACAACCTGTTACTGCAGTAATATACCTACAAATCTATCTTAAATAACCCTCTCGACTCTGGAATGCCGGTCCAACGCTCTATCGCTGAGCTACTGAGACGTTACTTCTTAGTTATTTTGGGAATTTGCGATAACTGCTAATTTGTGTGTGATTTCAATAGATTTAGGTGGGTAATATACCTACAGGTCTATCTTAAATACCTCAAAACTTTGTCAGTCGTGGCGGAACGACCTTTGTTTAGGTCGTTTTCTTTTTTTTTTTTTTTGTTTTAATTTATTAAACTAAAGGTAAGTACATTTTTATAACTAATATCTACTCGCCAAACTTAAAAGTTTGATGGCGAGATACGCCTTAATGTAATTTCTTACACCTACCTTAAGTTAACAGCAGTTTCGATCTGCCTACCCCATTAGGGATAAAGGCGTGATTATATGTATGTATGTAGGTAGGTAATACCGATTTTAGTCGTTTCTATGCAACGTTTTACTATTCCTATCTTATACTGCAGGCGTGGGCAAGGCGTCGACCGCCGTCGCAACAAATTCGATAGACCGCAGACATATAAATTCTATATAGGGAAAACTAGCGACCCGCTCCGGCTTCGGACGGAAATCATCAGTGTTTCTCTACTATATTACGCATGTATTATACATATAAACCTTCCTCTTGAATCACTCTATCCAATAAAAGCAGCTACAAAATCCGATGCGTAGTTTTAAAAATCTAAGCATACATAGGGATATAGTGACAGAGAAAGCGACTTTGTTTTATACTATGTAGTGATAGTGAAGATCAATGCGACATATTTTTCAAAACAAGAGCATAAAAAAATACGGTTTTTTAAAAACCTGATGCGCAAAGGTAAGTTTGCATGTCTAGGGATCGTATTTGTAAAGCTATCTCAAGATTGAGAGTAAAATTAAATATGGATTTGACAAACCATTTTGTACTGAAATGACATTTCCGATACGGACTCAAACTAGCTATCAGTCTCAAGTGCTGTTTATAATTACGGGCCTAGGAGAAGTAACTCGTTTTTGTTTAATACATGAGCAGATTGCGCAACACGACTTGAACTCAACTTTGTCGAAAATTGTGTACTGTCATGTCAAGCATCCACAAGCCAAAAACATTGATAATTAAATATTCAACTTGTCACTACAGCAATATACCTAGAAATCTGTCTAAATAACCCTCAAAACATTGTCAGACGTGGCGAAATGTCCTTTGTTTAGGTAGTTTGCGCTCTGCCCACTCCATTAGGGATAAAGGCGTGATTATATGTATGTATGTACGTAATATTCAATTTACTATGTTTTTTTGGGTCTTGATTCTAATTAGGAAAAAAACATGACGGTGGGTAGACCCTAATGAGATGATGACGGTGAAATATATACCGCATACATGCAAAGTTTGGCCACCCCTGTCTACTGTAATGCTCGCTGCAGCACCAATAGCCGGAATACCTTCCTATCATCTATCAGGCCGGCGAAATAGCTTACAATGTTGCTGCATACATTGGCATGTTATACCGAGTGTAAGGGACAGCGTCCCACAAGCTGATAGAGGTTACGACACTGAACACCTGTCATCAGGAAATTCTTTCATAAAGCCAAAATTTTCTTTGTCTTTTCCATACAAAATGTCCACCTCGATCAGACAATCTGTATAGAAAAGACATTTTTTTCACTTCTTGAAAGAATTTCCTGGTGGAAGTTGTACAGTTGTATACTTCCATGCTGGCCTGGGACCGAAAGAAAAACAAAGAACATGCCAGCTGCTTTTCCTCCCGGGCATGCTGTAAAAACCAGCTAAGGAATCCGAGGGCTTCAGTATATTGCAATTTAGGCGACGGGCTGACAACCTGTCACTATAGCAAATAGAGAACTATCTGGATACCCTATTTGATTGTGATTATATGTAAGTATGTATGTAAGTTGTTCAGTGTCGTTGACTGAGCAACCCCTATCAGTTTGTGAGTCGCTGTCCCTTACACCTTGTATACCAAATTCATATGCTTTAGGTATAGGTACATACAAAAGGTATTACGTTATGTACATTACAAACGTAGTTTGTTCTGCAGTGCACGTCGCGGACTAGTGGTCTGAGCTTTGAGGTCTCTATCCGGAAGTCATGGCTTCGATTTACACGGAGGGTACACAAAGTAGATTTATGAATTTATCGACTTCAGATTGTTTTCTCATTTTGGAAATGTAAATATAAACTGAACCACTATTATTTAGCAATTAAGATACAAAAACTCTGTCTTTGAAGGGAATAATTTGTGCGTAAATCGCACAAAAAAGCGGATTCCATAAAAAACTAGAAGTTGTATAAATACAAAAACTACGTTGCGATTTTAGATAATCATAATATATTTGACGACGACAATGACTACAACATATATTACATATATATAATACCAGGTGTAAGGGACAGCGTCCCGCAAAGTGATCGGGGTTGTTCAGTCAACAATACCGAACAACATTCAACAGGATATTTTTTCAGGAAATGAAAATTTTCTCATACAAAATGACCACCTAGATCGGTCAGTTTGTATGGAAAAGCAAATTTTTAATTTCCTAAAAGAATTTACAGGTGATAGTTGTTCAGTATCGTTGACTGACCAACCCCGATCAGTATGCGGGATGCTGTCCCTTACACCCCATATATGCAACAATGCAAGAGGTAATAGGAGGCTTTTGAATGTAGAGAAAGAATATAAATATTAAATAGGAACAATGTATGTCTTCCTTGTGGGTCGTCGGGTCGATTGCTTCTATGAAACCTGTTGATATACCGGGTGTAAGGGACAGCGTCCCGCAAACTGCTAGGGGTTGATCAGTGAACGAAACCAAACAACTATCACCAGGAATATTTATTATTATTCTTCCCCGTATCTTTCTCTACATTCAATGCTGGACTGGGAGAGATAGAAAAATATAAAATGTTCCAGCTGCCCTTCCTCCCGGGTATGCTGTTGAAGTCAGCAAAAGGGACTCGAGGGTTACAGTGTATTGTAATTTAGGCGATGGGCTGACAACCTGTCACTATAGCAATACATATTACAATCTAAAATTGCCCTCAATTTTTGTCAGACGTGGCGAAAGCGCTTTTTACGAGGCGTTAAACGCTCTGCCTACCCCGTAAGGGATAAAGGTGTGATTTATGTATGTATGTATGTATCTTTCTCTACATTCAATACATATATTACCGCTTGCATTGTTGCATATGTTTGACATGTGACATACAATTGCACGCATTCAGAAAGTGCGTGACGAGATTGCATACAATACAACTGTTATACCACTATACGGTCATTTCATGACTTTTATATGACTTGTAATGATAGAGTATTATAATATGACTTGAGGTAAGTATTTAGATCTGATGTCGCTATGAATGAACATATGTATGCAGGAATGTATGTTTGTTCTCCTTAGTAATTTGAAGTTTTCTTTTTTTACGATTTGATATGTTTAAAGTTTATTTAAAATACATACATATAATTACGCCTTTATCCCTAATGGGGTAGGCAGACTGTAAACGACCTAAACACAGGTCCATCCACCACGTCTGACAAAGTTTTGAGGGTTATTAAAGATAGATTATTAGGTATATTGCTGTAGTGACAGGTTTTCAGCCCATCGCCTAGTGTGCAAAATACAGAAACCCTCGGATCTCTTAGTTGGTTTTTACAGCATGTCCGGGAGGAAATGTAGCTGGCACATTCTATAAGTTATTTATTCTGTAACAATGTAATGTGCTCTCCATGTTTCGATAGGTACGTTGTACGTAAAAGAAGGAGCAGCAAACACACATGGGTACAAATGATAGCAGTGCTATCCATTCGTTGAATTGGCTAAAATTATTGCCGTCCCTTTCAGTTCTCGACATACATACATATAATCACGCCTTTATCCCTAATGGGGTAGACCTAAACAATAGTCGTTCCGCCACATCTGACAAGGTTTTGAGGGTTATTAAAGATAGATTATTAGGTATATTGCTGTAGTGACAGGTTGTCAGCACATCGCCTAAATTGCAATATACAGAAACCCTCGGATCCCTTAGTTTTTACAGCATGCCCGGGAGGAAATGCAGCTGGCACGTTCTATGTTTTTCTTTCGCCCCCAGCCTAGCATGCAAATCTCTCTTGGTACAAAATGTATACAACTACAAATGTCTACCTTGTCTATTAATTTTGTTGAGAGACATGTATTTTTTTACTGCTAAAGTTGCGGTAAAAGTCAACGTAAACATAGGCCCGTCATTATAAACAGCACTTAAGACTGACAGCTAGTTTGAGTCCGTGTCATTTCAGTACAAAAGGACGGGTCAAATCCGTATTTGATATTACTCTCAATCTTGAGGTAGGTACATACATACATACATATTACATACATGCATACATATAATCACGCCTTTATTACTAATGGGGTAGGCAGAGTGTAAACGACCTAAGCAATGGTCGTTCAGCCACGTCTGACAAAGTTTTGAGGGTTATTTAAGATAGATACATACATACATACATACATATACATATAGTCACGCCTTTATCCCTAATGGGGTAGGCAGAGCGTAAACGTCCTAAACAAAGGTCGCTTCGCCACGTCTGACAAAGCTTTGAGGGTTATTTAAGATAAATTTGAAGGTATATTGCTTAGTGACAGCTTGTCAGACCATCGCCTAAATTACAATATACTAAAACCCTTGGATCCCTTAGCTGGTTTTTACAGCATGACCGGGAGGAAATGCAGCTGGCACATTCTATGATTTCTCGCGCTCCCAGGCCAGCGTGGAAGACTTTATTTCAGATAGATTTGTAGGTATATTGCTGTAGTGACAGGTTGTCAGCCCATCGTCTAAATTGCAATATATTGAAACCCTCGGATCTCTTAGCTGGTTTTTACAGCATGCCCGGGAGGAAATGCAGCTGGCACATTCAATGTTTTTCTATCGCTCCCAGTCCAGCATGGCAGCAAATCCTGAGATAGCTTTATAAATATGAGCCAAAGTATACTCTGTCAAGATAAACAAGGGATGCTATGCCGCATGTCATACCGGGTCTGCGGGAGGTAATTTGTCATCTGCCTAAATAAACACTCCCAACTATGCGGGTGCCCGAAACTTCCATAATTACAACACGGCATGGCTTTAAATGAAGGCGCTTCTTCTTCTGTTTCTCTATGTATCCTGGTGACTGAGGCCCGTAGCGATAAACAGTACTTGAGACTGACAGCTAGTTTGAGTCCGTATCATTTCAGTACAAAAGGACCTGTCAAATCCGTATTTGATATATTTTTTTAATTTTTTATTTATTGTTTTATTTCAGATATTACTCTCAATCTTGAGATCGCTTTATAAATGCGAGCCAAAGTATACTCTGTCAAGATAAACAAGGGATGCTATGCCGCATGTCATACCGGGTCTGCGGGAGGTAATTTGTCATCTGCCTAAATAAACACTCCCAACTATGCGGGTGCCTTAAACTTTCATAATTACAATACGGCATGGCTTTAAATGAATGTGGATGAGGCGCTTCTTCTTCTGTCTCTCCATGTACCCTGTATCCTGGTGTCTGAGGCCCGTAGCGATAAACAGTACTTGAGACTGACAGCTAGTTTGAGTTGGTTTTAGAAATGTAATTTCAGTACAATGTGGCTCGTAAAATCCACACTTAACATTGCTCTCAATATTGAGATCGGTTTATAAATACGAGCTTAAGTATTTGAACCACTTAGCACAGCTTATAGTTCTCTGACATGGTTTTGTGTAACAACTAAAGACAGCGACCGACAGCTTAACGTGCTGTCTGAACCACGGAATCCTTTTTCTTTTCGCACAATCAGCTTATTCTATTCAGTCTGCATTGTCCTAACAAAACTGGGTAATATCTCAAAAAGTGACAACTTATCAAATTAACATCAACTTTTTTATTTCTCCTGTAAATCGAACCCAGGACCTCCGGATCCGAATTAAGGAGCCCATGGCTCTGACCATTGAACCACGAGCGCTGTAGTATAGAGAAAATGTACAAATGTCAAGATGGCGGCGTTAGTTTATTTTTTCGTCACATTCATTTAAAGCGTTGTCGTATGGTACAGCGACGGCGTTGGATCCTTGCATACCTTGGTATATTAAAAACGTGTTTATGAAATAATGCGCAATTCACAAAATTAATGACAAAAACCACGCTTATACTTTACGGCTTAGGCAGTGTGTCAAAGGTTCAATAAAGGAAATTATCGAAATTGAGTATAATAGTAGTTTAGTGACAAAATGAGAATGTACTTTGAATGACTGAAATGATTTCAGGCGAAACCAAATTTGCAGTGTTTTAGTGTTAAACTTTTAACGGACAAAGTGAAGAATTGGTTTTCAATAAAAAACATATAATAATGTCTTATTTTTCAACTAAGGTGGTCTCACTTGCCAAATTGCATGCAAAATGAACGTAAAATCACTCCCAAACCTTATAATTTAATTTTAATATATGTTTTAAAAATGTAACTTTCTTCCGCCTATCTTAAGGTCCAAATTTGGGCAATGCCTTAAGGGCATAATATCATTAGTTGTATAGCGGTTGTATAAAGGTGTCTGTCTGTCTGTCTCGCGTGATGAGGCCTTGTGTGGTCTTCATTTGGGAATTTGGACCCCACATTTAAAAAATAAAACATGTTTCTTTGACGTGTGAAATTAAAGTAATAATTACCTTATTATGTGTATGCTAGTAACTTTTACCATGCTGGACTGGAAGCGAGAGCATGCTGTAAAATCCAGGTAAGGGATCCGAGGGTTTCTCCATATTGCAATTTAGGCGATGGGCTGACATCCTGTCACTACAGCAATATACCTACAAATCTATCTTAAGCAACTCTCAAAACTTTGTCAGACGTGGCGAAACGACCTTTGTTTAGGTCGTTTACGCTCTGCCTACCCCATTGCGAATAAAGCCGTGATTGTATGTCTTTATGTAGTAACTTTTTCTTGACGAAATAATTTGTATATCTTAATCTTGACATATGTTTTAACTAGAAAAGATAGATAGATATATAATAAATTTTAAAGAAAAGGTGTTCAGTTTCGTCAGTAGAACTACTAGTTTAGTTCAAACTACCGTCGAAACTATTTCACATAAAATTTCTAACATAAAAGGGCAACGCACTCAATAGCTTAACCAAGCGAATCTAGCGGTAACAATTAGTTAAGCCGTGGATAATAGCATAATTGTTGAGCATCCACCGCGGGTAGATACACAGTTGCAAATATTAGTTTTGGCGGACTATCGTGCGGATTTACCCTAATTTTGTAGGGTGACCATAAGGTCGAATTACAATGAATTTCGGTACGAATACATACATACATATAATCACGCCTTTATCCCTAATGGGGTAGGCAGAGCGTAAACGACCTAAACAAAGGTCGATCCGCCATATCTGACAAAGTTTTGAGGGTGTAAGGGACAGTGTCCCGCAAACTGATAGGGGTTGCTCAGTCAACGAGACTAAACAATTTCCACTCGGAAATTCTTTCAGAAAGTAAAAAAAAAGCCTTTTCCATACAAATTGTCTGATCGAGTTGGACATTTTGTATGGTAAAGCCAGTTTTTACTCTTCCTGAAATAATTTCTTGGTGGAAGTTGTTCAGTGTCGTTGACTGAGCAACCCCTATCAGTTTATGGGACGCTGTCCTTACACCCGGTATGTATGTATGTTCATAGTGATTCGTGACCTACCTTTTGCAGCATTTTAACTTATACACACTATCATAGTATCTGTTACGTAAATTATTGTAACTGTCGTGGTTCGTGGTCACCCTACAGGGGTCCTATAGGGAATCCCTTTGACAATAGACCTCTAAATGATGGCCCATAGCACCTGGCAATCGCGTGCCCTTTGTATCAGTTTTTTGTAATCCCGGACAAGGATTCAACCCTAATTTGTAGTGTGTTTTTTTATGAAATATAAGTATGGTGAATAAATATTTAGGTGAGTAGGTTTATATTTTGGTTGAAAGAGTAGGTCATATTTATTTTTTGATTGGATTTTGAATTTTGATTGTTCATTTTATACGACCACCTTTATGAATTTAAATTATTTACATTTAACTAAACGTACTTTGATAAACTTTCTTTGGGTAAAAGCTTTGGTTTTGGCTTTGCAGTACTTTTTTGCCATGTCATACATACATACATACATAAAATCACGCCTTTATCCCTTACGGGGTAGGCAGAGCGTAAAACGCCTTCTAAAAGGCGCTTTCGCCACGTCTGACAAAAAGTGAGAGCAATTTTAAATTGTAATGTGTATTGCTGTAGTGACAGGTTGTCAGCCCATCGCCTAAATTACAATACACTGTAACCCTCGAATCCCTTTTGCTGACTTCTACAGCATGCCCGGGAGGAAGGGCAGCTGGAACATTCTATGTTTTTCTATCTCTCCTAGTCCAGCATGGAAGTAAGCCATGTCATGTATTTCAAATAAATATTTAAAAGGAATTATAAATACCTTTACGCGACTATTATGCCAAGTTACATCAGAAAAGTGTTGAAAACAAATAAAATAAATTATAATATTACTTGTTAGTTAATCGGGTATGAGTAAGGTCATATCTAAGAAAATCACATACACATGCATATACATTATCCCTTACGGGGTAGGCAGAGCGTTAAACGCCTTTTAAAAGGCGCTTTCGCCAAGTCTGACAAAAATTGAGGGCAATTTTAGATTGTAATTTGTAGTGACAGTTTGTCAGCCCATCGCCTAAATAACAATACACTGTAACCCTCGAGTCCCTTTTTACTTTTCTGACTTCTACAGCATGCCCGGGAGGAAGGGTAGTTGCAACATTCTATGTTTTTCTATCACTCCCAGACCAGCATGGAAGGAAAATCACACACAGTAATTAGTAAAAAAAAAAATGCCTACAGGTCGTCCCACTGCTGGGCAAAGGCCTCCCCTTTATCTCTCTGCACATAGAGGTGCAGTCTCTGTCAACCATTGTGCACAGAAAACATCCAAGTCGTCTCGCCATCGTCTACGGGGTTTCAATAAATTAAATTATTTAATTGGTCCCTTGGCTCAGACCAAGTCTATGGGCCGTATTTGTAATCAACTCTAATGAGTGACAGCGAGTTTGAGTTCGTATCGGAAATGTCATTCCAGTACAAACTGGCCTGTTAAATCCATACTTAATATTGTTCTCAAGTTTGATATCGCTTCATAAATACGAGCCTATGTAATTTTATGTGTATTATCGTAAACTTTCACTTTGTTTACCTTCCGTCATCCAATCGCACAAATACCGTTGCTTTTAAGACGGATTCGGAACAACAGAGCAATCCGATCCGAACCAATTTTATCTCGAGTAAAACAAACGATGGTGCTCGTATTGTCTTTCACATTCACGAGGGACAGAAGTGGAAAATGTGAGACACGAAATCGTCGTTTGTAATTTTTAAGGTTGTAAACACTGATTTGAGAAGTCGCTACCGCTCAATGATATTATAAGAAAGATACGTTACGTTCATACTGCACGCTCATTTTAATTGTTCCGCGACACATATACATACATATTTATAACATTGCATATCTAAACAAACGCTGAGTGCGACACAAAATAGGCAAAGCGTAACAGTGAAACAGATAGCTATTTGTAATCAGTGCAGCCTTGAATATAATTTAACTTTTTTTCTCACTTCGCAGCTCAAAGCTCGACTGCCTTAAATGATCACAATTAGGACCATTTGACGGCACGAGTTTCGCGCGTTGGTCACGTATCTACCTATATATAATTTCATTGCTACCGCTCACTAGCTTTTACTCTTCTGTGGTTATAAATCATGGGCGGGTGGTTTAAAAACTGCATCAAGGTTCATTGAGTTATTCATCTGTACGACTACCCACCTTTCATTACAGTCTCAAATTGATCTTAAAAAAAAATATATATATGTCCGACTGAAATAAAATTCAAATAATAATTCAGGAGAAATATTTATTTTAGATTCTATTGCGATTTTGCGATATAAATCCGATTAAATGTATATTTTTATGTATCACTACATAGTATAAAACAAAGTAGCTTTCTCTGTCCCTATATCCCTATGTATGCATAAATCTTTAAAACTACGCAACGGATTTGGATGCGGTTTCTTTTAATGGATAGACTGATTCAAGAGGAAGGTTTATATGTATAAAACATGCATAATATAGTAGAAAAACACTGATAATTTCCGTGAGAAGCCGGGGCGGGTCGCTAGTGTTTTTATATTCGCTATTTGCAAAACGATGAATCCACATAACGCACGTTAATTTGCGTTAAGTATGGAGAGATCTGAAACATAGGTACATGGGTTCTGAACCTATGTTTATACACAACATTCTTTGTTTATCTAAAAATTTGTCAAATGCACGGAGCTTTTGAAAACCGAAGACACTTCTACCACCCAAACAATAAATAATTTCTAAGCCGGTTGCAAACAAAAAAACAGCGATCGGCCCACTTTGACGAAAAACTTCGGTTCAGTTGGCGAGTTCTTTGATATACGAGATTGACAGTTATAGGACCAGCATGTGTACTGTACCGTATAGACACCCATTCCTGGAATCTGTAAATCTCTTTTGGGAACTTTACCACGCTGGACTGGGAGCGAGAGAAAAACATAGAATGTATGCCAGCTGCATTTCCTTCCGGGCATGCTGTAAAAACCAGCTAAGGGATCCGAGTATATTGTAATTTACGTGATGGGCTGACAATCTGTTACTACAGCAATATACCTACAAATCAATTTTAAATAACCCTCAAAACTTTGTCAGACGTGTCGGAACGACCTTTGTTTAGGTAGTTTAGGCTCTGCTTACCCCATTAGGGATAAAGGCGTGATTATATGTATGTAGCAGCGCAGCTATTAGGCCTCTGACATGGTTTCAGTAACGATCACTATCAAATATAGCGACCGGGACCGACTGCTTAGCGTGCCCTCCGAAGCACGGAATCCTTTTTCTTTTCGGGCAATCAGGTGATTCAGCCTGCAATTTCCTAACCAAACTGGGGAAAACCTCACTTAGTGCTAAATTTACAAATATCAACTTTGTGTTCCCAACGAACCTAGGACCTCCGGTTCGTAAGCCCACGGCTCTGACCACTACACCACGGAGGCAGTTGCATCATGATAGAACGATTTAAATCAAGATTTAGTGATTTTGTGCACATACGAATGGCCCCCACTGTAAACCAATTTTCCTGTAAGTTATGTCCTCCTAACCTACCTACTGATCGTAATTATGACGAATGGCACGTCCGAAAATCCCCCTCTTCCTGATATGACAGCTGTCAACCTGACAGAAAGGGGGTTATTCGCACCCGTGCGGCCCACTTTCGCTATATCCGCTGAAACTGGCACGATCGCTCGTTTATACACGCTAAACGAGATTTTCAGCAATAGGCAGGAGGGTATACATGAGATACGCGTGTCAGGATTGATCCGAAGATATTCTTCTACTTAACTTAAGTGCTAGGCACTTGTCGGTGGAGTATTCGCCAAATTTCTCTGCCTTCACTTCTTAATACCACTTGACACCCACCTTCTCTTTGATTAGGTCAAGGTAACTACGTCTCGGTCTTCCTCTTCCTCTTTTCCCTTCTATTTTCCCCTTTATGATGTTCTTTAACTTCCATGCTGGCCTGGGAGCGAAAGAAAAACACAGAATGTGCCAGCTGCATTTCCTCCCGGGCATGCTGTAAAAACCAGCTAAGGGATCCGAGGGTTTCAGTATATTGTAATTTAGGCGATGGGCTGACAACCTGTCACTACAGCAATATACCTACAAAATAGCCCTCAAAGCTTTGTCAGACGTGGCGGAACGACCTTTCTTTAGGTCGTTTACGCTCTGTCTACCCCATTAGGGATAAAGGCGTGATTATATGTATGTATGTATGATGTTCTTTAAGAATTTGTCGTGATGTATCACGTGGCCTATCATCTTCCCTCTTCATCTTCCCGAAGATATTAGCTAAACTAAAACAGCAACTGGAGTGCTATGAGGGACATCTTAACTAGCAAATCCTATGTGCTATAAAATTGCTGAGAACGTTTCTATTATTGCTCTTAATGATAGCTTATTGAAGTCATATAATAAATGAGTGTTATTTTAATTGAAGTACTGTAAACGTTTACTCCATGTTACTTGGGTGCAGTTTATTCGGGCTAAAGTGTTCTAAGAGAGCATGAAATTTTGTAAGAAATAAAATTGTGATATAATTGTTGAGTAAAAGCGAAAAAGAAACTATAATTTGTGTAGTAGTAGCAACAAAGACGTAATTTATATGATTAGTTGTATAGTCAAAAGTAAGGGCGTTTTTTCACTGCTCCGTATTCAGTTCGTATCCGATTTGGCCTTTCTAGTAAATGTATGACAGTTTGTGCAATCATCCATATCCGTTTTAGTATTATGTTTTTTACGGATACGAATTAAATACAAATCGAATACGGAGCAGTGCAAAAACTCCCTAAGGGTTTTTCCAGTTTGTGCCTAAACCAAACCAAACATAAACCCAAAAGATATCTCCAGACTAGAATCCCGCGTATAGCTCGACATGCATCCATGTCAGAGGTCGCGAAATATGGGTCAAGAGGAGAGGAGTTCCGTGTGTCAGCCAGATATCAGCCAAATGCGAGGGTCATTAGTAGTTTAGTTAGCTAACAGTTATAGCTGACTCTACTTATTCGATCAAAATTAAACACAAGCCTTCAGACTTGGACAAAATATACGATGAGAAAATTAACTGAGTAAAATATAATTTCTTCCATGCTGGACTGGGAGCGAGAGAAAAACATAGAATAGGCCAGCTGCATTTCCTCCCGGGCATGTAAAAACCAGCTAAGGGATCCTAGGGGTCTCGGGTCGTTGTTCGACTCGAGAATCCACTCGCTTAGAAGAAGAAGAAGGGATCCGAGGGTTTCAGTATATTGTAATTTAGGCGATGTGCTGACAAGCTATCACTACAGCAAAATACCAACAAATATATCCTGAATAACCCTCAAAACTTTGTTAGACGTGGCGAAACTACCTTTGTTTAGGTCGTTTACGCTCTGCCTACCCCATTGGGGATAAAGGCGTGATTGTTAGCAGGCATCCAATCCTTGGTATCAGCCATTTGTAATGTAAATTGCGGGGATAAAGCTTTTATTGAAAATACTTAAAGAAACGGTTATCATGAATCATGACTCACACTACTGCTCGTATTTATAAAACGATCTCAAGATTGAGAGCAATATTAAGTATGGATTTAACAGGCCACATTGTACTGAAATGACATTACTGATACGAACTCAAACTCGCTGTCAATCTCAAGTGCTGTTTACAAATACGAGACTACAAGAAGAAGGATAAAAGTAATATATATAGGATTTAAGTAATATATATGTATGTTTATGTAAGTTCTAGGTTATATGTCAAAGTCTACAGCGTGTCCCCGTATATATTGTTATCTCATATTCAGTTTTACAGGTTGGCTGGAAGAGATCTCTTTATAGAGATAAGCTCACCTTTGTGAACTAAATTTTTATTTGTTGTATTTTTTTTGTACGCAATAAAGAATATATATAATTATTAAACGTGAAATGAATAAATTTTTGTTATATAAGGAAGGATGTATTACCTACAACAAATTTAGATTAACCATGTAATCACTTAAACGTTTGCTCAGCTGCTTTGTACATAAAGGTATCAAAATTCCTTAGCTTTCTTTGACTCATCCCTTAGTACCATAATCATCTATCTATAAGAAAATACCGAGTGTTATTTTACCGTGTTACAACTCCGTATAATAAAGTCATTGGTATGAATTATAGCCGCTATGATTTAGCTAGGGGCGTGGTAGATATTCAACTGACTAACTAGCGGGCAGGTATAAGGTATGGGATGCACTGAGTACTTTACTTACTTTCTTCCATGCTGGCCTGGGAGAGAAAGAAAAACATAGAATGTGCCAGCTGCATATCATCCCGGGCATACTGTAAAAACCAGCTACGGGATCTGAAGGTTTCAGTATATTGTAATTTAGGCGATGGGCTGACAACCTGTCACTATAGCAATATACCTACAAATCTAACTTAAATAACCCTCAAAACTTTGTCAAACGTGGCGGCGCGACCTTTGCTTAGGTCGTTTACGCCCTGCCTACCCCGCTAGGGATAAAGGCGTGATTATATGTATGTATGTATGCACTGAGTACCTCTAGCTAGCAAATTATGGGATAAGGGCAAGGGAACAATGAATTATTTGGTAAGATAAATCAATCAATTCAATCTATGGATATTTAGGCCCGTATTTATAATCCTCACCTGAGATTGACAGCCAGTTTGAGTTCGTATCAGAAATGTCATTTCAGTACAAATCCATACTTAATATTGCTCTCAATCTTGAGATAGCTTTACAAATAGGACCCTTAGTTAGGATTAGGACAATGCGGACTGGATCACATGATTGTCTATTGTTGTTGACTGCACTATCCCGTATAATATAAAAAAACTACTCTTTTACCCAAAGGTTGCCTGGCAGAAATTGCTACCCTAGCAATAAGGCCGCCTAATTGTACTCTGTTTGTTTTGTAATGTTTGTTCCTGTACAATGTGTTGTTTATGTGCAATAAAGAATATTTGTATTGTATTGTCTGTCAAAATAGAAGATTTTGTGTTTTGGAGGGAAAAGGTAGAGCTATCGTCGTCTGTCCCGGTGCATGTCTCTTATCGGTCGTGGTCATTATCTGTCATTATTTAAAAAAGGTTTGTTTAAATTATGTTCAAAGTAAAAACACTTTTAAAGTTTTGTCTTATTTTTAGGTTTAATATTTTATATTGTTATTTGTTCTATTCTACCAAATTGTCTATTCCTATCTCGAACTTACAAAAATAAGTAAATAAACAAATAAAATACACTGGTGTGTCAAGAACCTTATTGCAAGACAACTCAATCCGAAAGCGGTGTACATTACAAAACATGCTTTATTGCATATTGTTAGAGTCGGAATTGTAATGAAATACCGACTGCTCGGAAATGCATTCGCAGATAAAAACAAATACGTTTAATAAATGCAGTCACGCCTGTAAGGTAGAGTCGACGAGAAAATATGAAACGAAATATAAATAAAGAGGTACTCATTTTTTGCTGAAGATTTACTTTTGATTCCAGTCTATATACGAGTAAGCCAAAGATAACAACAATATATTTGATGATGAAGTGAGCTCACTGAAAAAGTCACTCATATTTGCACATACCACCAAAGACAGATAGATGGTGGTATGTGAATAGACCTATTTGCACCATACTATAAAGTGTATACAATGCGTCACCGGACTAAAGACCCCCGTCTTTTGCCACAAAAATGATAACTGCCTAAGGGCGCCCACTAGGGCTCGAACCTCGGCTTATGGCGTTGCCTTGGGAATTCCTTATCGGAGAGAATCTACCCGGTACGTGCCGGTAAACCCTAAAGTGGGGAGCAAAGGCGGGACCGCCGCGACCCCGCTGACGGGGTGGGCGTTTAAATGATCAGATAAGGCTAGCTGTTTGGTGTTAAAACCATATAAAGTCTACCACAGGTCCAAATACTATAGGTACTAGGTATTTTCTATACTCAACATTCGGCAGACAGATTCACAAGTGCATTTCATGATTATAGTCTTCTAAATTTGCTGCCATTTCCTGGACTTTTCCTTTAGTCGACTTTTACGAAACCCTCAGGAAGAGATCATCTCTCTAGCTTTATTCCATATCTCACGCGATCGGCTACCTAATCTAGGTGATTGTACGAGGGTATTGGTTTCTACACAGAGTGACTGCCATCTAACCTCCGCAACCCAGAAGGGAAACCAGACCCAATCCTAGATTAGTTTTCAAGCCGCTAATGCTTAGCACTGTCCTTTGACATAGCTTAACGACTAATATCTACGATGTTTAACCGGGACCAACGGCTTAACGTGCCTTCCGAAGCACGGAAAAATCGCTGAATAAACGAACATATGAAATTCGAAAACCGACCACGACCCTCGACGACTCAGAAGGCAGCGGCCCTATCCACTACACCATCCAGCTCTTTTTTTCCTCAGGAAGAGTTAAGGTAGTGCAATTTTGATTCGTACCAAATACAATAGATGTACATGATTTTGTTATTTATTTCCGTGGCGGACTGTACCTTGCTCGAGAAAATAAACTTGAACGGTTCAAAGATGGCGAGAGATAGCAACCGCTCCGCAATTTACACCTGAGTTCTGAAGAGGGAGCTATTCTGATCAATCATCTCCCAACAAACAAAAAATAGCCATATAATAGTCGGGAGCCATATATACTTCCAAGCTGGCCTGGGAGCGAGAGAAAAACATAGAATGTGCCTGCTGCATCTCCTCCCGGGCATGCTGTAATAACCAGGTAAGGGTTTCGAGGGTTTCAGTATATTGTAATTTAGGCGATGGGTTGACAACCTACAAATCTATCTTAAATAACCCTCCAAATTTGTCAGACGTAGCGGAACGACCTTTGTTGGGTTGTTTACGCTCTGCCTACCCCATTAGGGATAAAGGCGTAAGTATATATATGTATGTATAGTCGGGAGAACGTTCTTTATAATACTAAAAAGAAACCAGCAGTAGTCATATAAACGTAATTAATAAGTCTTAAGCACGCTACTTGGGCTCTTGGTTTAGCACTTACAATGCTATTCTATGACATATAATATGGAAAAAAAAAATGTCTCGGGCAGGACTCGAACTTGCGACTCTGGAATGCCGGTTCATCGCTCTACCACTGAGCTACCGAGATGGTAGCTGGAGTGACGAATTTATCATAATCTTTATTACACGTCATAGCGACGTTAGCGATATCTAGCCGTGTATTTTTAGAACTAGATAGTACAAATTACGATTGGAATCAAAATTAATAATGATATCGCCTCACTTTTTACATTTTTGAGTGAGGACTGAACAACTTTCTTTAAGTTATTTTTTCAGGAAGTGAATATAAAGGTTTTTCATATAAATGGTCCGATTGAGGTGGACATTTTTTATAGGAAAGTAATTTTTTTCATCTCCTGATTTTTTTCCCCTGTGAAAGTTGTTCAGTTTCGTTGACTGAGCAACCCCTATCAGTTCGCGGGACGCTGTCCCTTACACCCGGTATTATATTGTAAGCATTATTAGAATTGCGTCCGCAAGTCGACATAAAGTAATAAAGACAGCTTCTTCGGTGCGAACAAACTACAATCAACACCTTTTTCATTTGGTATGACAGCTTTTTAAATACAACACTATTTGTGTGGAGAAAAATATGGCAGTTGAAACAATCTTATTAACTTTGTTCTTCCGTGTATGTTTAGTACGTGTAGGTATACACATTGGTTTTGTAAAATACAGTCTTGTCTTGTCTTGTCTAGCCGTTAATGTCTCTCTCCGGTCTCTCCACGACGAAAATACAGTAGTGACACGAAATAACTTATACATAGCATAAAATAATATTATAGTTGACGCATCCATGAACGAAATATGACAGTCCCAAACGGATAGGGGTTGCTCAGTCAATGAAACCGAACAACTATCACCAGGAAATTCTTTCAGGAGACGAAATAAAATAATACCTCCCCATACAAAATGACCACCTCGATCAGACAATTTATATGCAAAAGCAATTTTTTATTTTTCACTTACTGAAAAACAATCTTGCTTATAGTTGTTCAGTTTCGTTGACTGAGCAGCCCCTATTAGTTTGCGGGACGCTGTTTGATTTTGTATGAACTTTCTGTCTGTTGCTGTGTCGTCGTCTCCCTAGCCTTATCCCGTATCTCACGGGGTCGACTACCTAATCTAGGGGATTGAACTAGGGTACTGGTATGGTAGTAAATTATTCCTCCCCTTCTGTAGAACTGGGGTTGTATCCCCACGCTTCTATTTCTATCTTGTAGGGTAGATGGAAGTTCAGCAGCTTGATGCGGATCTGGAAGAAAACAAGAATTACCTATTATTTAACAATGTAGGATAGAATAGAAAACCGTTTATTAAGGGTTCAGCACAATATGGTACAACAACATGAAAAGTAAAAAAAAGACAACAACTATAAAAAAGCTGAGTAGTTACAAGGTATCGCAAGTGTACCGCACCCCTAAATAGGCCCTTACTAAGAATATGCTTTTGTACAGAACGCATCGCAGCGCTGTTATTCTGTTAGGACCTTTAGTAGTGTGAGTGCGCAAATCTATCAATGTCTTTGTGGTCTAGTAGTCTTGAGCCTAGGACTCTGGATGGGATGTGAACGTCCTCCTAGTGGTCCATCCCGGGCAACGGCAACACAGGCTTGCCTGTAAATAAATCCGGCTGAACGATCAGTGGTAGGCTCTGCAAGGGGCCGACTGGCTCGTGAGTCCGGCGCCAAACAGCTTGCTGTGTTTGGTCGATGCGTGAGATTGCCAGTGTCATAACAGGCATATTCTGGGTGAGCTCACTCCATCGTCGACTCTGTCATGGTCATCCCTGACCTTGTGTTTAGAGTCGAGAGCAAACCCATTTCTAATTTAAAAAAAACTCTCGATTCGGAGGTTGTGGATTCGTTTGATGGGCGAAAAATACTTTATAGGTCGTTGCTTCTAGAGAGCCCGATCTTGTAGTGGATAGGGCCGCTGCCTCCTGAGCGGGAGGTCGTGGTGTGTGTTTTTCGGTTTTCGAATTTCATATGTACGTTTATTCGGCGCTTTTTTCGGGCTTCGGAAGGCACGCTAAGCCGTTGGTCTCGGTTTATATCGTTTAATACCGTAGATATTAGTCGTTAAGCCATATCAGAGGCCAGTGCTAAGCATTGGCGGCTTGAAAACTGACCTAATCTAGGATTAGGTCTGGTTTACCTTCTGGGTTGCGGAGGTCAGAAGGCAGTCGCTCTGTGTAAAAACCAGTATCCTCGTTTAATCCTAGATTAGGTAGCCGACCCCGTGAGATACGGGATAAGGCTAGGGAGATGATGAGGTCGTTGCTTCTGGTTTGATTTGGACATAGCAGTATAGGCTGATTGATCACCTGATAATATTTTTGTCTAGTGCAATTTACAGATTGCACGATGCTGGTATATGCTTTGGCATCACATCACATAGGTCTACATATAATAGTAAATAAATAAATGCTGTTGTGTTGCACATTTAATTCTTCCATGCTGGACTGGGAGCGAGGAAAAAACATGGAATGTGCCAGCTGCATTTCCTCCCGGGCATGCTGTAAAAATTTGTTAAGGGATTTGAGGGTTTTGTTACTGTAATTTAGGCGATGGGCTAACAACCTGTCACTACAGCGTTCGTCCTATTTTGTTTTGTGTAATTTTGTAAAGTGTATGTTGAACTTCTGTTTCTTACAGTAAACCGCGGTAAGTGTTGGTTTGACAGGTTTTAGAAACCACTAGGAATATTTATTACCTTTTTAAATTATTTATTTCTTTAAGTTATTTTAATATTTTATTTTATTCATATATATTTTACTTATTTATATAATTATTATTTTATTTATTCATGGATAATTTGGCAGATATTAACGATAGTTTCTTCTCTTGTTCTTCATCTGATAACTTTCTTAGCGCAGACAGTGATAGTGACAGAGATAACGACTGCTCACTACCTTCTGCTAAGCCCTCTGCGCTCTCTGTTCATGAACAGTTAAAGGCATCCTTCTCAAAATTCCCGAACAACTTCAACGTTGTTCATATTAATGCCCAGAGTGTTCCTGGTCACTATTCTGATTTCGTGGCGTCCTTTAGCGGTACCCCTGTAGATGCTATTCTCATTTCAGAAACTCTTCTCAAACCCTCTCTTTCTTCTTACCAATTTCCGTTATCTGGTTTCAAACTTATACGCAATGACCGTACCGGCAAGGGATATGGGGGAGTTGCCATCTATTTACGTGCCGATATAGTGCACAAGGTTATCAGTGCATCACCTAGTGCTTACTCACACTCTGCTGAACACCTTTTCGTAGAAATTACTCTTCATCATAAAAAAATGCTGCTTGGTGTGTTGTATAGCCCGAATAAGCGGATCGATTATTTTAGCTCACTTGAAAATCTATTGTGCACTTATAGCCCAAGTTACGACCATACGCTTTTGCTTGGTGACTTTAATACCTGCTTAATTAAAAATGATTATCGTACTCATAAACTCCAATCCCTCTTGTCCGCGGTCAATCTTCACATTCTTCCCCTTTCTGCTACGCATCACGTTCCAAATCTCACTCCCTCTCTTTTAGATATCATGATCACATCATCTATGGAGAAAATTGTCACCCATGGCCAATTTCCAGCTAGCTTCTCCCATCATGATCTTATCTATTTATCTTTCAAGATTCGTCCTCCCAGGCGTAAATCTAAATTTCTTCACTTACGCAGTTTTCGGGGTATAGATTTGGAGGCTTTAAGGCGAGATGTATCCTATATAGATTGGACTCCTGTGCTCGCTACTGACGACATTGATTTAAAGGTTCTGGAGTTACAACAGGCTATTCTGAAATTGTACGACATTCATGCACCTGTTAAAAAGGTCAAAGTTAGACATACGCCTGCTCCTTGGCTAACCACTGACATTAAAAACATGATGGCTAAGCGCGATAGGGCTAAAATAAGGTATAGGAGATTCCAAACTGACCGGAACTTGGCCCGGTTTAAGTTCTTAAGAAATCACTGTAGTCGTTTGTGTAGAGATGCCAAAAGACGCCACATTCACAAGTCCATCGAAGATTGTAGTCCTACACAAGTGTGGCAGTTCCTAAAAACGCTTGGCATTGGAAAAATCGCAACATCGTCTAATGGTTCCGTAGATCTGAATGCACTTAACTGTCATTTTTCTTCTCCACCTACGACCTTAGACGATGTTGTAAAATCTAAAACAATATCTCTTCTTTGCAGCCAACCGTTGCGAGCGTTCTCTTCCTTTTGTTTCACTGTGGTCTCTGAGGATGATGTTAAAAAGCATGTTCTATCTATAACTTCAACCGCTGTGGGCAATGACAACCTGCCATCCCGTATGATCTCCCTCATTCTTCCCGAGCTCTTATCTATCCTTACTCATATATTCAACCATTCCTTGGTAACGAGCTCCTTCCCATCAGCCTGGAAACGAGCTGACGTCATTCCTCTGCCTAAAACGTCCAACCCCTCCGCCTTTTCCGATTTCCGACCTATCTCTATTTTACCGTTCTTTTCCAAAGTCCTTGAACACATTGTCCACAAGCAGTTAGCTACTTTTATTACATCTAATAGTCTACTATCACAATTTCAATCAGGTTTTCGTCCTGGTCACAGTACTGTTACGGCACTTCTAAAAGTCACTGATGACATCCGTTTTGCAATGGAAAACAAGTTAGTAACAATCCTGATTCTGCTAGATTTTAGCAGTGCCTTCAACTCCGTAGACTTTGATGTACTTCTCACTATTCTTCGCTCCTTTAACATTTCATCATCAGCTGTAGCTTGGTTTGATTCTTACCTTCGTGGCCGCTCGCAGCGGATCCGCTCTGATGAGCTTTGCTCGGATTGGTGTGATCTTGCTGCAGGTGTGCCGCAGGGTGGCGTACTCTCTCCTCTTCTTTTTTCAATTTTCATCAACACTGTTACGTCAGTTATTTCCTCAAACTTCCATCTCTATGCAGACGACCTACAACTTTACCGTCACTTTAACATCTCTGATATTGATCGTGCTGTTGAGGAAATCAATGCCGATCTTAATCGTATTGCTGATTGGGCTAAGTCCTTTGGACTTTTGGTTAATCCCAAAAAATCGCAGGCTATGATTGTTGGTAGTTCATATATGTGTAACCAAATAGATAGGACTACGACTTCCGTTCTTTACAATGGTACACCTATTTCTCTTTCTAAAACGGCTAAAAATCTGGGCGTTGTATTGGACGCGAACTTTTCATGGACGTCGCACGTTAATGAAGTCAGTAAAAAGATACATTTCTCTTTCCACTCACTTAAACGCCTTCAAAATTTCTTACCCCTAACGACTAAAATTTCGCTCTCTCAAACTTTACTTCTCCCTATTTTAGATTACGCCGACACTTGCTATCTGGACGCCACAGAGGAGCTATTAAATAAACTTGAGCGACTTCAAAATCTGTGTATACGCTTCATCTTTGGACTGAAGAAATACGACCATGTCTCTCAATTTCGTTCCCAACTCAAGTGGCTCCCAATCCGCTTCCGCAGGAATACTCATATCCTTTGTACCCTTTATAATGTCCTCTACAATCCTTCTTCCCCTCCCTATCTCCGTGAGCGTTTTACATTCTCACGTCCCTTAGATAAGCCCTGTCGTTCAAACGTCAGGACTCTTCTTTCCATCCCCTCCCACCGAACCGATTTCTATTCCTATTCCTTTACTGTTCATGCTGTCAGATTATGGAACTCTCTTCCACCGACAGTTCGTGATAGCTCGTCTATCGCTGTCTTCAAAAGACGAGTTAAAGAGCATTATCTTTCCCTGTCAAAGTAATCCGTGTTTAGCGTATATATTTATGTATATATTTGTATATAAATAGCTATAAGTATTTATTTATTTTTGATTATGTATATAATTGAAAGTATTTATTTATTTCTTGTTAATATTTATGTAAAAGATTTACATTATATAATTATTTTACAGTAGTATTATCTTATCGATATTTATTAAATTTTGTGCACGTTTTATCCGCGTATCTTTAAAATTATCACTTCTGTAGGTCTGCTGTAAGAAATTTCTTTTTAGAAATAAGCAGTGCCTGTTGTGTCTTTGTTTTTTATGTCCTGTGTTTATGATGTTTTTTGTGTACAATAAATTGTTAAATAAAAAAAAAATACAGCAATATACTTACAAATCTATCTTAAATAACCTTCTAAACCTTGTCAGACGTGGCGGAACGACCTTTGTTTAGGTCCCCGTTAGGGATAAAGGCGTGATTATATGTATGTATGCATGTTTAATACATAGTATAATTTTGCGTGTTATCTGACGGCATCAGTTGTCGCCATGTCTAACAAATATTGAGGGTAACGTCAGCATGAAGAAGGTATTGTTATAGCGACATACCAGACGACAGGCCATCATCTAAATTGGCCTAGTCAAAATGAAAAAAAAAAAAAAAAAAAAAAACTGAATCTTTACGTGATTTTAAACAGCAGATATCATTTTCGATTTTAGATCAGCGTATTTTACAGGTCGTTTACGCTCTGCCTGCACCATTGAGTATAAAGGCGTGGTTATATGTATGTAATTTTACAACCCTAATTTCAATACAACTTTTATGCCAGCGTCTCCCTCTAAATTCCACCTGTTATTTCTCTGTCTACTGAATTCGAACTAAGTATAGAAGGTGCGGAACGGAAAGCCAAATGTAATAATATCATGTTAAAGGGTGGAATACAATTATATTTTAAGAAAGATACGTTACGTTCATACTGCACGCACATTTTAATTATTCCGCGACACATATACATACATATTTATAACATTGCATATCTAAACAAACGCTGAGTGCGACACAAAATAGGCTAAGCGTAAGAGTGAAACAGATAGCTATTTGTAATCAGTGCAGCCTTGAATATAATTTAAGTTTTTTTCTCACTTCGCAGCTCGCAGCTCGACTGGCAAAAATGACCACAATTAGGACCATTTAACTTCACGAGTTTCGCGCGTTGGTCACGTATCTACCTATATATAATATCATTGGTGGAATATGGGTTAAACTTCACTATAGACTACTATTATGGATTGCAATAATGCATGTTGCATTCAAACACGCTCTTATAATGATCGTTATTTGAATGGTATATTATCGATATTACCTTTACATGGTAGTTCATGTTGAGTTGGTACATTCTTACATACATACGTATAGGCACGCCTTTATCCCTATTGTGGTAGGCAGAGCGTAAACGACATAAACAAAGGTCATTTCGCCACGTCTGACAAAGTTTCGAGGGTTATTTAAGATAGATTTGTAGGTATATTGCAGTAGTGACAGGTTGTCAGCCCATCGCCTATATTACAATATACTGAAACCCTCGAATCTCTAAGCTGGTATTTACAGCACGCCCGGGAGGAAATGCAGCTGTCACATGTTTTTCTCTCGCTCTCAGTCCAGCATGGAATTCTTTCATGGTACATTCGTGATTGCATCTATCTATCCATAGACTTTTACTAACTACACGTTGAAGTTTTCTGCACGATCTATCCAGACGTCTCATCGATGCATCCGGTGACCCGAGAGCTGGCAGTCTCTTTGCCCAAAGAATCAGCCTAGCCATCCAGAGAGGCAATGCTGCCAGCCCCTTGGGAACCCTGCCTTGATGTGACGTCTTGGATAAAATTATCTATTACATACAGTGTTTCTTAACATACATACCTTTATCCCTAACGAGGTAGGTAAAGCGTAAACGACCTAAACAAAGGTCGTTCCGCCACGTCTGACATTGTTTTGAGGGTTATTTAAAATAGATTTGTAGGTATGTTGCTGTAGTGACAGGTTATCAGCCCATCGCCTAAATTATAATATACTGAAACCCTCTACAGCATGCCCGGGAGGAAAAGCAGCTGGCATATTCTATGTTTTTCTCTCGCTCCCAGTCCAGCATGGAAGAAAAGTAAAAGTACAAAGTAAGTGTTTCTTAAATCGACAAGTATGTCTTAATAATGCGGTAAAGTATATTGAGCGGCTAGTATCTTAATAAGTGTCATTATATAAAGTGATTTTAAGTCAAGTGCAAATATTAAAATGTGTATCTATCTGAACAACTTTCCCTAAGGATCATAGGCCAAAATACGAAAAACAAAAATTTACTTCCCATACTAAGTGCGCTATCAGCTGGTGCATTTTATATGGAAGGTCCAATTTTTTTATTCGTTTTCCGACCTTTTTTTTGTTCCTTAGGGAGATTAGTTTCATGGGTAGATTCACACGTTTCAATATTTGCACTTGATTTAAAATTACATTATATAATTGACCCTTGAAATTCACTAACTACTAAACCTCTTACATTATACAAAATCGTATCATAGCTATCTGTATCGTCAATGATATTACAAGTAGGCATTTGCTTGACTGTCTGAACTGATAAAAAATAACCTTAATTACCTTAGCTGAAGAAGAATCAAGACCCCATACCGTTGGTGTTCCCAGTCTGTACGGAATGGCGACTTTAATGCACACTATATTGACAGTAGCTGGAGCCTCTAACTGAAACAAACTACGATTGTGAATATCTTCATGAGCTATATTCAATACCTAAATTTAGCACTTAATATAGGCGTTCCCTGGGTAAGCTCGGTCTACGTATATAGTCCATTCTCTCGCCCCTGACTAAACCCAAAATAGACCATCTACCGTCTAGATTCTGAAGAAAAATAATTATGTGTGTTCTACCTTTGGTGTGTATACCAGGATCAGGTGGGAATACCAGGATCATTAAATATAACTTCCATGCTGGACTGGGAGCGAGAGAAAAAAAGATCCGAGGGTTTCCGTTTAGGCCGACAACCTGTAACAGCAATATTCCTACAAATCTAGGTTTAAAGATATTTTTATTCTCAAAAAAGACAAATGTCACTTACATGAGACAGAAATTAAAAATATTACATCAGAAACATAATATTATTGTTAGTGTCGTTCGCATCGTGCAACTATACATAAAGCAAAACTAAAATAAAAAAAGAAGAATAGTAAACAAAAACATTCGAAATCACTTGCATAAACTGTAAAACATTTGCATTGTTTTAATTTTTATCCAAATTTACGATAGCTTTAATATGCTGAGTGAGTTTGGTTTTAAATTCGGCTAGTGATTTTATGTTTTTAATGTCAGAGGGTAAACTGTTAAATAGCTGTGCTCCTTCAAAGGTAAACATTCGCTTTCCATAATTGGTTCGGATTCTCGGCAGTACAATAAAGCTGGCTCGTCGCCGCATTATTCGTTTGGTTGTGTGTTTAATTTGTGTGAATGTGATTGAAGTATGAATGTGTTTGTTTAGAACCTTCCAAGTAAGCATGCATGTATGGTAGTGGTACAGTTGTTTTATGTTCATAACATTTAATTCCTTGTAAAGTTTGGTAGTTGGTGTAAGATAAGGGTAGTGAAATAACATTTTTAATATTTTGTTTTGGATGATCTGTACTTCAGAGAGTTTTGTTTTTGTAGCGGCACCCCATACAAAATAGTCATCCTTACTCGACGGGGTATGCAACGGACTATGCCTCGTAGTGACCCCATTAAAGAAAACAACTTTTTTTTAACGTGCTCGATGTGTGCATCCCAACTCAGCCGGTTATCTATACGGAGTCCTAAATATTTTTCCATCTTTTTTTCTTGTATTTGAATGTTATTAATTGTTAAGGGTGTGTATGGAAGTATCGGTTTGTTTTTGGCTTTGAATAATATGTAGGATGTTTTGGAGATGTTAATTGTTAGGAGATTGGATTCAAGCCAGGAATAAAGGGTGTTAAGGTCACTTTGCGCAGAATTGATGATTTCACTCATGGAAGATCCAAAGTAAAATAAACAAGTGTCGTCTGCATATAATGTTATATGACCGTGCAAACCAAGGTCACAAATGTCATTTACGTATATCGAGAAAAGCAGTGGACCCAAAATTGACCCCTGTGGAACCCCATAAGTTATTGGTGCAGAAGCACTATGATGTTCGTTTATCTTAACAATCTGCTGTCTACCTTCAAGATAAGATTTGAACATATTTAACACGGTATCGCGGACTCCAATCCTTTCGAGCTTTTTTATGAGGAGGTCATGGCTGACCGTGTCAAAAGCCTTCTGCAAGTCGATAAACACTCCCAGAACAATCTTTTTGCTGTCAATATTTTGCTTTATTTTTGTTACCAGGTCTATAGTTGCAGCTAACGTATTTCTTTTAGTACGAAACCCAAATTGTCGTTCCGAAATGAAATTAAAAGAGTTTAAGTAAGTTACTAGCCGATTGTGCAGTATATATTCAAGAATTTTTGACAGCACTGGGAGCACAGAGATGGGTCTGTAATTTCCAGGATCAGTTTTGGCTCCAGACTTAAAAATCGGGGTGACTTTTGCAATTTTGAGTGACTCTGGAAAGTGCCCTTTTGTGAGTAAATCATTAAAGCTATTTACCAAACTAGGTACAATAAGAGATTTAATGCATTTAAGACTTTTCGTGCTAATGCCGTCTAGCCCAGTACTAGATTTGGAATCCAAACTATCGATAATTTTTGTGATTTCAGCAAAGGTGGTAGGTTCGAAGCTGTTAATTGGTTGTAAATTAATGGTGGATGTGCATGATAGTGTGTTTGTTTGCCAAGAATGATAAGTGCTAGCGTTTTGTAGGATTTTATTTGCCAATTGAGAACCAATGGATGAAAAGAAGCGGTTAAATTCATTGCAAGAAGCGGTTAAATTCATTGCAATAACTATCTATCTTTAATAACTATCAAAACTTTGTCAGACGTCGCGGAACGACCATTGTTTAGGTCGTTTACGGTTTGTCTACCCCATTAGTGATAAGGGCGTGATACTATGTTTGTATGTTAAATATTCTGGGTAAGTTAAATTTACCTCGTCATTGACTTTTTTTGACCTCCCTGGTCTTGTTCTAACCTATATAAAAAAATAAATATAAAATATTTTCCAGAAAGAGTCTGTACATTACATACGTCAATATAGTAGTTGATCCGATTGTTCCAGTCAGGGTTGGGATGGATGAGGAAGTTCTCATGGTAGAACCTGAAGAGATCCTCAGTGACCTGTCCACGATCATAGCACCGGACGCCGCCCATCCACCAGCGGCCTATCCAGCCCTTCGCAGTACGGTCTTCGAAGCCCACTTGAGCACGAGGTTCGAAACCTGATAAGATATGAAACATGTTGAGTTTAAATCATAGGGGGGGGGGGGAAATGCAATATTTTGCATCACTTTACGTGACCTAAGTGAGCCAGATTTATCCGAAAAAGAAAATAATTATGTACCTAGATGATCAGTTTTTAGTTATCAGAACAAGGTGTTAACAGATCAAGTTGTTAATGACAATGATTAAGTTTATGATCATAATGATGCACTTCATAGGGACAATGATGTGATTGATGACAACGATGTAGTTCCTTATATTAAAGTTCAGATTCTTCTTCTGTAGTGTGGGTACTGAGTTGAGGTTGATTATGATGAAGAATTACATCATCATAATCAAGACGATAACGATGTTGTTTATAATCTTATCAATAAAGAGCCAATAAACAAAAACTTTACCAAAAGGATCAGTCTTCTCAATAGACCGGCGAGACTGCCCAGTGATAGCAGCTGTGATCCACTGCACGTAAGGGTATATTAGGATGTGGACAGCTGGAGGAGATGAGCTTCGCATATTGAGAGGGTCTGGGCATGGTGATCCACCTACAAGAAATAAGATATGGAACCTGGTGACAGAGGTTTCAACTTATACGTTGAAATGTTAATAGGCAGTAAGTAATAAAGAATATGTTGCAGAAGTGATGGCTCTCGGAGCAGATGAGTTTTCGAATGGAGATCACGCTTAGGCAAATGCAACTAAATGTCATGGATGATAATAATTAAATAAATGAAACATGCAAAAAAAAGATTGGTCTTCACCTGGAGGTGGAAAGAGCTTAAGATTACAGGGAATAAAGTATAAGATTAAAACGAACCTTCAGCTAAAGCAACTACAGTCCAATGTCCAGTACGTTCGTGGACGATAGTTGGTGCTCCAGATCGCAGCCCGCACCCAGTTGTGCAGATTTCTCTTACTGGGTCTGAACTGTTCTGTAAATGAAAATGTTTATGTATCAAAATAGCACTACCCTATGTTTTTAAAAGGTGTCGTAAAGGGCGGAGGGATGAATCCGGAATACGAAGTGCCTAAAGCCAAGCATGTTGTGTATGGCAAGTATCATCTTTCAAATCAGAAAGATCCCCGTATTTATAGGACTATAATCATATAATCACGCTTTTATCCCTAATGCGATAGGTTTTGCGTAAACGACGTAAACAAAGGTCGTTCAGATACGTTTGACGAAGTTTTGAGGGTTAATTAAGATAGATTTATAGGTTTATTCCTGTACTGACAGGTTGTCAGCTTATCGCCTAAATTGCAATATACAGAAAACCTCGGATCCCTTCGCTGGTTTTTACAGCATTCCCAGGAGGAAATGCAGCTGGCACATTCTATGTTTTTCTCTCGCTCCCAGTCCAGCATGGAGGTATAGGAGTATATGTGGCGGTTATAATGATAACACCTCGTACAATGGTTCTAGTTCTTTTCCTATCATATTAACTGAATAAATTCTATTTCAACACCTTCTCTGGTAACTTATAAAACTCATGTCTGTTGTCTTTGTCTTTGAAGAACATGTTGTAACAAAGATAGCAAACATGCGTTATTCTTACCTCTTTGTGGTAGATGTCTGTTATCTGTAAAAATATAAAGATTTAATTTACTAACACAAATATTAAGAGAGTAAGAAAGGTGTAAACAACTTTGTATGAAATAAAGAAGTTGCCCAAGACGTTTTATGAATTAAATCATGAAATTGCGGTATCGGCCAATGAAATGTTGAAGTAGTTAGTATGATCAGAATAAAAAAGTAAATGATGTATTTTTAAAGATATATTATTGTTATACGTTAAGCCGTTGATCCCGGTTAATATCGTTTCATACTGTAAATATTAGTCGGTAAGTCATGTCAGAGGCCAGTGCTAAGCATTGGCGGCTTGAAAACTCTGATCTAATCTAGGATTGGGTCTGGTTTCCCTTCTGGGTTGCGGAGGTCAGATGGCAGTCGCTCTGTGTAAAAACCAGTACCCTCGTTCAATCCCCTAGATTAGGTAGCCATAAATACGGTATATACGGGATAAGGCTAGGGAGATGATGATATTGTTTTTTATACCATTATGGAACTGCGTGCTTGTAAGATGTAGCACATGTCCTGAGGCAGTGTGTGAAGTATAGTAACATCCTTGTCTTCTTCATCGTAATCTCTTGGAACAGCTGAAAGGTAAGAATTTCAGAAGATTGTATCTATGTCACATCTATTGAACACTTCCATGCTGGACTGGGAGCGAGCGAAAAACATAGAATGTGCCAGTTGCATTTATTTCCTCCCGGGCATGCTGGTGAAATCAGCTAAGTCCAAGGGTTTCTGTATATTGTAATTTAGGCGATAGGCTCACAACCTGTCACTACAGCAATATACTCGTACCTACAAATCTATCTTAAACAACCCTCAAAACTTTTTCAGACGTGGCGGAACGACCTTTGTTTATGTTGTTTACGCTCTGCCTACCCCATTTACGATAGAGGCGTGATTATACGTATGTATGTATTGAATATATCGCATGCAGCTGGGACACAGCGATATCTAAATACAAAATATTTCTACGGTAATTTCGCATCTCAACGAAAATACTTACGACTAGCATAATCGATATGGTAAAGTTTTATTGGTGTCTTCTTAGAATTTTCTGCAGTTTTTACAAAGTCTTCTAAAGGAAGACACACTGGCAATACATATTCTGAAACAACACAAAAGTATGGTGATATAGAAAAAGATGTAGTGGTGTAACAATCTAAATGAAGTATTTATGTAAATCTAGACTAGACCAATGGGGTTTTAATCACAAACAGTGTGACTCCACTGTCTCTCTTTATAATCTGTCCATTAGACAATGTTGAACCTTCTAATTTGCCTCGAAAGCTACGTCTACTAGAAAATGCAACACGAGTTTCTGCAAAAATATAAATCTATGATAATCACCCGATCTTACAGGCCTCAACAGTTTCAACAAAGCAAGACTCGTCTGCATTTGGAAGTGTACATACTCTGGATGTATCAGTACATCAGCTATTGGTATCAGGAATACTGCAAGAGCACTCTCCGAGCATTGGGATATTCAACCAATTCGGACTAAGCGCTTTCAAAAATCCTTCATAATGCGCACAGTAAAAGGGAAAATTACTAACTGCGTTTGTGTTTCCCAATGCATACAACCCTCAATCCATGCTGGACTGGGAGTGAGAAAAAAACATAGAATGTGCCAGCTGCATTTTCTCCCGAGCATGGTGTAAAACCAGCTAAGGGATCTGAGGGTTTCAGTATATTGTTCAGTAATTTAGGCGACGGGCTGACCTGTTACTACAGCAATATACCTACAAATATATCTTTAATAACCCTCAAAACTTTGTCAGATGTGGCGGAACAACCTTTGTTTAGGTCATTTACGCTCTACCTACCCCATTAGGGATAAAGGCGTGATAATATGTATGCATGTAAACCCCCAACACTTCAAAGTTAGAGTGAACAGCAATCTTCTGGGTAAGCTCTATCGTAGACTCCGTCTTTGTCTTCCCTGATCTAGACTAGAGTCAAGAGCAAACTCATTTCAAAGTCAAAACCAACCTCCGCCGGGCTTTGAACAAGTAGTGTAACAAGAGAATGTTTAGTATCTCCTTACCTGATCGTACAGGCCTTAACAGCTTCAACAGAGCAAGACTCGTCTTCATTTGGAAGTGAACGTACTCTGGATGGATCAGTACATCAGCTATAGGTATCAGGAGCACTGCAAGGGCGCACTCTGAGCCTTGGGATATTTGCTCCTCTGTCAGACCGCATTCCTCGGCGTCTCGTTCGTAGTCCCCGAATATTACGTTCCCTCTGGGAAGTATGGTGAATTGAACAAAAATATGAAATATCTCAAGAAGGTCTGAAAACTCCACCACGGAAACCTTGGTGCATCTATAAGCAATTGAGCTTCCGTACGTTCTAATTACGCTATTGCTAAGTTTTTTGTCTGCTTCAACGCCAAAATGTAATAACTAAAAAAGATACGTGAGTTAAGCCCGAAAGTATTTTCGGGGCGTCTCATGCATTGCAATATTTTGACGACATTTTTTAGTGATACGTAAAGGAGCATTACTAATGTTTAAGTTTACATGTAGAGGAAAGAAGAAATTCACAAAAGTTGAAAATAGGCTCTTGCCTATTGGCAGGGCTTTATATGAGCTGATGATAAATAACATACAAGGCATATCCTGTAGGCACGTCGGCAGCATCAGCAGCAGTGGATATCGCGAACATTCGGGAGATGAGTACCACTCGAGGGAGACGAAAGTAGTGAGGAGTGCCTTTCAGAACTGGAATAAAGAAGTTCTTGATTCAATAATATTTTTGAACCTTTACAATCATATTCTGTATCTAAACTCTGAGATTATTTTGTTCTACATAATTATCCTCATCATCATTCTTTGTTGTGTTAGGAATGGATATCAAAATGTGGTTCCTACCGCTATATATTTTACCAAAGTTGTAATTTCATGTATGTACGTGGGACACTCAGAAAGATTTGCGACACTAAAAAAAATTGTTCTACATGTACATATATTTTTATTAAATCTTTTCAAAGTACTCTCCATCAGCCTCTATACAAAGATTCATGCGTCTGAACCAGTTTACAAAACACTTTTTCCAGTCCGCCGTAGACACCTCGTTTACAGCCTGCTCGAACGCAGCCAGCGCATCTTCCGGCGACGAAAATTGTATCCCCTTGAGCTGATTTTTTATTTTTGGAAATAAAAAGAAGTCACACGGTGCTAGGGCTGTAAGGAGGGTGACCCAGGAGTTTGACTGGTGTGCTGTCCAGGAAGTCCCTCGTTTTGAGCGCGGTGTGTGCAGGCGCATTGTCGTGGTGGAGCAGTAGTCCGCGGAGCCCTGTGTTTGGTCGCTTGTTGCTCACAACAGAAAAAAATTCTGGTAAACATTTGGTAGTATACCATTCGGCGTTAATGCTTCTTTGATCTCGTAAGGGAATTGAGGCCAAGTGGCCAGTCAAATTAAAAAAGCTGGCGATCAAAATCTTCCCCCCGCTTCGAGATCGCTTCATTTTGGTAGGGGTTGGTTCATTTTGAAACACCCAAACTGTCGACTAGCGCTTGGTTTCTGGATCGTATTGATAAATCCAGGACTCATCACCTGTTACGATGTCGTAAACACGCCGAGACGAGCCTGCTTCAAATTTGTTCAGCATATCACGGCACCATTCCACCCGGGCCTGCTTCTGAGCGTCGGTGAGGTAGTGCGGCTCCCAGCGCGATATTATCCTCCTCACGCGAAGATGCCCTTGTAGAATCTCGTGAACGCTTCCCGATCCAATCTTTAATATGTGCTGAATCTCCTGATATGTAATTCGCCTATTATCTTGGATTAAATTTTTCACTGCTAGCACGTTTTCTTCCGTAATAGCCGTCAAAGAGCGACCGCTTCTTTCTTCATCCCCCAAGGTTGGTCGACCGCGCCTAAATTCGTTACATCAACGATACACGGTTGCCTTGGAGGGAAAATCGGCTCCTGGCATACCTTGAGGATAATGATCTCCTTAACGATCACCAATACGGCTTCCGCCGAGGGCGATCAACGGGGGACCTCCTCGTGCATGCCACTCACTTATGGAGCCAGGCTATCGAGAGACATGGTGAAGCACTTGCCGTGTCTCTGGATATCTCCAAGGCCTTTGACAGGGTCTGGCACGCTAGCCTTACTGGCAAGCTTCCCGCCTACGGGTTACCTGCTGGCCTTTGCAACTGGATTTCGGACTTCTTGAGCGAACGATCCATACAAGTGGTCTTAGAAGGCTGCTCCTCCGGACAACAGGCTATTGATGCCGGAGTTCCTCAGGGTTCTGTCCTGTCTGCAACCTTATTCCTGCTGCATATCAACGACATGTTTACACCCGATACCTTTGGGTACGCTGATGACAGCACGGTTGTTGGCAGATATCTGTCCAGTGCAAGGGCCAACAGTGAAACAATCCAGTCTTGTCGGGAGTCCATGGTGGATCGTCTGAACTCATCGCTAAGGGTGATATCCGAGTGAGGCGATGCCAATCTCGTCAAGTTCAACGCATCCAAAACCCAGGCGTGTCTATTCTCGACAAAACGGAGTCCTTTTAACCTGGCTCCAACTTTCCGGGATGTATCCGTACCGATTTCTGACCATCTTGAGCTTCTTGGTATGAGCCTTACGTCCGACTTGAACTTTGGACGTTACATTGAGTCTCTGGCCACAACAGCTGCCAAAAAACTTGGTATCCTCTCGAAGGTGAGGCGATACTTCACACCGGGACAGCTATTGCAGTTGTACACAGCTCAAGTCCGATCGTGTATGGAGTACTGCTGCCACCTTTGGGACGGTTCAGCTAAATACCAGCTGGCTGCCTTAGACTCAATCGAGAAACGCGCTAAGAAGCTCATTGGAGACTCAGCACTGGTTGAGGCAAAACTACAGAACCTTGAGCACCGTCGCAGAGTGGCGTGCATGTCGGTATTTTACAGGATACATTTCGGGGAGTGCGCGTTAGCACTTCATGACCTTATACCCCCCTCCCCTTTCCATCTCCGGAGCACGAGGCGTGGACAGGGGTTCCACCCTTATGTCGTGGATATACCACAAATTCGCACGAAGCGGTTCGCTTCCACATTCTTAATGCGAATGGCTAAGGAGTGGAACTCCCTGCCGGCGGATCTGTTTCCGGAACAATATAACCTGGGCCTTTTCAAGGCGAGAGTGAATAGGCACTACATAGGTGAGTATGTTTCAACATAGTCCGCATCGTCACTTTCCACCAGGTGAGATGGCGGACAAATGCTCGCCTATATATATAAAAAAAAAAAAAAAAAAAAAAAAAATGTGGAGGGAAATTTTGAAAATGGAACACACATATTTTTACTTACAAGTAATCATATTTTCAAAAAAGATTCTAACCGGCCAGTCTGCCATATATAAAAACTATTTATCGCAATACTTTCTGAGTGGCCTGGTATGTATGGTGTGGTCTGTGACCGTTTTTGAATAAAAGTTGTTCAGTTGTTCGTTAACCGTCAAGTCGTCTTTCTTTTATAGTGACTTCATAGAACAGTCAGTGTATAGTCTAAGTCTCGTATTTATAAAGTGATCTCAATTTGAGAGCAATATTTATGACATTTCTGATACGAACTCAAACTAGCTATCAGCCTCAGGTGCGGTTTATCAAAACGGGCCTTAATACTGCAGACAGTATGATCACCCACCATTATCGCACATATTTGATTAGAATTGACTTACTTACTTTTTTTTATAGTGTGATCTTCTTCTTAGCGAGTGGATTCTCGAGTCGAACGACCCGATGAGCCCTGGTGTCAGAATTTTTAAACCGCCTAGTAGCACAGCTAATAGGCCTCTGACATGGTTTGAGTAACGAACACTATCAAAGACAGCGACCGGGACCGACGGCTTAACGTGCCCTCTGAAGCACGGAATCTTTTTTCTTTTCGGACAATCAGGTGATTCAGCCTGCAATGTCCTAACCAAACTGGACAAAAATTCACAAAGTGATAAATTCTCAAATATCAACTTTGTGTTTCCCCCCTGGGAATCGAACCCAGAACCTCTGGATCAGGAGTCCATGGCACTAGCCACTAGACCACGGAGGCAGTTCATTAACGGACCAAAGGGGATGAACGTTTTTGTATGGAGCCTAGCACTGGAACTGAGAATGACGATCCTTATTTTAAACAATTCGATTCTACACTTTTTTTCTAGAATATTTAAGATGTCCTCTACTGTACGTACCTAGAACAACTGTCTCTTTGCTATAGCCTGCTATAGTATAGATAAAGGTCAATATCCAACTTCATGCATGGGTTGAAAAAAAACAAGATTGTTTCCAATTAAGTATTTTGTATTTGTTTGTTGTTTTGTGTTCCATGCTAGAATAGAATATACCAGCTGCATTTCCTCTCGGGCATGCTGTAAAAACTGTTTAGGTCGTTTACACTCTGTCTACCCCATTAGGGATAAACATAAATACATATAATCACGCCTCTATCCCTAATGGGGTAGGCAGAGCGTAAACGACCTAAACAAAGGTCGTTCCGCCACGTCCGACAAAGTTTTGAGGGTTATTTAAGATATATTTGTAGGTATATTGCTGTAGTGACAGGTTGTCAGCCCATCGATTAAAGATTAGGGATAAAAGCGTGATTATATGTATGTATGTATGTATGTTTGTTGTGTTAATGTGGATGATTTTCCAACTTACTGTGAATGTACTGCAGTCCTCCAAGCCAGGTGAACTGGACATCTCCAATAGGACCTTCCTCTGGTTCATACGTGGGGTCGTCATGGCAACCGATCATGCCTCCGAAGTTGTCTTCTGACGTCACCATAAACATACCTTAAGGAAAGATAAGGATTAGCTGTGTAGGCAGGCATGGTGTTCAGTGTCCATGAATTGGCAAACGATGTTATGGGCGTCCTAAAACTACAGGTGGGGAGGTGATGGTGTCAAGACATTGGACAAAGAATGAATGAATGGCTGAAGACCGAACTTAGTAGCGTATGCCATGGGTCATTCAATATGTCCAGCAGTGGACTTCTTCTTCTCAGCGAGTGGATTCCCAGTTTTTAAACCGCCGAATAGCACAGCCAATTATTAGGCTTCTGATACGGTTTGACTTACGAACACTATCAAAGGCAGCAACCGAGACCGACGGCTTAAAGTGTCCTCCGAAGCACAGAATCCTTTTTCTTTTCAGACAATCAGGTGATTCAGTTTACAATGTCCTAACTAAACTGGGCCTGCAATATCCTAACCAAACTGGGGAAAACCTCACAAAGCGATAAATTGACAAATATCAACTTTTTGCTTCACCCTGGGAATCAAACTCAGGACCTCTGGATCAGGAGCGAATGGCTCAGACCACGGAACCAGTGGACGCAGGCTGATGATGATGACATAACACAAAATAATAAACCTTATTTTAAGCATCTTCCATGCTGGCCTGGGAGCAAGAGAAAAACATTGAATGTGCTAGTTGGATTTCCTCCCGAGTATGCTGTAAAAACCAGCTATGGGATCCGAGGGTTTCAGTATATTGTAATTTAGGCGATGGGCTGATAACCTGTCACTACAGCAATATACCTACAAATCTATCTTAAATAACCCTCAAAACTTTGACAGACGTGGCGGCATGACATTTGTTTAAGTCGTTTACGCTCTGCCTAGCCCATTAGGGATAAACGCGTAATTATATGTATGTATGTTATTTTAAACACTTGATGAACAAGAAATGATTATAAACTAGCGACCCTCCCCGGCTGCGCACGGAGATTATAAGTGTTTCTCTACTATATTATGCATGTATAATACATATATACCTTCCTCTTCAATCACTCTATCCATTAAAAGAAACCGCATTAAAATCCGTTGCGTAGTTTTAAAGATTTATGCATACATAGGGATATAGGGACAGAGAAAGCGACTTTTTTTAATACTATGTAGTGATAAAATATTTCATTCAGCACTCCGCACATTTTAATCACTTACAGTTCACTGCTAGAATAAATAAAACACATCTACAGCATATTGCACAAAACCTATTGTTTTTGACCATTGATAGTTATTTAAAAAAAATCACCAGCCTATTATATCATATTTATTTTATCCAAAATACTCGTATCTACTGTCAATGCAAACTACGTCCTTTATCTCTGAAGCGATACGAATGTTATTAAAGATCATATTGTGAATGTGTAAATAAAAAACATTTCCTTTTGAACAAATAATATTTATTGTTTCTGTTCATATAAATGCTGGTACGGACTGCGCTCTATCAATTTTAATAAATATAGAGATTACAATAAATTTTAAAATTTCTTGTTCAGAGAGTCAACGTAAATCCTAATGAAATAATTAAATTACCGTTCAGTGTTAAAATAGTAACCAATTTTGATGTACTGTATACCTACTTAAGGATTTTTGGCATTAAGGGTCGTATTTATAAAGCGATCTCAAGATTGAGAGCAATATTGAGTATAGATTTGACAGGTCATGTTGTACTTTTTCTTCTTAGCGAGTGGATTTTCGAGTCGAATGACCCGATGAACGATGTTGTACGGAAAAGACATTTCTGATACGAACTCAAACTAGCTGTCAATCTCAAGTGCTGTTTACCAATACAGGCCTTAGTATAAAAAAATACTTGATGACAGTTTTAAATTTTCCCTTCTTCTTTAATTCTGTGCTTCGGAAGGCACGTTAAGCCGTTGGTTCCGGTTAATATCGTTTAACACCGTAGATATTAGTCGTTAAGCCATGTCAGATAAGCATTGGCGGCTTGAGAGAGAGATAGAGAGATAGAGATAAATGTACACTAATATTATAAAGAGGAAAGATTTGTACCTATTTTTGTATGTTTGTAATGAATAGGCTCAAAAAGTACTGGGCCGATTTAAAAAAATCTTTCACCAATAGAATGCTACATTCTTCCAATTTGACATAGGCTACATTTCATTTTGAAAAAAATTAGGGATCCTTGGTAAAATTTGAACAATGTAACCGAAGGTGTAGAAAAATGAGTCTTAAAATGTCTTTCGTCGAATGCGCTGCCGAAACTATTAGCGATAGAACAAAATAATGTACAACAATATTGAAGAACATCATAATGTCTACAAAAAACTCCGCGGTAGCATATGTTCAACTATTGTAGTTATGTCACTACAACAACTTTTTTCATTTTAAACATTAATGAAAATGCTAACTAAATGCAAACCATGCTATTTATGTGTTTATATTAATCCTTATCCAAATAAATTATTTTATGGTCAATACCGAGTGTCTACCCCGTGCGAAGCCGGGACGGGCTGCTAGTTTATTAATAATTGTAAATTACAAGTCAAGAAATTATAAGCACTTAAGTATATCACATCAATAATCATTTAAATTGTATTGCTTTTATTATCATTAAAATTAATAAAATCATTATAACTATAGAATGCCTGAAAACTTTGACCTAATCTAGGATTGGGTCTGGTTTCCCTTCTGGGTTGCGGAGGTCAGATGGCAGTCGCTCTGTGTAAAACCAGTACCCTCGTTTAATCCTCTAGATTAGGAAGCCGACCCCGTGAGATACGGGATAAGGCTAGGGAGATGATGTCAGTTTTAAATTCTTTGAAACGACAACCGATTTCCAAACTAAACCACCTTACTCACTTACTAAGAACTTCATGACAAACGTGACTACATAGAGACCGAAATCAGTATTCTAAACTAGTAAACGATTGTTCACCATCGCTTTGATGGAAACCGATTCCTATACGATACGGATGCTTAGTTAAGTGTGACATATTTTCAATACGTTGAGCAGTGGTTGCCAAAATTCACTTCCATGCTGGCCTGGGAGCGAGAGAAAAACATAGAATGTGCCAGCTGCATATCCTCCCGGGCATGTTGTAAAAACCAGCTAAGGGATCCGAGGGTTTCAGTATATAGTAATTTAGGCGATGGGCTGACAACCTGTCACTACAGCAATATACCTACAAATCTATCTTAAATAACCCTCCAAATTTGTCAGACGTGGCGGAATTACCTTAGTTTAGGTCGTTTACGCTCTGCCTACCCCATTAGGGATAAAGGCGTGATTATATGTATGTATGTATGTATGCCAAAATTTAAAATACAATTATAAATAACACGATTCGAAATATTTTAAAAAAGAAGAAATTATTAGTGATATTGATAATTTAAATATCAAAAGCAATGAGATGAGTAGGTTGTTACTAACTTCATGTTACCGTTTCTACACAAGAGAAAAAAAATACATACATACATACAATCACGCCTTTATCCCTGATGGGGTAGGCAGAGCGTAAACGACCCAAACAAAGGTCGTTCCGCCACGTCTGATAAAGTTTTGAGGGTTATTTAAGATAGATTTGTAAGTATATTGCTGTAGTGACAGGTTGTCAGCCCATCGCCTAAATTACAACATACTGAAACTCTCGGATCCCTTAGCTGGTTTTTACAGCATGCCCGGGAGGAAATGCAGCTGGCACATTCTATGTTTTTCTCTCGCTCCCAGGCCAGCATGGAGAAAAAACATATGGGGAAAATAAATTGTATAGATACTTCCAGCTACCACTGTATTTTAGGCTCGTATTCATGAAGCGATCTCAATCTTGAGAGCAATATTAAGTATGGATTTGAATGGCCAGTTTGTCTTAAAATTACATTTGATGCGAACTCAAACTCTCTGTAACTTATGAGGGCTGATTTTAAATACGGCCCTTAGTTATTTAAAAAAATGCGGTGTCTGTCAAATTTCTTGTATTACTGCGCTTAATGTCAATTTCTTCATATTTCTGCAATGCATGTAAAATCTCTTGTATCTGGTTGAAATCCTATCTGTTACTTTATAAATCATAACTGATTGTTTAGCTAGGATTGGGTCTGGTTGCGGAGGTCAGATGGCAGTCGCTCTGTGTAAAAACCAGTACCCTCGTTCAATCTCCTAGATTAGGAAGCCGACCCCGTGAGATACGGAATAGGGCTAGGAAGATGATGATGAACCGATTGTTTAGCTGTAATTAGTTCCACGAGTTACTTTCTTAGGCTCGTATTTATAAAGCGATCTCAGTGTTAAGTATGGATTTGACAGGTCTTTATGATCGATATTCCGAAATGGCCTTTCTGATACGAACTCAAACTCGCTGTCAGTCTCAAGTGCTGATTATAAACACGGGCCTTAATTACGACCAGCTTTTAAATAAGTCGCGAGAAAAACCATCGCAAGTAAAAGTAAAATATAAAAAAAATGCATCAGGGTCTCCACTTCTTTGAGAAAGACCGACAATAGATGCCGTAGTAGGACAAGGAAGTGTGACTCCATTCTATCGGAACAACCATACTTGAAGCGTATGCGTAATGGTTTTATTACATACATAAATAAAATCACGCCTTTATCCCTTACGGGGTAGGTAGAGCGTTAAACGCCTCGTAAAAGGCGCTTTCGCCACGTCTGACAAAAATTGAGGGCAATTTTAGATGGAAAAGTTTATTGCTATAGTGACAGGTTGTCAGCCCATCGCCTAAATTACAATACACTGTAACCCTCGAATCCCTTTTGCTGACTTCTACAGCATGCCCGGGAGGAAGGGCAGCTGGAACATGCTATGTTTTTCTATCTCTCCCAGTCCAGCATGGAAGTAAACGAACGGAACGTGGTTTTATTCATGTACACAAGACGGACTTTTACGGAAAATCTTACACGGTCCGAGCAGTCAAATTGTGGAATTTCCTTCCCGAAAACGTTCGACGAGCACCGTCTATTGAGACATTTAAAGAGCGAACAAGAAAGTTCTTCTTAGAGAATAATAATTAGTTATTTATCCTATCTCCCATTAGCATAATATGTATTAGTTTATTGTGAATATATGTATATTAGTTTATTTTATTTATGTATTTATTTAGTAGTATTTATATTGTTTAAGTATTAAGATTAACTTAGTATGCACTATCCCGCTATCTGCTTTGTACTATCCTACTACCCAAAGGTTGCCTGGTAGAAATTGCTGCTTTAGCAATAATGCCGCCTATATTGTACTGTTTTGTTCTTTACTTTGTATGTATTTGTGTTTCTTTGTGCAATAAGGTATCTTGTATTGTATTGTATGTTTCTTGTGAAACTCGAACAACTTGGGTATTCCCTTTGGATATGTTGAGAAGGTCCTTATTTAACTTTCTATAAAGCTAAGATTTCTGTGAATTCGAAATATAGTACAAAGGGAACTTTATAGTAGTAAAATTAGCAGCTTACAGAGTATTCTTCCATGCTGGCCTGGGAGCGAGAGAAAAACATAGAATGTGCCAGCTGCATTTCCCCCCGGGCATGCTGTAAAAACCAGCTAAGGGATCCGAGGGATTCAGTATATTGTCATTTAGGCGATGAGCTGACAACCTGTCACTACAGCAATATACCTACAAAGCTATCTAAAATAACCCTCAATACTTTGTCAGATTAAGTCGTTTACGCTCTGCCTACCCCATAAAGGCGTGATTATATGTATGTATGTATCAACTATAAAAACGCATAGCTTTCTTCAAGTCAAGTGGTCAGGTTATAATTGTAAAAAGTATCTTGTTTTCTTTATTTCACAATAGTACATTACTCAGAGGCTAAAAAAAGCAATTCAAGGTCGAGTAAATTTCGAGACCTGAAATCGCAATTTCGACTGGGAGAAGTATAGTACTTTTCTCTTATTTTGCGAGGAAACAATAACATACATACATATAATCACGCCTTTATCCCTAATGGGGTAGACAGAGCTTAAAAGACCTAAACAAGGGTCGTTCCGCAACGTCTGACAAAGTTTTGAGGGTTATTTAAGGTAGATTTATAGTTACATTAAAATTAAATTAAATTAAAATATTTAAAATAAACATCTAACTAGCGATTCATCCATAATATTTTGTCATTTAAGATTTGCATGGCGCCTTTGACATGTGCACATTCCATTCATTAATTCATTCCATTTTGAAAATTAAAAAAAGTTGTATACAACATATACAGAATGCGCATTCTGCCTTATAATAATCAATAATTTGAACTAAAAACACCCAAACCATAAGGTACTATTATATATTTTGAAGCGATCGTTAATTACATTGTTGTCGTTTGGAGAAATTGTTGGCGTAGTGCGAATATAAGGACCAAAAAGGTAAAAAAAATATTAAGCTTTTTCCGAGCAAATGGGAGAAAAAACATTTTTTATAACTGCATACAGTGCGTGCAAGTGCATACAAAATTACTCAATTACTTACAACTTTTTCCACGATTTCATAGAATGATTTGAGTGGAAACTGGAAATGACTCAATTCTGGTTATTTCTTGGTGGTCCGCAATTGTAAATTGTTGTCTCATTATGGTGTAATATACTGTAGTGTGCTGTTTAAAATTTACAAGAATTTAATAGGTTTTTTTCCTGGGCAATTTTACAAATGTTCAGTGATAGGTATAAGAGTATTTTTTTAAATAAATGGAAATAAGGATACCATCTCTATGAATATGAATCGACATTGTCGAATGTCGATGCCATAGATCCTCATATTGTTTTAAGCATAAACGTGATCAGCCTGCAATGTCCTAACTAAACTAGAAAAACACAAAACAAATTTGTCCCTCACCGGGAATCGTACCCGGGACTTCCGGATCGAGAGCCCGCTCAGACTGATAGACCAAAGAGGCAGTTAACATTTTTCTGTTTACTTCTAAAATTGCATCCGTTGATGTCTTTTCTATAAATAAAATGATTGCAAAAAGTAAATATTATAAACTAGCGACCCGCCCCGGCTTCGCACGGGAATCATCAGTGTTTCTCTACTATATTATGCATGTATTATACATATAAACCTTTCTCTTGAATCACTCTATCCATTAAAAGAAACCGCATCAAAATCCGTTGCGTAGTTTTAAAGAGCTAAGCATATACATAGGGATATAGGGACAGAGAAGGCGATTTTGTTTTATACTATGTAGTGATGCAGCATAAATAACGTACTTTTAAAATATTAATCTTGTAGCCTCAATAAAATATAACAGCTTCATAAAAAGATCTTTCCTATAAGATGTTAGTCCAAGATGCGTGTTGTAATCCTATAATCCTTTTAGCCATTTTATTATTATTGGTGCGTGAAATTAAGACCCTATATTGCCATTTATAGCGCAAGACTTTATGTCGGCTTATCGTGTAAGATGAAAGGATTAGCGTACAGACAACCAGAAGCGAGCTTGGCTCGTTTATATAGTGAAAGTCTAGCTAAGTATTATGATTTGACGACCCGCGCAGCCTAGTTGGCAGTGTACCTGCCTGCTACGCAGAGGGTCCCGGGTTCGATTCTCGGCCGGGGCAGACATTTGAATGATGAGTTTAAATGTCTGTTTCTGGGTCTGGGTGTTATTTGTGGTTGTTTCTGTGTATGTCCATGGCACCCCGATACAGGGAATCCTAGTGGGGGCTATAAGTGTGATCATGTGTTTTTTTTATTTTTTATTAAAGATTAGGTTAGGTTAGGATAACACTGCAGCAACGCGACACTGCACAACAACAGTGGCGAAGGGTCCATACAAGCCGATTCCCGTGGCTTCCCTTTCAAGAATTCCACGTCCACACAAATCCGGAATCACGTCGAAACTATAAAGTTCTTCTTCATCTCTTCTTCAGGTGCCATCTCCATCCCGGAGGTCGGCGACCATATGTCTGTATGTCTCACTATCTTCAGTCATGCGAATTAACTCAGCTGTGCTATCTACCTTCCATGCTGGACTGGGAGAGATAGAAAAACATAGCATGTTCCAGCTGCCCTTCCTCCCGAGCATGCTGTAGAAGTCAGCAAAAGGGACTCGAGGGTTACAGTGTATTGTAATTTAGGCGATGGGCTGACAACCTGTCTCTATAGCAATACACATTTCGATCTAAAATTGCCCTCAATTTTTGTCAGACGTGGCGAAAGCGCCTTTTACGAGTCGTGACTGACTGACTGCCTACCCCGTAAGGGATAAATGCGTGATTTTATGTATGTATGTATGTATGTGCTATCCACTTCCAGCCAGTCTCTCATGTTCCGTGTCCAAGATGTTCGTCGTCTGCCTCGGCCTCGTTTACCCGCAATCTTGCCTTCAATAATTAATTTTAGTAGGTTATATAGGTAGGTTTTGATAACTGTAATTTTAATTTTACTGATTGTTTTTATGTGACATTAATTTTATTCTTAGTTATTTATTTCATTGTAAATTTAATTTAAAATTTAATTTGTTTTTCATTAATTCAATTCTAATTTACTTTAAATCTAATTAAATTATTATTTTACCTATTATTGTTATTATCCTAGGATTAAGTTTTTCAGAATTGTATGATTGACTGTATGGATTGTAATAATCTGAAATAAATGATATATTATTGTTATTATTATAATTATCGTTTCTGTAAATATGTCCAAAATATGCTGCTTTTACCGTCGTGTAGCGCCGCGCCGCTCCGCTGCAGCTCCAGCGCTGCTTCAGTGCGGTACCTCTTATAAATTTTAACATAACATAACATAACATAAAAATACTTTATTGCACTTAATAATACAACATACAACACAAAAGATAACAAAAAACAAGTACAACATAGGCGGCCTTATTGCTAAGGTAGCAATTTCTTCCAGGCAACCTTTGGGTGAAAGAAAAAAGTGTAGCGGTAAGCGGGATAGTGCAAACCTAGTCAAATAGGTATCCTAAATACATTACATAACATATAATACATAAATTAAGTACAAGCTACTACATAGATATTTGTAAAATAAACTAATACATAATATATAATAAACTAATACATAAACTAATGGAAGATAGGATAATGCAAACTACAATCAGAACTAATCGAAGGAAATGACAGCAACAGTATCTACAGCACAGGATAAAAGTGAAGGAAACTAAAGATCAGACAGTAATTATTATAATTATTAAATTTTCATACAAAGAATCATTTGTCGCGCCGCGCCGCTCCGCTGCAGCTGCAGTGCTGCTTCAGTGCGGTACCTCTCATACACTTTCATACAAAGAATCATTTGTCGCGCCGCGCCGCTCCGCTGCAGCTGCAGTGCTGCTTCAGTGCGGTACCTCTCATACACTTTCATACAAAGAATCATTTGTCGCGCCGCGCCGCTCCGCTGCAGCTGCAGTGCTGCTTCAGTGCGGTACCTCTCATACACTTTCATACAAAGAATCATTTGTCGCGCCGCGCCGCTCCGCTGCAGCTGCAGTGCTGCTTCAGTGCGGTACCTCTCATACACTTTCATACAAAGAATCATTTGTCGCGCCGCGCCGCTCCGCTGCAGCTGCAGTGCTGCTTCAGTGCGGTACCTCTCATACACTTTCATACAAAGAATCATTTGTCGCGCCGCGCCGCTCCGCTGCAGCTGCAGTGCTGCTTCAGTGCGGTACCTCTCATACACTTTCATACAAAGAATCATTTGTCGCGCCGCGCCGCTCCGCTGCAGCTGCAGTGCTGCTTCAGTGCGGTACCTCTCATACACTTTCATACAAAGAATCATTTGTCGCGCCGCGCCGCTCCGCTGCAGCTGCAGTGCTGCTTCAGTGCGGTACCTCTCATACACTTTCATACAAAGAATCATTTGTCGCGCCGCGCCGCTCCGCTGCAGCTGCAGTGCTGCTTCAGTGCGGTACCTCTCATACACTTTCATACAAAGAATCATTTGTCGCGCCGCGCCGCTCCGCTGCAGCTGCAGTGCTGCTTCAGTGCGGTACCTCTCATACACTTTCATACAAAGAATCATTTGTCGCGCCGCGCCGCTCCGCTGCAGCTGCAGTGCTGCTTCAGTGCGGTACCTCTCATACACTTTCATACAAAGAATCATTTGTCGCGCAGTCTCGCGCAGCTCCGCTGCAGCTACGTCCTAGCGCCGTCTACATACATACATACATAAAATCACGCCTTTATCCCTCACGGGGTAGGCAGAGCGTTAAACGCCTCGTAAAAGGCGCTTTCGCCACGTCTGACAAAAATTGAGGGCAATTTTAGATTGAAAAGTGTATTGCTATAGTGACATGTTGTCAGCCCATCGCTTAAATTACAATACACTGTAACCCTCGAGTCCCGTTTGCTAAATTCTACAGCATACCTGGGCGGAGGCGGAGGCTGAACATGTTTTTCTATCTCTCCCAGTCCAGCATGGAAGGAATAGAAGGAAGGAAATGGATAGCGCCGTCTAACCTTTAGAATTTTGAGGTAAGTTATGTTTAGTTCAGTTTTCGATGGAAGATAATATTTTTTGTGTTTTGGGTTTGATGAAAACAGAAAGATTGCAGGTTGATTATCGGATTGAAAACATAGAATGTACCAGCTGTTTCTCTTTTTGCTATCATTCTGTTAAACTAGTAAAGGCCTAAATAGTGAGGTCACTACCGCTGCAATTCACAGAAATATCTGAAATGTCCTTCTAACTATGACAATCAAAGTGCAAGTAAACGATTTTTTAAAGGCTATTAACCATCTGCCTATCCTCTGGGGAATATACATACGTACATACATATAGTCACGCCTTTATCCCTTTAGGGGTAGGCAAAGCGTAAACGACCTAAACAAAAGTCTTTCGCCACGCCTGACAAAGCTTTGAGGGTTATTTAAGATAGATTTGAAGGTATATTGCTGTAGTGACAGGTTGTCAGCCCATCGCCTAAATTACAATATACTGAAACCCTCGGATCCCTTAGCTGGATTTTACAGCATGCACGGGAGGAAATGCAGCTGGCACATTCTATGTTTTTCTCTCGCTCCCAGGCTAGCATGGGGAATATACATATGCGTGATTTTATCTTGTAAGCATATCAAAAATACTAAGAAAACGTAACATTTTTACTACAATTATTTCCTAATCGCCTTTGGAAAAGACAGGTGTATCCTACCCAGTGACGCGAAACCAACTTATACATCAAGTTATTTAATAATATACCTAAAATATTAGCCATTAAACTTTATTTTTCCTTAAATTATTTATAAGACGCCACCCTTTCTTGATACTTGAAGTGGTTCCATTTGGGCAACTTTTGTGGGAAGAAAGGGTGCCTTTTAAAGTAATTTTAAGGTCAATTAAAGGGGTTAAGGTTTGGAAGTTATTGTTAAAATGCAGTTTTGATCATCTTCCGACTATTATTATGACACTTTTTGTAATAAATGTATTATTTATGATAATAGTTTTGGATTGGTCAAGCATATAATAGGTCCCATTGTCTTGAGTTTTAAAAAAGTTTTATGGGAAATCTCGAAAATAAGACGACATTAATTTCTATAATCACGCCTGTATTCCTAACAGGGTAGGCAAAGAGTCAACGAAAAAAATAAAAACTGGCATCTATCTTGTGTCAGGTTGGAGGTAAATAAGAAAAGGTGAAGAATATGTTTTTGTGATTCCATCTATATTTTTTACTGTAAGAAAATATTGTAAAAGGGAAATCACAAGTTATTATTATTCTAAATAACTACGTAATTAAATTAACGGGCGAAGTAGTAAATAATTTAATTATTACGAGTTTATGTTTTTTCTAATCAGTATGACTGACGTCACGCTTGATTAGATAGTCATCATAGTATAGTTTCATCCGTGGTTTCACTGCTGTTGATGCTAGTTGATAATTTCGCGCGGCACCGCAAGGCGTTGGTGGTGTAATGGTCAGCATAGTTGCCTTCCAAGCAGTTGATCCGGGTTCGATTCCCGGCCAACGCACTCCTTTTTGTCGTTTTTCATATTGTTTTATTTTTGGTTTCGAATACTTTTTATGATGATTGATTGTCTACTTATTGTAGATAGTATTTCCACTTCAGTCTAGATTAAAGGTAAACAAAGTTTCATGTCTTTTAATCGAAGATTTTGCAATTAGATATGACAAGAAATAGTAGGTTTAGTAATTTTTCTAATTTGCTAACACGTATAATTTATTCTTGAAATGTGTTTTTGAGTAAAAAGACATAAAACGTTGTTTAACTTTATTCTAAAACTGAGTTGGAAATACTGGAGTAAATTTTTCAAAGGAATTCGAATAAATACTTTTTGTCACACGAAAAAAAAAATGCCATGCTACAAAGTGTATATAATGCGTCATCGGACTAACAGTATATAATGCGTCATCGGACTGAGATAGGAACTCTTATGCTGGATCGGCAGTGATAACAACATAGAATGTTTCATCTACATATGTGCAGATTCTTATTAAAACTCTCGTGGGTATCAAAATTAAATTGATTTAAAACACTGAAATTTTCCTCAGTCGCTCCGTGATCATGATGCACTACTGCATTGAAATTTCGGACACTCACCCAAAACTAGAAAACCACGGTAAAATTCACGTTTATAATCAATTTTAAACTGCAAATTCTATCTGAAATATCCCTTAAAAGATATACTGTCTAAAACCAATTTCGAAGATGGTGGATTTAGGCGCTGAAAACTATAATCCACTTCAGGTGCATGTAAATAAATACCTATTCAAACCAAACGTTCATAAAACCACGTTTAGATACCTTAAGGCGTTAGCATGGCATCAACGGTTTATAGCAGAGTTCTTGCCACATCGAAGATGAATTCGGAAATGACTTCGTTACAAAAACAATTTCAATAACCACAATTTTCAAAGTTTGTTGATTTGAAGATAGATTTCATCTTCATTGTGTAAAGGAAAAAACATGTTTTCAAACTTCGTCTCGAAAAATTCAAAACATTTCTTTTTTCGCATCATTATTCATCAGTGTTAAGGCATATAACATCGTCTACGTATAAACATTTGGCTTTAAAATTGAAATATATTGAAATGAAAAAAATATTATTGGATGGTTTTGCTTTTAATTTTGTAATAAAGTGTTAATTATGTAAACATGTCTTTGTGGAAAAGTGTTATGGTCATTTTGGTAACTATTAAATGTAAGTATATTTTAGAAGAATCATTATATTTAATGTTGGACTGGGAGCGAGAGTAAAACATAAAATGTACCAGCTGCCTTTCCTAACGGGCATGCTGTAACCATCTAAAGAATCCGAGGGTTTCTGTATATGTATATTGCAATTTCGGCGATAATCTGACAACCTGTCACACAGCAATATACCTTAAATAACCCTCAAAACTTTGTCAGACGTGGCGGAATGACCTTTGTTTAAGTAGTTTACGCTCTGTAGGAACAAAGGCGTGATTGTATGTATGTTAAACATTATATAGCTTAAGCTCATTATAAGTACCTACAAAAAATATAAAAGTTTAGGAAATCAAATCAGGTATCTAAATTATAAATCCACTTTCCATCACACAGTTTCACACGTAGTTTTATCCTCTGCCAAATAAGTTTTCCAGTAGAAATGAGGTATTTTTCCGTAGTAAAAAGTAGCCTTTGTACGTCTCCAAGATACTATCTATCGTCCTTCCAAATTCTATTGAAATCTGTTCAGCCATACAGGCGTAAAAGACCAACTGATAAATTTTTGATATCTCCTGTCTATCTTTCAACATATTTGTTTGTCTGACATCTTTTACCAGGTTCAGCTCGAAAGGCGTGATTGTATGTATTTTTTCCAGGCGGCACCATCTTGATCCAATGCCAATTCACTGAATGTCAGGATGATGGGTCTCTGAACCCTGGTGATGGGCCCATTGAAGAGTTGGCGTACAGCTGGCTTGGAGTGTTACAATACATACACAGTAAGACTTATTTCTACTTTGATAGACTTTATTTTGACAATCATGTGATCCAGTCTGCATTGTCCTAACACTAACTAAGGGTCCTATTTGTAAAGCTATCTCAAGATTGAGAGCAATGTAAGATATGGGTTTGACAGGCCGTTTTGTACTAAAATTACATTTCTGATACGAACTTAAACGCGCTGTCACTCTTAAGAGCTGTTTATAAATACGGGCCTTAGGCTCGTATTTATTAAGCGATCTCAAGATTGACAGCCAGTTTGAGTTGGTATCAGAAATGTCATTTCAGTACAAAACCAGCTGTCAATTTCATACTTAATATTGCTCTCAATCTTGATATCACTACATAGTATAAAACAAAGTCGCTTTCTCTGTCCCTATATCCCTATGTATGCATAAATCTTACTAACTACGCAATGGATTTTGATGCGGTTTCTTTTAATGGATATAGTGATTCAAGAGGAAGGTTTATATGTATAAAACATGCATAATATAGTAGAGAAACACTGATAATATCCGTGCGAAGCCGGGGCGGGTCGCTAGTAGCTTTATAAATACGAGCCTTAGTCGTTTTCTCCTTGACTACCGTTAATTCTTCTTCTGTCGAGTGGGTATCGAGTCTATCGACCACTTAATGTTTTCAGTAAAGAACGGAACCCCTCATTACTTCCGGATTCCTCGGGTGTCACTCATCACGCGGCAGTTCGTGCTGTCCACCGCTGTTGATGCTGCAGAGGTTCCTGAGGGTTATGCCTTGTAAGATATATCAAATTACAAATTAACACTATCATAAATATCAAATTACAAATTAACATTTTGTTTATGGATGACGTTTTAGACTTTAGTCAGGGGTGATAGAGACACAGAGATAGAATTGACGATGGTACAAGTTTCTTCTATGCTGCAGAAAAACATAGAATGTACCAGCTACATCTCCTTCCGTGCATGCTGTAAGAACCAGCTAAGGTATCCAAGGGTTTCAGTATATTGCAATTTGGAGGTGGGCTGACAACCTGCCACTACGGCAATATACCTTCAAAATTTATCTAAATAACCCTCAAAACTTTGTCAGACGTGGCGGTACAACTTTTGTTTAGGTCCTGTACTCTCTGCCTACCCGATTTACGGATAAAGGCGTGCTTATATGTATGTACGTACAAGTTCACCCAGTATGTGAATTCCATCCTTTTTTGTATGCACATTATGAAAGATGATGGAATTGAAGAGCCTTTAGTTTAGTTTAGTTCGAATTAGTAAAATATGTCCATTGAACCCCGATACAGAGAAACTATTCACATTTTAACAGAAGCCGACATTGTTTTCGTTCTTTGGCGTCTAGGAACGCGACGCTGCTGCAGTTGAGTGTCAGCTGACAGAAGACGAAATAGAAGCAGCATTGTTCACCTGCCGTGCTTCTGGTGCCAATATCTGATAATATACTGCATACTATTGGACGATTTAAACGATGTTCTGTGCTGTCGAATGGACACGTCACTTTATGCCTCCCTGTTTGTATCAGAACATTCTCAATACAGCAGGTGTTCAGCACCAAATACTGGTGGAAGGGTGTTTCCAACTGCCAGGTAGCCTACTTTTGCTGCTCTGGCTACCACGTTAGCGATAACGGCGTACCTATTGAATGTTCAACTAAAGCTAGTATGTGATAACGTTGTCCGGTATACGTCCCTTACAAGAGATAAAGATAAATTTATTAGTAATTGCACAGAGTAACTAATAATACTAACGTACAAACTGTAAATTCCAAGTAAAAAATTATAAGCACTTATGCTTATACCACATTAGTAATCCTTTGAACTATATTATTGTCTTTAAAATTTATTAAATCATTATAACTATAGAATGCCTGTTCGAGTAGCCAACGTTTAAGCCGTGATTCAAAGCTATTTAACTTTGGTGCCTGCTTGATTACATCAGATATTTTATTAAATACAGCTGTGCCCATCACATGCGTGGTTCTACCTCACCTACACCCTCATAACTTTACATTCCTTATTTTCAACAGAGGCAACGTCGTCTTTGGCGATTACGAACGTGACGCCAACGAGTGTCAGCTAACAGAAGACGAGATAGCAGCAGGAGCCAATATTTTATAATCTACTGCATCTTTTGAGGCGATTTGAATCCTATTGAATGGACGCATCACTTTATGCCTCTCTGGTAGTGTCAGAACACTCGGGATACAGCAATTGTTCAGCACCAAATTCCGGTGGAAGGGTATTCACAATTGACAGGCAGCCTTCTACTGGGCTTTTGATGCCTGTTAGAGATAATGGCGTCACTATTGAATGTTCAGCTAAAGCTAGTGTGTGATGTCGTTGCCCGAAATACATCCCATATAACCTCTTAACTACTCCTTATTTTCAACAGAGGCAATGTCGTCTTTGGCGATTACGAACGTGACGCCAACGAGTGTCAGCTAACAGAAGACGAGATAGCAGCAGGAGCCGACTGCCCGCCTGCCGTGCTGCTGATGCCAATATCTGATGTTCTCCTGCATCCGGAGTACAAACACTTCGGCGCAAAGAACAGTTTAGCGATACTGAAGTTGCTGAAGCAGATCAAATCTGGTTATTATTATTTAACAGTTTATTGCACACATGATCATACAGAGGACACAAACATAAAAAAACGATAGCACAACACAACAAGTACGGCTTATTTCTAAAAAGAAATCTCTTCCAGCTGACCTACGGTAGTGAGAGTGCATAGGTGAAGTAGGTAAAGCGTGTACAATTATAATATAGGTAAAATTACATTACGTTATTATGGTCTTAAACCAGTATCCTCGTTCAATCGCCTTTATTAGGTAGCCAATCCCGAGAAATTCGGGGAAAGGCTAGGGAGATCATGTGATGATGATGTTGTTCAAATACTGTTTTGAATGACGGGAGACTACATTTAGGGTCAATCAGAAAAGCATCATTCCATATTTTATTGTGTCATAATTAAATTTCTGCAATGCTGGACTGGGAGCGAGAGAAAAACATAGAATATGCCACCTGGATGTCCTCTCGGGCATGCTGTAAAAACAAACTAAGAGATCCGAGGCTTTCAGTATATTGTAATTTAAGTGAAGAACAAATCTATCATAAATGACCCTCAAAACTTTGTCAGACGTGGCGGAACGACCTTTGTTCAGGTCTTTTACGCTCTGCCTACCCCAATAAGGATAAAGACGTGATTTTATGTTTGTATAACTAAATGCCGAGGAGATAAATAATTTGGAAATGCGTTTACATTACATTCATTGGTCTTTGTAACAACTTTATCTTTTTTCAGATTACGTAGTGCCAGTATGTTTGCCGTTCAGAAATTACGTTGTAAAGAGGGACCGGAGACAGGCCACATACAAGTTTGTTCATGTGGATTATTTAAATGGTAAGATTGGGGAATAATCAATTAAATCTAATCAATTTATTTACTTATTTTTTTTAAACAATTAGTATACTTCATTGGACATTTTATAAATAATTAGCATAATCATTGAATTGATATTATTGGTTTCAGTTTGACAAATATAATTGAGAGTGGTCTCTAAGATTATAATATATGATAAATGCAACAGGAATAAATAAATAAATACTAAATATAATAAAATAACATAGTGTTTAAGTGTTTTACTAACAAAAATGGATCTGTGTAATCTGATTAAATAAATGAAATTATTATTATTATAATCTACATCAGCCGCATCAGGGCTTAGAAATCCACCTTCAAAGTAGTATTATTAAAGGTCCATTACTCTACCAACCGTTTTTGTAGTTCAGTTGGTAGAGTAATGGACCGGCATTCCAGTGACGCAGGTTCGAGTCCTGCCAGAAACAAATTTATTATTTTAATTTTTTCATATTTTTCAAAGTAGTAGTTGCACTAGTTTCTTCCATGCTGGAATGGAAGTTTCTTCCATGCTGGACTGGAAGTAAGAGAAAAACATAGAATGTGCCAGCTGCATTTCCTCCCGAGCATGCTGTAAAAACCAGCTATGGGATCTGAGGGTTTGAGTATATTGTAATTTAGGCGATGGGCTGACAACCTGTTACTACAGCAATATACGTACAAGTATATCTTACTTCCATGCTGGTCTGGGAGCGAGAGAAAAACATAGAATGTGCCAGCTGCATTTCCTCCCGGGTATGCTGTAAAATCCAGCTAAGGGATCTAAGATTTTCAGTATATTGTAATTTAGGCGATGGGCTGCCAACCTATCACTACAGCAATATACCTAGAATTCTATCTTAAATAACCCTCAAAACTTTGTCAGACGTGGCGGGACACCTTTGTTTAGGTCGTTTACGCTCTGCCTACCCCATTAGGGATACAGGCGTGAATATATGTATGTATATTTTAAATGACCTTCAAAACTTTGTCAGACGTGGCGGAACGACCTTTGTTTGAGTCGTTGACGCTCTGCCTACCCCATTAGGGATAAAGGCGTGATTATATGTATGTATGTATGTAGTTGCACTAGTAAGATAAGATAAGATAAGAATATACTTTATTGCATAGAAAACACACAAGAAAAAAATAAACAAATAGTAGTACAAATAGGCGGCCTTATTGCTAAGCAGCAATTTCTCTTAGGGCACAGGAAAATAAAACCATAACATATAATAATTTTCTGAATCATCCTATACCGTACCGCACCCCATTTACTGTCCTTTTTTTTACAGACGTACCTCGAAACTTCATAGATGAAACCAAAGAAATAACAAGACTTAGTCTTCTGCCTAGAGAACTTTGCTATTTGTATGACGAGGTAAGGGGTACTTAGTCAATGAAACTGAACAATTTTCACGGAGAAAAATTACTTTCGCATGTTACAAAATGAAAGCCGTTCTTACATCCGGTATATTTTTTTGAGATTATCATAGAGTTCTTCCATAGAGTTCTTCCATGCTGGACTGGGAGCGCCAGAAAAACGTAGAATGTACCAGCTGCATTTTCACCCGGGCATGCTGTAAAAACCAGCTAAGCGATCTGAGGGTTTCAGTATATTGTAATTTAGGCGATGGGCTGACAACCTGTCACTACAGCAATATACTACAAATCTATCTTAAATAACCCTCAAAACTTTGTCAGACGTGGCGAAACGACTTTATTTAGGTCATTTACGCTCTGCCTACCCCATAAGGGACAAAGGCGTGATTATATGTATGTATGTATGTATTATCATAGAGCTCGCACTAATCAGCAAATTCTTTCCAGAAAACGGAGAACAGCACGCATTTCGTGAAGGATCGTATGGCCTGCACAACCAGCTGTGGTCTTCATTCAGGAGCACCAAGTCTGATCCACGAGCATACTGGACATTGGTCCATCGTGGCTTTGTCGCTAGGTCAGTTCTTACTAACATGCTTTCCTTGTACGATACCTTCAAATGTAAGCACAATATAGCTGACATGAAACGGGTTGTCGTGTACATACATACATATAATCACGCCTTTATCCCTAATGGGGTAGGCAGAGCGTAATCGACCTAAACAAAGGCCGTTCCGCCACGTCTAACAAAGTCTTGAGGGCCATTCAAGAAAGATTTGGACGTATATTGCTGTAGTGACAGGTTGTCAGCCCATCGCCTAAATTTCAATATACTGAAACCCTCAGATCCCTTAGCTGGTTTTAACAGCATGCTCGTAAGGAAATGCAGCTGGCACATTCTATGTTTTTCTCTCACTCCCAGGCCAGCATGGAAGCAAGGTTGTAGTGTAGACGTCTTTTATTAAACTATCTCATGATTGAGAGCAGTATTAAATATGAAATAACATAACATAAAAATACTTTATTGCACGTAAAAATACATCATACAACACAACAGATAACAACAAAAGACAAGTACAACATAGGCGGCCTTATTGCTAAGCTAGCAATTTCTTCCAGGCAACCTTTGGGTGAAAGAAAAATGTGTAGCGGTAAGCGGGATAGTGCAAACCTAGTCAAATAGGTATCCTAAATACATTACATTACATATAATACATAAACTAACTACAAGCGTTTCTAATAATTATAACAACAACATTAATTAATTTCTATTAATTTCATTATTTTATTTTTCTACTTTTTTCTTTTATTTTATTTTCATTTCTATTGATTATAATTTATAACATTTCTGATAATTACTCAAACTAGATGTCAGTCTCAAGTGCTGTTTATTAATACGGCCCTAAAAATCAGATGGGTTCTCAAGTTGTGATCACATCTTGGCAAACTATATCCAGATAGTCTGACAACCTTTTTGGTCCGCACCCTGAGGAAAGTTACGGAAGTGTATGTGTTTAACGATACCTTTGATTGCAGCTCCTGAGTTAGGTTAGGTGTCCAACATAGTTTCTTCTGACTTCTGCCCAGACTAGATCAAACCCATTAAAGTTGACAATTTTGGTTTCTTCTTCTTCTTCTTAGCGAGTGGATTGTTGAGTCGAATGACCCGTTGAACCCTTGTGTCAGAGTTTTTAAACCGCCTCTGACGTGGTTTTTGAGTAACGACAACTATCAAAGACAGTGATCGGGACCGACAGCTTAACGTGCCCTACGAAGCACGGAATCTTTTTTTCTTTTCGGACAATCAGGTGATTCAGCCTGCAATGTCGTAACCAAACTGGAAAAACTCACAAAGTGATAAATTGACAAATATCAAGTTTGTGTTTCCCCCCTGGGAATCGAACCCAGGACCTCCGGATCGTACGACCATGGCTTTAACCACTAGACACGGAAGCAGTTAAGAATCATTACGTAAGACTGAGTCCCAAGATTTTATGTTTATGTTTATCCAGGTGGAGCACCGTGTCCAGACCTGATGCGTCCCCGTCGCCCTCCCTCACCCCCGCAACACATCCTCATACACCCCTACGTGCCGTGGTTGACAGCCGCCATAGCAGGGAAAGCCGTCGGTGGATTTGCTAAGGACGATCCCTTTGGTAAGGTTGTCCTCAGTCTATTGTTGGACATAAACTCCTCTAAGAGGCAGTTAGTAAGGTTGCAAACTTCATCTCCTGTCTTGTCAAAGAAATCTGTGAACTCTGATTTCAAATTGCCTTAGATTTGGGCCTTTGTTGTGAAGTATCAGAAACAGCTACAGTTACTTATGGTCTAAGGTGCTCTTTAATCCAAAGCACCAAGATCATCTTACTTGTTAGGCAATCAGGTGATTCAGCCTGGATAGTTCAAAATCCTAGTGTTCTGTTCATTCCATAATGTGAACTAGGGTAAAATAAAACCACAGCTTGATAAAGAGCCCAACTGGGCAGAGCATTCGAAAATTTTCATTGCTTATGAAACTTATAGGTAAGGTTCAAAAGGTGTCAACATATTTGCCACTGCCTTATAAAGGCTTAAACCACAAACTCAAACTCATAATCATAATGTTCTTACAGGTTTTGCGATGCCAAGAGCGTATAACCCCCACGATGTTTTATGGCATAGTTGGATAGGCCACTGGTACATGGGTGGTCCGCGCTGCTACGACAGAGCGGAGGCGGCTGACGACCTGTTCCTCTTCTACCATGAGATCTTCCAGGTCAAACCTGAGGACAACACCTGGATGAGCTATTACATTGAAGTAGGTAAACATTATCAACTACACCCAGATATTTAAATAATGTTATGTGAGCAAAGCGACCATGATAAGTCACGATATGCGAGCGAAGCGAGCGCGACATTTCACGAAAATCAAAGAAATACGTGCCATGCCGTTAAAATTGCATCAATCGAAACGCGTGCGAAGCGAGTAAGACAATTTACAAAATTTGAATCAATATTTTATCTTTAAAAAAAATATCAGTATGTCGCGTTATGTCAGCGAAGCGAACGCAACACATATGAGATCCCCATCACTACTTTACGGGAGCGAAGCAAGGGCGACATTTCAGAAAGACCATTGTATTAGACAAGCACTAAAATAATAAGAAACCACCCGATACGCAGGGTCGATGCCTAAACCCGGGGACCAACCCGATCAAACTAGGACATATGCCTTATTTGTACTTCTACTACACCACCCAGCTCATAAAGATAGTTATAATTTTGCAGATTGACGCTGCCCATGGTGTGAACGTGATTTGCTGCAAGATTGGTTTGCCGTTCAGACTTGGCAAACCGAAGGTTGCTGACCTCAACACTCCTGTCGTCAGGGTATGTTTTCATTATGCCTTCATTCCATGGTCTCGTCGTCGCCTTGAACTTGATCTTTCGTTGGTGGTGAATCTGGTACCCGGTGGTCTTTTTCTTCTTCTGTCGTTGGATTTCAAGTCGATCAACCCCATGAACCCGAAGGTATCAGAGTTTCTAAACGGCCTTATAGCACAGGTATTAGGGTTCTGACATGGTTTGTGTATCTGCGAAAGACAGTTCCCGGGTCCAACGACTTAACGTGCCTTTCGATACTTCCATCCATCTTTTTCCTGAGAAATAATCAGTTCTCCCATTCTCGACTGGGAATGATAGAAAAACATAGAATGTGCCAGTGTGCATCTCCTCCCGGGCATGCTGTAAAAAAACAGCTAAGGGATTCGAGGGTTATAGTGTATTGCAATTTTAGGCGATGGGCTGACAACCTGTCACTACAGCAATATACCTACAAATCTATCTTTATTAACCCTCAAAACTTTGTCAGACGTGGCGGAACGACCTTTGATTCGGTCGTTTACGCTACCCCATTAGGGATAAAGGCGTGATTATATGTATGTATAATCAGGTGAATCAGTCTGCATTGTCCTAGCGTAACTGGCGAGTGTGAGTGGGAACGTTGGAAGGGGAAGACCTCGACGAAAGTACCGCGACCAATCAGGGACGTTCTAGAGAAAGGTCAGGTCAGGAGTACCCTAAACCGACGAGCGTGCATGAAAAGATTGATGAATGTAGATGAAGCGAAACAAGTTCGCAAGGACCGTAGCAAGTGGAGGGATGTGATCTCTGCCTACCCCTCCGGGAAAGAGGCGTGATGTTATTGAGGAAAATCCTACAAAGTGATAAACATATGAAACTTGTCTATGAATCGAACCTATGACCTCCGGTTTATGTGTTTGTTTGTTCCAGGTGTACATCAAAGGGATCCACTTCATGAGCGCGTATCGGTACAAAGTGCTGTGCTTTGGGTACAACAGTACGTCCGAGGAAGATGACTCGTCTTCCAGCGACTACGAAAGTTGTTCAGATGAAGAATATTGCTCATAAATACTTAATAAACTTAAAATGCTTGGCAAGAAGATGTTTTATTTAATAACGTGTCTAGCCTTGAGTTAGCTAATATTTAGTAAGTACTAGATTTCCATTCTCGGTTTCACTCGCGCACTTAAGGCTTGTATTTACAAAGGAATTAATTATAGATTTGACAAGCCATTTTGCACTGAAATGACATTTTTAATACGAAATCAAACTGGCTGTCAATCTCAAGTGCGGATTATAAATACGGGGCTTAATATGACGTGTATAGACTTGAGTTAGCTATTATTTAGTACTGGACTAGATTTCCACCCCGCGGTTTCACTCGCGCGCCTAAATGAGTTTTACTTTGGGCAATTAGCGCTCTTTGGGAATAAGATTATTTTCTTATAGTTTCTTCTTCTGTCGTGTGGTTTTCGAGTCGATCAACCTGATGAACCCTGGTGTCAGAGTTTCTAAATGGCCTAATAGCACAGCTATCAAAGACAGTGACCGGGTCTAACTACTTAACATGCTATCCGATCCTTCCATCCATCTTTTGCCGACTTCCAGGCTAAAAAAATAGAACTATACATAATACCAGGCCACTCAGAAAGTATTGCGACAAATAGTTTTTATATATGGCAGACTGGCCGGTTAGAATCTTTTTTGAAAATATGATTACTTGTAAGTAAAAATATGTGTGTTCCATTTTCAAAATTTCCCTCCACATTTTTTGCGAGCCATTTCAAAGTATCGTGTCTTACTGAAAAATGGATCTGCGCCGGGAACATTTTAGAGCTATGATTTTTTACGATTTCAAGTGTCGCCTAAAACCGGATGAATCGTTCGATAGACTTCAAATGGCATTTATGGATGAAAGCCCCTCCAAGGCAACCGTGTATCGTTGGTATAACGAATTTAGGCGCGGTCGACCAACCTTGGGGGATGAAGAAAGAAGCGGTCGCCCTTTGAAGGCTATTACGGAAGAAAACGTGCTAGCAGTGAAAAATTTAATCCAATATAATAGGCGAATTACATATCAGGAGATTCAGCACATATTAAAGATTGGATCGGGAAGCGTTCACGAGATTCTACACGGGCATCTTCACGTGAGGAGGATAGTATCGCGCTGGGTGCCGCACTACCTCACCGACGCTCAGAAGCAGGCCCGGGTGGAATGGTGCCGTGATATGCTGAACAAATTTGAAGCAGGCTCGTCTCGGCATGTTTACGACATCGTAACAGGTGATGAGTCCTGGATTTATCAATACGATCCAGAAACCAAGCGCCAGTCGACAGTTTGGGTGTTTCAAAATGAACCAACGCCTACCAAAGTGAAGCGATCTCGAAGCGGGGGGAAGATTTTGATCGCCAGCTTTTTTAATTTGACTGGCCACTTGGCCTCAATTCCCTTACGAGATCAAAGAAGCATTAACGCCGAATGGTATACTACCAAATGTTTACCAGAAGTTTTTTCTGTTGTGAGCAACAAGCGACCAAACACAGGGCTCCGCGGACTACTGCTCCACCACGACAATGCGCCTGCACACACCGCGCTCAAAACGAGGGACTTCCTGGACAGCACACCAGTCAAACTCCTGGGTCACCCTCCTTACAGCCCTGATCTAGCACCGTGTGACTTCTTTTTATTTCCAAAAATAAAAAATCAGCTCAAGGGGATACAATTTTCGTCGCCGGAAGATGCGCTGGCTGCGTTCGAGCAGGCTGTAAACGAGGTGTCTACGGCGGACTGGAAAAAGTGTTTTGAAAACTGGTTCAGACGCATGAATCTTTGTATAGATGCTGGCGGAGAATACTTTGAAAAGATTTAATAAAAATATATGTACCTGTAGAACAATTTTTTTTAGTGTCGCAAATCTTTCTGAGTGTCCCACGTAGGTACTACTCGTAAACGAAAGCTCAGCCACTTGCTATGATAATAAATAGCACACGTTTTCTTAGAACATCTGCTTGCAATGGCGTCATGCAAAATCCCAGCTGGAGTCAGCTAATATAAACAATTGAATGCAAATATAGTAATTGTTTTCTAGAACTACTAATCTAGACCTAAACCAAGCGAGAAAAGCTAATAAGATGGTATAATATTTATGCAACAAACACGGGTGTGACAATATCTATTTCCTTTCCGCAGAAAATACTCTTGAATTTATTGAGTCACTGCGTCCTTTTTTCTTTATGGCGTTTCCTACTAATTGCATTTAGAATTTTATAAACTTGGAATCCTTCCTTCATTTAGTACATAGTCCAAATTACCCCAAGGCTTATAGTATTTCCAACTCAGTTTTAAAATAAAGGTAAACAAAGTTTCATGCCTTTTTAACACAACTCAAAAATAAATGATACGTGTTGGCAAAACAGTTAAATTACTTACGTAAAACTACTATTTCATTATGTTGTCATATCTAACAGTCAAAACTTATTTTATTAACAAGATCTTCGATTAAAATACACGAAACTTTGTTTACTTTGATTGTTAAACTGAGTTGGAAATAGCATAGCTGCATGGCCTCTTTGACATCTTTTATAGGATGAAAAATACCCACAAAAGCAAACTAAATGATGCTAGCATTTATTCATTGTCAACCCCATAATATCATCCAATGTTTCAATCCAACTTATTGCTTAGCTAGCCACAGTGTCGTCAACAAAAACATAAGCCATTTTGTTTGCTATTCGTACGCACTTGTCAAATCTTCCTGATTTTTTTATTGCCTCTGTCCGTACCACATGCGTAGATATTTATCATAGTTTTTTTTTTTGGTAATCCCGAACATCTGTGCGTTTGAAGTTATGCGCAGAAGCATATTGTTCTAGTTTCGCATAAATTTATGGGATTTTGTAGAAGTGAAATATGGGATTCCCGCCTGGTGGTGGGTCATATATAGTATGTGTAATATTACCCTATGTCCGCCGCGTTCATATAAGTAATCTGTGTCTATGTTTTATCAAGGTTGTCATATAAATTTGACATAGGTAGCTGGTAGGTACAGAATGTCTTAAACTAATTGGTGATTTTGGCAACCCTTTACTGCGCTAGTTCTATTATATATTCTGTGCCTTACTAGTCCTTGGTTTAGACTAGGTATTATTGCGGTTGAATTATTTAAATAAATAATGTCAATAAAAACAAACAAACAAACACACACGATCACACTCATAGTCCCCACTAGAATCCCCTGAATCGGGGTGCCATGGACATACACAGAAACAACCACGAAGAACACCCAGACCCAGAAACAGACATTTAAACTCATCATTCAAAGGTCTGCCCCGGCCGAGAATCGAACCCGGGACCCTCTGCGTAGCAGGCAGGTACACTGCCAACTAAGCTGCGAGGGTCGTCAATAGTGCAGCATCTTATGCCTGGAAAAATAACAAAACAGCTAAAAGTAATTGGAAGCATACATACATATAATCACGCCTTTATCCCTAATGGGGTAGGCAGAGTGTAAACGACTTAAACAAAGGTCGTTCCGCCACGTCTGACAAAGTTTTGAGGGCCATTCAAGACAGATTTGTAGGTATAGTGCAGCAGTGACAGATTGTCAGCCCATCGCCCAGATTACAATTTACTGAAACCCTCGGATCCCTTAGCTGGTTTTACACTATACCCGGGAGGAAATGCAGCTGGCACATTCTATGTTTTTCTGTCACTCCCAGTCCAGCATGTAAGAATACAATAAACATTAAGAAGCATAATTGGAAGCAGTTCTTTATAAATTCTGTATTGCTTATTTATTTATTTTTCAAATTCAATGGTTTTTCTCGAACTCAGTGAAAATTACAAATTCAATTCAATTTGTTTATTTTTTTAATCAAAAACTTATGCAAATAATAGAATCTGTTAGATCTTGTAAAAATCGTAATTGTTGTTTTAAAATCACCATGCGGATCCCTTCAACATCGACTTCTGAGAATGTTTGTAGGTATGTAAATAATTCTTGTTCGTAAAATTTTGCCTTGCTCTAAAATTTTGCATTATTTCATGCGTTTACAGACACTTTCATAGTTGTAGAGTCGGATGTTGATTTTATAATAATAAGGCTCGTATTTATAAAGCGTTCTCATGATTAAGAGCAATATTAAGTACGGATTTAATTATAATAATAAATCGTTTATTCATTTTGGTAGTACAGTTTTACAACTTAAACAAAATCTGCCAAACTATACAATATTTGTTGGCAGAAGTGGCTCCCCATTACATTACAAACTGTTTTTTCTACATTAAATAAAATGTAATACATACTGTTATTTTTCAAATTTAAGAAACATGTATAGTACATATATTTAAAGTTAGAAGTCGAAAATAATATTATTATTAAATTGTGTTAATAAAACAGGCCAGGCCGTTTTGTACTGAACTGACATTTCTGATACAAACTCAAACTCGCTGTCACTCTTAAGAGCAGATTATAATTACGGGCCTAAGTGCAAATGTTCTACTCATAAAACTGAATAATTTTTCTTACTACTTCTCCAAATATGAAATAATTTGGACATCCCATACAAAAGTCACAGCAGATCGAATCATGTTGGAGCTCTTTTCCAGAAAAAGTTACAAAGTAAAGTTTTTAAGTTCCATTAGTGATTTTACATACATATAATCACGCCTTTATTCCTATTGGGGTAGGCAGAGTGTAAACGGCCTAAACTAAGGTTTTACCGCCACGGCTGACAAAGTTTTGAGGGTTATTTAAGATAGATTTGTAGGTATATTGCTGTAGTGACAGTTTGTCAGCCCATCGCCTAAATTACAATATACTGAAACCCTCGGATCCCTTAGCTGGTTTTTACAGCATGCTCGGGAGGAAATGCAGCTGGCACATTCTATGTTTTTCTCTCTCTCCCAGTCTAGCATGGAAGAACCTAACCTAACCTAAATAAGTCGGAATAGAATAGACACCTTTATCCAGTAACCTTAAACTAACTAATATTAAGTTGCCCTTCCGTCAACTCTTATCAGTTAGACATGTCACACTATCTGGCCGGGCTATTATTTTCCAACTTAGTTCCATTTGAGGACGGGGCTTTTTAAAATACCAGGGTTATCGCCCTTTGCTGATGGACTAATCAGAGTGGAGAATAATATAGTTGGGTTTGTTTGTATTGGCCACTAGAAAAATCTTACATCAAATGCCCACGAAAAGATGGAGAGAAGAGTTAGACCGCACTCTTTTGTCGCGCAGTGACGCGCCCGTGCCGTATAATTACGCCTTTATCCCTAATGGGGTAGGCAGAGCATGAACGACCCAAACAAAGGTCGTTCCGCCACGTCTGACAAAGTTTTGAAGGTTATTTAAGATAGATTTGTAAGTATATTGCTGTATGTCACTACACCTAAATTGCAATACACTGAAACCCTCGAATCCCTTAGTTTTTACAGCATGCCCGGGAGGAAATGCAGCTGGCACATTCTATGTTTTTCTTTCGCTCCCAGTCCAGCATGGAAGTAAAGCACCTACTACCCTATTATACTCTGTATTAAGTAAAGTAGCTGTGATAGAGCTATTCAGAAAATAAAACAAAAGACATGTACTCGTATCTCAAATCTATCTACATAAATGCACCTGTCACAGCTACCATCCTAGATATTTTTGAGTATAATAGGTATATTTCATGCTGCACTTAATATTAACCTTCTGGGTTGCGGAGGTAAGATGGCAGTCGCTTTGTGTTAAAACCAGTACCCTCGTTCAATCACCTAGATTGGATTCGGTAGCCAACCCCGTGAGATACGGGATAAGGCTAGGGAGATGATGATATTCTTATTATAGACTGCATTAATATTAATTCAAATGTGTAATCATCTATCAGAAGCCAATTCAAAGTGTTCGGACTATAATAAACCCACTTTAAAAGAACCGACTGTTAGATAACTTTTTGTTTCTATGATTAGTGTAAAGTTACATTTTTCTTAACAAATATTTAGATACATATAAAATATCGAAAAGATTTAAAGCTCAGGAAAATTCCCACGGGAATAGGATGCACTATTAACTAAACCGTTTAAAATTAAAAAGCTTATTGAGACAAAAAATAAGCAATATGCAAAATTTTACAACAATACTAGAACGGTCGTTCGCAATTTTCTATTATAATGTAATAGCAGGTAAAAGCGGTCTCTTTGAGGTAACCTTTTATGATACAACCTATTTAATATGGTATTTAACTGGCGTGGGTTAAAACATCTGATAGTTGTAAAGTTTATAACCTTTGCAAAAATGATCATTTGCAAAGTGTTAGCAAATCATCTGCAAAAAACATAAGCGCCATTTTGTAACAAAGACTTGTAATATATGAAAAAAGAAACTATGTTTCTATTCATCACTATTAAAACTCCATCTTCATTGCTGGACTGGGAGAGATAGAAAAACATACAATGTTCCAGCTGCCCTTCCTCCCGGGCATGCTGTTGAAGTCAGCAAAAGGGATCCGAGGGTTACAGTGTATTGTAATTTAGGCGATGGGCTGACAACCTGTCACTACAGCAATACACATTACAATCTAAAATTGCCCTCAATTTTTGTCAGACGTGGCGATAGCGCCTTTTACGAGGCGTTTTACGCTCTGCCTACCCCGTAAGGGATAAGGGCGCGATTTTAAGTATGTATGTACTATTAAAACTAGAATTCGATGGCAAAAAATAAGATCTCGCCAGATATACTTATACATACATACATACATATAATCACGCCTTTATCCCTAATAGAGTAGGCAGAGCGAAAACAACCTAAACAAAGGTCGTTTCGACACGTCTGACAAAGTTTTGAGGGTTATTTAAGATAGATTTGTTGTTATATTGCTGTAGTGACAGGTTGTCAGCCCATCGCCTAAATTACATTATACTGAAATCCTCGGATCCCTTAGCTGGTTTTTACAGCATGCCCGGGAGGTATATTTATAACAACTAAATTTGCATAAAAAATATCTATACGTTGTTTCTTTACTCTCTAGAATTCCATTAAAATAACCTGTAACTAAAAGAGAACTTTTAATAGTTTTTAGTCCTGTATGGAAGTTTAAACTACTAGGATTAACATAAAACCAGACCAAAATATCTTTTATCCAAATATTTATAATCTTCCAAACTCAGGATTATCCAAAAAGTCACGTCTAGAGAATATTTGACCGTTTGTCGGATTCCAACACGTCTTTTACCTGATTTTGGTCATTTTGGATAAAAAAGATTTTGGTTGCGACTGGCTAAGACCCTTTATAGAGATAGGTTTGAATTGTAAAGAAGTATTTGCAAATGAAAAAAATCTATTGCAGCCTTTTTTTTAATAGGTTTCTTGTAGTTTTGCATTGTATTGTAGCTGTTCATTTAATTTGATTACAAGAGTACAATACAAGATACTTTATTGCACAAAGAAACACAAATACATACAGCAGAAAAGTGAAGAACAAAACAGTACAATATAGGCGGCCTTATTGCTAAAGCAGAAATTTCTACCAGGCAACCTTTGGGTAGTAGGATAGTACGTAGTAAGAGTAAGTACCTAACTACTTCTTCTTCTATCAATTTATTTTATTTATTCGGTAACAATACGGGTGTAAGGGACAGCGTCCTGCATACTTATAGGGGTTGCGCAGTCAACTCCACTGAACAACATCCACCAGGAACTTTTTTCAGTAAGTGAAAAAAAAATTGTATCTTCATACAAATTGTCTGAACGAGGTGGACATTTTGTATGGAATAGCCGAAGTTATTTTTCACATCCTGAAAGAAATTCCTGGTGAATGTTGTTCGGTAAGGTTGACTGAGCAACCCCTATCAGTTTGCCGGACGCTGTCCCTTACACTCGGTATAAATTGTGTCCCAAATAATCGTGTCGATGACAAGACAACACATTTTTTTAAATTAAGTTTTGCCCAGTTGTCTGCAACCCTGACTGCGTTGTCGGTTGCCTGCATTAACTGCTCTCGGGAGCAAGTGGTGGGGCATGTGGAGCAAGCAATCAAATGGGACATGGTCTGAGGGTCTACCCCGCATTTGCATCGAAGATCGGAATCTTTTGTGAATCCTTACCTGAAGAGATTATCTTTGCTCCGGCCGACTTGAGTACGGAGCCTGTTTAAGAACTTCCAAGTCGGCCTCGCCAGATTATGTACATACATACATACATATAATCACGCCTTTATCCCTAATGGGGTAGGCAGAGTGCAAATGACCCAAACAAAGATCGCTCCGCCATGTCTGACAGTTTTGAGGGTTATTTAAGATAGATTTGATGCTATATTGCAGTGCACAGTGATGTCAGCCCATCGCCTAAATAACAATATACTGGAACCCTCGGATCCCTTAGATGGTGTTTACAGCATGCCCGGGAGGAAAAGCAGCTCGCACATTCTATGTATTTCTATCGCTCCCAGGCCAGCATGGAAGATAGATTATGTACAGGTGGAAGATTTTCCGCCAGTGGCAGAAAGGGGCTACCTACTTAGGTACTTACTTCGTTTAAAGTTTGAGCAAAATAATCTTTTGTGAACTGTTTGTTGCTCTGTAAATTTTCTCCCTAACGATTCATACATACTGAAGTGTGCAAGGATGTTTCACTAGATCGCTACTACTCCTGATTGACGGAAATGACAAGAGTGTGTTCAGCTATAAAATATTACATTAGAATAATTCTACAGCTACAAGGTTTTAAATATGAATAATATTTAGCTTTTTGGATATATATATACATATATTATATATATCCAATTATATAAGAGGCCTATACTCAGCAGTGGGTAGATGTAGGCTGAAATGAAAATATATAGATAAACACAAAAGAAATGTAATTTACAAATATAGTGTGCAAGGGCGAACTTATCTCTATGAAGAGATATCTTCCAGCCAATTCAAAAAAGTGAATAATTTTGAGGGGACAAGAAATTGCAACATAAAATGGATGAAATGGATGTGGGTCACTTATTTATATTTGTAAAATGAAAACAATTTTTATGTAATAGTGATAATAAATTCCGTCATTTCTTCCATGCTGGCCTGGGAGCGAGAGAAAAACATAGAATGTGCCAGCTGCATTTCCTCCCGGGCATGCTGTAAAAACCCAGCTAAGAGATCTGAGGGTTTCAGTATATTGTAATTTAGGCGATGGGCTGACAACCTGTCACTACAGCAATATACCTACAAATCGATCTTAAAATAACCCTCAAAACTTTGTCAGACGTGGCGGAACGACCTTTGTTTAGGTCGTTTACGCTCTGCCTAGCCCATTAGGGATAAAGGCGTGATTATATGTATGTATGTAATTCCGTCATTTACGTCAAGGAGGACTACCCAATATGCTTTGACCCCTAGAGTCACTGAGGCAAAAGGTCAAAATAGGATTTAAAGTCTAAACTTCACCTTGAAGTTGAACTCTGTCCTTGATTCTTCTTCAAGGAGTATTAATATTCCTTGTGGTTTTGTGGCTCCTTTTAACCACAAATTAAAATTACTTTTCCCGTCTGTAAAACTATAAGAATGTATAGTAGGGCGAACGACTTTTACCTCTTCAGTATTTATGTTCGGGATAAGAAGCGGCTTGCATTGTTTTATATATAATAATAAGTACAACTATTCATTGTTATTTGTAGTCATCATCATTTCCCTAGTCGGCTACCTGATCTAGGTGATTGAACGAGGTTACAGGTTTTTACACAGAGCGCCTGCCATCTGACCTCCGCAATCCAGAAGGGAAACCAGACCCAATCCTAGATTAGGTCAGAGTTTTCAAGCCGCCAATGTTTAGCACTGGCCTCTGACATGGATTAACGACTAATATCCACGGTATTAAACTATATTAAAGCGCCCAATAAACGAACATATGAAATTGATTGTTATTGATAGTAATGTAGAAAAAAAGCGTAAGTACCAGGGTGCCAGTTCGATTCCCGGTCAGGTCGTATATAAATGCAACATCAGTACCTGTCGGCTAAAACAAGCCTTGAGAGTAATTGCAAGAAACCAATATGGAAGCTCATCGCATTCAGGCATGTTTATACACCAAGATGGCGTGTACAGACCAGGTGATTAATTAAAAGGCCATACAAATATAATGGATGTGAAAGTGATTCTGTCTGTTTGTTTGTTACTTTTTTCCGCCTTAACCAACTAACCCTAATATAACATACATACATACATATAATCACGCCTTTATCCCTAATGGGGTAGGCAGAGCGTAAACAAAGGTCGTTCCGCCACATCTGACAAAGTTTTGAGGGATATTTAAATTTGTAGGCATATTGCTGTAGTGACAGGTTGTCAGCCCATCGCCTAAATAGCAATATACTGAAGCCCTCGGATCCCTTAGCTGGTTTGTACAGCATGCCCGGGAGGAAAAGCAGCTGGCACATTCTATGTTTTTCTCTCGCTCCCAGGCCAGCATGGAAGTAACTTTAATATAAAAGGATTAAAATTTTGTCAGGAATAAAGACTGAAATGGACATGGGTTTGGAAAGACAGGGAGCTACATGTCATTTTTATTTACCTCGAGAAATCTATCTACTTCCATGCTGGACTGAGAGTGAAAGAAAAACATAAAATGTGCCAGCTGCATTTCCTCCCGAGCATGCTGTAAAAACCAGCTAAGGGATCAGAGGGTTTCAGTATATTGTTATTTAGGCGATGGGCTGACAACCTGCCACTACAGCAACATAAGTAAAAATCCATCTTAAATAGCCCTCAAAACTTTGACAGACGTGGCGAAACGACCTTTGTTTAGGTCGTTTACGCTCTGCCTATCCCATTAGGGATAAGCGTGATTATATGTATGTATGTATGTATGTAGAAATCTATCTATCTTTGGATCAAGGTGCCCATAGCTCTAAACGAAAACTTGGACGGTGCTGTCCTTTGATAGCTTTAAGATTTATGGTAGCATATTGGGCTCGATTCTAGATTTTCGGGCTAAAACTAAAATTTGAATCTATTTGTCACTTTCAGACTAAAAACATTAGATCAGGTCATCCATTCTCTCCGGTTTTTGATTTATAGTCGGTGGTTTTATGCATTTTCTGTAATTTTTATCCGCCGTCATATGATATGGTGGAGCCGTTGGTCCCGGTTAATATCGTTTAATACCGAAGATATTAGTCGTTAAGCCATATCAGAGGCCAGTGCTAAGCGTTGGCGGCTTGAAAACTCTGTCCTAATCTAGGATTGGGTCTGGTTTCCCTTCTGGGTTGCGGAGGTCAGATGGCATCGCTCTGTGTAAAAACCAGTACCCTCGTTCAATCCCCTAGATTAGGTAGCCGAACCCGTGAAATTCGGCATAATGCTAGGGAGATGATATGATATGGTGGATAAAATTTACAGAAATTCTAGGGAAACGTGCAAAAGCGCGTCTAAATCTAGCGGGCAAAGTGTAAAACCATACAGCATAAAATCTTTTTTCTTTCTCTCCCAGTCCAGCATGGAAGAAGCACTTAAAATTGGCTGTCAAAAATTCTCTTTAATAAGGTACATTGGTCTGCACGCACCCTCAGCAAGTACGTGAGTTATGGGCACAGGAAGGCCAGTTTTTGCTCTAATAGATGGCTATTCCACCTCCTTGTTCAGCTAAGTACACGGAAGATAGGTGGAGCCACTCTCTATGCTATTACTCACACGGTTTCTTCGTGATCTCATTTTCATACTTGATGCAGGAAACGGAAATAGATGGCGCTCTTTATAGTTATACTGCTTTTTGGCAGGCAGTTTTTCCCACGCTTCACTGTCTTTTCCCGTGGGAGTGATCTATATTTTCTTTAAATAAAAAATAGTAAACATACATATAATCACGCCCTTATCCTTAATGGGGTTAGGCAGAGCGTAAACGACCTAAACAAAGGTCGCTCCGCCACGTCTGACAAAGTTTTGAGGGTTATTTAAGATAGATTTGTGGGTATATTGCTGTAGTGACAGGTTGTCAGCCCATTGCCTAAAGTATACTATACTAAAACCATCGGATCCCTTAGCTGGTTTTTACAGTATGCCCGGGAGGAAATGCAGCTGGCACATTCTATGCTCTCTCGCTCCCAGGCCAGCATGGAATTAAGAAATTAGTAAACATCCCCGTCCTTATTATCGTCTATGGTCCAGCGTAATATAATAATAATAATAATAACCCCCCCAGGGAATAAACCTTGCCGCGGTGGGGGGGCTTAAAGGGAGGTGGAAATATTATTAAAATAAGTCTGAACATCTAGACTAAACCCAAATGGTGAAACAAACTACATTCACTCAATGTCATCTGAGTATCCCTCCCTGAACCAATTATTCCCAACCCAAAAAACCCTCATGGAGTACAACAAAGGAAAATATAGTCTTCGGCCGCTACCCGGGGGTCGCCGGGGCGCACCTGGAGCCGGTGCTGGGTGCTTCAGCTTGCGGGACACCGGTGACGAGGAGTTGAGCAGGCGGGCTCCCGTCACACAAAATATTACAGCCGGACACCGGGAGCTGAACAGGCGGGCTCCCGACGTTGAGGTTACAGCTGAACCCTTGGGCGATGGTACCACATGTCAATCCTCATCCAACTCTTTAACTCGCCCTTCATCTCCCAATTCATCAAAAGATAGTATATTTTATACACCTGATTCATCACCACATCCGTTTAGCAACCGATCCACCTCTATATCTTCAACAATGACCCCTTTGTCAGTGGATGTTGAGCAGGAGGCACAAGCCCCAAATACTGCTCCCACTACTGGCACCACCAAGCGTGTGCGAAAACACTGGACCGAAGAAATGAATAGGTTTATTTGGCACACGTACCTTTTAGTTACAAATTTAGATAGGAATACTAAACGTTATCTGGACCCATTATATGAAAAATTTATAGAAAGATTCCCGGACATGAATGTAAGTAAGCAAAGGATAGGAGACCAAAAGAGAACAATAGTTAGAAACAAACTACTATCAGATCAAATTCTTGAAGAGATAAAAATAGAAGTGCAGGAGATTTAAGAGACTCAAACTATTGATTTAATACAAACAAGCAATACAATTAACAGTCAAAATCATTCCCTAATGTCAGTTCGCTCCACAAACATCCATTCTACACAGAATTATGACGATAGAATAATAACACCTTCTAGCAACGTCTTAATTAATATGAAACCCACAACTACGAAAGCTGGTAAACAACGTCAAAGACTACAGTGGACTTATGAAATAAATAAGGAATTACTGAAATGCTATTACACCGTTACTTGCAACGAGACTGACTTTACCGCATATCGACCTCTTTTACGCCAAAAATTTATGGAAGTATTTCCAGACTTAGATTTTATTAGCGAACAACGTCTATCCGATCAAGTAAGGGCTCTAAAAAGAAGCAAAAATATACAACCAGCTGAAATTGAAGTTTTACAAAAGGAAGCAGAAGAAAATAACAGGCGACAGGTAACACAAGCGTTTGTACGTGAGCAAGAAATAAATTCTAACGTAACCCTTAACGAGCCTAATACACCACCACTTAGTTACGCAAGTGTACTGAATAACAATACTCAACATTGTTCTGAAACGCAGTGTAGTGTACCCGAATCAGGTCTTAATATCACGCAACATCCGACCACATCCTTTCAAAATGAACCAAATATCAATAGCACTTTACAGGTCACAAATCTAACAATAATCGATCAACGCGAAGAAACTCTAGTTAACGATTTATTAGAACAAATGTCATCTCTTATCACATTATATTCCGCAACAGATCCAACTACTCGCCCAGTACTACCCCGTTTAAAAGGGAACCGTAAACTTTATGAATTCGTACATATATTTAACAACCACATTTTAGGAAAGTTTATTAAACCAGACTTAGATTTGATACATATTCACACGCTTATATATTGCTGTGCACTGCTTATCAGTAAAAAGTTAGGCTACAAAATAAACACCGAAAACTGTATCCTGCATAAACAGAAAACTGAATCTAAACCAAAATGGCAGTCAAGACTAGAGAGCGACATAGAAAGTCTTAGGGCAGATATAGGTCGACTCACAAGATACATAAAAGGTGATAGGTCGGAAAAACTAGTGAAAAAAGTAGATGTAATTTTTAAAAATGTTAAGCTCCACTGTGTACACGAAAGAGAGAATGTCAACCCAGAAGAATATCTAGATACTCTTAAACAAAAATTATCCCTGAAAGCACACAGATTAAAGCGCTACAAAAAATCCCTGATAAGAAAGACAAATAATAAGCATTTTGACGGAAATGAGAAGACATTTTATAGGTCATTAAATAACAATAGGAAGGCAGGAGATAATCCCAATGAAAATGAAGTACCAACAAAAGCTGAACTCGAAAACTACTGGACTGAGATATGGGGAAGAACAACTGAACACAATAATGAAGCAGAATGGATAGCAGAAGAGACAAACCAATATAATACTATAGAAGGAATGGGATTTTCAAATATAACAGCTGACGAAATAGAAAGTGTGACAAAGAAGATGCAAAATTGGAAGGCAGCAGGAATAGATAGAGTTCATAACTTTTGGCTAAAGAAACTAACATCACTACATGAAAGTTTAGCAAATATTGTAACTAGTCTAATCAAAGGCACCACAACACTCCCTACATTTGTAACCAAAGGGATAACCTATATGTTACCAAAAAGTGAAAGTACAAAAGATCCTTCACAATACAGGCCTATAACATGCTTGCCCACAATTTACAAATTAATCACATCTTGCATTACCAATAGAATTGTTAACCACTTAGAAACTAATAATCTGATAGCAGAAGAACAGAAAGGATGTAGGCGAAACCACAGAGGATGCAAAGAACAGTTGGTCATTGACAGTACAATCCTTAAACACGCTAACACTTACCACAGAAATCTTGACGTCACATATATAGATTACAAAAAGGCCTTTGATAGTGTCCCTCACTCCTAACACTGCCTCAGCGGGCTCCCTTGTATCACCTTGGTCTACCGGGTGGCATAAGTGAGCCCGATGTGCCGGTCCCAAGCCCGGACAAAAGTGGAGGGCTCCAGGGGCGCATCATATTAGACTAGATCTATTGTGATGCGACCCGTATCACCTCTTGCGGCAGCCCCGCACCCCTTAGTCCCCATGGACAGCGCGAAGTTTAAAATTAATTTACCCCAGGAGGGTACCGCCTCAAGCGGAGAATCCCTCGCTGTGATGGCACCATCGAGTCAAACGCTGGATGATGCCACCACGGCTATCGTCCCATCGTATTCTGGGGGGGACGACTCTACGCGCACTTTAGAGTACAGCCTGGAATTGCGGCAGACCTCGAGTCGAGCAGGCGATTCCAGGGAGTTGGAGGAGGAATTGCGGCAGACCTTGAGTCGAGCAGGCTTCCAAATCCAACTCAGTAGATCTAAGAAGAGAAAGTTGCGGTATCGGGATACCCGAGACCAAACTATTAAAGAGAAGGGGGTCGAAGTACCTAGACGGGATCGACCCCCCAAGATTAAAAGGCAGGGCACTGATCCAGACGAACCGTCGCAGCAGCGCCCACCTAAAAAGCAGAAGGGGAAGACACAGGGTAAGTCACCTCACGACGGGCCAGCTCGCATAGGGTTACCACGACCCTCGACCAAAGGTCAGAGCGACCTGGCCGTCATGATCTGTAGAGAGGATGGCGTACCCATAGACGAAGAAGCAGCAGCTGAGATCCGTCACAAGATCAAAGTGATCATGGACGACGCGATTGAGGCTGAAATAGACGAGGACTGCCTAAGTTTCGCAGCGTCGGGGTTGGTGGCCGAAGGATTCTTCATGGTCACGCCCATCACGCAGCAGTCGAGGGACTGGTTCCTTCTAAGAGACTTAGGTATGTTCAAGGACAAAAAGCTCGTGGTGCGCAAGTGGAACAAACTCAGGGCATCAATCTTCCTTCCTGGCAAGAAGGAAGATCAGCCTAGAGATGTCCTGAAGACCCTGCGCATCCAGAACAAGAAAAAGACGGCACTGAGGATTCCTGAGTGGATTCTCATCTCCAGGGAGGATCTCCCTCAGGGAGAACGTCTGGTGATGGGAGTGCCTGAGGAAGCTTTTGAGGGGGTGGACTATGTGTGGCTAAATTTCCAGCTCACACAAGTTCAAGCCCGGGCCCACAGACCTAGACCCGACACAGACAAAGGACCAGAGAAGACACAGGGTGGGAGCGCGGGAGCGTTGTGCACCTGTCGGGTCGCTTCAGGACCTCGAGCCTGCACCCACTCCACAGAGCACAAACACACTGCAGGCACAGTCAGAGCATGATCCGGTAACGGACGACGACGACGTGATGGAGATCCCACTAGAGGGAGATCCTGCGTTGTCGAGTCTTATGGCCATCATCGCTTCTGACGATGACACCGACACAACATGACACACCCACAACCCCTAAACACACACACACAAAACACAAATAACACAAACACACCCCTTCACACACCAAAACTACACACAAATACCTTAAAGATACTCCAGTTAAATTTACATCATTGCAAAGAGGCCATGGTCGAACTTTGTCAATATGTAAATGCGAAGGGAATAGACGTTGCCCTGCTGCAAGAACCATACTCCTATAATGGGAAAGTGGTTGGCATTAACAGTCTGGGAGGACAAATCATCTACCTCGGTGGTGAGTCAAATCCCAGAACATGTATATATGCTAGCAACAGGACAACACAACTAGGACTAATACAAAGCATATGTTACAGAGACCTTGTAGCCGTTGAGATGAATATCAAAATGGCAAACGAGACTGAGAAAAGGGTAGCGTTGATATCTGCTTACATCCCTAGCGAAACGGATTTCAAACCACCCACGAAAGAACTAGAAGAAGCGGTCCAGCTATACAGAGGTAAGAATATTCCATTTATTGTCGGCTGTGATGCCAACTCGCACCATGAGGCCTGGGGCAGCACAGGCATAAATGAGAAGGGCGACCTTATGCTGGACTTCATAGTAAGTAATGACTTAGACATAGTTAACATTGGCGATACCGCAACCTTTGTGACTAAGACAAGACGAGAAGTACTAGACATTACACTAGCTACCTCATACTTTAGCAACTACATTATGAGTTGGAGGGTGGACACTGAGGAAAGTTTCTCTGACCACAGAAGGATCACCTTTCAACTCGAATGTAGGATAGAAAAGACAATGATTAGAAACGCTAGGAAGACTAACTGGGACACCTTCGTTGAAATTCTCAAAGTAGGGACCCCTAAAGACAAAAAGACCTCTAACGTCATAGACAAGTTAGAGGTAGATTCATTAAGACTAAATAAGACCCTAAACAAGGCGTTCCATGAATCATGCCCTCTCCAAGAATTGAGAACAGGAAAGGGGCAAAAATGGTGGAACAAAGACTTAAAAAAGAAGAGAAAACTAGCTCGCCGTAAATTAAGAACAGCCCTAAAAAGGGATGACCCGGCGAGCTGGGATGAGTACAGGAAAGCTAGAAATAACATGCGAAACACCAGTCGCAGAGAAAGCAAAAAAGGATGGCGTCTTTTCTGTGAAGAAATTCACAACACACCACAAGCCGCCAAACTCATAAGAACCCTAGCGAAAGACACCACTTGCAGACTAGGAAGCCTAAGGATAGATGGGAATCTCATTACCGAACCAAAATTAATTTTGGACATAATGATGAAAACCCATTTTCCAGAGTGTATAGAACATCAAGAAGAGCAACTCAACATCAACCCCAATACCAAGTGGGAAGAAGTTGATGAAGTGATAAATAAAGAAGCTGTAACATGGAGCATACTATCGTTCGCACCATATAAAGCGCCGGGACCAGATGGCATTTTTCCTAAAATGTTACAGATAGCACTAGTCCACATTATAGACGATTTGATTCACCTATACAAAGAAAGTCTAAATACAGGCTATATCCCCAAAACATGGAGGAAGGTCAAAGCCACCTTTATTCCTAAACCGGGGAAAAAGAATTATCAAGAAGCCAAATCTTTCAGATGCATCAGCTTATCGTCATACATCATGAAAGCACTAGAAAAGATTATAGACAGATTCATCAGATCGAAGATAAGCAGGAGTGGCAACCTGCTGCATGCAAATCAGCATGCATATATGCAAGGAAAATCCACGGATACTGCTCTTCATAACCTGATAGTTAAAGCTGAAAGATCTATACATAATAAAGAATACGCTATGGGATGTTTCTTTGACATTGAGGGTGCCTTTGACAAGGCGACCTCATATGCCATAGCAAACTCCCTAGAGAGAGAAGGAATAGCACAAAATCTAGCCAGATGGGTGATGAACGCTCTGAAACATCGTGCCATTACGGCAGAGCTAGGAGGTACATCGCACACTGTTCGAGCCAAAAGAGGTTTCCCACAGGGAGGCTGTCTCTCACCACTTATGTGGTGTCTTCTCCTGGATGACCTAATAAAGACTATAAACAGAACCATGGTATATATGCAAGCATACTCCGATGACGGAGTTATACTAGCTACTGGAAGAGAATTGAACATGATTAGTAATATCATGAACAGGACACTGAAACTGGTCCTTCAATGGTGCAGGGATAGAGGTTTAAACCTCAACCCGAATAAAACCAAACTAATCATCTTCACAAGGAAAAGAAATAAACATTTAGAACTACCAGTCCGAATCGATGGAATTGAACTGGAAGTAGTAGAGGAGATAAGATACCTAGGTGTGGACATAGACAGTAAACTGCTCTTTAACACACACATAGAAAACTCAAGCAAAAAAGCAAAGATGGCCTTAGTGCAATGCAGAAGAGCCGTCGGTAAGACATGGGGAATAAAGCCACATATAGTCCTATGGATCTATAAAGCTATAATTCTCCCCAGAATAAGTTACGGAGCAATAGTATGGTGGCATAGAACCTCTATCATCAAAAATAAAACAGCGCTGGACCAGGTCCAACGCTTAGCTGCACTGATGATCACTGGGGCAATGAGAACAACTCCCACAGCAGCCTTAAATATGATCCTGGGTCTCTATCCTATTGACCTACAGGTGAAGAAGGTAGCCTTAGAACAATGGTTTAGAATGAAGTCCTTTAAGTCTTGGAAGGGTAACCATCTGGACAAAGGGCATGTTAGGATAGACTCAGTGATAGGACAAAATATCTCGATGATTCTTGCAAACAACGATTTGATAGAGAAACAAGAGATTTTTGATAAAAAGTACAGAATACACATAGGCTCAAGAGATGAGTGGAAAATTCACACAGACAACCCGACAACGATCTGTTACACTGACGGATCAAGGAAAGAAAGCACCAAATTATCGGGGGCGGGCATTTACATAGAAAGCTCGCCACGTCTGTATAGAACAATACCTTTAGGAAAATTCGCCAGCGTTTTCCAGGCTGAGGTGCAGGCCATCCTGGAGTGCGCCGGCGAGCTAGAAAATACAGAATTAACACCAGAAGTCATAATCTATAGCGACAGTCAGGCAGCATTAAAAGCGCTCAACAAAACCTGTACAACCTCTGCATTAGTTAAGGAATGCAAACTGACTCTAAACAGATTATGTACCAATACTAGTATCACAATTGCCTGGGTGCCAGGGCACCAAGACAATGAAGGAAACGAAATAGCAGATAAATTGGCCAGGACCGGGGCAGATGAAACCTTTATGGGCCCTGAACCATGTCTACCAATTCCAGGCCAAATAACAAAAGGCGTTATTAACATAAAAATTAAAAACGATAGTAACAGTAGATGGAATAACTTACAGTCCTGTCGACAATCTAAGCTTTTCATAAAATGCTTAGATTTTAGAAAAACGCGTAGATTACTACAACTTAGTAAAAAACATATCAGACTCTTGGTAGGGTTACTGACAGGACATTGCGGACTGAACAAACACCTACACACTATGAGATTAATAGATAACCCAAATTGCCCTGAGTGCGGACAGGAGGAAAGTAGTCTCCACTTCTTAGCCGAATGTCCTAGCTACTCACTGCCAAGATGGGAATACTTAGGAACTGACAAACTAGAGACAAAGGACTTAGAAAACATTTCCTTATTAGACATTCTGCACTTCTGCAGGGCCACCGGTAGATTCAGGGAGGTGACGCTGACGGAGCACCAGTGAACCCAGTGCTCCACCACTGGGAATTGGGTGAAATAGTTCCAACATCAGGAGCTGATCACCCGTCTGCGTGCATCGCAGCCGTCCCACCAAGAAGTAGAAGTAGTAGAAGTAGAAGTCCCTCACTCCTGGTTGCTTAAAGTTCTTCGCATATATAAAATCAGCCCCTCAATAGTTACTTTTCTGGAAGACGCCATGACTAACTGGAACACCACATTGACGCTTTCAACTAAAACATCGAAAATTAGTACTACGGAAATCCAAATTAGGAATGGCATCTTTCAGGGAGATTCTTTGAGTCCACTGTGGTTTTGTATGGCGCTCAACCCACTTTCTCGTATGTTGACACAGACTAATCTGGGATATAAAATGACAAACGACACGACCATTGCTCACCTGATGTACATGGATGATATCAAACTATTTGCCAAATCTGATAAGGAGATGAAAAAGCTTATTCATATAACAGCAGCCTTTAGTAATGATATAAATATGTGTTTCGGATTAGATAAATGCAAAACTATACATATTAGAAAGGGTAAAATAATAGACGGGGATTACAACATAAATGAACAAGTTAATATTTCAGCGATGGGCAAAGAAGACTTGTATAAATATTTAGGCATTCTTCAAGGAAAATCAATAAACCATACCCAGATAAAGAAAGATTTAATTCTAGAGTACATCAGAAGAGTAAATATGTTGTGTAAGAAACAGTTGTATTCGAGGAATCTGTTTAAAGCTATCAACACATACGCCATCCCAGTTCTAACTTATTCGTTTGGAATTATCAAATGGACACAAACAGATATTACCAACCTGGAAATTAAAACCAGAACCACATTGACAAAACACAATTTTCTTCACCCTAAATCAGCCATAGAAAGATTAACAATTAAAAGACAGCAGGGAGGTAGAGGATTGATAGACCTTAAAATATTATGGCAAAGTCAAATTAAGAACATCAGAGACTTTTCCTTCCAAAAGGCAGAATTTAGTAAGATACATGCTGCAACAATTACAATAGATAAAAATTACACTCCGTTGGATCTGAACCAGAAAAATAGAATATTTAAAACAAATCAAGAACATATAAAAGAGAAAATAGAAACCTGGAAAAGAAAAGAACTACATGGCAGACATGCACAAGACTTCCAACAACCCCATATTGATGATGAAGCAACCAACAAATGGCTAAAAGTAGGTTACCTTTTCCCGGAAACAGAAGGTTTTATGGTAGCTATCCAGGACCAAGTAATAAAGACTAGAAATTATAGAAAATACATACTAAAGGAAACAATTGATACAGATTTATGTCGTAAATGCCATAGAAACCCAGAAACAATTCAACATATAATCAGCGCTTGTCCCACTCTAGCTCAAAACGATTACACTCACCGCCATAATCAAGTCGCTGCATACATTCACCAAAAGCTAGCCATACAAAACAATTTCATACATGTAAAATATAGTAAACCCTACTATGAATATCAACCTAACCCGGTGCTGGAGAGTACCATGGCTAAACTATACTATGACAGAGCCATACTTACAGATAAAACAATTCCATTTAATAGACCAGACATAACACTTGTTAACAAACTAACTAAAACTGCATATCTAATTGATGTTACTATTCCGAATACACACAATTTACAGAAGTCGATAACAGACAAAATCAATAAGTACACAGAATTAAAAGAAGAAATACTAAGAATCTGGAACCTAGAAAAAGTGTTTATTGTGCCCTTGGTGCTCTCTAGCACGGGAGTTATACCAAAACATCTCCACAGTAGCTTGAGTCTTTTAAATCTCCCAAGTAAATCGTACATCACCATCCAAAAGGCAGTTATTCTTAATACCTGCCGTATCGTTCGCAAATTTTTATCATCGGACAACAACAGCTCAAACCCTACTGAATTGATGAACAGATAGTTTAAACTAAGCCAGTGGCCCTTGGCTGAAAGGCCCGCGTCACTGACTTTTCTTCCCTGTAAAAAGGAGAATAAATAACAGTTTCAAAAAAAAAAAAATAATAATATTCAAAACCGTAGACAAGATACTTTCATGCTCGACTGGGAGCGAGAGAAAAACATAGAATGTTCCAGCTGCATTTCCTCCCGGGCATGTTGCAAAAACCAGCTGAGGGATCCGAGCGTTTTAGTATATTTCAATTTAGGCGATGGGCTGTCGACCTGTTACTACCTAGGAAATGCTATTGTCTTATTCTGGCTGCGCTCGCTCCATCGTCGACTCTGTCTCGATCATCCCTGGTCTAAACTAGAGTCAAGAGCCAACACATTGCTCCAAAAACCAACCACACACATCGATTTTCACACAAAACAATGTCAATAATAAGTGACATTACATGACACAGGACGCGGCCATTTTGAAATTAGCACAAAAACAAAAATGGGTGACTGGTGCAGTCGCGAGCACAATAGTGTCACCAATTAATCTGAATTTGAATGATGCCAGTGAGAGCGAGTTTTGTTGTTGCGCAATCTGAGTAATTGAATGATGCGATACAATCAGTTCTGATTGTTTTTTGTTGGTTGACAGTGTTTTTTTTTTATCTCGTTGGTGATTTAAAAACTCTACAGCTAACCGGAACTTTTATTAAAACTTTGAATTTTATTGCAAGTGCCTTACACTTAAAGGCTCTAATTCTAGATTTGTAGGTTTTATGTGCATTTCATTGTACCAATATTTTTCTTAAATTAAATGATGCTGATTTCATTATTTCGTGCGTCGGAGGGCACGTTAAGCCGTCGGTCCCGGTCGCTGTCTTTGATAGTGGTCGTTACTCAAACCATGTCAGAGGCTTGATACTTTGGTTTTAGGCGGTTATAAAACTCTGACACCAGAGTTCATCGGGTCGATAGACTCGATACCGACTCGACAGAAGAACATTAAATTAGGATAACTTCAGTAAAATCTAATCTACCTAGGGACATGGATAGTCTGACAAAGTTTAGAGGGTTACTTGAGATAGATTTGTAAGTATATTGCTGTAGTGACAGGTTGTCAGCCTATCGCCTAAATTACAATATACGAGTACATAAACCCTCGGATCTTTTTTAGACGTTTTTACAGCATGCCCGGGAGGAAATACAGCTAACGTATTCTATGTTTTTCTCTCGCTCCCAGTCCAGCATGGAAAAAAAAATCTGAAACACAGTGCCTTCAATTTCTTTTGCAAAAACTCCTTTATAAGGTAGGTATTTCGCAAGTGACTGTACTATAGAGAATGGAGAAAGGTCGCAAATTAGGGCGACAAGAAAGCAGTTTAACACGCACCATAGTTCCTTGAACCCGAGCGTTAGACTTCAAACCGACTATGGTGCAAAGACGCCGCGATAAAACCACGTTGTTAATACGTGGGACACTCAGAAAGTTTTGCGACACTAAAAAAAATTGTTCTACAGGTACATATATTTTTATTAAATCTTTTCAAAGTACTCTCCACCAGCCTCTATACAAAGATTCATGCGTCTGAACCAGTTTTCAAAACACTTTTTCCAGTCCGCCGTAGACACCTCGTTTACAGCCTGCTCGAACGCAGCCAGCGCATCTTCCGGCGACGAAAATTGTATCCCCTTGAGCTGATTTTTTATTTTTGGAAATAAAAAGAAGTCACACGGTGCTAGATCAGGGCTGTAAGGAGGGTGACCCAGGAGTTTGACTGGTGTGCTGTCCAGGAAGTCCCTCGTTTTGAGCGCGGTGTGTGCAGGCGCATTGTCGTGGTGGAGCAGTAGTCCGCGGAGCCCTGTGTTTGGTCGCTTGTTGCTCACAACAGAAAAAACTTCTGGTAAACATTTGGTAGTATACCATTCGGCGTTAATGCTTCTTTGATCTTGTAAGGAAATTGAGGCCAAGTGGCCAGTCAAACTAAAAAAGCTGGCGATCCAAATCTTCCCCCCGCTTCGAGATCGCTTCACTTTGGTAGGCGTTGGTTCATTTTGAAACACCCAAACTGTCGACTAGCGCTTTGTTTCTGGATCGTATTGATAAATCCAGGACTCATCACCTGTTACGATGTCGTTAACACGCCGAGACGAGCCTGCTTCAAATTTGTTCAGCATATCACGGCACCATTCCACCCGGGCCTGCTTCTGAGCGTCGGTGAGGTAGTGCGGCACCCAGCGCGATACTATCCTCCTCACGCGAAGATGCCCTTGTAGAATCTCGTGAACGCTTCCCGATCCAATCTTTAATATGTGCTGAATCTCCTGATATGTAATTCGCCTATTATCTTGGATTAAATTTTTCACTGCTAGCACGTTTTCTTCCGTAATAGCCGTCAAAGGGCGACCGCTTCTTTCTTCATCCCCCAAGGTTGGTGGACCGCGCCTAAATTCGTTATACCAACGATACACGGTTGCCTTGGAGGGGCTTTCATCCATTAATGCCATTTGAAGTCTATTGAACGATTTATCCGGTTTCAGGCGACACTTGAAATCGTAAAAAATCATAGCTCTAAAATGTTCCCGGCGCAGTTCCATTTTTCAGTAAGACACGATACTTTGAATTGGCTCGCAAAAAATGTGGAGGGAAATTTTAAAAATGGAACACACATATTTGTACTTACAAGTAATCATATTTTCAAAAAAGATTCTAACCGGCCAGTCTGCCATGTATAAAAACTATTTGTCGCAATACTTTCTGAGTGGCCTGGTACATACATTACACCAGCCACGACTGCCTTCGTGGTCCAGCGGTCTGAGCCATGGGCTCACGATCCGTAGGTCCCTTGTTCAATTCCCTGCTTGAACAATGACATTTTGATGTTGTTTCTAGTTTGGATAGGATATTGCAGACTGATCACCTGATTGTCCGAAAAGTAAGATGATCCATGCGGGCATGTAAATAGTCAGTCCTGCGTCTGAGTTCTCTCTGGTCGTGTAAGTCAATCTGTCCCATCAGAATAAGAGATTGAAGGAATAGACAGTGCACCGATGTGTAGCGCAAACACTTAGGCACTAAAAAACAGTCCTACACATTTGGCCCATCTCTGGGAGATTAGTCGCCATTACCGAAAATTGGTGGAGGACTGTTACATCAGCCACGATTATCTACTGCTGGACTGGAATTCTCCTGATCGGGGACTTAGCATGTGGATTGGTAAGCGAGACTAAACGCGACGAGCTGACGTCCTGCCAATCTGGTGTGCTCAGGTGCCCTAAGTGCGCACGTTAGTTCACTGCGAAAATTGACTACGTCATCCATTCTCGGGCGTGTTCGCCATGGCCGAAATCGGTCGGAAGGATTATCATCATGGTAAGCGAGATTTTGCATTTATAGAAAACTCAGAAGCTCGTTCCCTAAATTTACCTCTTAGTTGGCTTTGAACACGGTGGAAAATATTCTTTATTGTATAAATGTAACTTACAATAAACTTAACCTAACCTAGAATATTACAATAAACCTAACCTAAAATATTGGGTTATGCTTATGATATTCTGAACCAGCAACTTTAAGGTTCATAAAAAGTTAAGTTAAGGATGACGAAAGTATAGCTACCCTATTCACCTTGATATTAAGAAATCAACCATATTTTCAGTTATGTCAGATACATTAAATAGTACATACATACATACATAAAATCACACCTTTATCCCTAATGGGGTAGGCAGAGCGCAAACGACCAAAAAAAGTTCGTCCGCCACGTCTGACAAAGTTTTGAGTGTTATTTAAGATATATTTGTATGTATATTGCTGTAATGGCAGGTTGTCAGCCCATCGCCTAAATTGCAATGTACAATTTGCGAAATGCAGCTGGCACATGCTATGTCTTTCTCGCTCCCAGTCCAGCACGGAAGCGAAATAGTAATGTGTGTGTTACATTACTATTACGGTTGTAAAACCGCGGCGGTGCTCTTCCATCGTGTGTTTGCCGGTATATTATCAAGTGTTCCGGTGTAACTTCTCGACTAACAGACATTTGTTCATTATATTGATTGTTGACATGCTTGGAGTTTTATTTATTTGGTTCTTGAGACATTGGGACTCGCTTTTTGTGAACAATGTATTTCTGATGTTTTGCGGATGATGAGATGGCTGACAGAAACTGGATGAAAAGAGCCGAGTGCATCAGGCTCAGTGGCCATTGGCAAAATAACTGAATGAAATGTCTTTTGACCCGGTATCAGTCCTGGAAGCGAGAGAAAACATAGAATGTGCTAGCTGCATTTCCTCCCGGGCATGCTGTAAAACCAGCTAACGAATCCGAGGGTTTCAGTAAATTGTAATTTAGGCGATTGGCTGACAACCTGTCACTACAGCAACATACTCAAAAATAATAAGCTACATATAAATATCCTTACATACATAAGTATAAATACTAACTAAATAATTATATAAATAGTATTAGTACATACAATACGTGGAATATAAATAAATATATATTATACACACTTACATATAGTAAAAATAATTCGACATATGAATACATTTATGAGGATAAGAAATGCTCCTTCACTCTTCTCTTAAAAACATCCAAAGAAGGGCTTGCACGGATTTCATGTGGCAAGGAGTTCCACAAACGCACAGAATGCACCGAAAACGAGTTGCCATAACAGGTTGAGGAGTGGGAAGGGATTTTCAGGAGGAGGGATCTAATGGTCCGACATGGTTGCCCACGAGGGACCATATACTGGAAGCGCTCACGGAGGTAAAGCGGAGTGATTGGGTTGTTCAGTGTTGGTACAAAGTCGACAGAACATGCACATCGCGACGTCGACGAATGGGTAGCCATTTTAATTCAGATCTGTACTGCGAAATGTGATCGTACTTGCGTAGCCCATAGATGTATCGTATGCACATTATTATCTGACAAAAAACTGACATTGGGTTTGCGAAAATGTGGTCTCCATTCATGAACAGACATTCCATTAGCCAAATCGTCAGTTTTGTGATATGATATACATGCTCGGCCCATCATATGCCACTTCAGCTTTTTAATTCCGAGAGCTAGGTACATCGGCAGCTCTAGTTATCTAGAATTTTTCTTCTTTATAGATCGTGATTGATCAGAGGCATGCCGAACATTACATACATACATATAATCACACACCTTTATCCCTAATGGCGTAGGCAGAGCGTAAACGACATAAACAAAGGTCGTTCCGCCACGTCTGACAAAGTTTTGAGGGTTATTTAAGGTAGATTTGTAGGTATATTGCTGTAATGACAGGTTGTCAGCCCATCGCCTAAATTACAATATACTGAAACCCTCGGATCCCTTAACTGGTTTTTACAGCATGCTAGGGAGGAAAAGCAGCTGGCACATTCTATGTTTTTCTCTAGCTCCCAGGCCAGCATGGAAGTACACCGAACATTATACAAATAAAAGTAGGATGGTTAATTATTCAGACTTATTTTCTTTTGTTTTCCTTCTGAATGGCACCTGTCGCAACTACCATCCTAAATACAGAGTATAGTTCTCTCCATAGAGAGCCCGATGGTGTAGTGGATAGGGCCGCTGCCTCCTGAACAGGAGGTCGTGGTTCGAATCCCACCACGTACCAATGTGTTTTTCGGTTTTCGAATTTCATATGTGCGTTTGTTTGGCGCTTTTTCCGTGCTTCGGAAGGCACGTTAAGCCGTTGGTCCCGGTTAATGTCGTTTAATACCGTAGATATTAGTCGTTAAGCCATGTCAGAGGCCAGTGCTAAGCATTGGCGGCTTGAAAACTCTGACCTAATCTAGGGTTGCGGAGGTCAGATGGCATCGCTCTGTGTAAATACCAGTACCCTCGTTCAATCCCCTAGATTAGGTAGCCGCGCCCCTATAATACGGGATAAGGCTAGGGAGATGATAATGAGCTGTTGTTGATGGACCAGAGACAACAATGTGTCAAATATCTGTTATCAAAGCTAATGCACTTCTGGTTTACGCAATGGGTTTATTTTTATTTTTGTCGTTCAATCCACAATCTGGTGGGAAGCGGAAGGCCGATGACCCATCATGAAAACAATTCAACGACCCATATGTTACATGAATTCGGCACATTCTTGTGACTCTTGCCAATTTTTGTTTTAGAACAATTCACTAGTTATTTACATTTGTTTCAAGTCTATTTGGGTTTGTGCGAAATGCAAGGCAAAACGAATAGCTATGAAACAATGACGTACTTTTATGGGGAAAGCAGAGAAATAGAAAATATTGATTTACAAACATTAAACATTTTTAAGGTTACAAACGTGTTCTCCCACGTTCTGGCCACGCTCAGCATTAATACTACGGAGTTGTAAAACACCGCCTCAGCGCTGATCTTCCGCGTAACAGAGGATATAAAAAAATACATACATACATATTATTACGTCTTTATCCCTAATGGGGTAGGTAGAGCGTAAATAACCTAAATAAAGATTGCTCCGCTACGTCTGACATAGTTTTAAGGATTATTTAAGATAGATTTGTAGGTATATTGCTGTAGTGACAGGTTGACAGTCCATCGCCCAAAGTGAAATATACTGATACCCTCGTATCTATGATAGCTGGTTTAGGAGGAGGTGGGTTTGTGAGAAAATCGCAAGAAGGTTATCTGACTGCTGGACCTATAAGTAGAGCGTAGACGACCTTTGTTTAGGTCGTCTACGCTCTGCCTACCCCTTTAGGGATAAAGGCGTGACTGTATGTATGTAGGGATTTGATAACGCTATGTAAATCATTATTTTTTCCAAAGATCGTGCCTTTTTATTATGCAAGTTCTGGGTTTTTAAAGTGGGTTTGTGAGAAAATCGCAAGAAGGTTATCTGACTGCTGGACCTATAAGTAAGTAAGCTGACCTAAAGCACCCTATATTATAACAGCTTTCTAAATTTTAATGGCTATCAAACCATCAGGATTTATTTTACGAGGTACCTCACAACTAGGTAAGCCACTTGGTGCTAACTGCCCTATAAACCTACTGACTTGAGAAGTTAAGCTCTTTATCTTAAATAGGTCGTTTTAATATGTAACTGCTTGTATGGTTTAATGATCTAAGCTGAGGCTCTTGATCCTGAGATCTTGGGTTCGATTCCATGGCAGACTTACGAACATCTTAGTGTTTTAAATAATTCGTCACTTGCAAATTGTTTTTAGTTTGGTTGGGACAATGCAGGCTGAATTAAGAAACTTAAAACGTACACCAGGCAGGGTCCAAGATCAATCATGCCGTTCTACTCGACAACCCAAACGACAAAAATGTGAAAACCTTAAACAATGGACTACAAAGGCAAAAGGCATAAATACATACATATAATCACGCCTTTATCCCTAACGGGGTAGGCAGAGCATAAACGCCCGAAACAAAGGTCAAACCGCTACGTCTGACAAAGTTTCGAGGGTTATTTAAGATAGATTTGTACGCATATTGCTGTAGTGACAGTTTGCCAGATTATCGCCTAAATTGCAATATACTGAAACCCGCAGAACTCTTGGCACATTCTATGTTTTTCTCACTCCCAGTCGAGCATGGAAGAATTCTAACATCATTATTAGACATTCCAAGAATCTATTATGTTTCGCCGAAATATTAATTGTTTCATCTTAGCCATCAATTAGTGGAAACGCCTTGAAATCATCATTCTTTTTCCGAAGTACTGATCTTGATTACGCAGCACGTGGCGTGGACATGATTCATTCGCTTTTTCAACTCTTGCGCAGGTTCAATGATACGTGTTTTTGGCATAAACTATTGTATTACATAGACTTGGGTGAGTGTATTAAGACTTTAGCGCTTTGTACACATTATAATAACTGTTTAACATGATTATTTTTGAACGTATGAATTGGATAGGCATTTATAAATCGATAAATACCTTTTATGCCCAATGTTTTGGCTAACTAACTGTCTCTTTAACTACGTAGATAGTAGTAGTCTACATCTATCAAAATCAAGATAAAAATATTTATAATTTGAAATATTTTTTTGACTTAAAGTGTTAAACTTAATTTTAATAAGTGATAATAATAATAATAAACAATTTTATTTCAGGCAATATTTACATTAGTAGATGTTAAATAATATAAACAGAGGCCCATAGAATGTATACCTTACAGACTAACATACATATTCATAAAAACTTAAATACTACTTAAAGTCTAAATGTATAAAATAAATTCATGGATAAGTCTCCATAAAGTTTTTGCATGCTGATTTAAATTAGCTGGATAGAGCTGACTTTTTATAACTTAACACCTGGAATGTATACAATATTCAATGCAATAAAATATATTTAATTTCATTGCATATCAGCTTTATCTTTAACTGCCTCCGTGGACTAGTGGCTAGTGCCATGGACTCCTGATCCGGAGGTCCTGATTTCGATTCCCAGGGGGGAAACACAAAGTTGATATTTGAGAATTAATCACTTTGTGAATTTTTCCCCAGTTTGGTTAGGACATTGCAGGCTGAATCACCTGATTGTCCGAAAATAAAAGACTTCGTGCTTCGGAGGGCACGTTAAGCCGTCGGTCCCGGTCGCTGTCTTTGATAGTGGTCGATACTCAAACCATGTAAGAGGCCTGATATATGTGCTACTAGGCGGTTTAAAAACTCTGACACCAGGGTGCATAGGGTCCATAGACTCGATACCCACTCGATAGAAGAAGCTTTATCTTTGTTATCCTTAACCGAGACTTGAGTGAAGAGCAAACCACTTTTAAATAAAATATGTTTGATAGTGGTCGTTACACAAAACCATGTCAGAGGCCTGATTGTTGTGCTACTAGGCGGTTTAAAACTCTGACACCAGGGTTCATCGGGTCCATAGACTCGATACCCACTCGGCAGAAGAAGAAGAAGAATAAAATATGTGTATAAGTTTTGTTTCTTCTGGACTGGTTTTGCTCCAATAACTATGGCGTTACGAAAAAAATGCAATTTTCATTAAAACTACCTATTGCCAAAAACATGCAAAATATTCAGTTTTAGATGGCTAACTTTTTTACTAACCTTTTGTAAGCAGAGTCCTCGTGTTATCTGGTCCATGATCAACAATTAGGTATTTCTTTGAAATAAGTTCTTAGAATCCTTCCTGACTTTTTGTCTGGGATCGACCATATTAGTACTTGACTAAATGTATTTTTTTTAACTTCACTAATTGTATTTGTCTTCCCATTAGTATTATTTGTCAAAGAAAGATATTTTTTTGCAAAACAAAGGTAAAGCTTTAAATTATTTAAACTAATTAGTGTTTATTTGATTTAGGTAAACACTTTTAAATGATTCGTTAAAAACAGGTAAGATAATTAGTTTACTTAGATAAATATTTTGTGAAGATAAAAGGTTTTCGTCCGGAAGTCAGTTAAAAGGAAGATTAGGTATGTGCCTAGGAATCTTCCATCCTTAACTGAAAATACAGGGTGTAAGGGACAGCGTCCCGCAAACTGATAGGGGTTGCTCACTCAACAAAACTGAACTATCTAGAATAGTTTTAGGAAAATAAAAAAATTGCTTTTCATACAAATTGTCTGATCGAGGTGGTCATTCTGTATGGGAAAGGTTTTTTTTCGTTCATCTCCTGAAATATTTTCCTGGTAAACTGTTGTCCAGTATCATTGACTGAACAACATTCACCAGGTGTCCCTTACAACCGGTATGAAATCATACCTACATACATACATATAATCACGCCTTTATCCCTAATGGGGTAGGCAGAGCGTATACGACCTAAACAAAGGTCGTTCCGCCACGTCTGACAAAGTTTTGAGAATTATTCAAGATGGATTTGTACGTATATTGCTGTAGTGACAGGTTGTCAGCCCATCGCCTAAATTGCAATATACCGAAACCCTCAGATCCCTTAGCTGGTTTTTACAGCATGCCCGGGAGGAAATGCAGCTGGCACATTCTATGTTTTTACTTCGCTCCCAGTCCAGCATGGTATGAAATCATTTGTTTAAATTTATTGATTTATTAAATTATGAGTTTAAATGTCTGTTTCTTGGTCTGGGTGTTTTTTGTTCTTGTTTCTGTGTATATTCATGGCACCTCGATACAGGGAATCCATGGGGGGACTATGAGTATTATCATGTTTTTTTATCACGTTGGATTAACGAATAATTGTTTTTAATTAGTTTCTATACTCTTTATTGTATTTTTTTTTATAACTACTATGCTGGCCTGGGAGCGAACGAAAAACATAGAATATGCCAACTGCATTTCCTCCGGAATATGCTGTAATAACCAGCTAAGAGTTCTGCGGGTTTCAGTATATTGCAATTTAGGCGATAACCTGGCAAACTGTCACTACAGCAATATGCGTACAAATCTATCTTAAATAACCCTCGAAACTTTGTCAGACGTAGCGGTTTGACCTTTGCTTCGGGCGTTTATGCTCTGCCTACCCCGTTAGGGATAAAGGCGTGATTATATGTATGTATTTATGCCTTTTGCCTTTGTAGTCCATTGTTTAAGGTTTTCACATTTTTGTCGTTTGGGTTGTCGAGTAGAACGGCATGATTGATCTTGGACCCTGCCTGGTGTACGTTTTAAGTTTCCTAATTCAGCCTGCATTGTCCCAACCAAACTAAAAACAATTTGCAAGTGACGAATTATTTAAAACACAAAGATGTTCGTGAGTCTGCCATGGAATCGAACCCAAGATCTCAGGATCAAGAGCCTCAGCTTAGATCATTAAACCATACAAGCAGTTAGATATTAAAACGACCTATTTAAGATAAAGAGCTTAACTTCTCAAGTCAGTAGGTTTATAGGGCAGTTAGCACCAAGTGGCTTACCTAGTTGTGAGGTACCTCGTAAAATAAATCCTGATGGTTTGATAGCCATTAAAACTTAGAAAGCTGTTATAATATAGGGTGCTTTAGGTCAGCTTACTTACTTATAGGTCCAGCAGTCAGATAAACTTCTTGCGATTTTCTCACAAACCCACCTCATTAAAAACTTGCATAGTAAAAAGGCACGATCTTTGGAAAAAATAATGATTTACATAGCGTTATCAATTCCCTACATACATACATACACGCCTTTATCAATAATGGGGTAGGCAGAGCGTAAACGACCTAAACAAAGGTCGTTCCGCCACGTCTGATAAAGTTTTGAGGGTTATTTAAGATAGATTTGTAGGTATATTGCTGTAGTGACAGGTTGTCAGCCCATCGACTAAATTGCAATATACTGAAACCTTCGGACCTCTTAGCTGGTTTATACAGCATGCCTGGGAGGAAATGCAGCGGGCATATTCTGTGTTTTTCTTTCGCTTCCAGTCCAGCATGGAAGGAAGCAACCCATCTCATAAAAAAAAACAGAACTTGCATAATAAAAAGGCATTTTCTTCGGAATACATAAAAACTTACATAGCGTTATCTACTTCCATGCTGGACTGAGAGCGAGAGCAAAACATATAATGTGCCAGCTGCATTTCCTCCCGGACATGCTGTAAAATCCAGCTAATATATATATATATATATTGCTATTTAAGCGATAGACTGACAACCTGTCGCAACATCAATAAACTTTCAAATCTATCTTAAACAACCCTCAAAACTTTGTCAGACTTGGCGGAACGACATTTGTTTAGGTCGTCTACGCTCTGCCTACCCCATTAGGGATAAAGGCGTGATTATATGTATGTATATATGTATGTATCTACCAATTGCCTAACTTAGGAAAATTAAGATTACTAGGATAACTAGCCAGACCTATATAGTTTTTATTTTTTAATAAAAACACGGTAACATCCAAACTTCACATAAACAAATCGAAAATAAAATTTACCAATATGTATCTATCTGGAACTATGAAACCTGAAACCAAAAATACAGTTACCCAAAATAATAATTAACATTCCCACACTCAAACTGATAAACAATCAAAAATTCTTAGTAGCGATAAAGTTGAAAACAAAACAGTAGCGATAAGAAGGGACAAGTCTTAATGACCATGAATCATATTTGAAACTTGATACTCTTGTTCATAAGATCACGCATGCAACCTTTAGGAGAAGGCGAAGCATCAACGACATAATAATAAGACGATTTCACCGAGTCTGATAAGGTTTGAAGATCCTTTGATTTTCACTATTACATCTAATACAAAACACTCGACGATTTCTACAATATACCCTAGAAGAGAAGCAGTTGCAACATTCTATGTTTTTTTATTAATCCTAGTATGGAGGAAGTAAAGAAACAGTTGGAGATAAAACAAGCGATTGTCTTCTTCTGTCGAGTGGGTATCGAGTCTATCAACCCGATGAACCCTGGTGTCAGAGTTTATAAACCGCCTAGTAGCACAACTATCAGGCCTCTGACATGGTTTGAGTAACGACCACTATCAAAGACAGCGCGACCGGGACCGACGGCTTAACGTGCCCTCCGAAGCACGAAATCTTTTTCTTTTTCGGACAATCAGGTGATTCAACCTGCAATGTCCTAACCAAACTGGGGAAAAATTCACAAAGTGATAAATTCTCAAATATCAACTTTGTGTTTCCCCCCTGGGAATCGAACCCAGGACCTCCGGATCAGGAGTCCACGGCACTAGCCACTAGACCACGGAGACAGTTATATAGTTAGCGATTGTAAAATTCATAGATGGTTTAGTGGGACAAGTCCTAATGACTATGAATCATATTTGAAACACGATATTCTTGTAAACTATTCTAATTATCCGGGAGAAGGTCCACAGTGTTAAGATGGAATGAATGAAGACTATGAGAGGGTTTAATAATATTGTGTAAATATTTTATTTTAAACATATAACATTGAATGTGAACAATTGATCTAAAAGCAGCTAAATGGGCAAGCAAAAAAACGTAGTTCGGAATTTTTTATAAGTAGGGAACAAAACCTCCTAACTATTACCTGAATAATAGTTACGTATCTTTAGATAAATAATTTCAAAACTGCTAAAGTGTTTAAAGAATATGACAACATACGTAATATACAACATAAATATATAATAAATCATCTTCAAGAATTTGAATGTCACGCGCTTATCTCAAGGATAAGGACAGTAGGCAATGTAGGCATCAACAATCTCTGCCCAGGGACATACTCGTAAGTATAAATATGAAAGACGCAACTAAAAGCCTTCTTCTTATCTGTAGCGACCCGATGAACCTTGGTGTCAGAGTTTTTAATCCTCCTAATAGCACAGCTAATAGGTCTCTGACATGGTTTATGTAACGACAACTATCAAGACAACAATTTGGGACCAGTCCAACGTGCCTTCCATAACCATAGCCTGCATTGTCAAAATTGGGAATATCTCGCAAATTGATAAAATAATAAATATCAACTTTGTGTCCCCTGGGAATCAAAATCAGGTCCTCCAGATCGGGAGCCCGCGGCTCAGACACCAGACCACGGAGCACAAGTGATAACAAGAATGTCACGCCAGTCGGTCTACGTCTAATAAGTACAAATGGGCGTGAATCACCAAGTAACATGAGAAGACATTTTAATAAACTCACTGTTTTTGCCCAACTGCATGAAGTAAATGACGATGATAATAAATCAGACAATCTTTTATTGTACTTAACACATGATGGTAAGAATTCTATTGTGGTTCCGAAAATAGTTAGAATGTTTCTTGCCGATTGCTATGTTTTCAAGATGAAATCCAAATTCTTGAAATAAAAGAGTAATCCAATTTATCTTATGCCCATTCTGTGTCATTGACAATAAACAAATTGAATAATACATGCTTGACTTGTTTGAAAGATCTTCACGCGCCTCTAAACGCATTCTGGTAAATAGTCATGAATCACTTGTAACACGAGTAGACAGTTTAAAAACCCAGAGACGCGGCTCTCAAACGCATCAGGCAGTTGAAAACATTAATTAAGGTTATAAAGAGATGTTGCTCCTTTAATACAAACGCGGCGGCACAATGTAATGTGCGTAGAATTGCCAGACGGGAATAAAAAAGAAGAAAATAGAGGTGTATAATTTTAGAAAGAAGAAGAAGGGTCAGGTCCGCAGGTAGAAAGTGGTAGAAAGTGCTTTAGAAATAGGATTTTTTATTTAACGGTTATCAGAAATTTACAAAAAACTTCCAGATAATTGATGTTTGAAAATTAATCAATGTATGTAAAGACAACATTTATTTCACAATATTGTATAATTTATGGATCAAATGCATAACACACACATTTACATTATGAAAAAAATATATAATTCAAATCTTCACAAAACAAAAATAGAATAGTAAAAATAAATCTAAACAGGAACAAATTTCAGACCTAGCAACTCCAACTCCAAGTTTATTTTTCATTCACAGATGACGAATTCATGTGTCCGACTTACTAGCACAGATAAAGCTTCAAACAAACCTGGCTGCAATGCAAAACCAGCTATGATCCGTTCCACTAGGGTTGAGGATCCGGTGAAAGCGTTCGACAATGTTGCACATGGGGTATAGTAAACAGAGAGGCAAGACCAGCGACGCCGGCGCATTCGGTATTCAGTCTGTCGGTGAATTTAGTAGCGGGCAGGCAGCTGCGTCGACACGCGCCATCGACCCAACGCACGCGACGATCAAAATAAATAAAAAAACTATTCGGTATACCGCAAGGGTGAAATTTTGACCCAGTGTTATTCTTATTATATTCTCTATAAAAGTTGAATTGTATTGACGGTGTTGTGTCAAATGTGATTGTTTGGTATTTAATGCATCGGATGCTGCGCTGAACGGTGAGTGGTTTGGAAATATTTCTCGTTCAATGAGACCATTGTTTAGACCGGGAGTTCCTTTTTTTGAACAGATTGCTCTCATCAATAGCACTTTCATTCTTTACATCTCGTTTATCAATCTTCTAATTAACGGGGTCGCTGTAAAATTATTTAACGTTTGTAGTAGTAAAGTTTTTATGACTTTTAACTTGAAATGTAAATTTTATCGATGCTAGATAGTAAACATTTACAGCGGTTAGTAAACCTTCTTAGAAATGTACTTGAACTTCGTTAGTTATGTTTACTTGCCGTTATCGGAACCTGTAAAATCCTTGAGGGAGTTTCTTGATAACTTTATGAGTCAGTTCGTTGAGAAATTGTTTTGGAGCGTATAATTGTTTTTGTCGGAATTTTTCGGTACGCTACCTGTTATCGATATCTGGAGGCCTGACATTGTTCAGTGAAGATAAAAATTCTCTTTTGTAAGTACAATAATTCATCAACGTCAAGGTATTTACGCGAACCATTCTTAAGCTGGTTGCGAAGTCATTCAGAAATTTCAGAATTGTTATTATTTACTACCGTTAAGCTATTCAATTTATGCTTAGCATTAATATTGATTCAATCGAAAATTCGTATAGTTATGAATATTCATAGGTTTGTTTGTATTAATCTGATTGACTTAATCTGTATCGATTATACTCGTAGATTCTTACATAATGGTTCTGTTTAATGTTGTCTTTGATTATGATTAGGTTTATAATTAGTAATTTTTATCGAGTATCTTGTTTTGATTCTATAAATACCTTATGTTGTGTATTTATTGAATTATTATTAATATTCAGCTTATTCATATACCTAGTCCTTTGCCTCGTTGTTTTCCGTGAATTGAGATTTGACGTAATAATTCTCTTGTAGGAGTAAACTATGCAAAAATAATATAAATGTATAAATAAAGCATACTACTAATTATAAACAAGAAATATTGAATAAATGTGTTACGTTTGCTTGACATAGGATCAGTCAATTTCGTAAGTCAGTCACGAATTAATTAAAAAAATATCTATTACTTACTCCTACAGACAGACATCTGGGGATTAAAACAATAGCTAACCATATTTTAGGGTGTGATTCCCATGAAACTGCACAACTTTCCCCAAAAAACGTAGCTCGATAAATTAAAAGAATGTGGATCTCCCATACAAATTGACTCGAGCCGCTTTGCTTCGCACAACTTCATTTGTATGGGTAATCCTTTTTTTCGTATTTCGACCAATGTTCCTTGTAAAAAGTTGTTCAGTTTTATGGGTAGAATCAAACGCTAAGATATGGTCGGCTATTTTACATACTGTATAACCAAAAATACTTTCTTCTTCAAAACATTACTATTAGTTGGATACTTATCTAATGTTTTCTATTCAGAGATTATCTGATATAACAAGTGAGAAATCATTATCGTTTACATCAGAAGCTATTTTGCACATAATAATCTTATCTTTAAGTTCAGGTGCTTTATCTTCATCTATCAGATAATCCTATATGAGTGATATTTCTATTAGAAACCCGGGATCAATTTTATCTTTTTCTATTGTCATTGTTTTAATTATTTTGTTGCTGTCAATTTAATTTCAATTGGAGGGAAGTGTTCTATAGATATGAGAATTCTATTGTATTAACCATTTTTCTTCTTGTATTCCGGAAAGATAATCTTATCTTTTAAACAATCACTTACTGCTTTCTTGATAAATGATATTAACTGATGAATGAATGAAGTCTTCATGTTAGAAATGGGATGTTATTTCTTAAAGAATTTGCATAAACGTAATATTCAATCAGAGATAGAATAGACCAAATTGAATGAGTTTTTATTCGTGTTTTAATTAATATGATAGATATGCATTATGATATTTTCTTCCATGCTGGACTGGGAGCGAGAGAAAAACATAAAATGTGCCGTGCCAGCTTTTCTCCCGGCCATGCTGTAAAAACCATTTAGGGGATCCAAGGGTTTCAGTATATTGTAATTTGAGCGATGGGCTGACCACTTGTCACTACAGCAATATACCTACAAATCTATCTAAAATTTAAAATCAAAACTTTATCAGACGTGGCGGAACGTGGGTCGTTTTCGCTCTGCCTACCCCATTAGGGATAAAGGCGTGATTATATGTACGTATATAAGTGCCATATATCACAAAATATCGATATTATATTCTAGCATCAACATATTTGATTGATATGTCGGCAATTTAAAATATTCAAATTTAACTGATTTGATTTTTTTTTATAACACCGTATATGTAACATATTTTTAGAAAACATAATAATATGGCATCAATATGTTTATCTGCCCCTAATCTCGCCATAAACAGTAAATATATTCCAAAACCAATTCAAATATTCTAAAAACATTTGACAATCCAAAATGTATGCCAAACCACAGTCGCGAAACGAATTGCATAATTTCATTACATCTAATTCAATTTAAGCCCCGTCTCCGGATCTAATCCATAACAGATGACAGACAGACACACTGACATGACACATGTCTGGGTTAGGAACCCGGAACACATTTGTCGACACACTTCAGGAAAGGGACCCAGTTTTTAGGGTCCCGTGTTGTAAATAGAGTCCCATTATGCTATTCTGTCGGCTGTCCGTGGTTTAGTTAGTATGAGGTTTGATTGGGTTCTTGATCTAGAGGTTAGATCCTAACGGAGGAACACAAAGTTGAAAGAATAAAATAATTTAATTTATCACTTTGTAAATTTTACCCCATTTGATTGCAGGCTGAATAATCTTAATGTCTGACAAGAAAAAATATTTCGTGCTTTGGAAGGCACATTAAAACTAGAATGGTGATCGTATTTAAAGAACTCTTTTAATTTTTCGCATTACGTTTTGTATTAAGGGTAGATTATCCCTGAAGCTCACAGGTTTCGCTATTAGCTTTTACAGTTTCGCTGGAAAGAGGAGCAGACGGTACATTCTATGTTTTTATCGAATTTAATACAACTGCCTCCGTGGTCTAGTGGCTAGTGCCATGGACTCCCGATCCGGAGGTCCTGGGTTCGATTTCCAGGGGAGAAACAGAAACTTGACATTTGAGAATTTATCACTTTGTGAATTTTTCCCCGGTTTGGTTAGGACATTGCAGGTTGAATCACCTGTCCGAAAACAAAAAGATTTCGTGCTTCGGAGGGCACGTTAAGCCGTCGGTCCCGGTCGCTGTCTTTGATAGTGGTCGTTACTCAAACCATGTCAGATGCCTGATAGTTGTGCTACTAGGCGGTTTAAAAACTCTGACATCAGGGTTCTTCGGGTCCATAGACTCGATACCCACTCGACAGAAGAAGAAGATCGAATTTAATCCAGCGTGGTATTGAAATATTTAATAGTAAAACATGCTTGTTTTAAAATTCTTGTTCAAACATTTCCTAGCGAAAAACACAAATATTATTATTACACTTTTGATTGTTATTTGAGAATGCTTTCACACATTCCTGCAAGCTAATGGAGAGTGAAATTTTATAGTGTCGTTAAAAAAACTTCCGGAAATCTACACGAGAATTAAATACAAAATTTATAGAGATTTTTTTAATGTAAATTTATTTTAGATCGACAAAAGGCATTAGGTAAGCTGAGGTGGTAGAATAAAGGAACGACATTTTGAAGGTAGCATGTTCACGTCCTCGTGTTCCCGAGGCCAATTTTTCATTTCTTACTTTTTAAATATGTAAAGAAGTGTGAAGATCGATGCTCCTCTGTAATTTCTATGAATTGAAATTCAGGCAACGGAGTAGGCTGAGCATCAACGGCCAACTTAACCCCGTTTCGATTCGACCGCGTCTGACAAATTACTAGAGCGGAATTTCATATACCCAGAAATGTGTATGGCTGTGTATAGTGACAGGTTGTCTGCTAATTACTCTGGATTCCCTCTATTGACTTTTACAATATGCACAGGAAGAAAAGCAACTGGTACATTCTGTTTTTTA